>CM051038.1:47500-1247500 GCA_027627225.1 Congeria kusceri | reverse complement strand
GGAAACCATTTTCTATTTTAAGTAACAGTGACCTTGACCTTGAACCAACCCACCCCATTTGCAATCCCAAGGCAGGTCTCAATATAAGGTATCCATGTATTAAGTTTCATTAAAATATATCAATGCATTCTCAAGTTATTGAGCAGAAATTGTTTTTCTATTTTTAGTAAGAGTGTCCTTGACCCCACCCATCCCATATGCAATCCCAACTGAGGTCTTTATATAAGGTAACTGTGTTATTAGCTTCATTAAAATATCTCAATGCGTTCTCAAGTTATTGAGCAGAAACCGTTCTCTATGTTTCATAACAGTAACCTTGCCCTTCACCCCACTGACCCCATACGCAATCCCATGGGAGGTCTTGATAAAAGGTAGCTATGTATTAAGTTTCATTAAAATATATCAATGCGTTCTCAAGTTATTGAGCTGTAATTGTTTTTCTATTTTGAATAACGGTGACCTTGACTTTGATCCCAACCATCACATATGCAATCCCAAACGAGGTCTTCATATAAGGTATCTGTGTATTAAATTTCATTAACATATTTCAATGCATTCTCAAGTTATTGAGCAGAAACCGTTTATCTATTTTTAGTAACAGTGACCTTGACCCCACCCACCCCATATACAATCCCAAGCAAGGTCTTGATATAAGGTATCTAAGCATAAAGTTTCATTAAAATATCTCAGTGCGTTCTCAAGTTATTGATCGAAAATAATTTTTCTATATTTAGTAACGGTGACCTTGACCTCGACCCCACCCACCCAATATGCAATCCCAAGTGAGGTCTCGATGTAAGGTATCTATGTATGAAGTTTCATAAAAATATCTTGATGCTTTCTCAAGTTATTGAGCGGAAACCGTTTTTCTATTTTTAGCAACAGTGACCTGACCCCACCCACCCCCTATGCAATCCCAAGCGAGGTCTCGATATAAGGTATCTTTGTATGAAGTTTTATTACAATAGCTCAATCCGTTCTCGAGTTAGAGAGCGGAAACGAAAAGTTGAAGCCGCCACCCCGCCTGCCCAACGACATAATCCAACAACCAAAATTGTTCTTAGAAAAATTTGGTTAAAAAGCATGGCATGACTTATGAGGCAAACAACTGATATTTAGTATTGCAAGTGATTAGAAATCAATGCGAGACACAACAACATGGCTGCTGTTGAAAGCCCCATGAAGGCCTGGTCTAAACTGACTCTTAACATGATATCACTTATGATAAGGGACGCCTACCATGGTATGTCACTCCACAGTAACTAACCTCTTGATCAAGTTGACTAATCTGTCGGAGCACAGTCCAGCTGGGATCGGCTTATAGATGCCTTCAACAATCTGAAATCAGAATTGACACTGTAAAAAGCTGGAAAAATAACGGCAAAATACGGTACAAATAAAACAAGATCTTTTTTTAAAACAGATTGGCCCCTTTAGGTCCAGAGTAATCTGTATACAAACTTGTAAGGAAATGTTATTCCTGAAATATGAGGCGCGTTGTGAGAAAACCGGGCTTAATGCATGTGCGTAAAGTGTTGCCCGGATTAACCTGTGCAGTCCGCACAGGCTAATCCAGGACGGCACTTTCCACTTTTACGGTATTTTCTGTTTCAAGGAAGTCTCTTCTTAACATAAATCACTGTAGGTGGAAAGTGCCATCCTGGCTTAGCCTGTGCGGACTGCACAGACTAATCGGGGACGACATTTTACACACATGCATTAAGCCCGGTTTTCCCATGACGCGCCCCATATATTTTAAATAGAAAGCAGACAATAATTCAAGGACTGTACATAAATCCTAAGGACAAGTTGTCGATGATCTAACTTTGCTAAAACATTATAGCTACAAATATTTTCATCAAGTTTGGTGAAGATTCAATAAGAACTGTTGGACATAGAGAGCCCATAAGGCAATAAGGCTGATTTTAAATACAGTTGACTCCCAATGGCTCGAACTTTCTTCGCGGGACAGATTTTTCATGGCTATATATTTTCTAATGGCTCAAAGTGTTTGTCACAGTTCCAGTCATAGTTTTCACACCTTCATTTGTTTGTTTGGCTTGAACTCGCTTCAGGTCGCATTAAGTCGCTAATCAATTAGTGTAAACCTATTTATTTAAGCTCGATTGCATCGAAAGCCTTAGGCTTATTACAGACATTCTCGAGTCCGTTTCCTGGGTAGAACCAGTACTTAGTGTCTTTGGGGGAGATCTTGAGAACGCTCCCCGGGAGGGGATCGAACCCGGTACCTCCCGATCGCTAGGCGGACACCATATCCACTACGCCACCGCGACCTTTTATCAACCGCTAATCAATTAGACGAGCTTGATTACTGTCAATCGATTTGCTGTTGCAAACTTGTCGTTTATACAAATGCTCAATGGTTTGAGTAAAATATGACATTGATATTTTGTATAAAAGCGAGTGTTTTAGGGAGAATCAGATTCTTACATTGTTGTGAATAAATAATTACTAAAATACGAATACAGTAAAAATGGCAGAAACTTCTGGATCACCAGTTGCTGAGCAATTTAGAGAAGGCCCCGGTATCAAACCCGGGTGGATATCTAGATCAGGATCAATATCTAGATCAATCTAGAGAAGGCCCGGTATCCAACCCGGGTGAATATCTAGATCAGCAACACCGAAGGGGTCAGCCGTAGGAAGTAAGAGAACGAAACGAAACTTAAATGTGAAAGGTTACACTAAAAAATACGAAGCCATTATGGCTAATTGCGCTTATTGTTATTGTACATGAATATTGAGAATTTGTTTAATCGATGTTTGTGTACACATCTGTTATAAAAAATACAACAGATTAATACAATCTGTAAATAAATATTTGGTGTTTGTTAATTCATATGTATTTAATACTACGGGGTATATGCTATCTGAATACTGTTTATTTGGAGATTTGAATATGAAGCAGACTAATCTCCACCATTGGTAGTGAACAAACTCAGACTTCGTTTAGCTCAAAGTGTCGATGGCTCAAAGTGTCGATGGCTCGAAGTTTCCTCGCCGGTCCCTGCGACTTCGAGCCATCGGGAGTCGACTGTAATTCAAGGGCCATAACTCAGAATTGCCTGGAGTGATTTGGCTGATTATCAAAATTGGTGAAGATAATATTTCATCAAGTCTCGTATAGATCAGATAAAAACTGGCGGACTTTGTGTGGAAAGGAATGTGATCAGCCGACCAAACAACCGACCTACCGACATTGCAAACTACATGTAATATACCCAGCCATCTTTGATATCTTTAAAAATAACTTTCGTATAATCCAGCTATTAAAAAATAAATTGATAGGGAGAACTTTATAGGCAGCCATATCAGTAAGAGATCACATTGAGAAGGACTGTAAGAGGACGTACGTGTGTGACGAGCGTGAGCATGTTGGTGTTGAAGAACGGTGGGTCAAGGACGCACATCTGGTAGAGTATGCAGCCCAACGCCCACACGTCTGCCTTCTCAGTGTACGGGGCTCCCTCCACCATCTCTGGGCTGCAATACAAAGGCCAGAGGTCAGGGCATTATCAGTAAAATCACTGGAACCACCCGCAAAATGGAGTACTAGCAACTTGTATACACTGATTACAATAAACTGTGAAAACCACTTCTCATAATATCATTTGTTTAATCAACAATGCACAGCTGAAGTTTTCTTGCAGCCAGGAATTTACAATGACTTCTACATCAGAATATATTGTTAAAAGTAAATTTGTGTGGTAGACATATAGAAAGTTTGATTTACCCAAATACTGAGCTTTCAAAATCCCCAACAAAATAAAGTAGCTTTTAACACTGACACAATTCATAAACAGGTCACTATCAGTGAATAAGAATTAATATGTAAGAACAAAAATGTTTTAACCTCCACCCAAGTACCTTATCCCATAGACAGATAAACAGATAATTCCACCTAGATATCAGTAAACATGGTGCAGAATCAGAATGAACAGTCTGACATTTTCTCTCAACATGTTTTCAATGAGTCATTCACAATGCTGTAGATTTTAATCCAAATTCTTTAGATCTTGACTGAAAGCCTAGTATCACCAAGAAGAAACATTACCAACAGTAAGAAAGGAGCCACATGAGAGTGTGTCAACTTCAGTGAAGACTGATCACATACCAGAAATTGAGGATGGTTTAAGTGCAGATTTAGTACATACCAGGAGTACAGGATGGTTTCAGTGGAGGTTTAGTACATACCAGGAGTAGAGGATGGTTTAAGTGCAGATTTAGTACATACCAGGAGTAGAGGATGGTTTAAGTGCAGATTTAGTACATACCAGGAGTAGAGGATGGTTTAAGTGCAGGTTTAGTACATACCAGGAGTAGAGGATGGTTTCAGGGGAGGTTTAGTACATACCAGGAGTAGAGGATGGTTTAAGTGCAGATTTAGTACATACCAGGAGTAGAGGATGGTTTAAGTGCAGGTTTAGTACATACCAGGAGTAGAGGATGGTTTAAGTGCAGATTTAGTACATACCAGGAGTAGAGGATGGTTTAAGTGCAGATTTAGTACATACCAGGAGTAGAGGATGGTTTCAGGGGAGGTTTAGTACATACCAGGAGTAGAGGATGGTTTAAGTGCAGGTTTAGTACATACCAGGAGTAGAGGATGGTTTAAGTGCAGATTTAGTACATACCAGGAGTAGAGGATGGTTTAAGTGCAGATTTAGTACATACCAGGAGTAGAGGATGGTTTAAGTGCAGATTTAGTACATACCAGGAGTAGAGGATGGTTTCAGGGGAGGTTTAGTACATACCAGGAGTAGAGGATGGTTTCAGTGGAGGTTTAGTACATACCAGGAGTAGAGGATGGTTTAAGTGCAGATTTAGTACATACCAGGAGTAGAGGATGGTTTAAGTGCAGATTTAGTACATACCAGGAGTAGAGGATGGTTTAAGTGCAGATTTAGTACATACCAGGAGTAGAGGATGGTTTCAGGGGAGGTTTAGTACATACCAGGAGTAGAGGATGGTTTCAGGGGAGGTTTAGTACATACCAGGAGTAGAGGATGGTTTCAGTGGAGGTTTAGTACATACCAGGAGTAGAGGATGGTTTCAGTGGAGGTTTAGTACATACCAGGAGTAGAGGATGGTTTCAGGGGAGGTTTAGTACATACCAGGAGTAGAGGATGGTTTCAGTGGAGGTTTAGTACATACCAGGAGTAGAGGATGGTTTAAGTGCAGATTTAGTACATACCAGGAGTAGAGGATGGTTTAAGTGCAGATTTAGTACATACCAGGAGTAGAGGATGGTTTCAGTGGAGGTTTAGTACATACCAGGAGTAGAGGATGGTTTCAGGGGAGGTTTAGTACATACCAGGAGTAGAGGATGGTTTCAGTGGAGGTTTAGTACATACCAGGAGTAGAGGATGGTTTCAGTGGAGGTTTAGTACATACCAGGAGTAGAGGATGGTTTCAGGGGAGGTTTAGTACATACCAGGAGTAGAGGATGGTTTCAGGGGAGGTTTAGTACATACGAGGAGTAGAGGATGGTTTCAGTGGAGGTTTAGTACATACCAGGAGTAGAGGATGGTTTCAGGGGAGGTTTAGTACATACCAGGAGTAGACAATGGTTTCAGTGGAGGTTTTGTACATACCAGGAGTAGAGGATGGTTTCAGTGGCAGTTAAGTACATACCAGGAGTAGAGGATGGTTTCATTGTAGGTTTAGTACATACCAGGAGTAGAGGATGGTGCCACACTGCGAGGTCATCTTGCTGGTGTCTGTGCCCTTCACCTTGGCCAAGCCGAAATCAGCTGTGAAGTAGTGAAATGTACATGTATAGCAGCAATCCCAACAAGACATACTGGAATACACAGCTTTGACCCCTTACAGTAAATGCTGGAATACCATACTATACTCAACACACAGTTTTGACTAGTGAATGCTGTAGCTTTTTAACACCGTGTACACCATGTATGAAAAGATTTTCCAAGAGATTTTGAGATACATGAAAACCGAGATAAGTCATAAAAGGAAAATAATTTGTGAAGAGAATAGGAATGTCATGAAACTTGATGTTACATACATATGTAAACAGGTGACCTGTCAATAATTGTTACAATTTAAAAAAATTGACAACAATGCAGATTACATGCGACCAATTATGTGTCATAGTTCACTGTTAAATCTACAGTGCTAAAGTAGCTCGTAAGTGAATATGCTGTAAGGCATGCTAACTGTGACAATGTCACAACAAACATTTCTGATACTAGGAGTTCATTCTATTTTACGATAGTTCAGCTGTTATATAAAATTTATAAATTTAAACGAAAGATACTTTTAACTGCATTGGCACTAGCTGACAACTTTCTGATCGTTACTGAGTTGGTTCATTAAAATCATGATCATTTAATACTAAAATATGTGGAAGTTTATTTCCTTGACTGTGACACATTTCCTACGGTAGTCAGACTGTGACACATTTCCTACTGTAGTTACACTGTGACACATTTCCTACGGTAGTTAGACTGTGACACATTTCCTACAGTAGTTACACAGTGACACGTACTTATGGTGACCTTGTCGTCCTCGGCCAGCATGATGTTGTTGGGGGTGAGGTCACGGTGCACTATACCCTTGTCCTTGTGCAGGTACCGGAGGGCCTGCAGCATCTGCAGCAGGATGTGCCAGATCCGCGCCTCTGTGAACCGCGCCTGCTTCTCCCGTAGAGAGTTGAAGTGCTCGTTGAGCGGGGCGCCCTCTATCAGGTCCATGATTATGAACAGGGTGCTACCTGTGACAGCAGAACACACAGGCATTTATAGTGCGTATATTCGATCTAACTACTTGAGTAGCAGTCTTTATAGAAATAACTTAATAAAGTCAATTATCATACATCTTAATTGAATTATAGAAAAGTTATTAATATTTATTGAAAAATGGTTATTAGGCAATTTTTTTGTCTTTTAATAGTTTACTATTGTTCAGTTGATGTATATAAGCTGGGCCAAAAGTTAGTTTAGGTTACACAACACCAATAAAGGATACAAAAGTTTGCAAAAATGTTTGCATATTGATTTAATATTTTAGTGTTTCCTTCATTTAATATTTTTATGTTTCTATTTATAATTTTCTGTTATTTTGTGATTTTCACACCCTCATTTAAAAAATAATTGATACAAAACAGCTTTACTTTCAATAAGTTGAGGTTTTAATACAACAGTTTTTACCTTGCACAAACGTCTTGTGGTAGCGTACGATGTTTGGGTGTCGTATGCCCTGCCTCATGA
The DNA here is from genome assembly GCA_027627225.1 of Congeria kusceri. Classification (NCBI taxonomy): domain Eukaryota; kingdom Metazoa; phylum Mollusca; class Bivalvia; order Myida; family Dreissenidae; genus Congeria; species Congeria kusceri. The sequence continues at coordinate 1,240,250 of CM051038.1, read as the reverse complement.
TCTGCAGCTCACTGAGTGCCTCCCCCATGCTCTTGTCGCGATCTGTGGCCGTCTTGCCAAACGCTGGGTTCTTCATGTCAATCTATTTACAAACACAGGAAAATGCCTTAATGAGATCACAAAGTTTACATGCTAGCGCTCCTGGTTATATATACTTGGTTTAATTAAGCCTTTCTATTTCATTATGTCAAACAACAGACGCTAACTGACAAACAATTGAAACTTATTGCTGGGAAAAACCATTACAATTTGAACTTGGTTTCTTTGAGAAAGTCACTCAATCACTATATAAGCTGAGTAGGAATCAAACTCATTGAAGACTTCAGTATCTTGGACTGTAAAAATTTATTCAGCTGTACAAAATACATCTGTTGAACAGTTAACTATGAAAAATGCCGTACCTCTTTCAATAAATGCCGTACCTCTTTCAATAAATGCCGTACCTCTTTCAATAAATGCCGTACCTCTTTCAATAAATGCCGTACCTCTTTCAATAAATACCGTTACCTCTTTTAATGCAACAAATGTCTGTCCTCCTTTCTTGCGCACCTTGTACACGCTGCCGAATGCCCCGCGCCCCAGGTGCTCAAACACTGCATAGTCCTTGATGTAGTGGGTGGGGGTGCGGTTCTGGTTGAGCTCACTGACGCTGTCCCGGACAGCCCGCAGCTGTTCGGAGGGGAGGCTGTTGATGGCCTGCACCAGGGCCTTGTAGGCGGCCATGTCCCAGTTGTAGTGGCCCACGTCGATGAACAGTGTGTACAGGTCTGCAGGGAACAGCTTCTTGAACAGGCGCCGGTTCCTCTCCATGCTGAACAGGAACCGCAGCGTCCGGAAAGCTGACCTCTGAAAAGGTATTGATAATTAATTTTAATTTAACCGTGACATTACTCTTAAAGTCATAATACAACAATGAAAAGATTGTGAAACAATAAGCAAATATAGTTTAAAATATTATGTTGAGCTATAATAAGCCAAATTAATACACAAATACAATTTAGATATACTAAAAACAAATTGTTATAATTATATAAAATGTAAACAAAGGTTAAAGATTGTACACATTTTGCTTATAATCAATACCAGCTGTGTTACTATTCATTTCAGTAAACATTCCATATGTACAGACTGGTCAGCATACATTGTAAGTAACATATACAGCTCTAGCACTTCACACAAGGTGTCCTGCGTGTGGCGTACCTGCAGCTGTGTGGCTGCCTTGCGTTCCCTGGTGGAGACCCCGGCCCCTGGTGGCAGGATGAGCTGCCCCAGACTATACACGCCATTGGCCTCTGCAATCTGCTGGGCGTTGGTATCACTGAGTACCAGCTGGCACAGTGCATTGCAGCAGGCTGAAATGTTCACAGTAACATTGCGCAATGCAGCATGGTGAAATGTTCACAGTAACATAGTGCATTGCAGCATGGTGAAATGTTCACAGTAACATAGTGCATTGCAGCAAGGTGAAATGTTCACAGTAACATAGCGCATTGCAGCAGACTGAAATGATAACAGTAACATAGCGCATTGCAGCATGGTGAAATGTTCACAGTAACATAGTGCATTGCAGCATGGTGAAATGTTCACAGTAACACAGTGCATTGCAGCAGGCTGAAATGTATACAGTAACATAGCGCATTGCAGCATGCATAAATGTTCACAGTATAATAGTGCATTGCAGCACGTTGAAATGTTCACAGTACCATAGCACATTGCAGCATGGTGAAATGTTCACAGTAATAGTGCATTGCAGCTTGGTGAAATGTTCACAGTATAATAAGGCATTGCAGCATGCTGAAATGTTCACAGTAACATAGCGCATTGCAGCAGACTGAAATGTTAACAGTAACATAGCGCATTGCAGCAGACTGAAATGTTCACAGTAACATAGTGCATTGCAGCATGGTGAAATGTTCACAGTAACACAGTGCATTGCAGCAGACTGAAATGTTCACAGTAACATAGCACATTGCAGCATGCTGAAATGTTCACAGTAACATAGCGCATTGCAGCATGCATAAATGTTCACAGTAACATAGTGCATTGCAGCATGCTGAAATGTTCACAGTACCACAGCGCATTGCAGCATGCTGAAATGTTCACAGTAACAGTTCATTGCAGCATGGTGAAATGTTCACAGTATAATAGTGCATTGCAGCACGGTGAAATGTTCACAGTAACATAGCGCATTGCAGCAGACTAAAATATGTTAACAGTAACATAGCGCATTGCAGCACGTTGAAATGTTCACAGTACCATAGAGCATTGCAGCACGTTTAAATGTTCACAGTACCACAGCGCATTGCAGTATGGTGAATGTTCACAGTACCATAGCGCATTGCAGCACGTTGAAATGTTCACAGTACCATAGCGCATTGCAGTATGGTGAATGTTCACAGTACCATAGCGCATTGCAGCATGGTGAAATGTTCACAGTACCATAGCGCATTGCAGCATGGTGAAATGTTCACAGTACCATAGCGCATTGCAGTATGGTGAAATGTTTACCGTACCATAGCACATTGCAGTATGATGAAATGTTCACAGTACCATAGTGCATTGCAGTATGGTGAAATGTTCACAGTACCATAGCGCATTGCAGCACGTTGAAATGTTCACAGTACCATAGCGCACTGCAGTATGGTGAAATGTTCACAGTACCATAGCACATTGCAGTATGGTGAAATGTTCACAGTATAATAGTGCATTGCAGCATGCTGAAATTTTCACAGTAACATAGCGCATTGCAGCATGCATAAATGTTCACAGTAACATAGTGGATTGCAGTACGATGAAATGTTCACAGTAACATATTCATGGCACAGCTCATTACACCACGCTGAAATGTTCACAGTAACATATATGGCACAGCGCATTACACCAAGCTGAAATGTTCACAGTAATATATTCATGGCACAGCTCATTACACCACGCTGAAATGTTCACAGTACCATATTCATGGCACAGCTCATTACACCACGCTGAAATGTTCACAGTAACATATTCATGGCACAGCTCATTACACCACGCTGAAATGTTCACAGTAACATATATGGCACAGTGCATTACACCACGCTGAAATGTTCACAGTAACATATTCATGGCACAGCGCACTACACCATGCTGAAACGTTCACAGTAACATATTCATGGCACAGCGCATTACACCACGCTGAAATGTTCACAGTAACATATTCATGGCATAGCTCATTACACCATGCTGAAATGTTCACAGTAACATATTCATGGCACAGCGCATTACACCACGCTGAAATGTTCACAGTAACATATATGGCACAGCGCATTACACCACGCTGAAATGTTCACAGTAACATATATGGCACAGTGCATTACACCATGCTGAAATGTTCACAGTAACATATATGGCACAGCGCATTACACCACGCTGAAATGTTCACAGTAACATATTCATGGCACAGCGCATTACACCACGCTGAAATGTTCACAGTAACATATATGGCACAGCGCATTACACCACGCTGAAATGTTCACAGTAACATATATGGCACAGCGCATTACACCACCCTGAAATTTTCACAGTAATATATTCATGGCATAGCTCATTACACCACGCTGAAATGTTCACAGTAACATATTCAGTTATTAATAGCACACATTCTGAATTAACAATTACCATGCATCCAAAAATGTAACATTCAATGCTGAAATGTTCACAAAATTAAGGACCTAAAGGCACAGCCAGGATAATTAATCCAAGTTGAAATAAAACATACAGTTATTCTAATAATGACATTGGTACACTGTTTACCTTGTTTCAACTTGTACTGGGTCTCAATGAAATCCTGAAATAGAGAAGAGATCAAATAACCAAGAAATGTTAAATGGTAATTCAAAGTTTAGATCAACAAATTAAAACAAAGTTTAAAAACACAAACAACATTTTAACTGGAAACCAGAAGCATATATTTAATTCATGACAATTCACATATAATGACTGCCAAGTATTTTGCAAACCGGGTTTGTTTTAAGGAGCCTATGTGGGGTGTATGACTGCCCCAGCTTATCTGTACCTGGTCTGGAACACCGGACCTGAGCTGTATTCCAGCGCTGCCACTGCCATTGGCCTCAGTCTGCTCGGAGATAAATGTCCGGTCACTGCAACACCAGGAGAATAATATGTATAATTTAACGAGTCAGCACAAATCTATGCTAAGTCTATATAGTTATACACTTATATAGCATAGTTTTGCGCTGAGCCATCGATAAGATACAGGGAAATGCCATCTCAACCAAGGTGGAGAATTTCTACCTGGTATGAAACGCACAGTTATGCTCCTATTGTTGATAGGATTTGTTGATAGGATAATTTCCAGTCATTTAAGAAACTACACAGAATAGTCCCATACAGGTAGGTATAACATTTGAACAAGAAGCCTGTCTTTAAGCCACTGTTTGTGTCACTTGCTTACTGATAATGATTTCTTAGTAAATATACTCTGTATGTTAGTAAAACTTTAATTTCAGTGTATAATAATCAATCCACATTTATGATGCCACCAATTGATGCTAGCATATGTATAATTAACATAACATCAGTTGTATTATTTTATTCTTATTTCAGCAGCAGCATTTACGAGAGTTTGTGTATTTGAAAGCACCGAGCACAAGCGGTGAAAGAGACCACATGTGTGCTCCAGTAACTCGGTTTAACTGAGTGTGTTACAATGGCAGTGTCACAGCCCGCAATTACAATGGCAGTGTCACAGCCCGCAATTACAATGGCAGTGTCACAGCCCGCAATTACAATGGCAGTGTCACAGCCCGCAATTACAATGGCAGTGTCACAGCCCGCAATTACAATGGCAGTGTCACAGCCCGCAATTACAATGGCAGTGTCACAGCCCGCAATTACGATGGCAGTGTCACAGCCCGCAATTACGATGGCAGTGTCACAGCCCGCAATTACGATGGCAGTGTCACAGCCCGCAATTACAATGGCAGTGTCACAGCCCGCAATTACAATGGCAGTGTCACAGCCCGCAATTACAATGGCAGTGTCACAGCCCGCAATTACGATGGCAGTGTCACAGCCCGCAATTACAATGGCAGTGTCACAGCCCGCAATTACAATGGCAGTGTCACAGCCCGCAATTACAATGGCAGTGTCACAGCCCGCAATTACGATGGCAGTGTCACAGCCCGCAATTACTATGGCAGTGTCACAGCCCGCAATTACAATGGCAGTGTCACAGCCCGCAATTACAATGGCAGTGTCACAGCCCGCAATTACAATGGCAGTGTCACAGCCCGCAATTACAATGGCAGTGTCACAGCCCGCAATTACAATGGCAGTGTCACAGCCCGCAATTACAATGGCAGTGTCACAGCCCGCAATTACAATGGCAGTGTCACAGCCCGCAATTACAATGGCAGTGTCACAGCCCGCAATTACGATGCACTACCCTAATTAATCTACATGTTAGGACACTTAAAACAATTTTTTTTTGCTGACCCAACTTTCAGAAGCCAAGAAAAATCCTCTGAACGTGTCCACATTTTTTAATTCCAGCATTAATGTGACCAGTGCAATCAGCAATGTTCTGTATTTATCTCTAATTCAAAATCAAACATTAACTTTAACGGTTAAACATCGTGTGATCCTTGTTGTGCCATACGCAATGCATTTACTGAGTATACGATGACACGTAAGCATTCTGTCGCAAACTATCTTGTTCTGCCTTTGATAAGAACCAAATTCAATTTTGAAAGAGTCCCCAAGTTAAGATCACAAAAAATAATTATTTTTAACGGATTTAAGGATGTCCCAACATCTAGTGTCCTGAAATATAGAGTAATTACAATATTTCATGAGTGTACTCGTTTTCTCCAGATATTTCATTGAGCTTCTCCATCCAGGTATTCACAAAGCTCCTACGAGAAATCTTAACTGAAGTTGAACATTTCAGATCAAATTTTCTATCCAATGATTTCTGTTCACAAAATGTTTAAACACTAAACATCCAAGCAATATTGACTACTTTAAAACAATTGAATGTAAAACGACCTATACATGAAACAGCCACAGACTTAAGGAATTGTACGAATTTCAGGATTTTACTTAAATTGTTCCCAAGGAGCTTTCGGAATACGGGCCCAGTGGTGGTATTCCAGAAACATCTTAAGTAAAATCTTATCCTTAGCCTTAAAATCGTCATTTTTCTTAAACGGTTTATTCCATGTATACATGAAATTCTGCTCAATGTTCACTAATTAACAATTATTTACAATTAACTACTATTTACTTAACCATAATTGGAATCATTAATTTATATGTAGTTTTGAAAATATTGCCTTACAAAAATTGGAACTTAAGCGAAAATATTTTAAGATAAACTTAAGATGTTTCTGGAATATGGCCCCTGAACATCAGAAGGCACTCACAGTCTCTGCCTTAATTTGTTCAGAGCAGTTGTCCATTTGGGCTAGTTGCTTAGCAACATCACTAGCCCGAAAGGTTTTATACTAGCCTGATGTCTTGTAATAAGGCACTATGAAAATGCAATAGAATACACTAAAATATATTGTCTTTAACAGTTATCAAGTATCAATATATTGTCTTTAACAGTTATCAAGTATCAATTGTCTTTAACAGTTATCAAGTGTCAATATATTGTCTTTAACAGTTATCAAGTATCAATATATTGTCTTTAACAGTTATCAAGTATTAATTTATTGTTTAAATGTGGGTGATGTAAATGTTATATCTTTGTATTTGGTAAACTTTTATCGCAATGCACTCCAGGCAGACTATAATTATTATTAATGAACTTTTAATACTTTCATTATAATTAGGGATGGCAAAACTATTAGAATATTTGAATATTCAATTGAATAATCACCATTCGAATAGTTAAAATGCCATTCGAATATTTGCTAATTTGTATTGCTTTTTAAAAAACAACCATTTCCCGATTGTACCAAGTACATTTTTGTCAACATAATGGCAGTATTTCACAAATACATAGCCAACTTACTGGTAATACCGCATTTTCAATAGAAAGGCCCTCAATAGATAGGTCACATGTCAGACCGAGAGATATTGAATACACGGGTCAGTGTCAGCGACCACTCATCTTATTGCAGGAAATGATTATGTCGACTTAGCTACAAAGCACAAGGTACTTAATAAGAATCTATGCAAATATTCGAATATTCGATTGAATGTGAATGTTTGAATACCAATTTTGGTATTTGATGCCATCCCTAATAATAATTGTTCATAACACTGTGTCCTGATAATCTGGTTTGGGCTAGTGGGCTAGGGTGAAGACTGCACTCACTGCAGGATGGAGAGGAGGATGGGTATGCCGCCCATCTGTCGCACATTCTTGCTGATCTCAGGGTCCGCACACAGACTGCCTATACAGCGGACCGCCTGGTTGAGAAGACTGGCGTTGTCTGAAACCAGCTGACTCAGCAGGATGGGGACGCCGTCATGAAGCTTGAGTGCTGTCGCTGTCCGCACGTCCTGGCACAGCTGCCCTAGCAACCGTGTGGCTTGCCTAGCAACAACAACAGCATTTTTTTTTGGTCACAGTTTTCAGTTTTGGGAATGGACTAGTGCTCATTTTATAGGGATTTTTTGCATCATGAAATTTCGCTAACTGGAAAACAGTAATGGGACAAATTAATATCATTGATTGTTTAATCTGGTGGCATATTGGTTAAACTTATTTTTAAATTATTTTTATCCACACAAATGTAAGCAATGTGATGATTTATAACAAACATTCACATTTCCTATTTATTTGGGATATTATTGTTACCGAATTGGGAATTTTTCTGCAATTGAATTGGGAAAAGTATAGTTTGTTTTGATTGGAAATGTGTCTTTTAAAGGGACCCTAATTTCAAAAGGGAGAAAAATTATTAAACAACTTTGACAGTACACAACTGAAACAGCACTTTATAATATTTTAGAACACCAACTTTCTACTCTTCTGAAAGCAATAAACATTTACAGCACATGATACACTTATAAAATCAATTTTTAAGTCATCAGAAGAATGAGATGGCCTGGACACTCACTTTTTGGAGACGTTGTCATAAGTCTGTATGATGATCAGCAGCTGTTCAATGCAGTTCATGTCGGCCAACAGCTCACAGGTCCGCTGGCTACAGGCAGAACCAGACAAACAAACATGAATACACCTCGTATAGCACCACTGTCTACTATCACACTGTGTTTAAACAAACATGAATACAAACCATATAGCACCACCGTCTACTATCACACTGTGTTTAAACAAACATGAATACACCTCATATTGCACCACTATCACACTGTGTTTAAACAAACATGAATACACCTCGTATAGCACCACTGTTTTCCATCACACTGTGTTTAAACAAACATGAATACACCTCGTATAGCACCACTGTTTTCCATCACACTGTGTTTAAACAAACATGAATACACCTCGTATAGCACCACCGTTTTCCATCACACTGTGTTTAAACAAACATGAATACACCTCGTATAGCACCACTGTTTTCCATCACACTGTGTTTAAACAAACATGAATACACCTCGTATAGCACCACTGTTTTCCATCACAGTGTTTAAACAAACATGAATACACCTCATATTGCACCACTATCACACTGTGTTTAAACAAACATGAATACACCTCGTATAGCACCACTGTTTTCCATCACACTGTGTTTAAACAAACACTACACAGATGTGTAGACATAAAGTAGGTTCTATCTATCAACATCAATCTACCATTAAACACAAACACTGCAATTAATACACTACAAAGATGTTTAGATAAATAAATTAAGATATGTGGTTAGTTCTAGCATTCTATATTTAAGAAATAATTATATATTTATTGTTGTTTATCAGCTAATAAACAAAGGTTTGGAGATCTGATATGTAGGAGTTAAACTGCCCATCCGAACAACAAATATTGTTTATTTACAGATAAACAATGATAATTCAAAAATTATTTTGATTCCTACTTTAGCTGACAAACAAATTCTACAATTAAAATGCAAACTACACTTTACAGTTATGGTCTATTTTTTCATTTAGTTTATTGCTGGTTTAACAACACTAAATTTTGTTCTTGGCTAATAGAAAACCATGTCATTTTAGAATACGATGATGCATATTTTAACTAGGGTGGATCTTATTCAAATGTCAACTGTACATTAAAATTGAGTTCAGAAATGAGGCATGTCGTGCGAAAACCGGGTTTAATGCATGTGCCTAAAGTGTCGTAACAAATTAGCCTGTGAAGTCCACACAGGCTAATCCAGGACGACACTTTCCGCTTTTATGGTATTTTCTGTTTCAAGGAAATCTCTTTTAAACATAAATCCACTGTAGGCGGAAAGTGCCATCCCGGATTGGCCTGTGCTGACTGCAAAGGCTGATCCGGGACAACACTTTACGCACATATATTAAGCTCAGTTTTCCCACGACATGCCTCAAATATTTGATTTATAACACTATTCAATGTCAACATCTTACAAATCATGACCTAACCTTTGTGCCAAGCAGACAAGGGCCGCGAGCGAGCAGTGTAGAAGTAAGACATCATTGGCCGTCAGCAGTAACACCAATGACTGGAACAACCAAACAACGCATCTTCAGGGTTACTGACTTGTCCGTTACAATTGTGGATTTAAAGCATATATCAGAAACATTCTATTTTTTATATAAACTTTTTTTCCATCTAGGCATAAACAAAGACAAAATAAGCTAGAGAAAAAAACAACAAAAACAAGATACTTTGTTTAATAAACACACATGCCCCTGGTTGGTGCTGGATAGCCCATTTCTTAGTCCAAATTAGGTCAAGTTTAAGGTCAAAGTGAGGCTGGGTGATAAGGGTGGATTTGGAACTGTCATAAGAAACAACTGTGTAAATATCTAAGTGTTGTAGTAAGCGGTGTTAGTGCTAGACGAAACGGTAATATCTAGTTAAGCATTTGAATTATTCTAAGTGCAAATTAGGTCAAGGTAAAGATCAAAGTGAGGTTGGGTGATATGGGAGGGTTGGGGATGGTCATAAGCAACAACTATGTACGTATCCAAGTGTTGTAGCAAGCGGTGTTGGTGCTAGACGAAACGGTAAAATCTAGTTAACCAACGACGGACGGACAGGACAATCACTATATGCCTCCCGCATCAAGATGCCGGGGGCATAAAAGTATTTTTCAGTTTGTAAACAATTGGTAAAATAAAACAAACATTCTTGCCCATTTTTTTTTTCTAGTCTAAAAGAGCCATTCATATTTTTGCGTTGAGCAATTCATACATTAAAGTATACAGGTTAATATACAAGGAAGGGGGACATTACCCTGTGTGCACCACAAGCTATCACTCTCTGCTGCTGTTCAACAATTGACGACAACTTCTGAAAAATATCTGCAACAAACATATATCACATTAAGATTTAACAAATGTAAAACTTATTACGGGTATATCAGTAAATGTAAATGGGGGACAGACAACAGAAAACATGACTCAATATGACGATTGTCTTCCAGTAAATGAAAGAAGGATACTGTAAATTTGTATATTTTTTCTATGCAATTCAAACATTGACACATGACATGCTATAGCACTGGATGACTGTATGTAGGTGATGACAATGCAACAAATACAGATGACATCATTTTTGCAAAAGAACTGACCAAGTCTTGTTTAGGTCTGCCAGTAAAAGAGATGTTCTGTTAGCCAGGGCGCATATTTATAAAGATTCTTAGTTACTTAGTTGAACATAAGTCAAAATTATAATTTGTGTTTGAAACACTATGTGCATGACATATTGTTTATTAATGAATTTGGAATTATATTGCAACTTTGCAACGTATGTAAAAAATCTTCAAGCAATTCATTCCTTTACTAGAAAATCCAATTATATTAAAATTTCAGAATTTTAAGATTCTTTTAATTTTCGACTCGAGGCTTTATAAATTCCAGCCCAGAAGGACGGGCCACACTCTGGCCATACAAGACCCATTCTGCTTACTGGTCATTTCCTTGAGTATGTCCACGATGCAGTGTGTTTCCCCGCGCTGCAGGTAGGTGCCGGTGGCCCGCTCCATGTACCCGGACAGCTGGCCCTCCGCCCCCAGCTGGAAGAAGTGGGACTGGTACACCGGGTCCCGGAGAATGATCCTCAGGCAGATCAGCAGGTGCAGCACCGCGTCCGGGCTTGCATCCTCCATCCAGACACTGGAACAGGAACACACAGGATTTCTATGCTGTTTAGTGAAAGAGTGGGGTAGGCCAGTGAATCTTACCCTGACCATCTTTTACTAATGGAAATATCAGTTTTCTTTAATCCTTGTTCGTGTTATCCTAAACATACAGTGTTGACTTACGTAGGCATTTGTAATTCATAAGGTATTTGTTTGTTTGCATGTTTTGATGTATCATGCCACATTATTACCGAATACATTTCATGTTGAAATAAATCTATCTACTATCTGCTGAGGAATCATATGGCACAAAGGAGAACATGTTAGTAGTTTTGTTCATATGACGTATATTTAATGAGAGTGAATTTGGATTTATGTATCGTTCACAAAACATTATATAAACAAAATTCAATAGAATACAAAATGTGTCATTGTACATTCACAAAGAAAATCTTTTAAAATAACAAGTCCATTTATTTTGCAATAATATTACTTAAAAAAACATGGGTAAACCAAAACCATAGAAAAACAGAATGATTGGCTCGGTCCCGATGACATTTGCTCTCCGCAAGATTTATAGTAGTAGATCAAACAAACCTGTTGCAGAGTCGAAGCTTGACAAGCAAGGTACACAACTCGAGGAACTTCTTATGATAAGCATGTTTGCTGAAGGTCCTCTCTGCATGGTACTGTTGGCTGAAATACACAGACACTGTCAACTGTACTCGGTATTGAAATATGTCACCTCTCTTCTACTGTGTTACATCACTAAACCAATGATATACACAGACACTGTCAACTGGAGTGGACAAGGACTCGGTATTGAAATATATCACCTCTCTTCTACTGTGTTACATCACTAAACCAATGATATACACAGACACTGTCAACTGGAGTGCACAATGACTCGGTATTGAAATATGTCACCTCTCTTCTACTGTGTTACATCACTAAACCAATGATATACACAGACACTGTCAACTGGAGTGGACAAGGACTCGGTATTTAAATATATCACCTCTCTTCTACTGTGTTACATCACTAAACCAATGATATACACAGACACTGTCAACTGGAGTGCACAATGACTCGGTATTGAAATATGTCACCTCTCTTCTACTGTGTTACATCACTAAACTAATGATATACACAGACACTGTCAACTGGAGTGGACAAGGACTCGGTATTGAAATATATCACCTCTCTTCTACTGTGTTACATCACTAAACCAATGATATACACAGACACTGTCAAATGGAGTGCACAATGACTCGGTATTGAAATATGTCACCTCTCTTCTACTGTGTTACATCACTAAACTAATGATATACACAGACACTGTCAACTGGAGTGGACAAGGACTCGGTATTGAAATATGTCACCTCTCTTCTACTGTGTTACATCACTAAACCAATGATATACACAGACACTGTCAACTGTAGTGCACAATGACTCGGTATTGAAATATGTCACCTCTCTTCTACTGTGTTACATCACTAAACCAATGATATACACAGACACTGTCAACTGGAGTGCACAATGACTCGGTATTGAAATATGTCACCTCTCTTCTACTGTGTTACATCACTAAACCAATGATATACACAGACACTGTCAACTGGAGTGGACAAGGACTCGGTATTGAAATATATCACCTCTCTTCTACTGTGTTACATCACTAAACCAATGATATACACAGACACTGTCAACTGTAGTACACAATGACTCGGTATTGAAATATGTCACCTCTCTTCTACTGTGTTACATCACTAAACCAATGATATACACAGACACTGTCAACTGTAGTACACAATGACTCGGTATTGAAATATGTCACCTCTCTTCTACTGTGTTACATCACTAAACCAATGATATACACAGACACTGTCAACTGGAGTGCACAATGACTCGGCATTGAAATATATCACCTCTCTTCTACTGTGTTACATCACTAAACTAATGATATACACAGACACTGTCAACTGTAGTACACAATGACTCGGTATTGAAATATATCACCTCTCTTCTACTGTTGTACATCACTAAACCAATGATATACACAGACACTGTCAACTGTAGTACACAATGACTCGGTATTGAAATATGTCACCTCTCTTCTACTGTGTTACATCACTAAACTAATGATATACACAGACACTGTCAACTGTAGTACACAATGACTCGGTATTGAAATATATCACCTCTCTTCTACTGTGTTACATCACTAAACCAATGATATACACAGACACTGTCAACTGGAGTGCACAATGACTCGGTATTGAAATATATCACCTCTCTTCTACTGTGTTACATCACTAAACTAATGATATACACAGACACTGTCAACTGTAGTACACAATGACTCGGTATTGAAATATATCACCTCTCTTCTACTGTGTTACATCACTAAACCAATGATATACACAGACACTGTCAACTGGAGTGGACAAGGACTCGGTATTGAAATATGTCACCTCTCTTCTACTGTGTTACATCACTAAACCAATGATATACACAGACACTGTCAACTGTAGTACACAATGACTCGGTATTGAAATATATCACCTCTCTTCTACTGTGTTACATCACTAAACCAATGATATACACAGACACTGTCAACTGGAGTGGACAAGGACTCGGTATTGAAATATGTCACCTCTCTTCTACTGTGTTACATCACTAAACCAATGATATACACAGACACTGTCAACTGTAGTGCACAATGACTCGGTATTGAAATATGTCACCTCTCTTCTACTGTGTTACATCACTAAACTAATGATATACACAGACACTGTCAACTGTAGTGCACAATGACTCGGTATTGAAATATGTCACCTCTCTTCTACTGTGTTACATCACTAAACCAATGATATACACAGACACTGTCAACTGGAGTGCACAATGACTCGGTATTGAAATATGTCACCTCTCTTCTACTGTGTTACATCACTAAACCAATGATATACACAGACACTGTCAACTGTAGTGCACAATGACTCGGTATTGAAATATGTCACCTCTCTTCTACTGTGTTACATCACTAAACCAATGATATACACAGACACTGTCAACTGGAGTGCACAAGGACTCGGTATTGAAATATATCACCTCTCTTCTACTGTGTTACATCACTAAACCAATGATATACACAGACACTGTCAACTGGAGTGCACAAGGACTCGGTATTGAAATATGTCACCTCTCTTCTACTGTGTTACATCACTAAACTAATGATATACACAGACACTGTCAACTGTAGTGCACAAGGACTCGGTATTGAAATATGTCACCTCTCTTCTACTGTGTTACATCACTAAACTAATGATATACACAGACACTGTCAACTGGAGTGCACAATGACTCGGTATTGAAATATATCACCTCTCTTCTACTGTGTTACATCACTAAACTAATGATATACACAGACACTGTCAACTGGAGTGCACAATGACTCGGTATTGAAATATGTCACCTCTCTTCTACTGTGTTACATCACTAAACTAATGATATACACAGACACTGTCAACTGTAGTACACAATGACTTGGTATTTAAATATTAAACCTATCTTCTACTGTTGTACATCACTGGTTTATTTTGAAATACACAAACACTGTTAACTGTGTACTGTGGAATCAATCATTTTCGCAGTGGTGTAATTTTCGTGCTTTTCGTGCTCCAGGCCATTGCGCGAATTTATCACCAATGCGAATATTTACTGATTTTTTTATTTAGCAGCACCTCGGGAGTTTACACATTGGTTTAAATGTAGATTGGTTATCGTTCATAAATATAGGCACTTATATGTGACCGACCTGCTGTTTTAATCATTTACTTCATATAAAGTTTAGTTAAATATTTCTTACTTCACTGTAATTAATGAATGCATCATATTTTTTTTTTATAAATTGTTATCTTGTTCGTACAATACAGTGCTTCGTAATCTCTATAACACCGTTATGCAAAGACGCCATTTTGAACATTCGTAATATATTAATGAGTAAAAATAAAATGCAATGTTTATATAGAGATGTATAATAATAGTACAGTAAGCTCTGCAAGTAAGTTTTGAGTCTTTGAAAATTTAAATTTCGTATAATACAGGTAATGCGCATAAGTTGACAGTTTAATTTCACAAGTTGACATTTTGAGTAAATAATAGGAGCCTGTACTTCAATCGGCATTTAATTAACAACAAGGCGTCCATTTGACACGACGTGATATAAAATATCTATTGTCGTGCCTAAATATGCGGCCCCTATTCTTCAGAAGTGGACCATTGTTATCAAGAGCCTAATCCGGTACAGATTCACATTCAATGGTATTCTGGCGAGTTTATCGTTTCATCGAATAATTAACACAATTTTTGTAAAACACAACCGACTTTTTCCTCCAAAATCGGATTTGTACAAATTTAAGACCGCGCGAATATGTCCGTGATCACACGTTTGCAAAATTTGTACCCTGCAAATTCAAGTGATTCCACAGTATTGAAATTTATGACAACTTTGTACTGTATTACAAATAGTGTACTAAAATACGCAAACACTGTCTACTGTATAACACAGTCAGTTCGTATTGTACGAGTATTATTCACAGCTATTCGTCACAATGGCAGCCTACCAGAAGTGCTGCAGGGCGGAGGTCTCTGGGGGGTCAGTCTGACCCTCGCTCCTCTTCATGCACGGCCACTGTCTGACCACGGGATTGCTGTCCTGGGAGGCGGGCAGCTGAAACATGTGCAGTACAAACATCGGAGGACTGATATTGGCAGCAGTGGTGTAGTCGTTATCAAGCGCATACCGCCTATATGTATATGCATGTGCGTAAAACAAAAACAAACTAAGCATTTGCTTTTACAGTGACAAAATAATGGCAAGCCGACTGTGGTTATTTTGTGTCTAAAATACCTGCTCGTTTCAGAGCAAATTAATACAATGACTTCATCAATTGCTTGTGATATCAGTCAAAACAGTGATGAAATTTACAGTTTAAATAGTTTTTGACTTCGTCGATAAAAATCCATGGATGTTAATGATGAAAATAAATTTCTATACTAGAGAAAATAATTTCTACTAACACCAGAAAGGTGCCTTAAAATGATCAAAAATGCATCGTTTTCTTCCTTATTAGTGGCCGGAATGGCGGCACTGTTACGCTGAATACAGCTTTATGCTTGAGCTGTATACGTTAACTCTAAAACTGTATACAGTTTACAACTAATACAGCTCACCATAAGCTGTATATGTCAAGAACCCTGCATATCGCAATATATCGCTCATGTCTAAAAAATGATCATTATCATCATTGTTGTAACTGTCAGCCGCACACATATACGGCGTAACAGCGCTCCTCTCCAATACCCTCTCTCTAAATGAATTCTCTTGTTTGTGTATACATTTGACAACCCTGGCTACGCCTCTGGATGTGGTGTCTGCCTTGCAATCAAGAGATCGCCAGTTCCATCCCTACTCTTGACCTTTCTCAAACGACACCAAGTACTGGTTCTACCCAGGAAACAGACTCTAAAGTGTCTCAATAAGCCTCAGGCTTTAAACACAATCGAGATAAAATAAACTGATTTATACTAAACATGATTGCTGTCTGGAATTGCATGTGGCTGCAACATGCTGAACAATTTAGACATTTTATAGCCGTCAGCTCAAAATACACACTCATGACAATCTAGCGGATGTTTGGGTAAAATATACCAATGCATTAATCAAATTTATATTCATGCATTTATACGTGTTACAAAACTGGATTAATAATATTTAATTTGATGTGATTAAAGAAAATTAATGTTTAGGTAAAATATTCCAATGCATTAACAACAGAGCTGTCTCAGCCCGCTTGACAATTCAAACTGCTTTATGGGCTTTTGTCACTACTAAAGGGGGCATTATTCTGCTAATTGTAGGTCAGAGTTATGGGCCTTGGCCAGTGACCTTACATAATGTCCCCGAAGACATGTGTGAAGTTTTAACTGAATATATGTAGTAGATATAGAGATATGAAATTGTTGCACGCAAACTTGAACCTGAAATTCTAAGTACAACAAGACACTGAGTTCAATAAACATACATGCCCCCGTTTAGTGCTGGACAGCCCAGTTGAATAATTATAAGTCCAAATTAGGTCAACGTCAAAGTGAGGTTGGGTGATATGGGTGGATTGGGGATGGTCATAAGCTACAACTGTGTAAGTATCCAAGTCTTGTAGCAAGTGGTGTTGGTGCTAGACGAATCTTGTTAACCAAGAAACAGCCCATTCGAATTATTCTAAGTGCAATTTAGGTCAAGGTCAAAGTGAGGATGGGTGATATGGTCACATTACACTAAATAAATAAGTCATGTAGGGCTGTACTCTCTATATAAATCAAAAAGTTTAACTTGAAGACATGTTTTTAGGTTTAGACACTTGCTTTGATATTCTTTTTTGGAGATATTGGTAGGGTAAGCATTGGTATGCACTAATAAATCACTGATATGTTTTAAGATTGGAGACTACAGTATTACACTTGCGCAATATTCAACTAAAACGTAGCTGGGAGAAAGATGGTGATAAAACAGTCAACTTTGTTTAGTGTCGAGTTCTTTCTTACATATTACATGACATACCCTTTTTATTGCTTAAATCAATTCTGCTTAGAATACTCTTAAATAGGTATGGTTATGAGGGTCCCTATGTGCAAAATGTTGCATTTATTTTGGATTAAAGTTATCACTTTTACATTAAATTACATAAGGATTGGAATAAGTATATTGTAACCTAAACACAAAACAGGGAGCGGCACTAAAGGGGCAATGTTTACATAAAATCACCATGTTACAGTGTGGTTTTATTGGCTGTAAAAGGTTTCATGGAAACAAGAGGGGCCTGAGGGCCCAAGGACGCTAACCTGAGACCTTGTAGCCCAATCGGAATTTGCATCCCCAATGCGTGGCTTATTTTTATCCCAGGGGCATAATTTGAACAATCTTGAACAAACCTCTGGGCCTTGCGGTTTCAGTAAAGATTTTTAAAGTCATTTTGCTATTTAAGTCTATATACACCAAGTGACCCCTCAGGGTGTGGACAGATTTGACCCCAGGGGCATAATCTGTACAATCTTTGGAGAGGACCACTATGCAATGTTATGTACCAAATATAGGAAAGCTGTGGGCCTTGCCGTTTCAGAGCAGAAGATTTTGAAAGTCATTTAGCTATTTAAGTCTAAATAAACCATGTGATCCCCGGGGCGTGAGCAGTTTTGACCCCAGGGGCATAATTTGAACAATATGTGTAGAGGACAACTATACGATGTTACATACCAAATATGAATACCTTGGCCTTGCCGTTTCAGAGGAGAATAACTTTAAAGTCATTTTGCTAATTAAGTATATGTAAACGATGTGACCCCTGGGGTGTGGTCAGTTTTGACCCATAGGGGGTAATTTGAACATTCTTTGTAGAGGACCACTATAGGATGTTATATACCAAATATGAAACCTCTGGGCTTTGCGGTTTCAGAGGAGAAGATTTTTTAAAAACATTTTGCTATTTAAATTCATATAAACCATGTGACCCCCGGGGCGTGACCAGTTTTGATCCCAGGGGCATAATTTGAACAATCTTGGTAGAGGACCACTATACAATATTACATACAAAATAAGAAACCTCCGGGCCAATAAGTCTATATAAATCATGTGACCCCTGGGGCGTGGCCAGTTTTGACCCCAGGGGCATAAATTGAACAATATTTGTAGAGGACCACTATAGGATGTTACATGTACATACCAAATATGAAACCTCTGGGCCTTGCGTTTTTAGAGAAGAAGACATTTTGTTATTTAAGTATATATAAACCATGTGACCCCAAGGGCGTGGCCAGTTTAAACCCCTGGGGCATGATTTGAACAATCTTTGTAGACCACTATAGGATGTTACATACCAAATATGAAACCTCTGGGCCTTGTGGTTTCAGAGTAGAGAAGATTTTAAGTCATTTTTTGCTGTATATTCCATATAAATCAAGTGACCCCCGGGGGCATGGTCCGTTTTGACCCCAGGGGCATAATTTGAACAATCTTTGTAGAGGACCAATATAGGATGTTACATACCAAATATAAAACCTCAGGGCCTTGTGGTTTCAGAGGAGAAGATTTTTAAAGTCATTTTGCTGTATATTGTATATAAATCGTGTGACCCCCGGGGCGTGGCCAGTTCTGACCCCAGGGGCATAATTTGAATGATCTTTGTAGAGTACCACTATAGGATGTTACGTACCAAATATAAAACCTTTGGGCCTTGTGGTTTCAGAGGAGAATATTTTTAAAGACATTTTGCTATATTATATTCTATATAAACCATGTGACCCCCTTGATGTAGAGGATCACTATAGGATGTTACATTTTAAATATGAAACCTCTGGCCCCGGCGGTTTCAGGGAAGATTTTTCAAGTTTACACATGTTAAACATATTGTTAGCTATGGTGACCTACATATGCAGCGGACCGTAACAATTGAACAACTTTGAAAGAGGGTCACTCAATGATCATTCCTGTGAAGTTTGGAAAAATCGACCAAGTGGTTTAGGTGGGGATGTTGTTTGAATGAAAAGTTGACGACGGACGAACGCACGCACGGACACACGGATGACGGACAATGGCCGATCACAAAAGCACTTTGTGCTCAGGTGAGCTAAAAATGTGATAAATATCAAGATTTTAATGTGCATTATGATTTTTACAGCGAAAACCGCTTTTTCAATTAAAAAAAACAACAAAAAACGGAAACCCGTCTTGTGCATCTCGCAGCACACCAAATCATGCTCAAACCAAAAATGAACATGTTTTATACAATATTTTTCTCTATTGCATTATGTATGTAAACATATTCTAGTATTTTGACTGATTTCTATAAATCAAGTGCACAATTTGACTCAGGCACCCCCATATAATCAAGACACTGTAAACGCAAGCCAGATTGCTTATCATGCGTCATTCTCAAATGCGTTTTCAAGCATTTCTACTTTGTGGATCGGTCTGAAATTTTGCATGCACATTAGAAATATGTTAATAATTATGTAGAATGTGTTTTTTTCGTGATATCAAAACTTTAAGTTGTCTTCTAGGTCACATTACACTAAATAAATAAGTCATGTAGGGCTGTACTCTCTAAATAAATAAACAAGTTTAACTCGAAGACATGTTTTTAGGTTTAGCCACTTGCTTTGATATTCTTTTTTGGAAATGTTGGTAGGTTATGCACTAATAAATCACTGATATGTTTTAAGATTGGAGACTACAGTATTACACTTGCGCTGAGGCGGGTTACATTCAACAAGAAAGTTGCCAGCAGAAAGATGTAGATAAAACAGTCAACTTTGTTTAGTGTCGAGTTCTTTCTTACATATTACATGACATACCCTTTTTATTGCTTAAATCAATTCAGCTTAGAATGCTCTTTAAGAAAAGGTAAGGTTATGAGGTTCCCTATGTGCAAAATGTTGCATTTATTTTGGGTTAAAGTTATCGCTTTTACTTTAAATTACATAAGGATTGGAATTAACATATTGTAACCATATGGTTGTATAGAAAATGGTTATAAGCAACAACTGTGTAAGTATCCAAGTGTTGTAGTAAGCGGTGTTGGTGGTGATAGAGAAACGGTAAAATCTATTTAACCTTGTCACTGACGGAAGGACGTACAGACAGGACAATCACTATATGCCACCCACATCAAGATGCCAGGGGCATAAGAAGGAGCATAATTTTGCTAACTTGCTGGTTAGAGGCCTGGGTCAGTGACCTCACCCGTGGCACGCAAACTTAACCATAGAATTACGCCGACAAACGGGTGAGTAGAATAGCTCAGACTATTTAGAGAATAGTCAAGCTAAAAACATAGGGAATTGACTGCCTTTGATATTAGCTTTATCCCATCATTTTGTAGTATCGAGATTTTGAGACTCTACTGTATGTGTTAAAATACTGGTACAATAACTGCAAGGAGATTTGGTGTAACACAGTATTTCCAGTATGGTGGCTTTGGTACCTTTCTATGCTGGTCAGGCTGCTGCAAGAGTCCAATCAGCTGCTGTAACTCCCTCTGCTCTCTAAAACACAAACATCATACTTTTCCAATACCAATGTCAATCTTTAGAGATACTGAGTCTGTAACACAATTATTACACTTTAGAGGTACTGGAACTCTGGAATACCAATATCACAGTTAAGAGATACTGGAACACTGGAATACCAATATCACACTTTACAGATACTGGAACACTGGAATACCAATATCACACTTTACAGATACTGGAACACTGGAATACCAATATCACACTTTACAGATACTGGAACACTAAAATACCAATATCACACTTTAGACATACTGGAATACCAATATCACACATTAGAGATACTGGAACACTGGAATACCAATATCACACTTTATAGAGATACTGGAACATGGGAATACCAATGTCACATGCAAGAGATATTGGAACACTGGAATATCAATATAACACATTAGAGATACTGCCACACTTTTGAGATACTGAACCACCAATATTACACTTTAGAGAAACTAGAACACTGGAAATACCAATATCACACATTTGAGATACTGCCACAATTTAAAGATACTGAACCACCAATATTACACTTTAGAAATACTGGAACACTGAAATACTAAGATCACACATTAGAGATACTGCCACACTTGACAGATACTGAACCACCAATATTACACTTTAGAGATACTGGAACAACAATATCACACACTAGAGATATTTCCACACTTGAGATATCCTGAACCACCAATATTACACTTTAGAGATACTGGAACACTGGAATAACAATATCACACACTATAGATATTGCCACACTTGAGATATCCTGAACCATCAATATTAGACTTTAGAGATACTGGAACACTGGAATAACAATATTACACACTAGAGATATTGCCACTTTTGAGATATCCTAAACCAACAATATTAGACTTTAGAGATACTGGAACACTGGAATAACAATATCACACACTAGAGATAATGCCACACTTGAGATATACTGAACCAATAATATTATACTTTCGAGATACTGGAAAACTGGAATAATAATATCACACACTAGAGATATTGCCACACTTGAGATATACTGAACCAACAATATCAGACTTCAGAGATACAGGAAAACTGGAATAACAATATCACACACTAGAGATATTGCCACTTTTGAGACACACTGAACCAATAATATTATACTTTCGAGATACTGGAAAACTGGATTAACAATATCACACACTAGAAATATTGCCACTTTTGAGATATACTGAACCAACAATATTATACTTTAGAGATACAGGAAAACTGGAATAATAATATCACACACTAGAGATATTGCCACACTTGAGATATACTGAACCAAAAATATTAGACTTCAGAGATACAGGAAAGCTGGTATAACAATATCACACACTAGAGATATTGCCACACTTGAGATATACTGAACCAACAATATTATACTTTAGAGATACTGGAAAACTGGAATAACAATATCACACACTAAAGATATTTCCACACTTAAGATATACTGAACCAACACTATTAGGCTTTAGAGATACTGGAAAACTAGAATAACAATATCACATACTGACTGTGCTCACACATAGGACATACAGACGTATAATATACTGTCACCCACAGGAGACACTGTCAATCTTTTGAGTTCTGTTAGCAGTATGGAGATGCTTTGACACTTAAAAAAGGCAACAATACGTTGCACATACGTTCACAATTTTTACATGTTTGTTTCCACAATTTAAATATTATATAAAACTTCAGAGATACTACATCATTTATAGAACAGTATCAGACACTACCTCATAGAAATCAAGTTTTCATATGTAAGACATACTTCCATACTTTGGATATAAATCATACATGGATAGTAAATACACTGGATCAACAGAGATGCCTTGGGAACATTTCAGAGAAACTATTAGAAGATAATGTGACTATTTTGATCGCTGCCATTAACTTTGAGATACTTTGTAAAATGGAGACACTGAAATACTGGTTATAAATGTTTATATTGTTACTGCTTCTGAATTCCAAACTCATGCTTTACAGCTTCTCTTCATGGCCTTAAACCCGTGGGTTAATGCTGTGTCAACAAATTTGATTTTTCAATTGATAAAACTACAAAGAATCTATTTGCAAAAGAATCATGTTTTTGCAGGTTTCTGAATGTTGAGAAATACTGAACGATAAGGGATGTAGGGGGACACACATCGAATGTTATCATACTAACGTTGTTATTTGTCATCTGCTATCGATCAAGTAGCTTTTCACTCATTGCAGAAAAGTTGATAATCGAAATACATGAATCCAATAACTGTAACCCATGCTGTACAATCCCAACAGCTAGACATGTTATACAAACAATATTAAAGGGACCTATTCACAGATTTCCATAATTTTGAATAATGCCATTTAATGTCTTTACTGCAAAAACTAAAACAGTTAGACTAACCACAAACAATTACATAAAGAAACAAGAATAATTAAAACAATTTCCCTTGACAGAACTTGAACCTACGATCGCCGCGATAAAAAACTGTCGCTCTGACCACTCTGCCATTCTCACTGACATTCGTAGCAGTGGATTTTTAACGCTATGTAAGTGATACACATATTTCCAAAATACCGATGAAAAGCGTTACAAATGCTTTATAATTTTATCCATTTCAATTGATGATTTTTTTTATAAAAAATGCTATATTGCCAATTTATTATATGCCTTTCAGTGAAATATAGAATTTTATTGGTGAAATAAAATTTATATTTTCACTGTTGGAGCAGTGAAAATATAAGATTTTTTATTTTCACTGCAGTGAAAATATAACATAAAACGGACTATTTTTCCATCAATAGCATCGATCTACAAGTAGTGGTTCACAACCCTTGGCAAATGTATACACATGTACAGTACGTACATGCATGTGTTTACATAAAACACATTATAAATTTCAACAAAATTATAATTTAACGCCAACGACTCACAAAATATGGCACTTTTTTCCCACCATACTAACAAGTGACAGTTTTGGAATCATTTATGATGTAATTTTTATGATTTCAGAATACAAGAACTTGTGACGTTTAAGCTTATCTCGCGCAAGTTTAGTGATCATAGAAAATATATATTTTCACTCGTGGCCACGCCACTCGTGAAAATATTATTTTCTATGAACTCTCGTGACATAAAATACGATCTAACACCGAAATCAACAAATATCCTCTATATTTTTCTTAGTCAGTAGTGTTATTTCGCTTGCTTGTATGTATTGTATTTTACCTGTTGGAATCTATGACAAAGATTTTGAAAGCTGTCAATTTGCCAATCTGTGAACAGGTCCCTTTAACATTGCCAATCTGTGAACAGGTCCCTATAACATTTAAGTTTACGTACATGTAGTCACAAATCTTCAAATAAATGTAGGTGATTGGTATTAAAGAGTTACCTGAACCAAACATTGTAAATGGACTTTAGAAATCCTGCTGATAAAGTTGTTAGGCATTTCTAGTAGCATTTAACATCAAGTTTAAATAGCCACAAATTGTCACGTAAATGTAGGTGATCAATATCTATTAAGACTTGCAAAATGAAAAAAAAACACAACTATTTTAAATCTTTTTTAAATTCAGATATTGGTTAAAACACAAATATGGTATTGGAATGTTTAACACTATACATGTATTATTATTACCTTTTTGAAGACATAGCAGATCTACCATTGGCGAGCTGTCAGAATTATTTACAAGGAACAAATCCAATAAATAAATAAATTTATCACGTCAAATAAATGAGCTAATGCCCCATTGTCACAGTGATTTCACAGCACATAATTAAAGAGAAAGAAATAATTCAAGTTCGGTCTGGTCTACCCAGTGTGTACATCGATCTGATTGTGGTCTACCTAAGTTATTGAATTATTGACCGGTATTGAACAGGGCTGTATGGAGAGAGCTTTCAAGGTGTGTACTCCACATAAGCACAGTGTCAACAAATGCTTACACAATATACTGTAGATTTAATATATTGATTGGCAGGCTTATAGAAAATAAACCAAAGTGAAGGTTAAGCAGAAATGGTTTATATACTGTAATGCTCTGTGTTAAAATGGAATATGGTTAAATATGGAATGCATTTAAAAATTCTGCAACAATTCTGGAATTGCAAAGCTGCAAATAAATTCCTAAATGTTTTATCTGTAAAAATTTTAATTCAGGTTTAAATTGCTTTTCTTCGAGTTGATTTTCGTTTGGTTTATTCATACACTTGGCAGGGTGTTTATTAACAAAAACAGACTAAAATTCTGACCACGTACACAATTCAAGGTAAAGAGTTATGAAGTTAACAAAATCACCAAGTTATGTAGCTAACAATGAAATACCAGGACATAAAGGAACTGTCGTCTGCTTTGACACAAGTATTTGAATGATTGATTGGCCTCTAACAATAGACACAGTCCATAACAGAGTACAAGAATAAAAAAAATAGATCAGTGTTTGCTAGGTGCTCATGGGTCGACTCAAAACATGGTGTAGTAAAAGTGCAATGAATACCGGGGTTAAATGTAATTGAAAAGTGTATTTATTCTCTTGTTTTGCCAAAAAAAGGTATCCAGATAAATAAATAAATAAATAAACTTACTTAAGTAAGTAATTAAGTAAGTAAGTAAGTAAAGTAGGTAGGTAGGTAGGTAGGTAGGTCGGTAAGGTAAGGTAAGGTAAGGTAAGGTAGGTAAGTAAGTAAGTAAGTAAGTAAGTAAGTAATAAATAAATAAATAAATAAATAAATAAGTAAAAAATTTCAATAAAATGCATTACATAAGAACACTTGTCATAAAATATGTTTGAGTGTTTATAAGACAATAATTATGCAATGAAGTATTTCATGAATTAAAGGCAAGACAATAATAAAATAGGATACCTCAAATATTAGAACTTAGATAAAATACATGTATATACAGGGCTTAACATAAACAAATAAAACAAACACTATTTGAAACTATATTAAACCACTAATCAAACTTGCAGATCCAAATTTCTATTTAATTGGAAAATGTTAATTATGATGAACACTTGTTATCTAATTTTGTTTAAATGTTTTGATTGCTTATTGAGAATGTAAGTGTAAAACTAAAACACTTACGTGTTAGCACCCTGTGTTCTGTCCACAATGGCAGGTAGGGACACCCGGCCAGCGCACACCTGCCGGACATGCACACAGTCCTGGGTCACCATGGTCACTGCAACTCCGGCCACTGGTCAGTCTACACTGCACATTCTGGAAGGGTATATAGCCAGACACTGGCACAGGTAATGCTGACTCTGTACAACCTGAGAACGGATATATCCAGCCGAGTAAAGCCCTCCAGATATCCAATCTAAGTCACACAAGTATGCGTTATCAATGTCAGTTTAGGAGTTCTACAGATATGTTTTATACCGTTATGCAAGAAATACATTACCGTCAAATTTAAACCATATTCCTGATAGGCTCATACACCTAACTATATATGGGTAAGAACTGTCTGAAACACGTAGCCTGTATCTTTGTTGGTTAGAAACTGTATAAATCTATCATTCTTCCTGACTAACCTGTTTTTCTGAGCATTCTTGCTGGTGTTGTCAACACTGGCAGGATATTGGAAATCCCAACTCATGAACTAAAAACAAAAACAAACAGAAAATGCGTGTCAATACTCAATCAATACACAATGGCACTGACCTCTACAACAGGATGTGACAGAGATGCAAGAACAGCTGACTGTGCTCTAGTGAGTGCATATTTGGGAACTGATACCTGTAGAAAGATCAATACCCCGATACCTGTCCCCCAGCAGCCGATATTGACTGCAGCCACACTGGCTCTTGATCAATAGCTCTCCACTGTCGTACCTGAGGCCTGCAGTTCCATCACAGGACCAATTGCAAGCAGCCATCAATTATGTTCATAAATAAACAGAATAATCAATTAAATACATCTTTTGGCTGCCAGATAACTGTTCTGAAAGCTGTATTTAGCATTATTTCAATATTGGTCATTTGGTGAATGTCATTGATCTGAAATAAGTGGATAATTAACTAATAACACTCCAATACCTCCTGAGCCATTGGTACACTGTACACACAACATAGCAGACCACCTGAGCCATTGGTACACTGTACACACAACATAGCAGACCACCTGAGCCATTGGTACACTGTACACACAACATAGCAGACCACCTGAGCCATTGGTACACTGTACACACAACATAGCAGACCACCTGAGCCATTGGTACACTGTACACACAACATAGCAGATCACCTGAGCCATTGGTACACTGTACACACAACATAGCAGACCACCTGAGCCATTGGTACACTGTCCACACAACACAGCAGATCACCTGAGCCATTGGTACACTGTACACACAACATAGCAGATCACCTGAGCCATTGGTACACTGTACACACAACATAGCAGACCACCTGAGCCATTGGTACACTGTACACACAACATTGCAGATCACCTGAGCCATTGGTACACTGTACACACAACATAGCAGATCACCTGAGCCATTGGTACACTGTACACACAACATAGCAGATCACCTGAGCCATTGGTACACTGTACACACAACATAGCAGATCACCTGAGCCATTGGTACACTGTACACACAACATAACAGATGGAAATGGACATGTGTGAATGGAAATTTCAACTTCAACTGGGTACTCAGAAAAAAATCTGCTACGCAGACATTGGAATGAAAAATAAAAGATATGAAAGGGTGTTCAATTTTTAGAAGTAAAACTGCAAAAAAGCATGTTCCTTTTAATAAATGATACATTTGTGATTTCTTTTTGCAGTGTAAGAGAATTTACAGTGAAACCAGGCTGTGGAAATTCCCATGAATGACTGACAAGTTCTAATCAAGATTTAAATACCTTAACAAAAAAGTATTTCTCATAATCATGAATGCAATTAAGACTAATAAAATTGTTCCTAAATACAATAATGATATACGATGTAACATGACGCTAAATTTCATCGTCACCCAAAGAACAGTTTGTAACATGCCGGGGGTCTAATGCAAGCAAAGTATTAACATGAGTCTATATAGCTCTATATAAATTTAACTTGGGGCTGCCTAATGATTGGAAAAATGATTATACACTATGATTATTGAACAAACCCAATCAACTTAAAATCAAGGATGTGATCTACTAAAATAATTGGATGAGCAACCAAAATCAGTGGATGGAATCACATATGTACAAGACGGGCGGATGAAACACTGATGTCCTTAGATGTAATGGGCTACACAGTATCTTTTAGTTTGAACAAGGTATGGAACCAAGCGTGGTACAGCAGATCTCACTATCTTTGTCGCTTTGTAGATGGCATCAAACGCAATGCTTGTGCAATAATACTTCACGGACAAGGGATAGTGAGTCTTTCTAATGTCAAGGTTCTGCTGCTTTTCCAACGTCCAAACAAGTTTGGTACGAGGTAGTCGCAAGCAGAAGATTAAGAATCAGCTCTCACCAGCTTAACTATTTACTTTAACTTACTATAGTTTGGTACGAGGTAGTCGCAAGCAGAAGATTAAGAATCAGCTCTCACCAGCTTAACTATTTACTTGTACGAGGCAGTCGCAAGCAGAAGATTAAGAATCAGTTCCCACCAGCTTAACTATTTACTTGTATGAGGCAGTCGCAAGCAGAAGATTAAGAATCAGCTCTCACCAGCTTAACTATTTACTTGTATGAGGCAGTCGCAAGCAGAAGATTAAGAATCAGCTCTCATCAGCTTAACTATTTACTCGTACGAGGCAGTCGCAAGCAGAAGATTTAGAATCAGCACTCACCAGCTTAACTATTTACTTGTACGAGGCAGTCGCAAGCAGAAGATTAAGAATCAGCTCTCACCAGCTTAACTATTTACTTGTACGAGGCAGTCGCAAGCAGAAGATTAAGAATCAGCTCTCATCAGCTTAACTATTTACTTGTATGAGGTAGTCGCAAGCAGAAGATTAAGAATCAGCTCTCACCAGCTTAACTATTTACTTGTATGAGGTAGTCGCAAGCAGAAGATTAAGAATCAGCTCTCACCAGTTTAACTATTTACTTGTACGAGGCAGTCCCAAGAAGAAGATTAAGAATCAACTCTCACCAGCTTAACTATTTACTTTAACTTACTATCAGGACTGTGTTGTTCGGCAGCAAGAATGGTTCTCCGTAACACACTACGCGCTACCTCTCATGGAACGGTTCTCCGTAACACACTACGCGCTAACTCTCATGGAACGGTTCTCCGTAACACACTGCGCGCTACCTTGTGTTGTTCAGCAGCAGGAACGGTTCTCCGTAACACATTGCGCGCTACCTCTCATGGAACGGTTCTCCGTAACACACTGCGCGCTACCTCTCATGGAACGGTTCTCCGTAACACACTGCGCGCTACCTCTCATGTAACGGTTCTCCGTAACACACTACGCACTACCTCTCATGTAACGGTTCTCCGTAACACACTACGCGCTACCTCTCATGGAACTGTTCTCCGTAACACACTACGCGCTACCTCTCATGGAACGGTTCTCCGTAACACACTGCGCGCTACCTCTCATGGAACGGTTCTCCGTAACACACTGCGCGCTACCTCTCATGGAACGGTTCTCCGTAACACACTGCGCGCTACCTCTCATGTAACGGTTCTCCGTAACACACTACGCGCTACCTCTCATGTAACGGTTCTCCATAACACAATACGCGCTACCTCTCATGTAACGGTTCTCCGTAACACACTACGCGCTACCTCTCATGGAACGGTTCTCCGTAACACACTGCGCGCTACCTCTCATGGAACGGTTCTCCGTAACACACTGCGCGCTACCTCTCATATAGCTGCAGGTCACGTGACTTCATAGACTCGCCCGGGTCATTCCATTTTAATTACCGAGTGTTAATTTACGGGGAGGTCAAGTATATTGGATAAGCGATCTTAATTGCTCAGACTTACATGTACATACTAACACTAAGAAACACAGAGACTGGGCCATTGTCGTTACAAGTTTATTAATTATTGTGTTACTTTCTTCGACTGCTACTAGCTATAGAAGAACATTGGATGAAATGATATTACTGCATATACAACACAACTAACGCAATGCTTAATGCAATGAGGACAGGGTTGGTGGCATCTGTTTTCTGAGACAAGGACTCTCACATTTTCAACAACAATTTGACTACTGTTTCCTTTTGCACGCAGCAAGAAATAACAACTTCTTTTATCATTTCACAGAATTCAATAAGAGTGAATACAATTCATTTGTATCTAAATTTTATTAATCAGTTCAAGGCTTCAAAATAATTAAAGAACATCTGATATAAATAAGAAAATAAACCAGACATGACAGATACCAGTCCTGTTGCTTGTTAAACAATAACAAGAAATATATTTTTTTTTTAAATAATCGGCTTATGTTGTAAATGTTTGTAAAGAATGTAAATTGAATATCCCAGATGAATATTTAAAACTGATGCAAATGCTGATTTGGTTTATAAACGAACAGTCTCATTTCTTCATAGATCATCATTCTACACGCATTTAATATTATATTTCGATATTATTTAAAATAAAATAAATAAGTAAATAGCAAACTCATATTTTTATGTGGCTAGGAGCATGAAATGTTTCTATATTTGAAATAAATCAAAAGAGTATCATTATTTCCTGTCAAAGCAATGAACTGATAAACTGTCACATGTTTGAGATCAGTGCTACTTGCATAGCCCAAATAAGTTAGACTCATCTTCTCATCAACGTAGGTATGTTTAATCCATACAAAGTAAAAACAAACATTTTACAATAACAAAGAAATATACAGTCGACTCCCCATGGCTCAAAGTCACGGGGACCGGCATGAAAACTTCCAATCTCAATATAATCATCTCCAGTCTGACGCTACTTTAATATCCGCTGACTGGATCTGTTGACTTCGCACTAGGGGTCACGTTTAGACCACTTTTCATTAGCCAATCAAATTATTGCCTTCAAAACGTTGTGGTATAAACCACAAAAACCATGCACGGAATTAATGTGAACTTTGGATGTTCATTCGCCTAATGTACCACTATATCCATTGTTATCCCCTAATGTACCACTATATCCATTGTTATCCCCTAATGTACCACTATATCCATTGTTATCCCCTAATGTACCACTATATCCATTGTTATCCCCTAATGTACCACTATATCCATTGTTATCCCCTAATGTACCACTACATCCATTGTTATCCCCTAATGTACCACTATATCAATTGTTATCCCCGTATGTACCACTACATCCATTGTTATCCCCTAATGTACCACTATATCCATTGTTATCCCCGTATGTACCACTATATCCATTGTTATCCCCTAATGTACCACTACATCCATTGTTATCTCCTAATGTACCACTACATCCATTGTTATCCCCTAATGTACCACTACATCCATTGTTATCCCCTAATGTACCACTATATCCATTGTTATCCCCTAATGTACCACTACATCCATTGTTATCCCCTAATGTACCACTATATCCATTGTTATCCCCGTATGTACCACTATATCCATTGTTATCCCCTAATGTACCACTATATCCATTGTTATCCCCTAATGTACCACTATATCAATTGTTATCCCCTAATGTACCACTATATCCATTGTTATCCCCTAATGTACCACTATATCCATTGTTATCCCCGTATGTACCACTATATCCATTGTTATCCCCTAATGTACCACTATATCCATTGTTATCCCCGTATGTACCACTATATCCATTGTTATCCCCGTATGTACCACTATATCCATTGTTATCCCCTAATGTACCACTATATCCATTGTTATCCCCTAATGTACCACTACATCCATTGTTATCCCCTAATGTACCACTACATCCATTGTTATCCCCTAATGTACCACTACATCCATTGTTATCCCCTAATGTACCAATATATCCATTGTTATCCCATAATGTACCACTACATCCATTGTTATCCCCTAATGTACCACTATATCCATTGTTATCCCCGTATGTACCACTATATCCATTGTTATCCCCTAATGTACCACTATATCCATTGTCATCCCCTAATGTACCACTACATCCATTGTTATCCCCTAATGTACCACTACATCCATTGTTATCCCCTAATGTACCACTATATCCATTGTTATCCCCTAATATACCACTACATCCATTGTTATCCCATAATGTACCACTACATCCATTGTTATCCCCTAATGTACCACTAAATCCATTTTTATCCCCTAATGTACCACTATATTCATTGTTATCCCCTAATGTACCACTATATCCATTGTTATCCCCTAATGTACCACTATATCCATTGTTATCCCCTAATGTACCACTATATCCATTGTTATCCAAGTGAAATTAACTGTAAATGATTTATTCCCAAGGATCAGCTGAAAATGCATCACTTTTCATAAAAGCGTGGCAAACTTTGCTTTGCAAAAAGCCAATTCATTGGCACGGCTGATGTATTATTGTTCGGAAGGTCATTTAAACATGACCTGTTATACGATGTTATATTGATTTTAATGAGATTGGAAAACTTCGAGCCAACGAAGCTTGGAGCTAAATGGAGTTCGAGAATGTTAACTTTTATATGAACGGGATGTAATCTGTCGGCCTTATTTACAATTTCCCATTGAAGAGTATTCAGATGTTTAAAATGGTTATCAACAGACATCAAACATATTTTAAAATATTTTATTAATGTTATTATTTTAAAGTTTGTCAAGGCTGTGAAATCAATTATGGCATTTTCTCAACACTTGACATTATTCAAGCGCATCTAATTTATTAACGACTCACTGCGGCCATGGTGTTCAAGACAAACAAACAATTAAATGTGTGAAAACTGTAACTGGGACCATGACAAACACTTCGAGCCATCCAAAAATTCAACCCTTGCGATATTTGAGCCAAACAGCAGAAATTGATAAGAATATATAGTAATGAAAAACGGTCCCTCGAAGTTTAGGTCCCTCGAAGAATCTATGAGCCAACGAGAAATTCGAGACAAGCGAGTTTGAGATATCGGGAGTCGACTATATATTTGAAGTGTTTTTATTAAATTATTTTAGTATACAATGCATTTATTCATAGTCTATCTAAAACAATGTCTATTTGTAGATTAAATAGCCTCTACACGAGAATTTGGTAGAAACATAAGTATTTCACAAGAAAAACAATGATGCAGAGCATCATAAGGTCCCGTGAAACAATGAAAAGTCTATCATGTTTAAGGTATCTTCATTATGTAATATCCGTACAATTAACCGATCCTACTGCCTCATATTTTTCATCAGTGATTCTTTTTTAATCTAAATAATTTTTATAGTATTTGTCAGGCAAATCAAAATGTACTAGACGTTACATTGTTTCCAAGAAAATAATGAAGAGAATGAGTATCAGCGTTGATCATGTTTGTATTGGAATAAGCATTTATACTATGTGTGCCAAATGAAAACACGTCAGAGATCATTCATCGCAAATTAAAAATAATGATTTGACGTCATTTTGTGATAACAAAAACTTAGTTATACTAAATAGTGGCAAATTAGATTTATATTCCTTTGGGAAAATACATCTCGAGCGCTTTTGTGTGTAACTATTATAGTTTATAATGCTTTTATAAAACGCATGTCAGCGATTTTTTTTGTCCAATTGGGAAAAGTACCTGTACCGGTCCAATTGGGAAAAATTGAGTCGTGAAAACCTCAAATTGGGAAAAATCGAGTCGTGAAATCCTTAAATTTGGAAAATCGCGTCGTGAAGTTTGGGTCTTATTGAATACATCATACTGTTCATACTTAATTGAACATACCCATTAAAATAATCATTTGCAGGCATGCCTTAATGACCATTAAGTAATAAAGTTGATATAAATAACAAAATATTATAAAGAACACACAAAATCAATAACTAGTTGTTTTAATCTCTTATAAAGCAATGTCTCTCTCTTTCATTTTTTTGAAAATTTCAACAATCTTTGATGTTTGATCATCACTCAGTTGCTCGCATCCCTCTCTGCACAGCATCATTAGTGCTGTCAATGTGTCCTGAGATAGACGGTTTCGATTGGTTCTGCAAAGATTGTTCATTAGACTGAACACCCTCTCCACAGAGGCAGTGCTGGAGGGCACAAGTCTGGACAGCAGCAACAGCTGGTACATGCAGGGGTAGGTTGTCCTAAGATGTTCATCCCCCAGCATCTTCTGCAGCAAGTCCACAGGTGGATTGCTGTTTCTGAAAACAGAAATAATATAAAACTATATGTTTAGGTCTACCAGGGTCTAATTAGATGATATATGATCATGGAGTGTCTATGAAGGAGAGCTGGAACAATTATGTATTTTAAATAATAAATATTTTTTAAATATTATGTAAGATGCATGCATTACAAACAATTTCATTTATATAAACATGATCTTGAGAAGAATAAATTGTATTGAGAGAAAGAAAAGGAAAGCAAGCAAACTCTGAAACAGTAGCTAACTAAGAACTGTATAAACCATACATAAATAAATCTGGAATACTAGTCTAAAATGAACAAAAGCTAAATAACAGCAAACAAGTAAGTTCATTTAAGTGTGTGAATCATTGTTTCCTCTGCCTTTCATTTCACAGATTTTTTGACAGTTTTATTAAAGTTTACATCATGTATGATGTTGCTTTAAACATAAGCAGTATTTGTATAACTTAATTGAAACTTGTATTTTGCAAAAATCATACTAATAAATTTGGGTAAGCACAGAATTTAAATCAATGTAATCACATAGAAAACAGACCTTTTGGAACTAAACAATCGGAATGGTCACAACAGAACTGTCCAAAACATCAACCAATACCTATGCATGAACATAACATATTTAAAGCCGTCAAACTCTGCAAGGGCAGTAGCCTTGTTGAACAATGGTGGGCTCTGCGATGTTTGACCCTTGTAGGTGTCTTCTTTTTGAAGCCCATAGTGTGAGGTCAAGTTCTCAATTTTCGCCTTAATAAAGTTAGTGTTCTTTGTAAGGATAATCATCTCAGGCCTTTCTGTCTCTAGGTAACTTAACTAATTTAAATTATTGATGACCATAATTAAAAAAAAATCTCAAAATTAAAAGTAATATAATTTGTAAATTAAAGTACCAAAGAATGAAATAAACTGTATATCTTTACTATTCTTCTGTATGTTCTTAATTTCAGGCAAAGCCAGTTATACCTTTCCATAGTCTGATTCTCGCAGTTCCACAATGGTTTCAGGCAGATTTGTCAATGTGAAGACTGAGAAGGCTTTCAGCTCTGGCGACATGAAGTTGAAACCGCTATCTAGTTCTTCTAGGAGTTTGTTGACCATAGGGATGGCAAGCTCCTCCACTACCTGAGTAGGGGTGTAACTGTCCTTGTCTCTGAAAAGAAATAATTGTTAAATGATCACAAACATTAATCAACTAATGTATACAACATGTATGTCAATCACATTGATAAGCAAATATTTCTGTAAACTACCTTAGTCTTCTTGAATAAACTGTTCGTTGATCAATTTCTGCAAAGAGGGTGCTCATGCGCGACAGATATAGGTCATCTTCCACTTCCGGAGGTTGTAGGCATGCCCTGAATCTCTGGGTTAAGATTTCCAGGTTGTCTGTCAACTCCTACAAGAGAATCAGGTACAGTATTGATATTATTGCAGTCTTTCAGCTCGAAATAGTATGAAGCTTATGTTATAATTATGATAAAAGAAAATGCACCTTACACTATAAAATACAGTGAAGATCAGTTTGTCAGATGAACCTTTAAATGAATTCGCTTTTATCATAAAACAAATCGTATCTACTACCTTTAATTTTCTTGTCACATCTGAGAAATCAATTGCAGAACCCTGTAGAAACTTGCAGAAGATGTTCACTGGCTGGAGCATATCGCACATGACCAGAATAGCTGCCACAGTGTTTTTGCTCGTGATCTTGTCTCGAATGGCAACAATCTCAGGCTCTCCTTTTCTTTCCAGAAGCTCATCAAGTGTATCAATGATCTGCAATTAAACAAAAGAAATATGCCTGAAAGTGACTTAAAGTATCCCCACACCACTTTGAAGCAAGCATAGCAAATGACATGCCTATGGCTAAGTTTAACTCAACTCATAACTCAAGAACATATTGATCCCAGTGCATGAAATTTTTTAAATATATCTTGCGCATCTACACTTCATGGCAATGACATTAGAGTTTAAATTATATCTATTATAAATTTTATAAGAAATTTAATCTACAACCCGATAAAAAGTATATGCAGACGAACAAACCAAACAGCTGACCGACAAGCAGCAGGACTAAAAAAATACCCCAGTGTCAAACTGC
Organism: Congeria kusceri; assembly: GCA_027627225.1. Classification (NCBI taxonomy): domain Eukaryota; kingdom Metazoa; phylum Mollusca; class Bivalvia; order Myida; family Dreissenidae; genus Congeria; species Congeria kusceri. The sequence continues at coordinate 1,203,570 of CM051038.1, read as the reverse complement.
ATTTGCATGTTTAGAAATTATAATAGCCTAACTGTAGATTGTGAAAGGAATGTATTAACTTTTTAAAAGCTAATAAGGTCAATTGTCAAATATCTAAGATAACTTTTGACAATATTGTTTCAGATGTTAATATAATAACATATTGAACTGTTTCTTGATTTTTAAGTTGAAATCAATACGTCATCAGAAGTAAAATGTGTAGCTACCTGGACATATCGATCTATGAACCTCCTACAGGCCACGCCATGAGACAACCATCTAGTAGCTGCTGCTCTGACCAGCACCAGCTCTTTGACATCATATGAAGACTGGACATCCTGAGTAACAAAAACATTATACAACCTTGTGCAAAATGTTATACAAGTAAATTATCATATTTGGTTTGTTGTTCAAGAGCCACTACTTGAATACTATTAAATTGTTCATTTGAAGTATAAAATTTATATTCAAAACGTTGCCCTGTCATTTAGAGTTCAATAAGGAAGCTAAGCATGATTATTTTAAATTAAAGTAAATTATTTATTTAGATGGCCAGTTAACAATGAAGAAACACATGCATTTAACAAAGAAAACACACTACCTTGAACACGGCAAATTTCTGGGGTGAATACTCGAACAACTTGTAGACTGAAAGCAGGACATAATCCACCTCCCCGAGAACTTCAAAGTGTTTCATCAGGTGTTTCACGCAGAGAGCTAGTTTATGGTTTCTGCAGTTGACGTACTGGGAATGAGGAACCATATTCCTGAAACGTCTCTGCACACCTGTCATAAAAAAGCATAATGTTATGCATTTAGATGGTGTTAATTGAATTCAATGCAGTTGAATGTAAAACAATATTTTAAAATTGCATTTAAGAATCATAATTTAATCATGCAGGACTGTAAACAGAGCAAAAATTAGAAATATTATTTTTCATTTTATATTTAGTTGAGAAAACTATTGATATATACCATTCTGCTCTCCACTCATGGTATTGCAGCCGTCAAACCCTAGGAACATCACCTTGTTGATATTGATATCCTTTGACTCCAAAAAATTGACTAATGCCTGAGTGAGAGTTTCGGCATCTCCCCGTTTGACGTTAACAAGTCCAACAAAGTGGTCTTCCACATTGTCGCAGTCCAGGTAGCGAATGAGAATCGCCAATTGACTGCGACCAGCTTCGTCTGTAGACTCGTCAGCTAGCAGAGCAATGTAGTCACTTGTCCTAATTTTATCAAGTTGTTCTTGTTCAAAGTAGGAACTGAGTGCAGAAACTATTTCTGTAATGGATGTTGACGAGGTATACATGGGAGAACTTAATTGCTTATAATCAGTTATATTGCCACAGTTTGCTTTGGCCATATGCTCTACGAGATCAGGAATGCTATCCAGCGCCCAGTGATTGCGCACAACAAGGTTTGCAGTGTTAATCAAACATGTGATGTATTGTCTGTTTATCTTTATTTCTGTTTCTGAACTGTTTTTACCCTTTTGCCTCTGTAAAAGTTTGGGAATAGTTTCTGTCTCTACACCCTCTTTAGCCTTCACATACCTGCTGAGGCTGTCCTTGTGTAATTGGGTTTCCTCATGTGCAGTTAGTTTCCGAACAGGATGATCCCCAAGGACAGTGCCTGTTAAAAAAGGCGATGGTACACCACGGGCTACCTGTTTTGGTCCAAAAATTTCACAATACTTGCACAAAAAGCAATTTTTGCTGCTGCTAAAATATAGCCAATCATAGTTCCATTCATATTTTGCATTGATTTTAATTTGCTTTTTGGGGAGTGGGGAAAGTGTGGAAGGTTCATTTTCAATTTTTTGGGCAATCAACATTTCAGATGAAAATATTTCATGGCCAGACTGGGATGTATCTTCAACTTGACTATCACCAAAACCACTTTGAGTTGATACTGATTCAGAAGCCTCAGGAGCCTGGTTAAAATCGGCCTCAATAGATTGATTTATTTCAGTATCAGGGGTCTGGTGTAACTCGGCCTCAACGGCCTGGTATGACACTGTCTCGGGGGCCTGATTTGACACGGCCTCATATCCACCAGCCTCAGGGGCTTGGTTTGAAATCTTGAAACCAAACTGCGTCAGTGGAAGGGATCCACTTGCCTGATGACTCTTTTTAAGTTTTTTTGCATAATATTTGCTATTATGACTCATTTCAAATTACGATCAGGTTACAAACCGACGTAAAACAGAACGCTGGCTGCCTGACAACAGAACCGGAAACAGAAACGACTCTATTGATTGAATGCGCTGAATAATATAACCCGAAATTAATCGAGCGCGTGGTTACACACAACTATACGATTTTCTTTGTTCGCTCGCCGAAAGTTCGGTTTTGTTACGAAATTTTCGATCGTTTTGAACAAAATTCGGACGCCGATTGGGATTTTTTTCAGATGCCGATTGGGAATTTTCGCATTTTCGCTCGATTGGGAAAGTACCGTTTACCGGTACTTTATAAAGAAGGAAAAAAATCGCTGACTAACCACCTATGTTATGATGCCATAACTACGCTAAGTCTCACAAAGCGTAAACAAGAGAATAGCCGAAAATATTACTAAACCGAAAACAGGCCAGTCGACGGTATGCACGTCCGAAATATAGCTGTACTTGTAAGCCCTATGCAAACATTGAGCTACTTTTTATATGGGCAAAGTTTGCTGACGTGCTGTACTGGGGAATGACCATTTCTGTGGTGGAAAGTTTTCCTTCTTTGTATTTTCCGGCAGGATTTTGATCGATACCTTCACATCCCAAATTTAGATAGTTATTGTGAACGGATTGCAATAAAAGTTACATACATGGACAGATAAACCTTTCCTAATTAATGTTCCATAAATCTTATATGAAAACACTTTCATTTTGCATGCCTGAGCCATTTAAACCTACCCACTATTGCATTTTTATATAATCTCGCTGTCCCCCGCTGTGTAAACTTTAATCGATATTCTGCTATGCTGTAGAAGTGATACGTCATTCTATTGGTCAGTATCAGGATAGCCTCACTCTGATTGGTTTGAATCTAAACAAGGCTGCAATTATGAGAACTTCTAAATACATGTAAATTTCGGCACGTTAATCAGTTTAGGTGTTGTTGAAGTAAAATATGTTGATAGATAACTCTATTGTTGCAAATAATGGAAACTTTTAGGTTTCCACCACATTAATGGTCTTTTGGGACGTTCCAGTGAATTTAGCCCTATATAAAAAGTAACAATAAATTCGTAGCACATCTTATGAATTAGACTAGTCCGAAATACAGGTATACTTTACAACACCTGTCCATAACTTTGGACTAAGTCTCTATACAAAAATTACGTCACGAACGCAGAAAACAGTTCAAATACGTCAAACAAATTTTCAACATACCGTTAGATCAAAATGCTTGGTGATAAATTAATGAAATTTGTCAGCTTTTTCTGGAAATCTGTATCAACTTGACGGCTGTTGGTTGTTGTTGTCTTACAACATCTCGCTATCGAAGTAATTTGACGTTGTCAACTCCACTGTCTCGATTACGATGTTCCACTTTGTTGTAGCCCGGTCTAGTCTTTATAGCTGGCTAAGTGGACCGACAGTCCACTGATTTCAAAATTTATTAGTGAAGACTGTTTATTGTGTTCAATTATTTCAACAAAATAGCATTTATTTGCTGCTGCTTTCACATTGACCCAATCACGTGTTAAAAAGAAGGATCGTGGTTCCATTTTATTTGTGATTTTTTTTTTCTTTCAATCATTTGTGTATGTTTAGGTGCAGTAAGCTACAAAACAGCAACCACAAGAGTGTCAACAGAAAGCACGGATGTGTGTAAAACACTATTAAATTGCAAAGGTCAGTTCCTAATAAGTTTAATCTTAACCTTAAATATGCAAATTTTATAAACGGTAATTTTCCATATAGAAACAGTTCAGCATTAAGCCATACAATGAAAGTAAAGGCATATGAACCACATTTCCATGTGTTTGTTTAGCAACTAATTTTGAAACATTCCAATTGTGAACGTAAGATAAAATATTAGAAAACTGACTCCAGGTGCTCAAAATTGTTGTATGTCTATATTTTACTCAAAGACATATAATGAGTGAAATACTGAATTTAAACATACATTCCAAGGCATGCAAATCACATAAAGATCGTAATGCTATTTAAATACGTAATAAGACCAACGGTGGATCCATAACAACTGAACATTACATAAACATTTTATTTCAGCACCCACAGAAATTGATTGTAGCCCAGTTGCTTCAAGTGAAATCCAAAAATGCACATCAATGGGTAATTATCATCCACATATTTTTATTGTTGGAAGCATAATGCATTTACTGATAAGAATTAACATTAAAGTGTGTTTTTGATTAAGAGATAACTCTTTTAATTAACTAACATCAAAATTTAATGTTTACACTAGACAAGCTGTAAGTTTGTTATTTACACAATAATGTTAACTGTATCTATAAGTGCATTTTGAATATAATGCTATATTCGAAACACACAAAATTATAAAACATAACACAATGTTAGAACAACATAACAATTAACAGTATAATTAACTCATGTTTCAGCCAGTACGATTGAACAGAAGCCAAGTGAAACACATAAGAAGTCATCAAAAAGTAAGTTTTGAAAATAAAAGTACAACAGATGATAATTGATATATAAAAAAAAAGGAACTTTGAAATAATCTATATGAATTAATTGAGTTGAATAAGTATTAATTCTAAACCCACGTATGCATTGTAAATTTCTATTACGAGTTTTCTTGTTTAAACATGTATTATAAATGTCATTGCAGGATCCTTTGATGAAACTTTCTTGGAAAATCAGAAGAGAATGATGGACAGTCTGGAGAGTATCCGAGCATCGTTGGCTGCCATAGTGGAATTAAAAAAACAAAAATTATCATTAATGGCTGCCAACAAGGTCAGTGACCTTACGTCAGATATATTTGAGCCTCGAAATCAAGCAAGTGTTATATTACTACTGACCTTGGCAGACGTAGTTGGCTTTGTTTCGTAAATAACGGCAGTTTAGTCACTTTAAACATTTACCAAAAAAAGAATACTTGTTAACAATTCCTTTTAATTACACAGTTGATATCACTATCTTAACAGTATCAATGTGTATAGGCTTGTACCAACATTTATTAATGAATAACAATGCTCTTAAAATAATTTAAGAAAATCTAGGACTGGCAAACTTTAAGTCATAATTAATTGGCACAAGTTCTAATCAATGCAAGTGACGTTTATTCGACTAAACACTGTTTCTTATTGACATCACTTATTAGGTCATTTAAATATCACAATAGCTGTTTGTGATACAGTTAAAACCCTTCAAGATTAAAATTAATATGTTAAATATCAAGAGCCTAAACTGGTCATAGAAGTGAATTTTAAATAATAAATCAGGTGCCATAACTATGTATTTCGTGCTTATTTGATAAGTCATGAAACTGTGTGAATGGCAGACAGCCTCCTGTCTTGTGTAGGCATCTGAAATATGAAATAACATTTTTGCTCAAAACTAAAAATGTTGATCTATTAATTCTCAAACGTCAAATGTACCTTGTTTTATTTATTGTTTAATTACAATTGACATGTGTTAATTTTATTTTTAATTGGGTGTTATGAAATAAGTAAGTAACATTTATTGCCAACAATGAATACATTTGTTACTGTGATACATATTGTGAAACTCTATGAAAACGAAAAATGACATATACATTGTATTTTGTAATTTCATTGTATATTAATCCTGTATATTTCCATACAGTAACATAACTGAGTATTTCAATGTGATCTCTGTTGATCAAATGGGATTCATTGCATAAGTGATTGTTTGTTTCAATGATGTATTGAAAAAAAAAAGTTTACATATTATTCGTAACATCAATACAAGATTGAATTCATTTAACCTGAATCTGCCTTTCAATACTCCAAAGGCTCTCTCCACAACTACTCTCCCTCGTTTGTGAGAAGTGTTGAATCTCATCTGTGGTGGATTTTGCGGTGTGGCAAACGGAGTGAGGCAGTAACGCCGCAGAGTGTATCCATTGTCTGCCAACAAATGGCCCACATCATTCCTCTCTAGATATTCCTGAATGGAGCAACATTCTGTTGTTGAATATGCAAGAATTGCATCAATGTAACATGTTGTGTAAGGATGTATACATGTATATGATACATAGTCTAATGACATAGCAGGATATGATTAGTTATGACGTATTCAGATAGTGTAATATTACATATATGAATACAGACCATCTGTTGAGAAGTTCAGGTTGTATGCAAGTATATTAACTGCCTTATTAACAAAAATAGAAACTGGCATATTTAAATGTTAAATAGAATTTTAATGTTTTGTATAACATTTAGGCAACAAACCAATACCTTTAGACCACATCCTTCAAACATGAATGAATCGTGACTTGACCCGGGGTATGTAGACACTACATTCAGGAATCTGAAATGCCAATTATATTTTTTAAACATGACTTGTGACACAGTTGCAAATAATTATTTCATTAGCTTTTTCACATAGAATTAATAAGTACATGATACAAAAGCAACGCCTCTCTGATGTGCCGCCTCTCTGACAGGCCGGTATCATGTTGAATTCCATAGAGAAGTACATCACATGATTTATACACTTAATTATTAAGTTATATGAGAATAAAACTAATAAATCTGTAAAAAAAATCATCAAAGGAGATCATCCAGCTCCACTTGGTGACGGCTTCAATTAAATTTCTATAAAAATCTGAAAGTGGCTGTTACAAAATAATGCAGTCGCGAATGATGTAATTTATAATTGTTACAACTTGAACAAGTCAGATGAATTGAACGAAGGTAATATTGGGATAAATATTTGTGTTCTCATCAAATATTATATCAATGTATTAACCATTTTATCCTCAGATAATTGTTGTCTTTTACCTTAACTACATACACAGGGTTTTCATTAACTTTTGAATTCAGGAAGTTTGAATTTCCTAGCCTCTGATTTTGGCAGTTTTGCTCATAATCTTTGGAAGGTTTGTCAGTATTGCGCGACATATGTACGAAATGTAATTAAGTATAAAACTCAAGGTTTGTTTAAGGTCATTTCTTTTTCATCAGGTGTTTATAATATGCCAATTTAATTACTTAAAGAGGTATTCATTGAGATGAACAACACTTCAATTTTTCATCTAACTTGGTCATCTTTACATGACGAAACTTCCATGGCTGCAATTTTGGAAGTCCCGTTACAAAAACTGGGAGTAAATTACTCCTAAACTTCCCTTAATGCAAGCCCTCAATACCGAACTGTTATTATACAAAAATTACCTTAATTCAGAATCAACAACTCCATGCACATTCAATGCGTGATACCCCTTCCGACAAACAAACACTTCTTCGTGCTCTTTTGGAGCTATTATTGGTATCAACGTACCATCCACTGCACCCAGAACATTTGGTAGGCCACACAGCCTAAAGAAGCCCAACTTCACACGTGTCTGCTCTTCTAGATCAACTGGGAAACTGCAGAACAAATACCAGAATGTTAAGTTCAGTAAAAAGTGTTCTGTCCACAGAGTGGCAAATAACACAATATTTTTTCCTCATAGATCTTAAAAATAATATAAGTATTAATTTCAATTATCATACAACTAAGCGAAATAATTAACATTTATGACAAAAAAATTAACGTTGTTGAAAAATGTTGAAAAATACAAATAAATAGTTTATGAAACATTTGTTAACGTTTAAATAATTTGTTTTAATATATATTAATGCATAAAACATAAATAATTTGGGAAAATGTTTATTACAATGTACTAATTTTAGCAACAGTTTGTTATTTTATATCTCTGTGCTTTATGGTCTGAGTACTGGAGAAAACAAATCTTTGGATTCATTTTTCCATATCATGTTTGTTTGGTGAGGCCAAAAAAAAAAAATGCTTGTTTCAGGTTACATGACACCCCCAACAATAGGGTAGATTGTGGGGATTATATTATTACTATTATTTATGTGACAAACTAAATAACATGTTCTAAGGTCATTGAATTATAAAGGTTTGGTCACAAAAATTGAAACATTTTCTTTTTCTGTACACCTTAGTCTAGCTGCTAATATACAAGTTTGATGAAACATGATTAGAATTGCATTTTGAAATGGCCTATTATAATAAAGTGTCTAGCTGATACAGTTAATTTAGTAACCCAATGGACAACGATCAAAATGAAAGAAGAGCGAGCTTTTATATAACCCAATATATATATAAAGTGTCGTCCCGAATTAGTCTGTGCAGTCCGCACATGCTAATCTTGGTTGTCACTTTCTGCCTACAGTGGATTTATATTATGATAAGACTTCCTTGAAACAGAACATACAATAAAAGAGAAAAGTTCTGTCCCAGATCAGCGTATGCGGACTGCACAGTCTGATATGGTACGACACTTTAAGCACATGCATTAAGCCCGGTTTTCAAAATTATCCGAAATCCATCCAGTGCAGAAAGAGGCCAACAGACGCCTTAATCATTTCGTAAAAAAATGATTAGAGCAACGGAGGGCACAATATCATCAAGTGCTGTAGAATAATAGCAGATTTTTTATAATGTAAGTAATTCACAAAAAGATTTTTAATCAAATATCAACACTGTAAATCCAAAAATTAAATAAGTCCGAAGAAAACTAAAGGGCAGTAACTGGGGTGCGCTCGTAACCGTGTTCTGGATGTGATTCACAGCTGTTCCTTGTTACGAACGCTAAAGAACAATGTTCAGGACATGTCAAATATGTGCCCACGAAAGAGGAGGAACAGTAAGAACAAAGATGGCGGCACCGTCCACTTCTAAGATGTTATACAAATGCGATTGCGGGGTGTTTTTTTATACATTAGAGTCTGCAAGGGACCACCAGTGTCAGGAAGGTGTGCACATACTTGGATAAATGATATATAATCTAATAATAGTTTTTGAGACCTTTAACGATGTCTTATTTATATTCTAAGCTGTCGAACATTTATGTCTCCAAGCAGTTTCGATCCAAAGCATTTTCGGTCAATTCTTAAAATATTAACATAGCATGGTGGATTTGTTTTGATTTACTTTTCCGTATTGTACGTAATAGTTTTAGATCTACAGATATATGCAGATATTGGATATTGGATAGAAAGGTGGACTCTGTTGAGTTAACAAGGTGTTTCATTGACCAAATGATTTTTGGGAACACTGTACAGGCCACATTTCTCATCCGATGGTCATCAAACTTGCTCATAATGTTTACACCATTGATCTTTTGGTGCCTTTTGAACATGGGTCATTTGGGTCAAAAACTAGGTCACCAGGTCAAGTCAAAGACAAACCTTGTGAACACTGTAGATTCCACATGTTTCATCCAATTTTCGCAGAAGTTGCACAGAATGTTTAGGCCATTGATCTTTCGGTTGCTTTCAAAATGGGTCATGTTAGGTCAAAAACTAGGTCACCAGGTGAAATCAAGGAAATACCTTGTGTACAACATAGAGGCCACATTTTTCATCAAAGGTGCTCAGAATGTTTATACCATTGATTTTTTGGTTCCTTTAAAAATGGGTCATGTTGGGTAAAAAACTAGGTCATCGGGGCTAATCAATGAAACACCTTTTGTTAACTCATCAGAGTCCACCTTTCTATCCAATATCCACCAAACATGCTCATGTTGGTTGCGGTTCATAGTTGGTTCATTTGAAAATTGGGTCACGCCTGGCCAGAAACTAGGTCAAAACATGGTTAAACTTGAACTACATGAGCCAGTAGAGCAATACAGGCTCTCAGGGGCCTATTGTTCTAATATTGTCTTGATTTTTCCCACAACTATTGTCATTGCTATTGTCTCTCTTCAGGGAAGTGTGTCGAAGAGTTTGAATTCACAGACAGTTCGAAGACCATGTTTCAATGCGAGGATTGTGAAAGTTTTTTCACAGATATGGAAGTGTTCAAAAACCATGCCTGTGTCCCACATCAGAGAAGTTCTGCAGAAAGTTTGTTTTCGGATGAAGGTAATGACAATAACATAAATCAGGTATGGAACAAGGCGCAAACGCAACTGCTCATTAGTTCTTATCGGTTGCTTGTGGGAAAAGTTGCCCAGGGAAAACTTACAAATCTTACAAAGCTTTATTGTTGACCAAGGTCAGAGAGACAGAGAGGAAGCAGAGAGGACAGAAAGGAGGCATCAAGAGAGAATGCAGCTAATGAAGGGTTTAGTAGAAGCGATAAAGCAATCGGCGTCCCAAGCTCCAACGAAGAACAGGAACAATTAAACACTTCGTGTAATTGAAAATGTTTTTAATAACACTATTTAAACTCCCTTTCAAGAATAAGCATATATTGATTAAGTTTTACTTTCAGATAGTGTAAGAAGTGCTTTGAAACCAAACTGATCAAGAATATGAAAAAATTTAAATTTCATTTGTATGATGTTGTGAATTAATTAGAATTACTTGCAAGTTTTTTCATAATGAATTATTTAAATACCTTTATGAAGCATTGATTTTGTTTTCATTTGATAAGCATTCAGTCACATTTTGACAAGTATTTGACATGTAAATTTCTTTATATACAGTAACAGTAATAGATTATGTATCATAATCATATATATCTAAAGTATATTGTATCAAGCTGAGATTATAAGAATAGCCTTCAATGTGATACCTTAAAATAGTTTTTTATCATACGCCTTTATCTTCTTTCATGCTTGTGTTTCTTTCTTTCAGATTGTGTGATATGTATGGACAAAGTCAGAGATGTGGTCTTGGTTCCATGTGGCCACATGATGTGTTGTTACAGCTGTGCCAGAAAGTTAGAAAAACGGTGTCCACTGTGCAGAAAAGCATTTGATCAAACTGTTAAGGTTTTTAGAAATTGATAATCCTAACTTTTTGAGTGCCCAAATGGTTTTGTCACCGTTTTCATATTATTAATATAGTAGTTAAGTTTGAAAGAAACGCTTTATGAAAATGTGTTTTCTTAATCTACATCTGCTTTTGGAAAGTATGACAAGTTTCGAGTTGTATTTCTGTTTTTTTACCAACAATGCGTATTTAAAAACATGACAGTTGATATCAGATTTGACAAAATTTTTACAAGTAATTAAGCAAACCATTTCTATCATTTCTCTGACAGGCATCATAAGAATGTACAATAGTGTTCGCATTTCTAAATGTTTCGGAGCTGTTTGTCTTGTCTTTTTTCACAAAATGACATTTTTGAAAAAGCTTTATGTACAGTTTTAGTCTGATTTTGATTTATTTAGATGATTAACTTTCCACGAGTAGTGGATGCCACAAGTGTGAGATGTAGTTCGTCTATTGTTAAGTGTGTTATTTTTGCATACCTGAGCAATTAACAGTTACTTATACAAAGACCAAATTTGTGTTTGTAGCTTTATGAAGGTTGGTTACCGTGTTTGTTTCAAGTATTTGACATTTTAAAACTGAGTCCTGATCAAAACTAGGTCAAACTTTAGAAACCACAATTTACACTGTAGAGCCCTACATCTGGGTAGTTTGGTACACATACTTAAAGCCATAAAAGTTAATTTGACATATGTTTTGATTTCTTCATACATTATATCAAATGTCACAAAAATCTTATATAAGCCACTGAAAACTCTTTTATCTTTACAATTTTCTTTATACACATACAGAGCATTTTTCAATCCATTACCAAAGTTACACCTTAGAACATTTCAATTATCTGTGTATTGTTTTTTTTTCTAGCAATTGTTATGGGGATATTGTTAGTAAGAAGCAACTGCAAATATATTTTCTCCAAATTCTACTTTTGCATACTAGTATTTTGAGTTTCAAATAAACTTTTCTGGCTTTAAAGAATGATCATGTTTCGGTGTTAAAATCAGGACGAATACCATTTTAATGTGTTTGTTTGTTATATTTGTTTTTCTATTTTTATTTTATTTATTTGAATAGTTTCCCTAGGCAGGGAATGAATGAATACACTTTCATACCCCTATGTTTATCTTTCAACAGACAGTTTATTTTGATATTTTTATTTTTATGTTTCAGTTAGGATATTGATCTATAGTTATCAGTGCAATTGTCATGTTTATGTTAAGTGCAATTAAAAATTGCACATTTTTCACGATTTTTGTTGTCAAATTTTATTTAATACACATTCATTGGCCTGATTGTGCATGTACATGTATGCTGGGAAAACGTTTACACGTTCAAAAGTTTATTAAACTGTTGCAACTCTTCAAAAGATAGTCAAAACTTAATGAAACTTGAAACAATTGATCATCATAGCATGTCCTTTACATTAACATGGTGCTGACCTTGACCTCATTGAGGGTCAAGGTCACTATTACGCAGTCCTTCATTTTGAGCAATCTGGCGCCTCTTGTTTAAGCTCGGTTTTGAAGACTGTCAGTGATGAGACTTAAACCCAGAACCTCTTAAACATACTGGCATATATTAGTCCCTCACATAATCTGTCTTGATGAATGAATGAATGAGATGGGGTTTTATGGCATGGTGACACAAATAGTGGTCATAAAGCGCCGAAGTCTTGATCAATCATTTGGTAAAACACAGGAAACACTGATGTAAGCTGGATAGTTCTGAACACCATCGTCAATTTGTGTTGGCCCATCGGTTGTTTTGGATTTAACATTCGGTCACTGTATTAAAAACAAGGGTCAATAAAGGATTTCTGCCAGGACCCATCGGATGCCAACATCTTTCCTCTTCATATCTTTTTTGTCATATTCATTACTGGGTCAGCATTTTAATTGTTTAACAATTAAAAGTGAAAGTAGAGAAAAAACAACATAAAAATAGATTTCAATGCACACATTTTTTTTAACAGTTCAATTAGTACAATGTGGTAAAGATGCAACAACAAGAATTGATATTTTTTTAACATCTGCATTTTTATCTCAAAATTAATATATTTTACGGGAAATTGTCTTCAGTTCTGTTACATCAAGCACATTTTTTGTAGATATAATATTTAAAAGATGATATATTGGCTAAAGCAATAGTAGTTAAATACACAATCATTTGGATCAGTACCTACATTTATCTTGAAACACAGACATCATGAAACTTTTCAGACATGTCTGACAAAAAAATATTGTCCATAATAAACATGAAACCCTGTCAGCAATAAAGACTGGCAAAAATGCAGAATGACACAAATGAAATAAGTAGAATGCCTGGCAAAACTTCAAAAACATTATTGAAAATTGCTTACATTGCTTTTAAAGATGCACTCACACGATGAGTAAAGCAACCAAAATAAAAACAAATTTGCCTGAATTTAAAACATTGCTAGGAATCAATATGATCAAAGTATGTCAATAATTGAAGACTATTGATGATTTTTGAAACTATAATCAGTATGAAAGAGAAATGTGTCTTTCCCCATCTCAATAAGTAAAGCATTACATAATTTATTTCTTTAAACAGAAAGAATTTTGTATTCAATAGAACTGCAACTTAAATGTACGTATTCCGAATAACTACACTATTGAGTTTACAAGTAATTACAACAAATTTCTTGCAATTACATTTCTCTTATCGATTCCGTCTCTATTCTGGTCATTATGAACATTTGCATTTTCAACCTCGCCTTCAAAGTCCTGTTCCATGTACTCCTCTAGTACATCATACTCTAAAATGCAGAAATTGTGCAACACACAACATGCCATTATAATATTCACGGCCGTTGAAATAGACGCAGTGTCAAGATAGTGAAGTCTCCTAAAACGACCTTTCAATAATGCGAAAGCCCTTTCAATAACAACTCTGTTACTTGAATGGTAGGTGTTGTATTTTTTATGCTCAGGGGTAAGGTGTCCATTGTCACGATATGGTGTCAACAGCCACTTTCGCAAAGGATACCCCCCATCCCCAAGAATGTTATAATTTCTACCACATTTATCTGGACAACTTTCCCATAAATCTGATAACTGGAGTACTCTTGAGTCGTGGACACTTCCGGGATATCCAGTAAATACATATCAAAACAAATATCCTCTATATCACGCTTACGAATTATTGAGGTTTGCTCATGTCACCAAATTGTCAAATGTAAAATTGTCATTATGTAAAATATCGGACTGTTTGAGGCGCATAGCTACATGTAGTCAGATATTTTACATAATAGACAGTGTAAGGTTTATATGTTACTTATATGTTACTTAAAACATTGCTTTAATTACCAGTATATATGCAATATTAATAGGTATAAATTGCTCATGCAAATACATTTTCAATAAAACTAAACACACATAATATTAATGATTTAAACTGCCCCAAAAGAACCTCTTTATTAAATAAGTACACACAACCCGAGTTCAACATGCTTTTTGCTGCACAAGGTATCCAGCCTTTGCGAACTGTGATTGTTCATTAAAGTAAAAACAAGTGTACAGTAAGGATGTTTGATTTCAAAGACAGTACATATATGAAATAAATATATAACCAGAAATTATTTGAAATGTAATATTCTTTCTGGTTAGTGCAGCATTCACATGTACAATTACACTGCTCCAGTTTGGATATGTATATTGGATATAAATGGATTAGTGCAAGCTGTAAGGTATATTATGGAAAGACTGCACGATAATATTTTACTATGCGTTTGTTAGTAACATATAACGTATTTCTAATAAACAATATTTTTCATCTGCAAATAATTTCTAAGAAAATAAAGTTAATACATTTAGTTGAGAATATACAAAAAGGATCAGTGAGATGGGTGAACGATGATGTATAAATGGCAGTGCATCAGATAAATGCAATTTTCTACTGGATCTCAGTGAGATGGGTGAACGATGATGTATAAATGGCAGTGCATCAGATAAATGCAATTTTCTACTGGACCTCAGTGAGATGGGTGAACGATGATGTATAAATGGCAGTGCATCAGATAAATGCAATTTTCTACTGGATCTCAGTGAGATGGCTGAACGATGATGTATAAATGGCAGTGCATCAGATAAATGCAATTTTCTACTGGATCTCAGTGAGATGGGTGAACGATGATGTATAAATGGCAGTGCATCAGATAAATGCAATTTTCTACTGGATCTCAGTGAGATGGCTGAACGATGATGTATAAATGGCAGTGCATCAGATAAATGCAATTTTCTACTGGATCTCAGTGAGATGGGTGAACGATGATGTATAAATGGCAGTGCATCAGATAAATGCAATTTTCTACTGGATCTCAGTGAGATGGGTGAACGATGATGTATAAATGGCAGTGCATCAGATAAATGCAATTTTCTACTGGATCTCCAATTTTCTACTGGATCTCCAATTTTCTACTGGATCTCCAATCAAATTCTGTAAATGATTAAGACGGGGGCAACTTAGTTTCCACAAACTGATTCCGCCATGTCTGTTGGCTGTCAAATATATCTAATACTAGATGGCATGCGATGGCAACCATTTCAATATTTGGTGTATTTTGGTACATATTGGTGTAGTCAATTAATAATGGATATCACACATAGAATATACAAATTGATAACATAACATCGCAAAAAATCTAATTTTGGTCGATATTTATCATAATATTTTGTACATTGTACTATGAATACGGTATTCTCTCAAATTGTAATTATTTTTATTGACAAATATTTTCTCATGCCTAAAATCTATGCATTTTTACATAAAATATTAGTTTTATATCAGTCCTAAATTAGGCGTCAAAACCAAAGTTGTCTGCTTGCGATGCTGTGTTTTCAGATTACCTTAGCTAGCATGTGCCTTCCAATATTACCTGACGCCACAGCAATGTTTTAATTTGTGTATAAAGTAGGTAGAGGTTTGGTAACAGTACATAACAATAATGGGTATCAGGTTAGGTGTGAAAACTATTAGATCAAATGAACACCTTCTGTATATGGCCTGTCAAGAGATCAGCAATTAAAGAAGTGTGTGGCTCATTGAATGGTTGCAAAGTAGCTAATACAATCTTTTAGAAAATAAAAGAATGCAACAAAATACTTATGTCAGGCATAGATAGAGAATTTTTTGATATTTTGATTTAGAGTGGGCAGAAATGTCAGGTAACTTAAAAAGACTGTCAACATGTTGTTTTCGGTCCCTCTTACATGATGGGATAGATTTCGGAAAGAAGATATATCTTAAATTAAAATATCTGGGGTTGATTATTACAATAAATTGAATGAAAGCATCCATGGCAACGAAATGCATATGTTTAAATATATTATAAGGTTTAAAAATAAAATGTTGGACAGTTAAAAAGGGGGGGGAGTATGCCCCCCACCCCCGCCGTGCCTTTGAAAATATGTAATACCAGTATACACAATTGTACATGAATTTTAAATTAAATTAAAATTTAATGCAATGTAAGTCATTATTTGTGAATCAAGAGTGTTATTTTACATCTTTTAAATGGTTATTTATAATGTTGTTGCTTTTCTTCTCGGATGCCGCGAGTATATTTTATGGAAATACTTCAAATAGTCGATTTGCCAAACAGTGAGTGTGATTTAAGAACTCTTTTTAAATCTTTCTATAAGTGACACTGAATTTGTCGAACGTGTTATGGATAAGACAGGTAAAAATCAACTAAAGGCCTATGGGATATTGCATTTTTAACGCTTGTTCTCATAAAAATCAACCTTTGTGTAGGCCTATAAGCTTCGCCAACGATTGTTCCGTCTGTTTTAATGGGCAATGTATAAACAAGGGAAGTAACTGAATAGCAAATGCTAACTAGTCACAAGAAGATACCAAAATCAAATAAAGAATAACGAAGGTCACATTACCCATACAAGTGTATTACTAGTCAATCATGCTTCGGATATTCTGTTTATTTGAAACATGTTTATTTGTAACATTCATATATCTGCAGTCTACAGTGAGTCATAGATCTATTGCTTACCATTTACTGCAGTACAACAGTGACACAATAAAAAAGACCCCTATAGCGGACGCATTTTACAATTTCAGAGTAAGAGATAAGAAACTGAGGAGATATTATGAAGGTGCATAGTGAAAAGAAAGTGGGTTCATGTAAAGTGTTTGGATGTGGAGTGTAGAGAGTATCAGGTTCATAGTGATGTATTCACGAGGGTGTTCCATCTCTGCTAAAATATTCATCCTATCTATATAGCAATCTATGATACATTGTCACCTATATGTGCAATATCAATATATTATCAGATAATGAAAAATTCTGCAATGGTTGTTTAACAATTGCATTTAAATATGACATAGAGTATATTGCCATATATTTATGACTATTTTATGAAGTCGCGATATTAACGCACCTATCTATATTCTCCCCTGGGGGGGGGGGGGGGGGCGGGGAGCGCCGGGCATATACGGAACTTTAGACTGAAAGCGATTCCCATCGGGCGAGAAGTTGACTCGCCGAATAATTCTGGGTCCCGGTACTTCGTTGTATTTTAAATCCCGGTAATATTGGGCCCCAAGCATCTCCCACTGTGATTAGTCGAATCCCCATGAGTCAGCCCGCCGCTCCCCCCCCCCCCCCGGGGAAAAATATTAATAGGTGCATACATGTTTATTTATCAATACGATTTATATGCCACAATTTCACTTGCATTACTAATAATAATTGTTTCAATAATAATTAGGCCATTTACATGGCTGTGTAGTACATTATTTGCAATAATATACATGTACATGTTTGAATAAAATTTAATATTAATATTATAGGCATTACCACTTTTTTTGTATGTACTATGGGTCACTTCAATAAAATATGAAACTACTTAGCTAACCTTATTCCACCTACAGTAGGTGGGTCTGTATCATATTCCTTATGAAATAGTAACGATTATCAACAAGTCCCTTTCCAAGCTACATTCTATAAATAAACGTTACTCCCCACAACTATCGCAAGCTTTAACTCGTTGCCCGATCATTCCGCATTATAGGCATTACCACTTTTTTTGTATGTACTATGGGTCACTTCAATAAAATATGAAACTACTTAGCTAACCTTATTCCACCTACAGTAGGTGGGTCTGTATCATATTCCTTATGAAATAGTGACGATTATCAACAAGTCCCTTTCCAAGCTACATTCTATAAATAAACGTTACTCCCCACAACTATCGCAAGCTTTAACTCGTTGCCCGATCATTCCGCCACATCCATTTCTTCATTTAAATATTTGCTAAACACTGACAAAGAATCTATACCACAACACTTCTATTATAAAATGCGCAAACTTCAAATTTTGCACACCCAACTACGAACAAATTGAAGCGCTCTTGCTGATGACCTCTACCATAAAATATTATTGACTCACCTGACTGCTCTTCATTTGGAGTAATTGAAGATTCCAATCATTTCTTCTTTCATTGTCCAAGGTTTAGAGTTCCACGTACAATGTTACTCCATAATGTATCACACATTTGCTCCTTAACACTATATGTGCTTCCATATGGCGATCACTCTCTTTGAGTTGAGTAAAATAATACTATAGTCAAATTTAAACAAGCAAAACTCCAGTTGCAACAGCAGGAGAGAACTCTTATTAGCAGCTCAAGGTCCTTTATTTATGGCAAGAGACCAATTGCCAAAAAACAACACAGCACATCACAAGAACAAATAACATACACAAAACACACATGAATAAAACTGGGGTCACTGCCTTGGTTCATTGCTACATTCAAAGTTCCAGGAAGTTTTAGCCGTATGCCCGTTTTCTCCATCCTCTGTAACCCAGGGTTGATTCATTACGTATACTACAATTATCATATATGATTATAGAGTGTAACGGCATATCACACGTGGGTATTCGACGATGGTTTTCTCTTCCTTTCTCACTGTCTCACTTCTCAAACTCATTTCTCGCACAGAATCTCTATTATATTCTACCATTACTAGAAGCTTCATTTGTATATCTATTACTAATTCTGGATTATACTGATCCATTCTTTTTTCATTTCGATCCATTGACTTTTTCCATATAGATCTATTTATGATGTTCTATTTTGCATTTCATTTTAGATTTATATTTATTTACTGCAAAGCCATGACAAAATGTGTGTAAATTATTAAATCGGGAGAGAGCTTCAATAAGGCAAATCGCCTTCCAGCCCAATCCTATGTTTACTTTGTAATTGTACTTTTAAATATGTCTAAACCAAATCTGAAACTACAAACTATTACACCAAGGTTATTTCAATTGATATTATTGCATTATGATCACCATTATTAAATTTCTTAAATATATTCCTGTTTGACTCAGTACTCTTTACATTTCCAACTTTCTCGACTACCATTACCCATTCGCTCTACGTTTCTGATTTTTACAGTAATGGCCGAGTAGTACAGCTTGTGTGTACATTGAAAATTACAGAAATGAATGTTTTCAATGTTTTGTTTGTGATATTTGCAGAATCAAATTTGTTTTAAATCAGATTTCTATCTTTGGACCAGATATTGTGGAGTAAGTGGCATTCCCTAGGGATGTGTTTTGTTGCGTCAATGAACGCTCAGCAAAAATCTTGAAAGTTGCAGCAGAAATATCTTGTGTATATGCACCAAAAGAACACACTATTGCAACTATATTATTTGTTTGTGTTCCTTTCATTATCTTAAAATGTTGTCTTAAGTAGAATCCGTCATAACATTATAACTATTTTATTATTACGGATTTTGTGTGGGGATAAGTATAGAAGTAGCTTGATATGTGTGTGCGCGTGCGTGGGTGTGTGTTCATCTTTTATCTATACAGGCCACCGAGATTTTCACCCATATGACCACCGCAGATGACTTGTTAGTTTAAATACGGGGAAAGTGCAAGATACATGAGAAGCTTCCTTCCAGAGGCGATCCTGGGACTTTTGTCCCCGAAGTAAGGTACCTGCACAATGGTTTAATGGCTCCAGTAAAAATGAGCTATAGTAGATTATGGTGGAGCGGGGACTCGAACCTGTCATCTTGGTTTGTAAAGCCATTATGTAACGATTGGGGTGTGAATCAAGTGTATTACCACAAGACCACGGATCCTCTTTTTGGAAGACATATTTTATATTATAAGAGGCATCGAGTTCAGCAAACAGTGCCATCTTCACTTAACATGTACATGCTTTAGGCATAAAACCACACTGAAAATATACATTAACCCAAGTGATAATCGAAATTAATGCATCATCTATCAGAATGAACCCAAATACTAAAGTTTATCTCTGAATCCCTAACAACGGAATAACTTTGTAAATGTAATAATTATGTGAATTAGCGCAGAAGATTTTTATGTTGTTCTTCTGAGTGTCTGTACGTAATAATTCCTTTGGGTAATGTCTGGTGTCTTGTCTAGAAACGTGTCATGCATGCGCAGTAACAGCGCTTCCTGTTCCACATCTGTCAATTTTGTAAACAATTAATCTTACGAGCACCACACACACACACTAAGAAACATAACATATGAGATGTTTAAAAATTTAAAAAAGAAACTAGAGCAAGGTGTGAGTCATTCACCGCTGAAAGGAGCGCTTACGTCGGCTTCAAGAGTAAGCGTTGTGGTGATGTTAATGGGTGGGGTAGCGTTTGCAACAAAGTGTATTAGTATTCGGATAGCATGTATCCGGATAAGAAACTTGTATACTAATACACGATTGGGTATTTGCCCTTGTCATTGTCAACACTGTAGTCATAATTAAATTTCGTACATGACATCTGTTGAGAAATTCATGTCAATGCCTAGAATAAGCTTTAATCATGTCTCCCAGTAGTCTTATTTATAAGACGTGTAACGAATTAAGTGTTACTTTTTATAAAGGGCTAAATTCGTTGGAACGTCTTATGGCCAAAAGAGAATATTGCCCATATAAAAAGTAGCTCAATATTCGTCCAGCTCTAATAAGTTATGCTGGTTTCCCAGTTACCACTAAGTCTTGTAGATCAAACATCATTAATCTGGTGGTATCACTAATCCTATGTTGATTGTTTATTTTTTATGGTCATGTTTAATGGTCAATATCAAACATATTTTTGGTTTTCTCAAAAAAAAAAAAATCTCTTTAAAATGGTTGCATTTGCAAAAAATCTAGTAATATGGTATTAAATCATAAATCTTAATAAATTTGGTATCAGCATGCATCAATCAGTAAATGTTGGACACTTAATGTTTACACTTTGCTCTGCTGGCACACTCATTTTTTCTTTTGTAGTCTTAAAAAAAGGTTACAACCAAATAATTTTTAGTGTGTGTTTGAAACTGTGTACTACAAGCAAACCAATTTTAAAACAAAAGTTTTACTGCAAGATTACTGATGATGTAATTTGTCAAGATGTCTGCATGGTCCTTTGAAAAACATAATAATTTAAAAACAAATAATTTACTACAATTTAAAAACAAATAATTTACTACAAACAATATGATTATCAGTTGATATTTTCGTGAAAAGGTTCAATATATTGTTTGTTGTTGAAATGAAATGTTTGGTTTCTTGCTTTTGCTCAAAATATTTGTGTATAGGTTTAATACCATGAGTTTACAGATAAACAGGCAATCATTTGTCTTCATGGGCTGAACAGATTAAGATCATTAACCTGAAGGACTCACCAGTTTGTTTCAATGATGGAATGTGTATTTGGTTTAACTGACATTGCAGTAGAATCTATAAGGATCAAATACATCGACACAGTAGCACAAAGATTTATTGTATGACATATGGTACATCTCTGAGTAGTAGTATCACAGATTATGAAAAAAATATACTGCAACAAAATAAACATGTATTTAATATTATATTGCACATGACTTTTAAAATTTTTGATGCACATTTTATAAATAAAATAACCACTGTCGTTAAGATTTATGCAGAGAATTGGACATCTGATTGGTTATGTTGGTGATCTGTGATCGGGCTGTAACCCTTGAGACTTCATTGAATATGGGATGCAACGAATGTGGTCCTTGAAAAAATTATGTTTAATTAATTGAGCACTTTATGTACAAAATTACAACACCCGCTTTCTTTTCAATAGTGTCCTCATGTGTATATATGTCCATAGCTGCTAGAAGACAAGAGCAAGGATGCTGATGCCCCTCTGGCAGCGAGCACCCCTAAGAAGGCAGTTGTTGAAGATGGTAACCAGTCCAGCAGCTCCGATGTGTCGGGGTACGCGACAGCCAACCAGTCTGTGGATGGCAGCCCGGCCATTGTGCCTGTTGGGCAGCTCATAGACATTCCACTCCATGAACCAAATAATCAGGTAACATTGCAGATTTATATACCTCAGTGCAGTGTTTTTTATAGCCAATTTGGGGCCGAAATTCGGTCCCATTACCCTGCATAAATAGTATATATTTTTCCCCTATATTTACCTTAAAATTCCCGTCAGAATGTTAGCCTTATTTTGAAAAAAACTTGACCAAAATCGGACAAAAAATGACTGAGATAGTGGAATTTTCGTAAACTATCCCAGCAATTTTTCATCAAACCAAGTTAAAGCAAAATTATTTGTAGCAAAACGATTGATTAATGTTTTATAACAATGTAGAATATAAACATGTTAATTTACTAATAATGCTTTCCAAAAAAACAACAACATTGCAGTGGTTCTACCACCAGTCAGTATGAAACCTGTCTGATATACTTATGACATAAAATGTGGGTGACTAACAATATTTTAAAAAGTCTTCATTTTATCTTCATTAACTTTATTTCATTGAATACATTGCTGTAGTAAATACCTGTTGCAACTATTATATTTTCAAACTGAAATAATTATTTATATTTGAACATTATTGTGTCCAGCTTTGATAGTACATGTATCACTGTGGTATACGGTTTGCAACACTGTGTCTGACATTACAGGATTTTTTTATAGTCTGCCTTCATTGTTGAATGTCTGTAAACCTTTGCTTCTATATTTATTTATTACAGTAAGTATTACTGATATCTAAAACTAATGTTTCATATTAACATATAAGACTTCTAAACTGTTTCAGAAGCATGTCAGTTGTGTATTCAGAAAAATGCATAAGCTTATCATTTAAATTATTTTATTTTGGATGAATTTTGAAATGGTGATGAGTTTTATTTGTTGATTTCAGTCTGAGACAGGTGATGTCACACCACGCGCCTCCCGTTCACGTACATCGTCCATCAGTTCCATGACCAGCGAGGGCTCGTTCTTCACTAACATGAGTTTCGGCCACATGCAGTACACCCTGCCCTCCGACCTGGAGTCGGAGATAGATGAGTCTGGCACAGACCTGAACACCGTCTCCAAGGAGGATCTGTACCACTACATCCAGAAATACCAGCGTAGAGCCACCAGGTGGATATCTTTGTAGTTCTTAAAGGGACTTGTTCACAGTTTGGCAAAATGACAATTTTCAAAAAAATTGTCATAGATTCAAAAAAGAATGTATGCATTATATTCACACAAGCAAAATAACACTCCTGACTAAGAAAAATGTTAAAAAGATATGTTCGTTTATTTATAATCATCAATCGAAATTGGAAAAATAATAAAGCGTTTGTAACGCTTTTCATAGATAATTTAGCAAAAACGTGTATTACCGACATAGCGTTTAAACTGCCATCCTAATTCAAAAGCCTGCGTGGTGTAGTGGTAGCGCGTTAGATTTTGCTTCTAGGGGTCCCGGGTTCGAACCCCAGGGCAGGCACATTTTTTATTTTTATCTTTTTCCTTGTTATTATAATTATTTAAAACTATTCCAGATATGACAGTTTTGTAAGTAAATTCATTTAATGACATTTTTCAAAAATACGAAAATCTGTGAACAAGTCCCTTTAAAGGGTTTTGCAAGGATGAATATTTCTCTAGCCAAATTTACCTTACTTTATTGAAAACATTCTAATTTTAGACAAAAAATAAGATTTTTAGTTCGACTATTCAGCTTTCCTACTGCCCCAAGCGTCTGCGTCCACGTCTGAATTTGGTTAAAGTTTTTATTCAAAAGTCTTATAACTACAAAAGTACATAAGTTATTCACTTGAAACTTGGAATATACCTTTGTCATCAACTCCAGTGTCACGGCCAACATTCCCCATAACACTGTTTTGTAATTTGACAGAGTTATGCCCCTTTTTTGCTTAGAATTTCTGGTTAAAGTTTATATTCAAAAGTTTTGTAACTTCAAATCTACATAAGTTACTCACTTGAAACTTGGAACTAAACTTTGTCATCAACTCCAGTATCAGGGGCAACATTCTCTATAACTCTGTTTTGTATTTTGACATAGTTTTGTCCCTTTTTCACTTAGATTTTCTGGTTAAAGTTTATATTCAAAAGTTTTGTAACTTAAATACTACAAAGGCTATTCACTTGAAACTTGGATCAACTCCAGTATCAGGGTGAACATTCCCCATAACTCGATTTTGTATTTTGACAGAGTTATGCCCCCTTTTTCACTTAGATTTTCTGTTTAAAGTTGATTTTCAAAAGTTTGGTAACTTCAAAACTACCTAAGTTATTTACTTGAAACTTGGAACTTAACTTTGTCATCAACTCCAGTATCAAGGGCAACATTCCCTATAATTCTGTTTTGTATTTTGACAGAGTTATGCCCCTTTTTCACATAGATTTTGTGGTTAAAGTTTATATTCAAAAGTTTTGTAAGTTCAAAACTACTTAAATTATTCATTTAAAACTTGGAACTAACCTTTGTCATCAACTCCAGTATCAGGGTTAACACCCCCATAACTCTATTTTGTATTTTGACAGAGTTAGCCCACTTTTTACACAGACTTTGTTGTTAAAGTTTTTGTTCCAAACATTTATAAACTATTCAAGGCTTCACTTAAAAGCTATGTATTTTAACAAATGTATGTCCCTTCTGCTATCCAAAATATGTACCAACTGAAAAACTTCGAATAGTCGAGCGCGCTGTCCTCTGACAGCTCTTGTTATACTTGTTGCAAACCAATTGTTCTTTACCCAAATATTCAAATCTGTAACCATTGGTTAATTTGAAGCCATATTTGTCTTGTTCCAAAAACAGTGTCACCATATGCAAATGCAAACATAAGCCCTGAACCAGTATGTCATTAGCTTGGTCGCAAATCTAGAATTATAATATTATTTTTAACATCTTCTGGTTTCCTGATGTTTTACACAAAAACTCCTATTTTTATTTTATTTCAAGTGCACAATTTATAATATCCATATTCTACTAAGAAATGCTTGTTTTGATTTGTTCATGTACTGTAGATTGCTTTAAATTTGCAAGGACGTTTTTCTCCCAAAATGAACATTTTTTTTTGCGTTTTCTTGAATTCGCGTCATCGTCTGTGATTAATTGATTATAAATTTACATGTAATTCTTTAAACTAGAGTCGCAAGTTTTTTTGTTAAGCTTGAAAAAGGACAACGCACAGTAGCAATAGGCTGTTTTCGTCCATTTCAACGCCTTTCAGGTTGTTCCATTTGTGGACAGTGTGTGAGACGAAATGGACCTTCCCTTAAAGCAGAGAGCTTTAATGGTTTTAAAATGTCATATTTATTATTAATTTACGATAAAAACATTACAAAGGGTGACTGTAGCATGTAGGCCATGGATATAAATTGCTTATAATAATGCAATAGGACTGACTTCTATATGGTACTTTACGAGGTAAACGTAGCATATTTTGGGATTTTAACATTCGGACATGCACATTTATTCACGCTGGTTTTGAATTCATGAGGATTTAAAAAAGTTAATATTAGCAAAAATAAAACCCACACAAATAAAACCAGTTCTACTGTATTTTATTCCATTTTGACAGCAGATAAGACACATAGTTTGATCAATTATTTTAATAGTGTAGATACTGGGTATTTATATTTTCTTTCAATCGTTTCCCTTAGCATTTAATTTTACAGAACACGTTGCCTTGGTATTTGGTTTACTTTGAATAATGTTAGTTTAAAATGTGTGCATTGTAGATTGTCTTGTTGTTTTAGGTACAAATCCAAGTTCATGGACCTTGTTGCAGTCTACAAGGACATGGTACAAGAACGAGACAAGTTCAAGGTATGGATGTAGTGTTTTATCCAGGCCCTTTTTGCGCGGCGCGGCACCATGCCCCTTTTTTGAAGCGCCACTTTGCCCTTTTCAAAGGCAAAATCCGTCACTCGCCTTAAACGATCTTAATTGCCTCATGACCACTTTTATCGGCCCTATGTCTGCGTTGGGCACCCACTGTTTACTGTTATTATCGCCCTGTGCTTGATTTATTGCACACTTGCATTTCTAATCGATTCGATTAATAAGCTCGATTTATTTGCGACACACATTTCTAAGCGATTTGCTTTAAGCGATTACTGTACTAATGATTGTCAGCTTGATTCTTGAACCTGATTCTTAAACCAACCAAAGTGGTGACATTAAGGTCTAATTGATAATGCGTGTACGATTAACTTAATGATACATAACGTAAACTCGTAGATTGGACAAATCCCCCTCTTACTATCAGTGTTCGTTACGGATAGAGTTATTGAATTAATACGATTCATTATTTCAATTGACAAATACTTTTAGCACTGCGAACATGTAAAATTACAAATAATTACCTTTAGTAGCTTAACTTTGGGTCCAATACTGGTCACCAGTAGTCGGTTTCTCTGTCTAGAGACTTGAGGTGTGAAAGGGAACCAAGTTGTATATTGGTTTGCATGTCAAATATGACTTACCTGTCAACACCTTTTGGGCCCCAAATGTCAAAAAAACAACTAACCCCTACGAAATATTCCCGGACGTGTCATTTAAGAGGCCTCACACAGAAGTTTTCATTACAGATTCTATTTTATTTTCAAACTTCCCTAATCAAAACCTTACATACGTAGAGCAGTTCTGATCAGTGCATTGGACATACAGTAAATTATCTTGTTGTTGTTCTTGTTTTTGTACTTGTGGGTTAAATCATCGGACAATAATTTGTGAAAAAGTTTTTTTGATTAACTTTCTGCTTATATTTGTGAAGACGGAAAATGCCGTCGTGCAAACGATGGTTGGCACAATTTCGAAAGGAGAGTGTAAAAGTGGCAAAAAATAACATTAGTTTATTACATGTGTGCAGAGGACAGACGGAACTGAAAGGTAATTATATATTTGCTACGAATCTTTAGGTTTGTAATTATAAAGTATCGATCTATAATTACTAAGAATATAATTATGTGATCCACAGAATTTGCTTCCCAAATTTATCCGTACGTTACGGACAGTCAAGTTTATATTAAAACACGCCGCGTACGACTTACGTTATATAAAGAGAATAACATAAAATGAACGCGTTCTGCAGATATACAACAAACAATATGTTTTTCTCGTTATTTTAATCCATGTGAATATTGAATATTGCCTGTGCCAAAACTTGTATTTGGTACGAGTGTGATAACGTGCTTTTATATGTTGTTTTTTTGGTATATATAATTTGTATTCATAAATATGATACCCATAGCCAACACAATGACACACCTGTGCCCTTTTAAAAGAACACATTCTTTATTCTTTTATAAAATGCCCTTTTTGAATATATTTCGCCATGCCCCTCTGCCTTCCTAGATAAAACACTAGGATGTCACTCCTTTAATAAAATTAATATATCAGTTTATTGAATGTATCAGTTTCACATTTGTTGGATTGGTTTAAGCAGCGTTTTTCCTCACTACTTTGGAAATGGTACCGATACGAGTCAAATTGGGAAATGGTACCGATACGAGTCAAATTGGGAAATGGTACCGATTCGAGTCAAATTGGGAAATGGTACCGATACGAGTCAAATTGGGAAATGGTACCGATACAAGTCAAATTGGGAAATGGTACCGATACAAGTCAAATTGGGAAAATTAGCCATGTTTCCAACTAAATTGGGAATTTTCTCGCTTTCTGCAAAAACTGCCTAAAAGAATTAGAAAACATTAAATAAACTCTAAAACTGCTTTTTCGTTGATTCTTTCACTTGTGCTTGTGTTTCCAGGAGACAAAATGAAAGTTAAAAACATAGCGAATCCTTTTAGGATCGGTTTCCCAGATATTTGGGATCTTTTTATCTTCAAATTGGGAAAATTTGTAGGTAAATTGGATTGAGAAGTTACCTTTTTAGGGTACTAAGTTCATATAGAGGAAAACCGCTGTTTAATTATGATTTACTAAGAACTTTCCAATGATTCCCTACTCAAAATTTAAGTATATGAGAAAAGCAGTATTTTTGTTTCAGTATATCAGTGCATGTGTGGATTTAAAGGACTAAGCGAAAACAGCTTGAAAACTGTAACATCCACACTATTCTTAACATTATCATTTATAGTCCAGTCCATAGACATGATTTGCATGATTAATATTAAATATGTTATATTGACTATACAGAACTTTTACTGTATCCACCATGTGTACTTTGCATTTTCGGTGTCTCCACTGTAAACATTTCTTTTGACATTTTGTAATTTTGTGGCTTTATCTGATCTTTGTACTATACATGTGTTTTCCTGTGTATTGAGCTGTGATGTATGTTTCAGTCGACTCTGACGCAGTGCCAGGACCGGGCGTTCCGACGGATCTCTGAGCTCAAGGAGCAGATTGCCCTGGACCAGCAGGCCAAGAGAGACCTCGAGGACAACTACAACTTGGTCATAGAGGAGAAGGGAGAGTTCATAGCCGTGCTGCAGAAACAGGTGAGAGTTCATAGCCGTGCTGCAGAAACAGGTGAGAAGGGAGAGTTCATAGCCGTGCTGCAGAAACAGCTGAGAAGGGAGAGTTCATAGCCTTGCTGCAGAAACAGGTGAGAAGGGAGAGTTCATAGCCGTACTGCAGAAACAGGTGAGAAGGGAGAGTTCATAGCCGTGCTGCAGAAACAGGTGAGAGTTCATAGCCGTGCTGCAGAAGCAGGTGAGAAGGGAGAGTTCATAGCCGTGCTGCAGAAACAGGTGAGAAGGGAGTGTTCATAGACATGCTGCAGAAACAGGTTTCCAAATATTTTGTCCCCCAATTTCAAAAATATAACTACACTATATATAAAGGAGCGAAGTAACGCTCCTGGTACAGAAATATACTCAAATACTCAAAATAATGTGTCGTTTATGAATAAACATCAATTGAATTGGCAAAACTTACATAGCATTTGCAACATTTTTGTTGATAATTTTCAAAACACATGTATCACTTAAATAGCGTTGAAATTACACGACCCCCTTAAGCCTAGTGCTTACATGTCAGACTTGATCCCCGAAGGAGCATATTATTTTGAATATTTTTCTCCATTGTAATGCTTTCTTGACAGAGTATAAATGGGTTTGTGAGTCCGGATGCTTTAGTAATTGAAATTTGGACATCTTAAAAATGTTAAAAATCTGTGAAAATTATTCTCTGGCCAGCATGTGTGTATGCACAGTGGTGCTGTTGAATATTCTCTGGCCAGCATGTGTGCATGTCAGGTGGTGCTGTTGAATATTCTCTGGCCAGCATGCGTGCATGTCAGGTGACGCTGTTGAAAATTCTCTGGCCATCATGTGTGCATGTCAGGTGGCGCTGTTGGATATTCTCTGGCCAGCATGTGTGTATGCACAGTGGTGCTGTTGGATATTCTCTGGCCAGCATGTGTGCATGTCAGGTGGTGCTGTTGGATATTCTCTGGCCAGCATGTGTGTATGCACAGTGGCACTGTTGGATATTCTCTGGCCAGCATGTGTGCATGTCAGGTGGTGCTGTTGGATATTCTCTGGCCAGCATGCGTGCATGTCAGGTGGTGCTGTTGGATATTCTCTGGCCAGCATGTGTGCATGTCAGGTGGTGCTGTTGGATATTCTCTGGCCAGCATGTGTGCATGTCAGGTGGTGCTGTTGGATATTCTCTGGCCAGCATGCGTGCATGTCAGTTGACGCTGTTGGATATTCTCTGGCCAGCATGTGTGCATGTCAGGTGGTGCTGTTGAATATTCTCTGGCCAGCATGTGTGCATGTCAGGTGACGCTGTTGAATATTCTCTGGCCAGCATGTGTGCATGTCATGTGGTGCTGTTGAATATTCTCTGGCCAGCATGTGTGCATGTCAGGTGACGCTGTTGGATATTCTCTGGCCAGCATGTGTGCATGTCAGGTGGTGCTGTTGGATATTCTCTGGCCAGCATGTTTGTATGCACAGTGGTGCTGTTGGATATTCTCTGGCCAGCATGCGTGCATGTCAGGTGACGCTGTTGGATATTCTCTGGCCAGCATGTGTGCATGTCAGGTGGTGCTGTTGAATATTCTCTGGCCAGCATGTGTGCATGTCAGGTGGTGCTGTTGAATATTCTCTGGCCAGCATGCGTGCATGGTCAGGTGACGCTGTTGAAAATTCTCTGGCCAGCATGTGTCATGTCAGGTGGCGCTGTTGGATATTCTCTGGCCAGCATGTGTGCATGTCAGGTGGCGCTGTTGGATATTCTCCGGCCAGCATGTGTGCATGTCAGGTGGTACTGTTGAATATAATCTAGTCAGCATGTGTGTGCATGTCAGGTGGTGCCAGCATGTGTGTATGCACGGTGGAGCTGTTGAATATTCTCCGGCCAGCATGTGTGCATGTCAGGTGGCGCTGTTGAATATAATCTAGTCAGCATGTGTGTGCATGTCAGGTGGTGCCAGCATGTGTGTATGCACGGTGGAGCTGTTGAATATTCTCTGGCCAGCATGTGTGCATGTCAGGTGGTGCCAGCATGTGTGCATGTCAGGTGGTACTGTTGAATATTCTCCGGCCAGCATGTGTGCATGTCAGGTGGCGCTGTTGAATATAATCTAGTCAGCATGTGTGTGCATGTCAGGTGGTGCCAGCATGTGTGTATGCACGGTGGAGCTGTTGAATATTCTCTGGCCAGCATGTGTGCATGTCAGGTGGCGCTGTTGAATATTCACTGGCCAGCATGTGTGCATGTCAGGTGGCGCTGTTGAATATTCACTGGCCAGCATGTGTGCATGTCAGGTGGTGCTGTTGAATATTCACTGGCCAGCATGTGTGCATGTCAGGTGGTACTGTTGAATATTCACTGGCCAGCATGTGTGCATGTCAGGTGGCACTGTTGAATATTCACTGGCCAGCATATGTGCATGTCAGGTGGCACTGTTGAATATTCACTGGCCAGCATGTGTGCATGTCAGGTGGTACTGTTGGATATTCTCTGGCCAGCATGTGTGCATGTCAGGTGGCGCTGTTGAATATTCACTGGCCAGCATGTGTGCATGTCAGGTGGCGCTGTTGAATATTCACTGGCCAGCATGTGTGCATGTCAGGTGGTACTGTTGAATATTCACTGGCCAGCATGTGTGCATGTCAGGTGGTACTGTTGAATATTCACTGGCCAGCATGTGTGCATGTCAGGTGGTACTGTTGAATATTCACTGGCCAGCATGTGTGCATGTCAGGTGGTACTGTTGGATATTCTCTGGCCAGCATGTCAGGTGGTACTGTTGAATATTCACTGGCCAGCATGTGTGCATGTCAGGTGGCGCTGTTGGATATTCTCTGGCCAGCATGTGTGCATGTCAGGTGGTACTGTTGAATATTCACTGGCCAGCATGTGTGCATGTCAGGTGGTACTGTTGAATATTCACTGGCCAGCATGTGTGCATGTCAGGTGGTACTGTTGAATATTCACTGGCCAGCATGTGTGCATGTCAGGTGGTACTGTTGAATATTCACTGGCCAGCATGTGTGCATGTCAGGTGGTACTGTTGAATATTCACTGGCCAGCATGTGTGCATGTCAGGTGGCGCTGTTGAATATTCTTTGGCCAGCATGTGTGCATGTCAGGTGGTGATGAATATTCTCAAGCCAGCATATGTGCACTGGTCAGGTGGCGCTGTTGAAGGAAGGCAAGGACATCCCCCCAGAGCTCCAGGAGAAAATCCAGGCAGCCAGGGACCTGCAGCAGCAGCAGGAGGCAAAGGCCACGGACCAGCAGAATGAGGAAGCCGCCTCCGCGCAGCATGCCGAACTGATGGCACTCCAGGAAAAGGTGATAAATGTATATACTGATGTACATTATTTACAGTTAGTTAAGATTACCAACCTTCAGCAGTCCGTGATAACAGTAAGAGTACCTACAACACACGAGTTTGTATTGCAAATGCGATATGTGTGATATTGCAAAGGTTAAGTTTGAATTCTGCAGGTGAAGCACCAGGAGGGCCTGCTGCAGCGCTGCAAGGAGATCATCAGGTCCAACAAGGACAGGCAGGCCCAGATGCTCGCTGAGAAAGCCAAGGTAGACCAGGAACTGGTGGAGCTGCAAGACCAGTTCGAGAAACTGCAGGTATTGTTATTACAAAATGTGACATTGTCTTCCTTTTTGTGCATCACTTTGTATCTCATTCCGTGTGTCAGTTCATGTGTGAAGCATAACTTTAAAAGGTGTTCAACAAAATCAAATTTTGAGTAATGATTAAGGGGGTTGAGAGTTATTGTATTGTATAAGGACCATATCTCTGTCTTTTAATTTTATGGAGGTATTGTAATTTCTTTGTTATACCCCAACAAACGAAGTTTAGAGGGGGTATATAGGAGTGAGTTTGTCGGTCCGTCGGTCTGTTGGTTTTTCGTTTCCGGATGATGACTCCAGAAAGGCTTGACATATTCAAATAATTTTTGGTACACATGTGTAACATCATAGAATACAGGTCAAGTTCGATGTTGGTTACAAACCACTAAAGTTTGACTGAGTTATGGCCCCTTTTCGACTTAAAATTCCCCAAAACATGGTTTCCGGATGATAACTCAAGAAAGGTTTGACATATTCAAATAATTTTTGGTACAAATGTGTAACATCATAGAATACAGGTCAAGTTCGATGTTGGTTACAAACCACTAAATTTTGACAGAGTTATGGCCCCTTTTCGACTTAAAATTCCATAAAAACATGATTTCCGGACGATAACTCAAGAATGGCTTGACATATTTAAATAATTCTTGGTATACATGTGTAGCATCATAAAATACGGGTCAAGTTCGACTTTGGTTACAAACCACTAAATTTTGACAGAGTTATGGCCCTTAATTTGACTTAAATTCCCTAAAAACATAGTTTCCTGACGATAACTCAACAACGGCTTGACGTATTTACATAATTATTGGTACACATGTGTAGCATCATAAAATACAGGTCAAGTTCGACTTTGGTTACAAACCACTAAATTTTGACACAGTTATGGCCCCTTTTTGACTTAAATTCCCGAAAAACATGGACAATAACTAATGAAAGGCTTCACATATTTAAAAAAAAATTTGGTACATAGGTGTATCATCATTAAATACAGATCAAGTTCAACTTTGGTTACAAACCACTAAGTGTTGACAGAGTTATGGCTTCTATTGAAATTAAATTTTTCCAAATACACTGTTGACCATTCATAAATTAAAGCATTCTCTATCTGTCCATGTCTTTTGAGTGGATGCCATAGTTTTGTGACAAGGCCATATTGTGGGGGTATATCCGTCACTCATGTGACAATTCTAGTTTGATATATGAATATTTAAAACTCTATCATTATTTCAAAAAATTATAAATAATGCATACATGTGTATTGAGCATTGAGAAGAAACACTAGGAACATAACTGGGGTTTTCTTATTTTTCATCTCCTTTTTTTTTGTGTCGCATGTATCCAGTGACCACCCTATCATTCTCATATTTCCCTGTCTGCTGGTGTCACAAAATTATATCCAATGACCTCACTGTCTATCTCTTATTTCCACATACAGAGTTCACCGGACACAGTGAGCAAGCTGCAGCAGCAGATACGTCAGGCACGAGAAGTGATAGAACAGCTGGAGGCTGACAGGCAGATCGCTATTGCAGAGGTATAGATGTAGGCAATGTCAGCAAAAATGTTGATTTGCAAATATAGTCGTATTTGGATTGTTCTACAGTACTTTTGTTAACAGTATTGCGCTTTGTCAGATTTATACTGTTCAACATTACTTTGTTAACACAGCCACCTGTCTCTGTTGTCTATTACCTTATGTCTATCAGTTGTGTGTAACCTATAGCCAATTGTGTGTAACCTACCTCCAGTTGTGTGTAACGTATAGTAAGTTGTGTGTAACCTACAACCAGTTGTGTGTAACTTATAGCCATTTGTTTGTAACCTACAACCTGTTCTGTATAATCTACAACCAATTATGAGTAACCTATAGCCAGTTGTGAGTAACCTAGAGCCAGTTGTGTGTAACCTACAGCCAGTTGTGTCTAACCTACAACCAGTTGTGTGTAACTCACATCCAGTTCCCTCCCCTTGCAGGTAAAGCAGCAGGTCCACGAAGAGATGGAGCGGAAGGATGCAGAGCTCACCAGGGCGAGAACTCAGGCCCAGGCAATAGCACAGGAGAACACACAGCTGAGAACCAACATTGAGAAACTAGAGAGATCTTGTGAGTTGATATAACCTGGCCTCTGCTTTTAATACCCACAGTGGCTGGTACTAACCGCTCCTAGAAATGTCTTCTGTGGGGTATAGTCTGACCTCTACTAGGAATGTCCTCAGTGGGGTATAGTCTGACCTTACAAGAAATGTCCTCCGCAGAGTATAGTCTCACCTTACAAGAAATGTTTGGAGTATAGTCTGACCTCTACTAGGAATGTCCTCAGTGGGGTATAGTCTGGCCTTACAAGAAATGTCCTCCGTGGAGTAAAGTCTCACCTTACAAGAAATGTCCTCGGTGGAGTATAGTCGGACGTCTACTAGGAATGTCGTCAGTGGGTTATAGTCTGGCCTTACAAGAAATGTCCTCCATGGAGTATAGTCTCACCTTACAAGAAATGTCCTCAGTGGAGTATAGTCTGACCTCTACTAGGAATGTCCTTAGTGGGGTATAGTCAGGCCTTACAAGAAATGTCCTCCGTGGAGTATAGTCTGACCGTACAAGAAATATCCTCAGTTGAGTATAGTCTGACCTCTACTAAGAATGTCCTTAGTGGGGTATAGTCTGGCCTCTACTAGGAATGTCCTCCGTGGAGTATAGTCTGACCTCTACTTGGAATGTCCTCCGTGGAGTATAGTCTGACCGTACAAGAAATGTCCTCAGTGGAGTATAGTCTGACCTCTACTAGGAATGTCCTCAGTGGGTTATAGTCTGGCCTTACAAGAAATGTCCTCAGTGGAGTATAGTCTGACCTTACAAGAAATGTCCTCAGTGGAGTATAGTCTGGCCTTACAAGAAATGTCCTCCATGGAGTATAGTCTCACCTTACAAGAAATTTCCTCAGTGGAGTATAGTCTGACTTCTGCTAGGAATGTCCTTAGTGGGGTATAGTCTGGCCTTACAAGAAATGTCCTCCGTGGAGTATAGTCTGACCGTACAAGAAATATCCTCAGTGGAGTATAGTCTGACCTCTACTAGGAATGTCCTCAGTGGAGTACAGTCTCCTTACAAGAAACATCCTCAGTGGAGTATAGTCTGAACTCTACTAGGAATGTCCTCAGTGGAGTATAGTCTGGCCTTACAAGAAATATCCTCAGTGGGGTATAGTCTGACCTCTACTAGGAATGTCCTCAGTCGGTTATAGTCTGGCCTTACAAGAAATGTCCTCAGTGGGGTATAGTCTGACCTTACAAGAAATGTCCTCAGTGGAGTATAGTCTGACCTTACAAGAAATATTCTCAGTGGAGTATAGTCTCACCTTACAAGAAATGTCCTCAGTGGA
Organism: Congeria kusceri; assembly: GCA_027627225.1. Taxonomy (NCBI): domain Eukaryota; kingdom Metazoa; phylum Mollusca; class Bivalvia; order Myida; family Dreissenidae; genus Congeria; species Congeria kusceri. The sequence goes on along the minus strand of CM051038.1, from coordinate 1,167,927 downwards.
GTGTAGTCTGACCTCTACTAGGAATGTCCTTAGTAGGGCATAGTCTGGCCGTACAAGAAATGTCCTCCGTGGAGTATAGTCTGACCTCTACTAGGAATGTCCTTAGTGGGGTATAGTCTGGCCTTACAAGAAATGTCCTCCATGGAGTATAGTCTGACCTTACAAGAAATATCCTCAGTGGAGTATAGTCTGGCCTTACAAGAAATGTCCTCCGTGGAGTATAGTCGGACCTCTACTAGGAATGTCCTTAGTGGGGTATAGTCTGACCTTACAAGAAATGTCATCAGTGGAGTATAGTCTGACCCCTACTAGGAATGTCCTTAGTGGGGTATAGTCTGACCTTACAAGAAATGTCCTCAGTGAAGAATAGTCTGACCTCTACTAGGAATGTCCTTAGTGGGGTAAGTCTGACCTTACAAGAAATGTCCTCAGTGGTTTTGGTCTGGTTTCTACAATAATGTCCTGAGTTTGCTATAATCTGGCCTCCTATAAATGTCATTTATTTGCTTACAGTCTGGTATCCACTAGAATTATCCTCAATTTCTTATAGCCTGATCCGTATTTGGAAAGTCCTCAATAACATTATAGGCTGGACTCTACGAATAATAAATGTACTGTTTATGTGGATCAATGTCGGGCCAGTGCTTGGAATTTCAGTGGACTATACTCTGGCCACTTTTTGCAATGTCATTATTGGGTTATATTCAAGCCTCTATTTGGGATGTCCTTGAATGGGTATATTGTGGCTTTTTTTTAAGTAGTAATAGTCCAGCCTCAGCCCGAAGTGTCTGTCATTAATTATTGTATGGCCGATTTCGTAATAATTTCTCAGTCAGTTGTATTATGACCTCTGATAGGAATACTCTCAGTGGGTAAAAGCCTGCCTTTTCTTGGAATTTTCATTTGTTAGTTGTCATATGGCTAGAGCGTAATATGTCTTTATTTTTTTATAGTCTGGCCTCTTGGAATTTTCTCAATTTGTTATAGTCTGGTCTATTCAGGAATAGGCTCTAGTTTTTTGGTTGTTTATAAACCATACATGTTTGCCTTGTGGTGTACAGCATCAGAGCAACTTGAGAAATCCCGTGAAATCATCAAGCGTTTAAAGTCTGAGAAATTGGAGGCCATTGCTGACCTGGAAGAGAGACTGCAGGAGTATGAGAGGAAGATGGAGGTGGAGAATGAAAACATGCAGCAGAAAGGCACAGAAACACAGAATCTGGTAAATTCTTGTTTTGTTTAATTATATATGTCACCTTATTAAAATTAATCATGTTGTATAATGGATTGCTTCTCTTTACGGGATAAAAACTACATCTTGTACAATTTTCTACATCCATCTTAACTTTTAAGGATTGACTTGAAATACAAACCTACTGCCCTAGACTTTTGCTCCAAATGATATGAATATGGTCAGAAACTACTATTTACGAGCCAACTTTTTTAAAATCAGAAGACAATTTCAAGTTCAGGTTATGTTGAATTTATTGTTTTCTGCTGATTTCACTGTGTATCTGTTGTAGGAACATGAAGTGGAAGAACTGAAGGAGAAACTCACACAGAGTGAGGAGGCTTTCAAGCAAATGAATGAGCAGCACAACAGTACACTACAGGTGTGTATTACTTCTCACGGTGTTAAGACAGAAGACAAGTGTAACTACCTCTTGCTTTCATCAGTTTTTTTTATGCCCCCGGCATCTTGATGCGGGAGGCATATATTGATCGTCCTGTCTGTCGTTCCGTCCGTCCCTCCGTCCGTGACAAGGTCAAGTAGATTTTACCGTTTCGTCTAGCACCAACACCGCTTACTACAACACTTGGATACTTACGCAGTTGTTGCTTATGACCTTTACCTATCCACCCATATGACCCAACCTCACTTTGACCTTGACCTAATTCAAAAGTGCCATTTCTTTTTTAACTAGATTTTACCATTTCGTCTAACACCAACACCGCTTACTACAACACTAGGATATTTACATAGTTGTTACTTATGACCATTCCCAATCCACCCATATCACTGAACTTCACTTTGACCTTGACCTAATTTGGACTAAGAAATGGGCTATCCAGCACCAACTGGGGGCATGTGTGTTTATCAAACACAGAATCTTTCCTGTCATTGTAAAGTTACCACATTTTTGCCAACATCAAAGCATAGTAGCTTAACATCAAAGCATATTATTGTATTGATGACCACATTTTAAAATTGGGAAGAAGAGCATGAAATTTCCATTTTAATTATGCCCCCCATGGTATATCTGTCTGTTGGTAGACCACTTTCGTTTCTGCTATTTAAATCCAACAGTTTTCATCCTATCCCTTCCAAACTCCATGAAAATGTTTGTGGGCATTTTATGTCGGCCAAGTTTGATAACCATGCAACTCGCACAAGGAATTGTTGAGTTATGGCCCTTTAATTATCTAAAATTGGCCTTTTAATGAACTTAAGTTGAATGCTACGCCTTGACTATCAATATTTACTATGTTGAAACATTTAAATGTAAAAGACCTATTCGTAAAACAGCCAGAGATTTAAAGAATCTTATAAATTTAAAAAAAATTACCCTACGAAGTTTTGTGGATATGGGCCCAGTTTATTACAGCCTCCCTCACGAAGCAGTATGTGTGTTACAGGCATCAAAACAATATTAACTAGGTTAACACATTTAAATGTCAACATTCCTAGTAATTAAACTGCCAAAGACTTTATGAATTGAAAAACAGCAACTCAGTTTTTGTGTCGCCTAAAAGAGCGACATATAGGGGTTACTTTTGGCAGCCGTGTTCTTGGTGGCATTGTCAGCGGCGGCGGCCCCTTCAGTTTGTGCAGGCAATAACTTTAGAAGTTTTTGTGCCATCATTATGAAACTTTATGGAAGTATTAGTAGGTATAAAAGGAAGGTTATGTTCGATTTTCAGCATAATTGCTCTTACCATAAATTTGTTGTGCCCCCTTTTTTAAAATTAGTTCAAATAAGGCTTGTGCAGACAAAAACTGAAGAAGTTTTTGTTCAATCATCATAAACTTTTTCAATAGTGTGAGTAGCCATAAGGGAAGGTTAAGTTCGATTTTCATCATAATTGATCTTACCATACTTGAGTTATGCCCCTTTTTTAGCTCACCTGAGCATGAAGTGCTCGGTGAGTTATTGGTAAAGGGGGACTATCCTGCAATGTTTGTCGTCCATGATAGGTTAACATTTGTGACGACGGATGCGATAGAGACTTTACTTTTCATGCAGTCTTGACCAAACTTGCACAGTTTGTGTAGGACATTAAAATCTCTGACCTTTTTGATAATGGGCCAGATCATACCAGGAACACCAAGTTATTTCCCCTTTTTCATGAGAAGAAAAACTGCAAAATAGGCTTTGTGCAACATACAAGCTTCATTATTCGTCTGATCTTTACCAAACTTCCACAGAGTGTTAATGAGCATAAACTAGTCTGAAAATGGACTAGATTGGGATACAAACACCAGAGTTATTGCCCCTTGTTTGCAAGAGAAAATGCTAAAATGAACAATGTGGAAGATAGAGACTTCATTTTTTGTCAAATCTTGACCAAACTTGCACAGTTTGTGTGTGACCATCAGATCTCAGTTGAACTCAAATATGGGTCAGGTCAAACTAAAAAAATAAGAGTTATTGCCCTTTGTTTGTGAACAAATCAATAATTTTTAAAAATTGGTTTTCAGGTTTTCAGTCTCCATAGAAAATTAACTTTTCATTCAGTGTTGACTAAACTTGCACAGTTTATGTATGACTATGAGATCTCATCTGGGTGCAATGATGGGCCAGAAAGAACCAGAAACACTAGAGTTGTTTCCCCTTTTTTTAATGAGAAAATTTGCAAAAAATGAACTTTGAGCAATATAGAAACTTCATTTTTCATCTATTCTTGATCAAACTTACAAAGATTCTGTATGACCATAAGATCTCATAATAAACCAAATAATTGCCCAGATTTAGTACAAATAACAGAGCTTTTGGCCTTTGTTTGTGCAAAAAATGGACTATGTTTAGGATAGAGACTTCATTTTTCACTAGGGTGGCAAGAAATAGTATTTCAATAACCAGTTAATTGGTTTTGGTATTTAGCTGTTAACCGGTAAGCGGTACATAATTTACAACACTTAAACATGCATTTAAAATGCAAATACATCCAGTATGATGATCTGTTTGGTTGACTAGGCCTTATCGATGATAAAAGTAAAGCTGACAGCTGTCTTCATTGCTGTCACTTGTGACTGTTTAAATTTAAATTACTGTTCTATTAAAATAAGGAACAAAATGTCATATATGGAAATCAGCTGGATGTTTGAACCTCTTGTGATTGTAGAGATTGGATGTACCTCTGTGTAATGTAAGTGTGCTTGGGCATGGTAAACATATCACCGATTGGTTCTGCCATGTTCCCTAAAGTTTCGACAATAAATACATCTGTATTGAACCTATCAATTGCCAGGTGAATAACTGAAATAGGCCAGACAGGCATCTGTATAGGGCCTGTCTGTTGCCAGGTTAACTACAGAAGGCAGGACAGGCATCTGTATTGCAGCTGTCGATTACCAGCTAGGTCATCAACAGTAAGATATCTGTCTGATGTGGGTCAGTTTGTAGGCATTGTCATTCAGATGTCAGAGCTGGTCTCTGTCATTGCCCGTACTCAGGTGAGTGCTTTGGGATATCATGGCCCTCTTGTTTAAAACAAATTGTTCAAAAAAGGCTTGTGCAGACAATAGCATATGTGGCGCGTCGTGAGAAAACCGGTCTTAATGCATGTGCGTGAAGTGTCGTCCCAGATAAGCCTGTGCAGTCCGCACAGGCTAATCCAGGACGACACTTTCCGCTGTTATGGTATTTTCTGTTTCAAGGAAGTCTCTTCCAAACATAAATCCACTGTAGGCGGAAAGTGCCGTCCTAGATTAGACTGTGTGGACTGCACAGGCTAAATGGGGACGACACTTTACACACATGTATTAAGACCGGTTTTCCCATGACGCGCCTCATATAAATTTTTTGTTCATTCGTCATGAAACTTTATGGAAGTGTTAGTAGGTATAAAAGGAAGGATAGTTCCGGCATAACTGCTGTTATCGTATTTGTGTTATGCACTTTTCAAGGGATTGTCAACCAGATAATGACTTTTTATGCACAGTCCAGGTGTTCAACGTATATCGGTTTTTTTGTTTGTTTGTTGGATTGGATTTTTCGCCATTTTTAACAGTATTTCAGTCATATCACGGCGGTCAGTTAACCTACTCACACTTTTCCTGGGCAAGCTTAGCCGATCTAAGCGGTTTACCAGTACTGAGTGCACATACCTATGCCAGTAACTGACAACTGCCCTACTTGAATCAGAGGTAGGGGGAGAATGGCCATAGAAATAATATCATGACCAATCCCCACACAAGTTATGTGGCCAGGTTGGGGTTCGAACTCACGATCCCGGGATTGACAGTCATGCGCTCTACCAACTGAGCTAGCCGGGCCCGGCAACGTATATCGGTAAAAAGTTAATAAAATATATACGATAACAAATATATGACCCCTAAAAATAAGCATTTGTGTGTTAATTTACCCATTCACGTTACGAATCTCATCCATACAGTAGGCTTTTCCATTTTAAAAATACCGCGGATTTCCTGTTCTAACAAAATAACAAGTCATGTGATATTTCCACACAAAAATAAAACACTAAATGTTAAAGACATTTCTTGTCCTAGTTTCCCACAAAAGGAATTGTTTTCCTATGCATAATATTTACACTGAGAAATCCTGTTTGTGGTCAGTAATGTATTTTAATTGCATGGCTCGTCTAATAAACCTATGCTCATGTGGTATCAAGATTCAATAAAGACATTGAGAAAACATAGGCAATTATAAACAAAGTAACATGATTTTACTGTGCAAATTTACTTATTAGTGGTCAGAAACGAAACAAGTGATTTTGAGTTTGTACATTGTTGAGTGTATTATATATTTCAGAGTTCAAATAATGTACAACATGTTTCATATAGGCCCTCAAAATGACTTATCCAGTTTATGACAATTGATATTACTGTTCAAAGTACAGTTATTCATGAGAAGCATGGGACTTGTGCAAATTACCACTGTGTTGTCATGAATAGACTGACATTTATCTATAATACTTGCCATTTTGAATTCGACACTGAAACGCTAGTGGCGCGTAGGATAATTTTTTTTATGGAAAATATTGAAAAATATGAAAATATGTCATCATTTTTAAAGTGATGTAATGTATCAGGAATCTTTTTTTAATCAATATAATGCACCAATGTTGAAATGTAACAATTTTTTTTTCGTGATGCTTTGTCGTCTGGTTGACAATCCCTTTAAAAAAAATTGGCATAATTGCTCATATCCTTATTGAGTTATGCCCTGTCAGGCGACACATCCAACTCGCAGAGTTCCAGTCATTAAGAATCTTTGGTCCCAGCTAAATACAAGCAGTGATCCTGTGTTACAGGAGAGCCGTGAGCTTGAGACGCTGGTGCAGCAGATGCAGGCAGAAGCAGACAGACAGAAGGAGGAGTATGAGAGGCAGGTGGGGGAGGCCCGGCACGCCACAGATACGGGTCTGGCCCAGCAGGCCGCAGACCACGAGAAGTACGTGGCCGAGATCCTCACACAGCATGAACACAGCCTGCTGGAGAAGGCAGAGGAGCATACAGCACATGAACGGGAACTCGTCAGCAGATATGAGGCTCAGCTCATGGTAGGTGGGGGGTGTACTAGCATTAAGGTTGATATAGACTAGCAGCTTTGCTTAGTGTTATATAGATTGCATAGTCTGCCATCTGTGGTGGCATATATTAAACTATGGCCCAATTATTTCGAACTTAGTTTCCATAGCAAAAAATATATTGTACATTTGTCACAAGTAAAACAGTTAATCAGAATTGTTCCTTGGGTGACCCTTACCAGAATCACTGAGTGTGCCATGTCCCCCTCTGTCCTTCCCCAGGCAGCCAGTGAGGACCAGGTGAAGGCCAGTGAGTCTGCCAGCCAGGCCAGTCAGATGCAGGAGGCACTCAGAGACAGGCAGCAGCAGCTGGAGAAACTCAACATCACTCTCAACACTCTCAGGGTTAGCTATATAAATTAGGGATGCTTACAACTATTAGGGTATCCGGATATCCAAACACCAGTTAAGTATCCCAACACTTAACAGAGATTGGGATACCATATCAAGTGAAGATCATTGTATTGTTTTACTGGTTTATTACTGCCTTTGTATTGTTTTACTTGTTTATTACTGCCATTTACAAATTTCATGTTGTTGCATCTTCAGTTTTGACAGACGATAATCTGTTTACCAGTGTCATTGAAAAACTGACATTAATCCGTTAATTGGTTGTCGGCTTCAAGGGGCCTTTCACAGTACCTCTATCACCACGTCAAGGGGTCTCTGACCGCCTGCTGTGGCCTGTCTTGTCTTTCACAGAACCTTTATCACCTGGAAAAGGGGCCTGTGACCGCCCGCTCTGGCCTGTCTTGTCTTCCACAGTACATCTATCACCACGTCAAGGGGCCTCCGACTGCCTGTTGTGGCCTGTCTCATCTTAACAGTACATTTATCACCAGGTCAAGGGGCCTCTGACCGCCTGTTGTGGCCTGTCTCATCTTTCACAGTACATCTATCACCAGGTCAAGGGGCCTCTGACCGCCCGCTGTGGCCTGTCTCGTCTTTCGAAGAAACTATCACCACGTCAAGGGGCCTCTGACCGCCCGCTGTAGCCTGTCTCATCTTTCACAGTACATCTATCACCACGTCAAGGGGCCTCTGACCGCCTGTTGTGGCCTGTCTCATCTTTCACTGTACATCTATCACCACGTCAAGGGGCCTCTGACCGCCTGTTGTGGCCTGTCTCGTCTTTCACATTACCTCTATCACCACATCAAGGGGCCACTGACCGCCCCCTGTAGCCTGTTTCGTCTTTCCGTTCTCTATTGTTTCCAATAATTGACACGCATAGGTTGAAATTTCATCTGTGTGTTTATCACACAATGTTCTCAATACACTTAGATCAAGCTTCGTTAACATTATTCTTAAGAAAGTAGAGCTTTTCACAGCAACAGTTATGGTCACCATATTTTGGGGTTATGTTTTTGTCAATCAGTATATGTGATTAAGTTCAGTGGAACTTGCCTAGTCCTAACTGCAAAGGGACATCGGCTATTGTTATACACCTCATCATATTAATTTAAGCATTTGTTTAAGGTTGTGTGTGTTGCAGGCGGACCTGTCTCTGAAGGAGCACGAGCTGGAGCAGCGCAGCCTGGAGTTCCGTACCAAGATGGAGGAGGCCAGCGTGGGCTACAGGGAGCAGCTGGCGCGCTGTGATGACCTGCAGGCGGAACTCGACAACATGCGTGCCGAGTATGAGGCAGGACGTGCTGCCATGGAGACGGAGCTGGCGGAACTGCGTCAGCACATCGCCAGCACGGAGGAGAGGAACCAGGAGATGGCTGAGGAGAACAACAACCTCCAACAGGACCTCAGAACACATGCAGAGGTGAGTCTTATGATACCATGTGATGTATGGGACTACCTGTTGATATTGGTTGTATTTTACTACCTTTTGATAACATATTGAACTATCTCTTTTATAATACCTTGACATGTTTCAATTCGCTATGTTTAACAGTGAAGTTCAGTCTGTGTGTCTTATTTTATGATTTAAATTGTTTAAATAGTCCAGTGCAGCCATTGAAACATTGCAAGAGGACAATGCCAGTCTGACAGCTGAGCTGACAAGCCTCCATGAGGTGACCACAGAACTGCAGTCGCGCGTGGACACACTGCAGCAGGAGCTCACAGGGAAGGATGACACTGAGCAGAGACACCAGGCACTGGCCCTGCAGGTACGGTGGTACTGCACCAAGGTTGTAGACTTAGTTTGTCAAAAGTGGACGTGATAAACAAACTAACTATATTATGTACGGGTAGTTACAAATCAAGTTTGGAAATCTTTGTCTAAAAGCAAGTTAATGAATGATAACATTTTAAGCTCTGAAATTATAGTTGTTCAGCTTATTTAGGTTTTTAAAAGTATCCAGCTTCTACATTTATAATTGAAATATTAATGGCTTGTTTTCCACATTAGATTACCTAACTCTCATATCAGTTCAGTATGTAAATACCTGCTTGGTTAGCTAATCACAATGTAATGTCTGTTATGGAAGACAGAGGAAAGCTTATTTAATAATATTGTGCTTAAGCCTGATACCCAGTAATTAGTTTTTTATTCACAAGTCATTTGTTATACATGGATCTTGGTACTAGGGTTGGCCTGTGGAGTAGCCAACCAGTAATTAGTTTGTCATTCACAAGTCATTTGTTATACATGGATCTTGGTACTAGGGTTGGCCTGTGGAGTAGCCAACCAGTAATTAGTTTTTTATTCACAAGTCATTTGTTATACATGGATCTTGGTACTAGGGTTGGCCTGTGGAGTAGCCAACCAGTAATTAGTTTTTTATTCACAAGTCATTTGTTATACATGGATCTTGGTACTAGGGTTGGCCTGTGGAGTAGCCAACCAGTAATTAGTTTTTTATTCACAAGTCATTTGTTATACATGGATCTTGGTACTAGGGTTGGCCTGTGGAGTAGCCAACCAGTAATTAGTTTTTTATTCACAAGTCATTTGTTATACATGGATCTTGGTACTAGGGTTGGCCTGTGGAGTAGCCAACCAGTAATTAGTTTGTCATGCACAAGTCATTTGTTATACATGGATCTTGATACTAGGGTTGGCCTGTGGAGTAGCCAACCAGTAATTTTTTTTTTAGTTTGTCATTCACAAGTCATTTGTTATACATGGATCTTGGTACTAGGGTTGGCCTGTGGAGTAGCCAACCAGTAATTAGTTTTTTATTCACAAGTCATTTGTTATACATGGATCTTGGTACTAGGGTTGGCCTGTGGAATAGCCAACCATTAATTAGTTTGTCATTCACAAGTCATTTGTTATACATGGATCTTGGTACTAGGGTTGGCCTGTGGAGTAGCCAACCAGTAATTAGTTTGTCATTCACAAGTCATTTGTTATACATGGATCTTGGTACTAGGGTTGGCCTGTGGAGTAGCCAACCAGTAATTAGTTTTTTATTCACAAGTCATTTGTTATACATGGATCTTGGTACTAGGGTTGGCCTGTGGAGTAGCCAACCAGTAATTAGTTTTTTTATTCACAAGTCATTTGTTATACATGGATCTTGGTACTAGGGTTGGCCTGTGGAGTAGCCAACCAGTAATTAGTTTGTCATTCACAAGTCATTTGTTATACATGGATCTTGGTACTAGGGTTGGCCTGTGGAGTAGCCAACCAGTAATTAGTTTGTCATTCACAAGTCATTTGTTATACATGGATCTTGGTACTAGGGTTGGCCTGTGGAGTAGCCAACCAGTAATTAGTTTGTCATTCACAAGTCATTTGTTATACATGGATTTGGTACTAGGGTTGGCCTGTGGAGTAGCCAACCAGTAATTAGTTTGTCATTCACAAGTCATTTGTTATACATGGATCTTGGTACTAGGTTTGGCCTGTGGAGTAGCCAACCAGTAATTAGTTTGTCATTCACAAGTCATTTGTTATACATGGATCTTGGTACTAGGGTTGGCCTGTGGAGTAGCCAACCAGTAATTAGTTTGTCATTCACAAGTCATTTGTTATACATGGATCTTGGTACTAGGGTTGGCCTGTGGAGTAGCCTACCAGTAATTAGTTTTTTATTCACAAGTCATTTGTTATACATGGATCTTGGTACTAGGGTTGGCCTGTGGAGTAGCCAACCAGTAATTAGTTTGTCATTCACAAGTCATTTGTTATACATGGATCTTGGTACTAGGGTTGGCCTGTGGAGTAGCCAATGTTCATAGTGAAAACTCGTGTTTCAATCCATAATTGCTAAATCCTGACTCCTTCCAGGTGAGTGAGTTGGAGAGGGAGAGTCAGGAGGCAGTGCAGTTGAGACAGAGAGTGGAGAGCCTGGCACTGGAGGCAGCACACAAGGATACTGAGCTGGGCAGACTGAACTCTGAAACCTCACAGCAGGCAGAGGTCATTGAACGCCTCAAACTGGAGAAAGAACAGGTGGAGAACAGTGGGGCAGAGCTAGAGAAAGCACTGTCTGGCATGACAGAGGCTCACAATGCATCAAAAGAAGAACTTGTCGCATGTAAGTCTCAGTTAGTGTCGTTAGAAGCTGAACTGGAAAGAGCAAACAGTGCGAGGGAAGAACTTGATAAACTTTTAGAACAGCAAAAACTTGAAATGGATACACAGGTTTCTGGTTTGAAAAAAAAACTAAGAGAAACATCGGATGAGTTAGAAGAAAGCAAGAAAATTCATTCTGATGAAATTAATAAATTAGAAGAAAATTTTAAAACACAATTATTAGAAAAGCAAAATCAGTATAAAGACAGTTTCCAAAAAATGAAGGAAAAGTTCCAAGAAAAGGTAAAAGATAAAGATAATATTTTTGAATCTAAATTAGCAGAATTGATGAAAGAAAAAGATTCCACTTCAGTAGAAATAAGTGCCAAGTTAGAGAACCACTACCAGTCTGTGATAAATGATCTGAAAACTGAACATGAGCAACAGGTTGAAAATTTAAAGACAGAAATAAATCAACATGTGGAAGAGTTGCAGTCTGCCCAGCAAAGCTTAAAGCTTACAGAGGCTGAACTGAGAAAGGAAACCAATTACGTTAAGGAAAAATTAACACAAGAGCTTGAAAAAGCCAAACAGGAATTATTAACTTTAGAACATAGAAATTCAAAGCTTGAAAACAACCAGGCTGAACTTGAAAACCAGAATAAACAGATGGAACAGAAGTTAGAAGATATTACACACCAGTTTGCACAATCTAAGGAACAAGCAAGTCAACATGTGTTTTCGTTATCTGAGAAACATGACTATGAAATGCAAGAAAAGAATAATAAAATATCTGAACTTACCAATACGCTTACTGATGTGAACAACACTAATGCGTCATTGGAGGAAATGCTCAAAGAAATTAGTTCACAACAGCAATCAAAAGATGATAGACTTGCAAACTTGACAGAAAAATATGAAACTTTTAAAACTGAAACTCAGAGCAAATGTGTTGACTTGGAGAGTGAGGTATCTAATCTGACTCAAAAGCTCAGTGAAAAAGAATCAGCAATAAAGAAAATATCTGATGAGCGGTCAGAATTTGAGCAGAATATTAAAACCCATTATGAATCCAGACTGAATGAAATGGCACAAAGTGATGAAGAATTACAAAGCCAGTTAAAAATGCTCAATGATAAAGTTAGTACAACAGAGCAAAAACTTCAAGACTGTATTGAAGAATATAAGAAACAGTTAGAGGAATACAGAGGAAAACTAGACAGACAGGGTCGAGCTCTTAGCGAGGAAAGAGAAACTTTGGCAGCCAAACTGTTGGAAATGACACAGCAGGCACAAATAGAGACAGAACAACTTCAACATACTGTATCTTCAAAATATTTTGATAATGAAAAACTGAAAGAACTTAATGAACAACTTGAAAAAGAAGTGGAATGTTGTAAAAGGGAGATGGATGATCTAAAGAATCAAATAAATGAACAAACTAAAGAGTTAAATGAAGCCAACACAAAATTAACTGAACTGTCTGGAAAACATAATGACTTAGAAACTGCTTATGAAGCAAAACTGTTTACAATTAAGGAATTAACTGAAAAGTGCAATACATTAGATGCTTCTGCTGTGAATGAGAAACAATGTCACACCGGTGAACTGCAAAGTCTAGAAAACACCTGGATAGATAAAATGAAAGCGCTCAAGCAGAAATATGCAGCTAAATTGAATGAAATACAAGGTCAGTGTGAAAATAAGGTTCATAAAGTTGAAGAGAGTTTGAAGCAGAAGGAAGATCAAGTGGCCATCCTGGAAAGAATTCTGCAGCAGGCAGATGAAGAGAAGGAGGCAATATCCTCCGACCTAGCTCATGCCAACACTAAACTGCTGCAGTTGGAGCAAAACAGAGACACCATTCAGGAATTGGAGCAGCAACTTACCACACTAAAGTCTGAACTGTCAGATAAACAAGAATTAGAGGAACAACTTACACAATCGAAGTCTGAAATGGAGCAACGAATTATTGCATTAAAGTCTGAACTGTCAGATAAACAAGAATTAGAGCAACAACTAACAAAATCGAAATCTGAACTACAGGAACAATTGATTGCATGGAAGTCAGAACTCTCTGATAAAGAAAAAGTAGAGCAACAACTAACACTATTAAAATCTGAAATGGAGCAACAAGTGAATGCATTAAAGTCTGAACTGTCAGATAAACAAGAATTAGAGCAACAACTTACAAAATCGAAATCTGAACTAGAAGAACAATTGAATGCATTGAAGTCAGAACTGTCAGATAAAGAAAAAGTAGCACAGCAACTAACAATATTAAAATCAGAACTAGAGCAACAATTGAATGCATTAAAGTCTGAACTGTCAGATAAACAAGAAGTAGAGCAACAACTAACAATATCGAAATCTGAAATGGAGCTACAAATTAATGCATTAAAATCTGAACTGTCAGATAAAAAAGAACTAGAACAACAAATGAATGCATTAAAGTCTGAGCTGTCAAATAAACGTGAACTAGAGCAGCAGCTAACAACATCGAAATCTGAACTGTCAAACAAACAAGAACTTGAGCAACAGTTGAATTTGTTGAAATCTGAACTGTCTGGTAAACATAAAGCTCTGCAAGATCTCCAGGATGAATATAATATTTGTAAAGACAATATAAAGGCCACAGCTTCAGCTGTTGAACATAAGGAAATACATATGCAACAAAAACTTACTGAAAGAGAATCAGAAATAAATGCAATTCAGGCGAAATTTAATGAGTTAGTTGAACATTTGGAGGTTTCTAAAAACTATATTAACGACAAAGAAGTTCAGCTCAATGAAATGGAACAAAGACTTAAAGATGTTAAACAACTCCAAGAACAACAAACAGCAGAGATGGAGAAAAATCTGAAAATAAAATCAGAGTTAGAAAATGAAATTGCCATATTGAAAACATCTTTGGAACATGCCTCTGTAGAATATAAATCAATGGTATCAGCAAAACTGACAGTTGAACAAGAGTTTGCTGAATTTAGAAAAGAATCTGCAGCAACAGATGAGAAAAGACAACACAAAATAACTGAAATAGAAGGATCTATTAATGACAAAAATGTAATGATTGAAAAATTAAATCTAGCATTAGGTCATTTAAAAGAAGGTGAAATTAAGTTGAAACAGAATCATGACAGTGAAATATCAAATCTAAGAGAAACACTCGAAAAGGAGAGTGCAGATAAAGTGGCTGAATTCAAAAAGAAAGCTGAATTGTATATATCGCAGATGAAGAAGCAGATCAAAGGTGACAGTGACACTGTTGTGAAGCAGCTACAGACTGAGCTAGAAGAGAAGGAAGCTGTCATTGCAGAACTGAAGGGAACTGGCGCCCAGCTGTCAGAAGAACTGGCAAATAAAACAAAAGATCATAACATAGAGATAGAAAACCTTCGAACAGAGTTGAGAAACATCTCTGAAGAAAATAAGCAAAATGGTGAAAAAACACAGGCCATGTTAAATGATTTAGAAAGTAATGTTGACACGCTTAAAGCTGAAAAAGAAGAGTTAAATACAAAGCTCCAAGAAGCAAATCTCAAAATAGAAGAACTAAATAAAGAAATTGCATCACTGAAATCCAGTTTTCACACAGAAACACAAAATGAATCAGCTAATATTGAGAGATTGGAGAGTAAGATTCAGGAGCAATCCTCGGAGATTGAGTTGTTGAAGATGAGCAAGCAGATGGAGCTGCTGAGCCTGGAGCAGGAACACACCTCCAAGGTGAAGCAGCTGGCCAAGGACTTCAACCAGCAGATGACAGAGAGGGAAAGGCAGTTTGAACAACAGCTGACACAGGTTATAGGTAGGTACTGAGAGGGAAAGGAAGTTATAGATAGGTACTGAGAGGGAAAGGCTGTTATAGGTAGGCACTGGGAGGGAAAGGCAGTTATAGGTAGGTACCGATAGGGAAAGGTGATTTAAACAGCAACTGGCCTAGGTTATAGGTAAGTACTGAGAGGGAAAGGCATTTATAGGCAGGTACTGAGAGGGAAAGGCAGTTATATATAGGAACTGAGAGCAGAAGGCAATTATAGGTAGGTAATGAGAGGGAAAGGCAGTCATAGGTAGGTACTGAGAGGGAAAGGCAGTTACAGGTAGGTACTGAGAGGGAAAGGCAGTTATAGGTAGGTACTGAGAGGGAAAGGCAGTTATAGGTAGGTACTGGGAGGGAAAGGCAGTTTTAGGTAGGGACTGAGAGGGAAAGGCAGTTATATGTTGGTACTGAAAGGGAAAGGCAGTTATAGGTCGGTACTGGGAGGGAAAGGCAGTTATAGGTAGGTACTGAGATGGAAAGGCAGTTATAGGTAGGTGCTGAGAGGGAAAAGCAGTTATAGGTAGGTACTGGAAGGGAAAGGCAGTTATAAAGGTAGGTACTGAGAAGGACAGGCAGTTATAGGTAGGTACTGAGAGGAAAAGGCAGTTTTATATAGGTACTGGGCAGGAAAGGCAGTTTGAACTGCATCTGACCCAGGATATAGGTGGGTACAGAGAGGGGAAGGCAGTTATAAGTAGGCACTGTGTGGGAAAGGCAGTTTAAACAGCAGCTGAACCAATTTAAAGGTAGGTACTGAGAAGGAAAGGCTGTTTAAACAGCAGCTGGGCAAGGACAACCAGCAGATGAAAGTGAGGGAAGGACAGTTTGAACTACAGCTGACACGGGTTATAGGTAGGTACAGATAGGGAAAGGCAGTTATAGGTAGGTACAGAAAGGGAACAGCAGTTGTAGGTAGATACTGAGAGGGAAAGGCTGTTATTGGTAGGTTCTGGGAGGGAAAGGCAGTTATAGGTAGGTACAGAGAGGGTACTGAGAAGGAAAGGCAGTTATAAGTAGGTACAGATAGGGAACAGCAGTTGTAGGTAGATACTGAGAGGGAAAGGCAGTTATAGGTAGGTACTCGGAGGGAAAGGCAGTTATAGGTAGGTACAGACAGGGAAAGGCAGTTATAGGTAGGTACAGAGAGGGAAAGGCAGTTACAGGTAGGTACTGGGAGGGAAAGGCAGTTTAAACAGCAGCTGGCCTAGGTTATAGGTAGGTACTGAGAGGGAAAGGCATTTATAGGTAGGTACTGAGAGGGAAAGGCAGTTATAGGCAGGTACCTAGAGGGAAATGGCAGTTTTAGGTAGGTACTGAGAGGGAAAGGCAGTTTTTTTTATAGGTACTGAGCGGGAAAGGCAGTTTGAACTGCATCTGAACCAGGTTATAGGTAGGTACAGAGAGGGGAAGGCAGTTATAAGTAGGTACTGAGAGGGAAGGCAGTTTAAACAGCAGCTGACCCATTTTAAAGGTAGGTACTGAGAAGGAAAGGCTATTTAAACAGCAGCTGGCCAAGGACAACCAGCAGATGACAGTGAGGAAAGGACAGATTGAACTACAGCTGACACAATTTATAGGTAGGTACAGAGAGAGTAAGGCAGCTATAGGTAGCTCCTGAGAGGGAAAAAGTAGTTATAGGAAGGCAGTTATTGGTAGGTACTGAGAGAAAAATGAAGTTTTAGGTAAGTACTGGGAGGGAAAGGCAGTTTTAGGTAGGTACTGAGAGGAAAAGGTTGTTTGAACTGCTGCTGACACAGGTTATAGTTAGGTACACAGAGTTTAAGTGTGTGTCAATATATTTGATGGGAAAAACTACACTAATTAGCAAGAAAAGTCTTTGACATACATAATTTCCCTGAATTCTCTTCAGTATGACATGTATTTCAGATAGAAGCAATGTGGAGGATGACCAACAGAAACGGGAGATGACAGAGCTTCTGGCAGAGGCTCGACAGGACATCTACGAGAGAGATGAGAGACTGGACGAACTCAGGCTGGAATACGAAACCAAACTCAAGGTAAGGGAAAGAACCATGTTAAATTAAAGAATGCAGAGGATGTACTGAAATTTGCAGTATAAATGCCACAATAACTTTTTAATCCCCCACCGCGAAGCGGTAGGGGCATTATAGGAATGCCCTTCGTCTGTCCGTCCATCTGTCTGTCCGTCTGTCCGTAACATTTTTGTGTCCGCTCCATATCTCCTATACCATTTGAAGGATTTTCATGAAACTTGGCTCAATTGTTAAGGTCATTGAGACGATGTGCAGAAGGCATGAGTCAGTCACGCCAGCTCAAGGTCACGGTCACACTTGAAGGTCAAATATTCGAGCCTCCATTTCATGTCCGCTCCATATCTCCTATACCCTTTGAAGGATTTTCATGAAACTTGGCTCAGATGTTAAGGTCATTGAGACGATGTACAGAAGGCATGAGTCAGTCACGCCAGCTCAAGATCAAGGTCACACTTGAAGGTCAAATATTCGAGCCTCCATTTCATGTCCGCTCCATATCTCCTATACCCTTTGAAGGATTTTCATGAAACTTGGCTCAGATGTTAAGGTCATTGAGACGATGTGCAGAAGGCATGAGTCAGTCACGCCGGTTCAAGGTCAAGGTCACACTTGAAGGTCAAATATTCGAGCCTAGATTTCGTGTCTGCTCAGTATCTCCTATACTCTTGAAGGATTTTCATGAAACTTGGCTCAACTGTTTAGGTCATTGAGACAATGTGCAGAAGGCATGGGCCTTTCACGCCAGCTCAAGGTCAAGGTCACACTTGAAGGTAAAATTTTTGAGCCTCCATTTTCTTGTCCGTTTTTCGTGTCTGCTCCATATCCCCTATACCCTTTGAATGATTTTCATGAAACGTGGCTCAAATGTTTTGCTCATTGAGACCATGTGCAGAAAGCATAAGCCAGTCACGCTAACTCAAGGTCAAGGTCACACTTGAAGGTTGAATATTTGAGCCTGTATTTTCATGTCCGTTCTATATCTCCTGTGCCCTTTAAAGGATTTTCATGAAACTTGCCTCAAATGTTTATCACATTGAGGCAATGTGCAGAAGGCATAAGGCAGTCATGGCACCTCAAGGTCACACTTGAAGGTCAAATGTTTGAGCCTCCATTATTGTGCCTGCTCCGTATCTCCTATGCCCATTGAAGGATTTTTATGAAACTTGACTCTAATGTTTATCACATTGAGGCAATGTGCAGAAGGCATGGTACAGTCTTGCCACCTCAAGGTCAAGGTCACACTTAAAGGTAAAATGTTTGAGCCTCCATTTTCTTGTCAGCTCCATAACTCCTATGCCCTTAAAGGAATTTTCATGAAACTAAGGTCAGTGTGATACTTCAAAGTCACCTTTAAAATCTAATGAAGGATCACAGCGGGGGATATAGCTGTCCTTTGGACTGCCTTTTACATTTTCAACTTGATGATCTTTTGTAAATACATTATTTGTAAATGCCTAATACAAGCATGTCTTGTTAAGGAGAAGGAGAGGACCTTGCAGGAAAGGGAGGCCAGCCACTGCCATCTGGTCACAGAGCTGCAACAGAGACACGAAATCGAGATCATCGAACTCAGGGACAACATGACCAAGGCAAAGGTAGGCACTCGGATCATATCTGTTGGTGATGTACTTGACTCGATATCAATCTACACAGTCAGTTTCCATGTTGTGTTATGGTGATGTCCTACTAACAGCAAGCGAACTTAATATAAATCTACACACCCAATCTTCGTGTTGAGGTATGTCAAGTTGCTGTTGACTGTTTCAGGAGCGGGCGATCTCTGAGCGAGAGCAGGTACATCGGGAGGAGGTGGACGGTCTGGCCCAAGAGTGGCACATGGAGAGAAAGGTACCAGGTCATTGCTATGGTAGCTGGGGTTAAGCAGTGTTGACCACAGGTACTGTAACTCTGCAGGTCATTGCTATGGTAGCTCGGGTGTTATAGTGTTGACCAGGTATCGACACTCTGCAGGTCATTGCTATGGTATCTGGGGTGTAGCAGTGTTTACCCGGTATGGTCACTCTGCAGGAGCCTGTTATTCACTGCCACTGCAGCTCCAGTTTAGCACTCTTGACCAGTCATTGTGTGGCATGGTGTGACAGTGGAGTTAAACCCTTTCATGTATTACAGTCACATATTGTCTATAATTGACTGAATATGACAACACATTTCTACCCTCAATATCATAACATTTTACAAAATTCCTTATCATTTGTTTGTTATATCACTAATAATGTTAAATTTCATGTTGAATGTTTTATTATTCCTTAAATAATTACATACATGTACAGACATAGATTATGCTGTAAACGTTTGCATGCTTGAAGTTTATTTTGTCGCGTGGTATTTGTTTCATTTTAGTGGTTGTGTATGCATGCTGTATTGGATTCTTTGCTTGGTGACCATGTTGTTATGTTGTAGAGTGTAAGTGCCCTGGGCTCTGCTCCAACAACATACGAACCACAGGTAACTTGTGATTTCCAACATTAACATGCAAAATGCAGATAACTTGTGATTTCCAACATTAACACGCAAAATGCAGATAACTTGTGATTTCCAACATTAACACGCAAAATGCAGATAACTTGTGATTTCCAACATTAACACGCAAAATGCAGATAACTTGTGATTTCCAACATTAACACGCAAAATGCAGATAACTTGTTTGGGGATTATTCTACAGCCATACAAACACTGCATACAACTTATTGTTTCTGACCTCTTCATACAAATGGCACATAGATACATATCTCAAGTGATCCATCTTACAGCTCAAGATATCAGTTAGCCTATCTTAAGTGAGATGTTTAGGTACTTCATGGCCTTAGGAGGCTTAGTTAAAGGTTACTACTTCTACAGATACTTCATGGCCATATGAGGCTTAGTTAAATGTTACTACTTCTATAGATACTTCATGGCCATATGAGGCTTAGTTAAAGGTTACTACTTCTATAGATACTTCATGGCCATATGAGGCATAGTTAAAGGTTACTACTTCTATAGACACTTCATGGCCATATGAGGCTTAGTTAAAGGTTACTACTTCTATAGATACTTCCTGGCCATATGAGGCTTAGTTAAAGGTTACTACTTCTATAGATACTTCATGGCCATATGAGGCTTAGTTAAAGGTTACTACTTCTATAGATAATTCATGGCCATATGAGGCTTAGTTCAAGATTACTACTTCTATAGATACTTCATGGCCATATGAGGCTCAGTTAAAGGTTACTACTTCTATAGATACTTCATGGCCATAGGAGGCTTAGTTAAAGGTTACTACTTCTATAGATACTTCATGGCCATATGAGGCTCAGTTAAAGGTTACTACTTCTATAGATACTTCATGGCCATAGGAGGCTTAGTTAAAGGTTACTACTTCTATAGATACTTCATGGCCATATGAGGCTCAGTTAAAGGTTACTACTTCTATAGATACTTCATGGCCATATGAGGCTCAGTTAAAGGTTACTACTTCTATAGATACTTCATGGCCATATGAGGCTTAGTTAAAGGTTACTACTTCTATAGATACTTCATGGCCATATGAGGCTTAGTTAAAGGTTACTACTTCTACAGATACTTCATGGCCATATGAGGCTTAGTTAAAGGTTACTACTTCTACAGATACTTCATGGCCATATGAGGCTTAGTTAAAGGTTACTACTTCTATAAACACAGGCTCACTTCCACATTTACAATTCTGTTATTTGATTGTATTTTTATGACATTTTAGTGCTTCCAATTTTCTATTTATAAATTTCAGTTGATATTTTTTTCAATGACAAGGTTTATTATTTCATTCAGTTTGATTATGGGGTTGGTATTGTGATTCAGAGTTGTCTTATGCTAGGTTCCCACTATCACGTTTCGTGTCACATTTGAAATCATGGTTGAATTAATTGTGGACCAATCTTGGTTAGCCTTTTAGATTTTATCAGATCTTATCAGATCTTGAGGTCAGTTTTGGAAATCATGTTAATCGTGAAAAATGTTGAACTGTTAAAAAATTATCTACGATTAACATGATCAATTGCGATCAATTGTCCATCGGGATCATCGTATCAGATTTTATTGCATCATAACAAAGCGCTACAAATCGTATCTAATCGTGCATCCAAATCATGGTGATCTGGATCGATTGTAGAAAAAAAAAACACCACGCTTTGTTAAGATGTGCTGCTATCTCAAGAAACAATAAAGTCAATAGTCAGTCTGGCTGTATTTATATCATTGGGGCCCAGTCATAGCTCAAATCGTGAAAGACATCACGACCACAATTTTATCCTATCGTGACGGAGCGCATTCATTCGTGATAAGGGTACTGGAACTTATCTGTACGAACTAGAACGTCCTCATTCTGGGAACCCGATCGTGATGATCATGTCAAATTGAGCCCCAATCGTGGACTTGATTGAAATAATCCCAACGGAATGTATGTTAACGTATGTAAACTGGAGATCAGACTATGACATATCGTGACACCTATAATTGACAAATTGTGACAAGATCTCAACAGAGCGCAAAACATCATATCAAAACGGGTTGACTCGCATTACATCGTATCTAAGCCTGAAATCTCAGAGAAATACAATGATAAGCTACGAGTGGCCTATCGTGGCGTTCGTGACAGATCGCACGATAGTGGGAACCTAGCATTAAGTGCTTGTGATGTTGATGTTTAGATGATTAGTTTCACTGCATGTGTCCTGCACGTGGATATCATTGAGATGTGTTCTGCACGTGGATATCATTGTTTGCAGGAGCTGCTACATTACAACCAGCAGACGATGGACGTGGTGCAGGCAGGACTGGGGGTGGGGGACGTGGGACATCAGCTGATAGCCCTCAACAAGGTCATAGAGGACATGAAGGAAAAACACAGGTCAGTGGTCTCATTTATGCCATAATCTACACATTGTATGAACACATTGTATGAACTGATAGTTGTGACTCTAGATCAGTAGAATCAAGTGTCCTCCAGCAGTGGTCTTCTGTATACCCTTGTATTATCGACCCATTGTCAGGTCTCCTGTATACCTTTGTATTATCGACCCATTGACTGGTCTTCTGTATACCCTTGTATTATTGACCCATTGTCAGGTCTCCTGTATACCCTTGTATTATCGACCCATTGTCAGGTCTCCTGTATACCCTTGTATTATCGACCCATTGTCAGGTCTCCTGTATACTCTTGTATTATTGACCCATTGTCAGGTCTCCTGTATACCCTTGTATTATCGACCCATTGTCAGGTCTCCTGTATACCCTTGTATTATTGACCCATTGTCAGGTCTCCTGTATACCCTTGTATTATTGACCCATTGTCAGGTCTCCTGTATACCCTTGTATAATCGACCCATTGTCAGGTCAAGTGTAAGCGAATCTAGCTCATTTGAATATAATGGATTCACCGTTCATAGAATGTTTTGTCAGTGTGTAACGTATCAACTCAGTCCTAACACTAACATGTTGAATTCACACTGCAGTTATTTTGTCTTGAATTACAAGTTTGCTTCATACATATTAACTTTTTCCTCTTATAGTCCATGGTTTTCTTTAATCTGAATTACATGGATCAAATGTATTTAAGTCGCTGTTTCAGCTACTGTCTCTTCTTACTGTGTATAAGTCCTCATATCTGTGTAACGAGGACCCACTATTTATAATTCTCTATTGCTCTCCACTGCAGACTGGAGATTCTGGAGTTGAAGGGAGAGCAGATCATGGGGAGGCTGTGTTCTCCGCTGATCTCTCTTCAGCCTTGTATAATTCTATTGCTCTCCACTGCAGACTGGAGATTCTGGAGTTGAAGGGAGAGCGGGCCATGGGGAGGCTGGGTTCTCCGCTGATCTCCCTGCCTGCCAACGGACCCAGGGTCACGGAGGAGGAGACGCCTGAGCTGCAGATCTACAACCTCCAGGTGAGGGTTGCCTCCCTTACATCAAACAACACTGTATTGAGGCAGGAACAAACATGTATCAGCAGTATCGCACACTTTTACAAATCATTTAACTTTGATTAACAATTTACAGTTGTCATTTTTGTTGATTCAAAATGTTGTTTACAATAATTTATATTTCTGTAATCTATCCAATTTTGAAACCTTTTTGGAAAGTACTGGAACATATTATTGTATGTATACTCTTTCATTTTGCTGCGGTGTCATTTTATTAGCTGAACCTTTTGAAGAAAAAAAGTTGAGTTATTGTTGTTGCTCTGTCGTCTACATCAGCGTCAGTGTCTGCGTCAGCATCTGCATTAGTGAATCCATTTGAAACTTTCAATACTTGTTCACTATCAAAAGAATAATTCATTACAACAAGGCAGGTAACCGTGTGATTTGTATTTCCAGTTATCTGCCCTTGTTTGGACTTAGAATATTTGGACATTTTTTGTTTAATATAAAATTTCTCAATAAATATCAAAGACATTATATTGAAACTCAAGATACTTGCTAATGGTGCTGACCCCATTCTGCAGACATGAGGAGGTAACTCTTTCAAGGATTTTGTTGGAGTAATTGCCCTTTTTTCAACTTAGAATTTTTGCTCTAGGTCAAATTTCACATTAACTACAAAAGGTATTGATTTGAACTCAAAATACTTGACCACAGTTCTGAACCCATTCTGTAGACAAGATTAGGTAACTATTTCAAGGAGTTTGGTGGAGTTATTGCCCTTTTTTCAACTTGAGGAATTGACTTGAAATTCAACACACTTCATCACAGTAAAAAAAACATTCTATTAACAAAAATGCCAGAATACTATCAAATATGAGAAAGTTGAGCGGCAATGTGCAGATCTTGTCCGTTATTAGACAGTTCCTAAGTCTCTGACCTAAAACGTGGCTCACATACACAGTGTTGACTGTTCTGCAGGCTCGTGTGTCTCAGTTGGAGGGAGAGCTGGCCCAGAATCGTCTGAGGGAGAGGGAACATGCCGGCAAGGTAGTGGTCGTCTGATAGTGGTGGCTGAAGAAATAATGTTTAATTTATAATTGTTTATTGGCTGTTTAATGATTTTGTGTTCTTAGGCATAAGAATTAAGCCACAGGGTGTTAGCCCTAGTGTTTCAATAAACGCTGATCAGAATGGCAAACATTCTGTTTATTATTTAATGACGACAATAATACCCAGAGTCTAAGTCTTTGAAAGTGGTTTGACTTAATGGAAGATAGATAGATAGATGCAGAAATTGACCACTTCATTCTGCAGATATTGTGAGAACTTCAGTTTACTATGTTATGCCAATCTTCCCACGCATATGTTCACATGTCCATCACTGCTGTTACAATAAGATCATTAATGCAATGTTTAACGCAACTTTCATTTATCAATGCTGAATGAATAAGGTGAGTTTCTGGCTGTTTTCTTCACATTGTTTATCGGAAATTTAATAGTCGCAGTTTGTGTTTTTGGCTGTAGAAAAGCAGCCCTAGTACTGTTAGTATGTATGATATTCCACCAGTACTGTGTGGTTGTTGCAGTCATTGAAGTAAGCCGTTAGGCCAAGCAAGCCCAAATTCTTATTTCTTGAGAGCAAGAAAATGTTACAAGCCCACCTATGTATCACTGAGAGCTCAGAGTTTAACAGTGCAGGGCTTCTGGGCTTGTGTAAATTTCAACCACTGTTGTTGTATGCTATGTCACCAGTGCTGTTGTTTCCACAGGAGAGGGTGCCCCAGCCCCCATCCAGCCCCGGGTACTTCTCAGACGGCACGCCCACTGGACCTCTCCTTACAGAACCCACGCAGCTTGAGGTATGTTGAGTTGCTGAGAATTCTGCAGCTGGTGAAGTTTGTAATATATTTTGGAAATATATTGTTACAAGTTTGTGGAGGATTTAAATATACAGTTTATCCTGTTTCTACCACGAACAGTGACATCCAGTCAACAGGAAGTAGCAAGGTTTATCCTGCTAGTAGTTTATTGGGTCAACAGGAAGTGGCAAGGTTTATCCTGCTAGTAGTTAATTGGGTCAACAGGAAGTGGCAAGGTTTATCCTGCTAGTAGTTTATTGGGTCAACAGGAAGTAGCAAGGTTTATCCTGCTAGTAGTTTATTGGGTCAACAGGAAGTGGCAAGGTTTATCCTGCTAGTAGTTTATTCAGTCAACAGGAAGTGGCAAGGTTTCTCCTGCTAGGAGTTTATTCAGTCAACAGGAAGTGGCAAGGTTTATCCTGCTAGTAGTTTATTCAGTCAACAGGAAGTGGCATGGTTTCTCCTGCTAGGAGTTTATTCAGTCAACAGGAAGTAGCAAGGTTTATCCTGCTAGTAGTTTATTCGGTCAACAGGAAGTGGCAAGGTTTCTCCTGCTAGGAGTTTATTCAGTCAACAGGAAGTGGCAAGGTTTCTCCTGCTAGGAGTTTATTCAGTCAACAGGAAGTGGCAAGGTTTATCCTGCTAGTAGTTTATTCGGTCAACAGGAAGTGGCAAGGTTTATCCTGCTAGTAGTTTATTCAGTCAACAGGAAGTGGCAAGGTTTCTCCTGCTGGAGTTTATTCGGTTCGGCCCCAAAACAAAAAACTTGTGCTGTTTTCATTTTCTAAGCAACCCTTGGTAAACTTTCTCATTCCATACACCAACCATCATGTATTCTCTATATACATGTATAACAATGTTGAGTTTGATATATAAGAGCATCTCATCAGATACTTGTTTGTTTCAGTATCTAAGAAACATTCTCTACAAGTATATGATGGGAGGAGAGAAAAAGGTAAGCTTTTGGGATTTGCTTGTAATTGATAAAGCTATTATTGTATATGTTATGATTTCAAATATTAACCAGTATAATTGGGTTGTAAATGTTTTATTAGAAATAATATTCTACCTGGTTTCCTGGCTTTCTGCTTCAGAATTAAGTTTGTTTAGAGAAAGCAATGAATACAAACTTTTTGACAAATTTGGTAAAATCCTTTCCAGGCTGTTGAACTGAACACACGTTTATTAAGAAATGCTTGTTTACTAGTATTTGTATTTATGGAATGTTGAGAAACTTTGATAGGAAGAATTTAGTAATGTGTCTTGATCATGCATACCATTCTTTTAAATTTAAAACATAATACATGTGTCATGTATTCATTATATGTTATTGCATATATTAAATGAGGTATTGGAGAACCAATTTACCCTGTAACAGCTGTATCCCACTGTGTGTGTGTGTGTGTTGCAGACGCTGACGCGGGTGATTGGGACAGTGGTGCAGTTCTCAGAGGACCAGATGAGGCAGCTGCTGGCCAAGGAGGAGAAAAACGTAGGAAATCTTGATACAATCCAATATCTTGCTACTGTGCTCGTGTTTCTGTCATCTTGACATTATACACACTGATCTTTCTCTTGTCCTTTTACACATTGATCTCTTGTCTTCATACACACTGATCTCTTGCTCTTGTCTTCATACACACTGATCTCTTGTCCTCATACACACTGATCTCTTGCTCTTGTCTTCATACACACTGATCTCTTGTCTTCATTCACACTGATCTCTTGTCCTCATACACACTGATCTCTTGCTCTTGTCTTCATACACACTGATCTCTTGCTGTTGTCCTTATACACATTGATCTCTTGCCTTCATACACACTGATCTCTTGCTCTTGGCCTCATACACACTGATCTCTTGCTCTTGTCTTCATACACACTGATCTCTTGCTCTTGTCTTCATACACACTGATCTCTTGTCCTCAATCACACTGATCTCTTGTCTTCATACACACTGATCTTTTATCGTCATACACACTGATCTCTTGTCTTTATACATACTGATCTCTTGCTCTTGTCCTCATACACACTGATCTCTAGCTCTTGTCTTCATACACACTGATCTCTTGCTCTTGTCTTCATACACACTGATCTCTTGTCCTCAAACACACTGATTTATTGTCCTCATACACACTGTTCTTTTGCTCTTGTCCTCATACACACTGACCTTTTGTCCTTATACTTACTGACCTCTTGTCCTCATAGACACTGATCTCTTGCTCTTGGCCTCATACACACTGACCTTTTGCTCCTGGCCTCATACACACTGATATCTTGTCCTCATACACACTTATCTCATGTCCTCATACACTCTGATCTCTTGTCTTGATACATACTGATCTCCTGTCCTCATACACTCAGATCTTTTGTTCTGATACATACTGATCTCTTGCTATCTTGTCCTCACACACACTGATCTCTTGTCTTTATACATACTGATCTCTTGTCCTCATACACACTCATATCATGTCTTGGTACACACTGATATTTGGCTATCTTGTCCTCATACGCACTGATCTCTTTTCCTTATACACACTGATCTCTTGTCCCTATATAAAATGATCTCTTATCCTCATACACACTGATATATTGCTCTTGTGCTCATACACACTGATCTCTTGCCTTTGTGCTCATACACACTGATCTCTTGTCCTCATACACACTGATGTCTTGTCCTCATACACACTGATCTCTTGCTCTTGTCCTCATACACACTGATCTCTTTTCCTGAAACACATTGATCTCTTGTCCTTATACGCACTGATATCTTGTCCTCATTCACACTGATCTCTTGTGCTCATACACACTGATCTCTTGTCCTCATACACACTGATATCTTGTCCCCATACACACTGATCTCTTGTCTTCATACACACTGATCTCTTGTCCTCATACACACTGATCTCTTGTCCTCATACACACTGATCTCTTGACCTCATACACACTAATCTCTTGTACTCATACACACTGATCTCTACCTCATACACACTGATCTCTTGTCCTCATACACACTGATCTCTTGCTGTCTTGTGCTCATACACACTGTTCTCTTCGTCTTATACACACTGATCTCTTGCTCTCTTGCCCTCATATGCACTGATCTCTTGCTCTCTTGTCCTCATACACACTGATTTCTTGTCCTTATACACACTGATCTCATGTCCTCAACACACTGATCTCTTCTCATTCACACTGTTATCTTGTCATCAAACACACTGATCTCTTGTCCTCATACACACTGCTCTCCTTTCCTCATACACACTGCTCTCCTTTCCTCATACAAACTGATATCTTGTCCTCATACACACTGATATCTTGTCCCCATACTCACTGATCTCTTGTGCTCATACACACTGATCTCATGTCCTCATACATACTGATCTCTTGTCGTCATACACACTGATCTCTTGTGCTCATACACACTTATCTCTTGTCTTCATACACACTGATCTTTTGTCCTCATACACACTGATCTTTTGTCCTCATATACACTGATCTCTTGACCTCATACACACTGATCTCTTGTGCTCATACACACTGATCTATTGTGCTCATACACACTGATATCTTTTCCTCATACACACTGATCTCTTGTCTTCATACACACTGATCATTTGTCCTTAAACACACTGATCCCTTGCTCTTGTCCTGTTGTTCGCTGACAGTTTTGCCATCTTGTTCGTCTGGCAGATGATAATTTATGTTTTAACGGAACTAAATGTAACATGAAATTTAACATGTTGTATTTTGCTTCCACAGTTGCCCTAGGATGGGTTCGGATTTTACTTATTACTTTTTATGACTGGTGTATGTCCTTTTTGTGATGGGAAGTGTTATTTTTATCAGTTTTTCATTGTTAATTGTTATGGTTTTTACTTTTTATTTTGTTCCTTTTGTTCCAACCATAGATTTTTTGTCTTGAGTGCAATGCGTACGGTCAAATAGAACTTGCATTGCCTGTGTGTTGGCATTACTTGATTCAACTGACTAAGATGTAACAGTAAAATGTTGTTGCCAACTGGGTGGTGGTCGCAGGTCTTGCTGACAGCTGACAGTGAAGGTTTCTAGCGTGAACAATGACTTGAAATTTTTATGTCTAGGGATAAACTTAAATCACTAAATGAGCTAAATTATACATACTTCTTTATTATGTCTGTCTGTTTCCTATTTGACAATGTTTGACAAGTATGGACTGTCCCAAAGCATACTTAGTAAGACGCAGTCAACGGCAAATAAGTAGTAGTAAAATCAATATGAATGAAATGTACATGAAGTACCGTTACGCGCATGCGTAGCATTGATAAATGTTGGTCGCGTAAGAATGGTTTCATTTGCATATGTGATTTGGTAGGATTGCGTTCTAATCCAGCTGGAACCGTGTGTCCAAAAACAGTACCGTCAATATGCCCCTTTGATATTTACAGATTTGTTATCACTCTTACTTTTTAGCTTTTTAGCTCAACTATTCACCGAGGGAATAGTTCGAGCTATAGTACTCACCCGTTTGTCGGCGTCGGCGTTATGCTCTGGTATTCGGGTTCTTATGTGAGGTCACTGACCGAGGCCCATAACTCTGACCTACAATTTAGCAGAATTATGCCCCATTTTGTACTTTGATTAAATCAAGTTTAAGTTTGCTTTCAACAACTTTGCATCTCTATTCTTACTACAGATATTCAGGTGAAACTTGTCTTCAGGGTCATTTTTTCAGGTCACTGACCAAGGTTCATAACTCTGACCTGCAATTTAGCAGAATTATGCCCCTTTTTGCACTCAATGTGTTAAAGGCCTGCAGAATACCAGCACGTTATGTGAGGACAAGCTGTACCAAGTAGCATAACTCAGTTCGCTACATGGGAAGTTACTGCATGTGCTTGTCGTGTGGAAAAATAAAAATACTTCCTAAGTATTTAAGGAAATAAAATTATCTTGTTGTGTATTATGAATTGAAAAGAAGTTGTACAAGACTTTTCACTATTCTTGAATTGCTATTTGTAGCAACTTGCAACTGTTTTCTGGGGCGTACCTATAGGCCGATTTTGAGTATACGCGCAATGTAAAAGCAATTTTAGGTGACTTTATTTTGACATTTTCTCTTAAAGCCATAACATTAGAAAAACCAAATGTATACTATATCTTAAATTATACACTTAACAAAAAAAAACAACTTATGTTAACAAAAAATAAAATACTTGATCTATAAATATAATACCATATAAATTAAAACACTACTATCAATAAGATATATTGCGTATATAACACCTGAGAACCCTCTTAAGGTCTCGATTTAAAAATATATATATTTGTAGTATGCAGCACTTTCTGAGTTCACGAACTCGTTTTCAATATATACGCACGGGCTTAAAGGAGTATGGCTAGTTACGCCCTAGGTTTTAG
The DNA here is from genome assembly GCA_027627225.1 of Congeria kusceri. NCBI lineage: Eukaryota > Metazoa > Mollusca > Bivalvia > Myida > Dreissenidae > Congeria > Congeria kusceri. The sequence continues at coordinate 1,137,743 of CM051038.1, read as the reverse complement.
TTCCTTCATCCATGTACACATACTGTATAACACAATGTTACGCCTAAAATATTATATGATTATACTTTAGGTGTTTGCCTGTTATAATTATTTCATTTATCCTGAAATATGAACACTATTTGAAGTGGCCATTCAAAACATCTAGTGTTTATGTTTAAGAAGAAACAAAATATCGAGGGTTGAAAACCAGAAGGTTCTTACTGCTATTGATTTCAATGTTAGTAGGTAGCTTCTGGTTTTCAACCTTTGAATTATGTTCCGCAGATTTGTTGAATGTTCTGCTGTTACTTTCAGAGTTGGCTGCTATCTTCCTAGCGATGCTGTGTACGTATCCCTCTCATCTGCCACGTGCTCAGCGCCACGTGCACTGTGAATGGCACATTACCGCCGTGCTTCTTGACGTCATCGCTTCATGACGTCATCGCACCGCACTACTTTTTTACTGCCTCCTTTTCCCGCTCATGACTTCAGTTCGGTCTTACGGTGCTGTGACCAAATTTACCGAGATATTTTGTGTACATACACCGCTATTGGCTTTATTTATAACCATATACGTGCAATACCTTAGTGCCTCTGTGACAGAGATTGTTCATGTATGTAGCATTTTAGTTTTGCTTAAGAGATTTTTGCAGGTTGACAGATGTTAACTATTGTGACATTGTTTCTTATGTTGGATGTTAATCTATTGCGAATTTTATATTTGTTAAGTGTACAGAATCCATATCAGTTATTAAATGTTGTCAGAATTTTTTCGTATATGTACATTCCTGGAAGAAAACGTGTTATTTGTATATTGAAGTATAACATTATTTGAGAAAATAAAATGACGAAATTTTCTGAATATTTTTGTGCGTCATTGGCATCGAATACTGCTATTCTACAGGTACTGCTCAGTATTTTAGTTCCCTTCCCCTGTTTCTGTCATCAGAGAATACATGTTAAAGTAAATGGAGTTCTTTAAGGCAGTACTATGTGCAGGTTGAATTTCCTACCGCATCTCAAAAGCGTTTCAAAAAATGTTTTACCTTAGCATGAGGCGTTAGATACCGGATTTAGCATGAGGCGTTAGATGCCCGGATTTAGGATGACGTCATATACAGTTTGATTCATTTATTAAAACAACACGGAAAACGAAAAAAAAACAAACACATTTCATATTGTAAATAAATGTACAATGTCACTGCGTAAGACAGTTCAGTCTGCGTTTGGTGGAAATAAAGTTTGTTACGTTTACCTTGGACTGACGCGGCCGAGAACACAGATGACAGCAAACATGCCGTCACTGACGTTTAACTTAATGCTGTCAATATACGCGATGCTCTCATGGTCAGGGGTCAGTCAGTCTAGGTTCAGTCGGTCAGAGGTCAGGCTGTCAGTGGTCAGTCCGAGGTCATGGTAAGTCAGACTGAGGTCAGGGGTCAGTCAGTCCGTGGTCAGTCAGTCTACATGGTATCACCGACTTAAAATTGATTTGTCAATACACGCGATGCACGTGGTTTAGTCAGCGGTCAGTCAGTCCGTGGGCAGTGGTCAGTCAGTCTACATGGTATCACCGACATAAAATTGATTTGTCAATACACGCAATGCACGTGGTTTAGTCAGGGGTCAGTCAGTCCGCGGGCAGGACTCGAGATTGAAGTCCCCGAACACGTTGAGCTCGAAGAGACATGAGAGAGCGGTCACGAGGACGTAGGCGACCAGGCAGAGCGCCCCGAACGGCTTGGTGAGCCGCCAGCGGGCCAGGTTGACGGCCAGCAGCATAAAGGCGACCGTGGAGAGCAGGATCAGCGCCGAGTACGCGATGCCGCCGCTGTTGATGATGAGCGGGTCCCCCTTCTTCACGATGGTCGTGTCGAGCAGCCAAGGCAGTCCGAGACACATGAGGATGTCGAACACGTTACTGCCGATGGAGTTGGACACCGCCATGTCGCCGTAACCTGCAAAACACCAGCACGATGTTAACATGTGCTTAAACTGCTAACTGATTCAACGATAAATGCCCTCTACAATTCATATTAAGTACCGGGTAATGACGTTTTTTCATAAACTGTTTAGTTAGCAAAGTGTTTGTGCGTAAATGATATGTTTAAACATTTAGCTTTATAGCTTACTACCTGGGCGCTATTGTAAAATCAACACTGAGCAGACCACTGCTTTTGCACGTGTGCATGCGCTATATTTATTGAATTTCTGCCGTTTTCATTCGGGCATTCATCAAATTCTATACAGACGTTCTTCCTGTTTGCAATATTATATATGTGCCTCAAACAGTAACATTATATTAATATTATAACATAGTTTGTATTGTATGAAGGTCGCATTAACAGTCGCATTATGAATCACGAATTGCGAAATCAACGGGACCGGATGTGAGGTCACTGCGTACCGTCTCTGGCCACGAAGACGCTGCTCAGGCAGTCCGGTACCGACGTGCCGGCGGCAAGGACTGTGAGGCCCATCACGGTGTCCGGGATGTCCAGGGCGTCCCCTGGCGACAACAACAACAACGCTGAGCGGCACTGACCATGTGCTCAGATCATAAGCAATGACTGATAACAACTGATCAGACACCAGCACTAAGTTTTATATAATATTTAAGAAATAATTTTTGATTGATATTTGTTTATCGGCTAAACAACAACGATTTGAAGTTATGGTGCGTAGTACTTAAACCACGAGGGTGTTTGCCCAAGTGGTTAAATATACCGCGGTTGTCATGTTTAAATAAATAGTAACGTACGAATGCGATAATATCTATACGAATGATAAGACAACAAAACAACGAACCACGTATTTTAAACTACTTTTCATGTTTCCTTTGAAACATGATACTACTGTACAGAATTACTTTGTCCAAAAGTGTGATATGGAATTGATCTTACAATACATGTTTTTATGTATCGTAATAGCCGTCTAGTCTAGGCATCAATACGAGCGAGATTTGTGACGAGGACGACAATTAAAAGCATGCAAAATAACTACATGTCGGCGACGTACGTTGTGATCTCAGTACCTACAACAGTGACCTACTATCTCAGTACCTACAACAGTGACCTACGTTGGTATCTCAGTACCTATAATGGTGACCTGCGTTGGTATCTCAGTACCTATAATGGTGACCTACGTTGGTATCTCAGTACCTATAATGGTGGCCTACGTTGGTATCTCAGAACCTATTATAAGTACCTATAATGGTGACCTACGTTGGTATCTCAGTACCTATAATGGTGACCTACGTTGGTATCTCAGTACCTATAATGGTGACCTACGTTGGGATCTCAGTACCTATAATGGTGACCTACGTTGGGATCTCAGTACCTATAATGGTGACCTACGTTGGGATCTCAGTACCTATAATGGTGACCTACATTGATATCTCAGTACCTATAATGGTGACCTACATTGGGATCTCAGTGCCTATAATGGTGACCTACGTTGGGATCTCAGTACCTAGTATGGTGACCTACTTTGGGATCTCAGTACCTATTATGGAGACCTACTTTGGGATCTCAGTAGCTATAATGGTGACATACGTTGGGATCTCAGTAGCTATAATGGTGACCTACTTTGGGATCTCAGTAGCTATAATGGCGACCTACTTTGAGGTCTCGGTACCTATTATGGTGACCTACTTTGGGATCTCAGTACCTATAATGGTGACCTACGTTGGGATCTCAGTAGCTATAATGGTGACCTACGTTGGGATCTCAGTACCTATTATTGTGACCTACGTTTAGATCTCAGTACCTATAATGGTGACCTACATTGGGATCTCAGTACCTATAATGGTGACCTACATTCGGATAGCAGTACCTAAAACAGTGACCTACATAGGGATCGCAGTTCCTATAGTGGTGACCTACATTGGGATATCAGTACCTATAATGGTGACCTACATTGGGATCTCAGTATCCATAATGGTGACCTACATTGGGATCTCAGTACCTATAACGGTGACCTACATTGATATCTCAGTACCTATAATGGTGACCTACATTGGGATCTCAGTACCTATAATGGTGACCTACTTTGGGATCTCAGTAGCTATAATGGCGACCTACTTTGAGGTCTCGGTACCTATTATGGTGACCTACTTTGGGATCTCAGTACCTATAATGGTGACCTACGTTGGGATCTCAGTAGCTATAATGGTGACCTACGTTGGGATCTCAGTACCTATTATGGTGACCTACGTTTAGATCTCAGTACCTATAATGGTGACCTACATCGGGATCTCAGTACCTATAATGGTGACCTACATCGGATCGCAGTACCTAAAACAGTGACCTACATAGGGATCGCAGTTCCTATAGTGGTGACCTACATTGGGATATCAGTACCTATAATGGCGACCTACATTGGGATCTCAGTATCCATAACGGTGACCTACATTGGGATCTCAGTACCTATAACGGTGACCTACATTGATATCTCAGTACCTATAATGGTGACCTACATTGGGATCTCAGTATCCATAACGGTGACCTACATTGGGATCTCAGTACCTATAACGGTGACCTACATTGATATCTCAGTACCTATAATGGTGACATACATTGCGACATCAGTACCTATAATGCTGACCTACATTGATATCTCAGCACCTATAATGGTGACCTACATTGATATCTCAGTACCTATAATGGTGACCTGCATTGATATCTCAGTACCTATAATGGCGACCTACATTGATATCTCAGTACCTATAATGGTGACCTACATTGATATCTCAGTACCTATAATGGTGACCTACATTGGGATCTCAGTATCCATAACGGTGACCTACATTGGGATCTCAGTACCTATAACGGTGACCTACATTGATATCTCAGTACCTATAATGGTGACATACATTGCGACATCAGTACCTATAATGCTGACCTACATTGATATCTCAGTACTTATAATGGTGACCTACATTGATATCTCAGTACCTATAATGGTGACCTACATTTATATCTTAGTACCTATAATGGTGGCCTACATTTATATATCAGTACCTATAATGGTGACCTACGTTGGGACCTCAGTACCTATAATGGTGACCTACGTTGGGATCTCAGTACCTATAATGGTGACCTACGTTGGGATCTCAGTACCTATAATGGTGACCTACATTGATATCTCAGTACCTATAATGGTGACCTACGTTTATATCTCAGTACCTATAATGGTGACCTACGTTGGGACCTCAGTACCTATAATGGTGACCTACATTGATATCTCAGTACCTATAATGGTGACCTACATTGATATCTCAGTACCTATAATGGTGACCTACATTGATATCTCTGTATCTATAATGGTGACCTACGTTGATATCTCAGTACCTATAATGGTGACCTACATTGATATCTCTGTATCTATAATGGTGACCTACGTTGATATCTCAGTACCTATAATGGTGACCTACGTTTATATCTCAGTACCTATAATGGTGACCTTCGTTTATATCTCAGTACCTATAATGGTGACCTACATTTATATCTCAGTACCTATAATGGTGACCTACATTTATATCTCAGTACCTATAATGGTGACCTACATTGATATCTCAGTACCTATAATGGTGACCTACAGTTATATCTCAGTACCTATAATGGTGACCTACATTTATATCTCAGTACCTATAATGGTGACCTACATTGATACCTCAGTACCTATAATGGTGACCTACGTTTATATCTCAGTACCTATAATGGTGACCTACGTTTATATCTCAGTACCTATAATGGAGACCTACGTTTATATCTCAGTACCTATAATGGTGACCTACGTTGGGACCTCAGTACCTATAATGGTGCACATCCACACCATGAGATAGGAGAAGGCTGCGATCCACACGATGGACATGGTGAACGTGAGCATGTACAGCCGCTTCCAGTCGCCGTCCCGTCGGCAGTCGGGCACCGTGACGAAGAGCACGCACTTGACCGGCATCATGACTGCCCAGTAGAGGCGGTGGAGCGCGTCTTCCGGCACTATGAACGGGGACTCGTACTGCTTCTCTGCAACATATTACGAACCAAGTTTGTTAAGAATTTTCAAATTAAACCTGTATTTGTATTAATGTGTTGAAGATACATGGTTTACTAAGAAATTGACTTTTTGCACTTCGTAGATCACCAATAGTAGTATTTATGAGAACACCTCGCAACTCTTAGGTACAAATACCTTCGTGTTTGTGCGACTGCTCATTACTGCTGTCACACGAGAACCCCGTCTCCTTTTCCGGCGCGCCAGGCGGGGTCTGCTCGATGTACATGCCGCTCGGGGAACCCTCTGAAAGCAGCCGCCACTTATGACATTATGCGTATTAAGTAATGTGTAAATGATCGATATTGTGAGTTTCCAAGTATTCTGAGTATCCAAAAAACAACTGACATCATTTGTAATTATTAAACACAGTTTCCCCACTATAGTACTGAATCACACTGACCGATTCATCTTCTCCTTCGTTAAAAATCCAAACTTATTTTAACATGCATGCAACACTTTAGTACTTAATAACCCTAAACCGCAATATAGCTTTCCAGCACAACTCATTTTTGAAGCAGAAACTGTTATTGTTACGATAATAATATTCTCAGAAGAAAACGGGTTATAATTTTCCCTTTTCACAGTCATGAGAATAATCTCTTTTGAAGAGCTGATTTTTTTACTGAAAATTTTCATCAGAAAAGTTGTTGACCCATAACAGAACTTTATTTGAAGTGGGGAAAAGGGTTCCAGTTGTTTTTCGATATCTCCACTGTCATGCCTGCTTACCGGAAGCAGTGAGGGGCTGTCGCTCGTCCATCTCCGGGTCGGCCCGTCTGAAGCGCGCTATGAGAGGCCTCATGCAGGCGATCGCTTTCGCCTCGAGGCTGCGGTTGAAGTACATGACGACGATGTAGAGCGCGTACAGCAGCACCAGTATCATCCCCTCGTACCTGGTGCAACAGAGCGCCGTAACTGGTCACGTGAGCAGGATATATAAGATACAGAGCTAACACACCGTCCGCCAAGGTTGTTTTTTTATTCGCTTGTTAGTACTAGTAACTTGACTCAAATAGTTCAGATCATACGCATGAACTTTTCTGAGACTGTTGGAAATGGACCAATAAACAAATGATTAGATTTTGGTGGTGATCCGGATCACCGCCTGGACCCAGAATTTTTTTAAGAATTCTTTATTATTGGAATACAAGGTAAAGAGCAAAATTATTGTATATAACTGTTTAGTTGCACGACACATGGTAGAATGAGCAGTCTGCGTAGGTCTGCGCTCTCCAGTGAGTTCACCATTGGTTTGGTGATGAATTCATTAGACAGAAAGGTGAAAGGAAACTGAACTTACCAGTATACTCGCTCGTCCTGGATGGTAATGACGAGCGCCGCTATGGAGATCAGGTAGAACAGACAATCACGTGTCATCGGGTACCACGTGAGGTGAACCACCTGAAACAGAACCACGGTATAGTGTGTAACAGACCACGGTAAAGTATTAACAGAACGACGGCAGAGTGTGCAACAGAACCACGGTAGAGTGTGTTCAAGAACCACGGTAGAGTGTGTAACTGAATCACGGTAGAGTGTGTAACTGAACGGTACAGTGCGTAACTGAACCAATGTAGAGGGTGTACCACAATCATGGTAGAGTGTGTAACAGAACCACTGTAGAGTGTGCAACAGAACTACAGTGAAGTGTGCATCAGAACCACGATAGAGTGTGTTCAAGAACGACGGTAGATTGTGTAACTGAACCACGGTAGAGTGTGTACCTGAACCATGGTGGAGTGTGTAACAGAACCACGGTAGAGTGCGTAACATAACCACGATAGAGTGTGTAATAGAACTACGGTAGAGTGTGTAACAAAATCACTATAGTGTGTAACAGAACCATGATAGAGTGTGTAACAGAACCAAGGTCGAGTGTGCAATAGAACGACTATAGAGTGTGTAACAAGACCACGGTAGAGTATGTAACAGGACCACGGTAGAGTGTGTTACAGAACCACGGTACAGTGAGTTGCATGACCACGGTAGAGTGTGTAACAGAACCACGGTAGAAGAGTGTGTAAGAGAATCACGGTAGTATGCAACAGAACCATGGTACGTAGAGTGTGTAGCAGAACCACGGTAGAGTGTGCAACAGGACCATGGTATAGTGTGTAACAGAACAACGGTAGATTGTGTAACTGAACCACGGTAGAGTGTATAACTGAACCATGGTAGAGTGCGTGCCTGAACCACGGTATAGTGTGTAACTGGTCCACTGTAGAGTACGTAACAGAACCGTGGTAGAATGTGTAACATAATGTACCATGGTAAAGTGTTTAACAGAACCATGGTAGAGTGTTTACCAGAACCACGGTAGAGTGTGTGCCATAACCACGGTAGGGTACGTCACAGTACCGTGGTATAATGCACAGCACGACCACGGTAGACTGTGTAGCAGAACCACAGTATATTGTGTAATAGAACCATGGTAGAGTGTGTGAAGAACCACGGTTGAGTACGTAACATAACCATGGTAGAGTGTGTGACAGAACATACCATAGTAGAGTGTAACAGAACCACTGTAGAGTGTGAGTGTGTAACAGAACCACGATAGAGTGCGTAACAGAACCATGGTAGATTGTGTAACAGAATGTACCAGGGTAGAGTGTGTAATAGAACCACGGTAGAGTGTGTAATAGAACCACGGTAGAGTGTGTCACAGAACCATAGTAGAACGTACCATTGTAGAGTGTGTAACAGGACCACTGTAGAGTGTGTAACAGAACCACGGAAAAGTGCTTAACAGAACCATGGTAGATTGTGTAACAGTATGTACCATGGTAAAGTATGTAACAGAACCACGGAAGAGTGCGAAACAGAACCGTGGTATAGTGTGTAACAGAACCACGGTAGAGTGTGTAACAGATATGCGGTAGAGGGTGTAACAGAATTGCGGTAGAGTGTGTAACAGAACGCACCAAGGTAGAGTGTGTAACAGAACCACGGTGGAGTGCGTAACAAAACCCCGGTAGAGTGTGTAACATAACTACGGAAGAGTGTGTAACAGATACGCGGTAGTGTGTAACAGAACCACGGTAGAGTGTGTAACAGAACCACGGCAAAGTGTAACAGAACCACGATAGAGTGCGTAACAGAGCCACGGTATAGTGTGTACCAGATACACGGTAGTGTGTAACAGAGCCACGGTATTGTGTGTACCAGATACACGGTAGTGTGTAACAGAACCGCGGTAGAGTGTGATTCAGAACCATGGTACAGAGTTTAACAGAACCACGGTTTAGTGTGTAACAGAACCACAGTACAGTATGTAACACTGAAAAACGGTAGAGTGTGTGATAGAACCACGGTAGAGTGTATAACAGAACCACGGTAGTGTGTAACAGAACCAAGGTAGAGTATATGTAATAGAACCACAGTAGAGTATATTTGATAGAACCACAGTAGAGTGTATAACAGAACCACGGTAGTGTGTAACAGAACCAAGGTAGAGTATATGTAATAGAACCACAGTAGAGTATATGTAATAGAACCACAGTAGAGTATATGTAATAGAACCACAGTAGAGTATATTTGATAGAACCACGGTAGAGTGTATAACAGAACCACGGTAGTGTGTAACAGAACCAAGGTAGAGTATATGTAATAGAACCACAGTAGAGTATATGTAATAGAACCACAGTAGAGTATATGTAATAGAACCACAGTAGAGTATATGTAATAGAACCACAGTAGAGTATATGTAATAGAACCACAGTAGAGTATATGTAATAGAACCACAGTAGAGTATATGTAATAGAACCACAGTAGAGTATATGTAATAGAACCACAGTAGAGTATATGTAATAGAACCACAGTAGAGTATATTTGATAGAACCACAGTAGTGTGTATAACAGAACCACGGTAGTGTGTAACAGAACCAAGGTAGAGTATATGTAATAGAACCACAGTAGAGTATATGTAATAGAACCACAGTAGAGTATATGTAATAGAACAACAGTAGATTATATTTGATAGAACCACAGTAGAGTATATGTAATAGAACCACAGTAGAGTATATGTAATAGAACCACGGTAGAGTATATGTAATAGAACCACAGTAGAGTATAAGTAATAGAACCACGGTAGAGTATATTTGATAGAACCACAGTAGAGTGTATAACAGAACCACGGTAGTGTGTAACAGAACCAAGGTAGAGTATATGTAATAGAACCACAGTAGAGTATATGTAATAGAACCACAGTAGAGTATATGTAATAGAACCACAGTAGAGTATATTTGATAGAACCACGGTAGAGTGTATAACAGAACCACGGTAGTGTGTAACAGAACCAAGGTAGAGTATATGTAATAGAACCACAGTAGAGTATATGTAATAGAACCACAGTAGAGTATATTTGATAGAACCACAGGAGAGTATATGTAATAGAACCACAGTAGAGTATATTTAATAGAACCACAGTAGAGTATATGTAATAGAACCACAGTAGAGTATATTTGATAGAACCACAGTAGAGTATATGTAATAGAAACACAGTAGAGTATATGTAATAGAACCACAATAGAGTATATGTAATAGAACCACAGTAGAGTATATTTGATAGAACCACAGTAGGGTATATGTAATAGAACCACAGTAGAGTATATGTAATAGAACCACGGTAGAGTATATGTAATAGAACCACAGTAGAGTATATGTAATAGAACCACAGTAGAGTATATGTAATAGAACCACAGTAGAGTATATGTAATAGAACCACAGTAGAGTATATGTAATAGAACCACAGTAGAGCATATTTGATAGAACCACAGTAGATTATATGTAATAGAACCACAGTAGAGTATATGTAATAGAACCACAGTAGAGTATATTTGATAGAACCACAGTAGAGTATATGTAATAGACCCACAGTAGAGTATATGTAATAGAACCACAGTAGAGTATATTTGATAGAACCATAGTAGAGTATATGTAATAGAACCACAGTAGATTATATGTAATAGAACCACAGTAGAGTATATGTAATAGAACCACGGTAGAGTATATGTTATAGAACCACAGTAGAGTATATGTAATAGAACCACAGTAGAGTATATGTAATAGAACCACAGTAGAGTATATGTAATAGAACTACGGTAGAGTATATGTAATAGAACCACAGTAGAGTATATGTAATAGAACCACAGAAGAGTATATGTAATAGAACCACAGTAGAGTATATGTAATAGAACCACAGTAGAGTATATGTAATAGAACCAGAGTAGAGTACATGTAATAGAACCACAGTAGAGTATATGTAATAGAACCACGGTAGAGTATATGTAATAGAACCACAGTAGAGTATATGTAATAGAACTACGGTAGAGTATATGTAATAGAACCACAGTAGAGTATATGTAATAGAACCACAGTAGAGGATATTTGATAGAACCACAGCAGAGTATATGTAATAGAACCACGGTAGAGTATATGTAACAGAACCACAGTAGAGTATATGTAATAGAACCACAGTAGAGTATATGTAATAGAACCACAGTAGAGTATATTTGATAGAACCACAGTAGAGTATATGTAATAGAACCACAGTAGAGTATATGTAATAGAACCACAGTAGAGTATATGTAATAGAACCACAGTAGAGTATATTTGATAGAACCACAGTAGAGTATATGTAATAGAAACACGGTAGAGTATATGTAATAGAACCACGGTAGAGTATATGTAACAGAACCACAGTAGAGTATATGTAATAGAACCACAGTAGAGTATATGTAATAGAACCACAGTAGAGTATATGTAATAGAACCACAGTAGAGTATATGTAATAGAACCACAGTAGAGTATATGTAATAGAACCACGGTAGAGTATATGTAATAGAACCACAGTAGAGTATATTTGATAGAACCACAGTAGAGTATATGTAATAGAACCACAGTAGAGTATATGTAATAGAACCACAGTAGAGTATATTTGATAGAACCACAGTAGAGTATATGTAATAGAACCACAGTAGAGTATATGTAATAGAACCACAGTAGAGTATATTTGATAGAACCACAGTAGAGTACATGTAATAGAACCACGGTAGAGTATATGTAATAGAACCACAGTAGAGTATATGTAATAGAACCACAGTAGAGTATATTTGATAGAACCACAGTAGAGTATATGTAATAGAACCACGGTAGAGTATATGTAATAGAACCACAGTAGAGTATATTTGATAGAACCACAGTAGAGTATATGTAATAGAACCACAGTAGAGTATATGTAATAGAACCACAGTAGAGTATATTTGATAGAACCACAGTAGAGTATATGTAATAGAACCACAGTAGAGTATATGTAATAGAACCACAGTAGAGTATATGTAATAGAACCACAGTAGAGTACATGTAATAGAACCACGGTAGAGTATATGTAATAGAACCACAGTAGAGTATATGTAATAGAACCACAGTAGAGTATATGTAATAGAACCCCAGTAGAGTATATGTAATAGAACCACAGTAGATTATATGTAATAGAACCACAGTAGAGTATATGTAATAGAACCACAGTAGAGTATATGTAATAGAACCACAGTAGAGTATATGTAATACAAAAAGTAGAGTACATGTAATAGAACCACAGTAGAGTATATGTAATAGAACCACGGAAGAGTATATGTAATAGAACCACAGTAGAGTATATGTAATAGAACCACAGTAGAGTACATGTAATAGAACCACAGTAGAGTATATGTAATAGAACCACAGTAGAGTATATGTAATAGAACCACAGTAGAGTATATGTAATAGAACCACAGTAGAGTACATGTAATAGAACCACAGTAGAGTATATGTAATAGAACCACAGTAGAGTATATGTAATAGAACCACAGTAGAGTATATGTAATACAAAAAGTAGAGTACATGTAACAGAACCACAGTAGAATATATGTAATAGAACCACAGTAGAGTATATGTAATAGAACCACAGTAGAGTATATGTAATAGAACCACAGTAGAGTATATGTAATAGAACCACAGTAGAGTATATGTAATAGAACCACGGTAGAGTATATGTAATAGAACCACAGTAGAGTATATTTGATAGAACCACAGTAGAGTATATGTAATAGAACCACAGTAGAGTATATGTAATAGAACCACAGTAGAGTATATTTGATAGAACCACAGTAGAGTATATGTAATAGAACCACAGTAGAGTATATGTAATAGAACCACAGTAGAGTATATTTGATAGAACCACAGTAGAGTACATGTAATAGAACCACGGTAGAGTATATGTAATAGAACCACAGTAGAGTATATGTAATAGAACCACAGTAGAGTATATTTGATAGAACCACAGTAGAGTATATGTAATAGAACCACGGTAGAGTATATGTAATAGAACCACAGTAGAGTATATTTGATAGAACCACAGTAGAGTATATGTAATAGAACCACAGTAGAGTATATGTAATAGAACCACAGTAGAGTATATTTGATTGAACCACAGTAGAGTATATGTAATAGAACCACAGTAGAGTATATGTAATAGAACCACAGTAGAGTATATGTAATAGAACCACAGTAGAGTACATGTAATAGAACCACGGTAGAGTATATGTAATAGAACCACAGTAGAGTATATGTAATAGAACCACAGTAGAGTATATGTAATAGAACCCCAGTAGAGTATATGTAATAGAACCACAGTAGAGTATATGTAATAGAACCACAGTAGAGTATATGTAATAGAACCACAGTAGAGTATATGTAATAGAACCACAGTAGAGTATATGTAATACAAAAAGTAGAGTACATGTAATAGAACCACAGTAGAGTATATGTAATAGAACCACGGAAGAGTATATGTAATAGAACCACAGTAGAGTATATGTAATAGAACCACAGTAGAGTACATGTAATAGAACCACAGTAGAGTATATGTAATAGAACCACAGTATAGTACATGTAATAGAACCACAGTAGAGTATATGTAATAGAACCACAGTAGAGTACATGTAATAGAACCACAGTAGAGTATATGTAATAGAACCACAGTAGAGTACATGTAATAGAACCACAGTAGAGTATATGTAATAGAACCACAGTAGAGTATATGTAATAGAACCACAGTAGAGTATATGTAATAGAACCACGGTAGAGTATATGTAATAGAACCACAGTAGAGTATATGTAATAGAACCACAGTAGAGTATATGTAATAGAACCACAGTAGAGTATATGTAATAGAACCACGGTAGAGTATATGTAATAGAACCACAGTTGAGTATATTTGATAGAACCACAGTAGAGTATATGTAATAGAACCACAGTAGAGTATATTTGATAGAACCACGGTAGAGTATATGTAATAGAACCACAGTAGAGTATATGTAATAGAACCACAGTAGAGTATATGTAATAGAACCACAGTGGAGTATATGTAATAGAACCACAGTAGAGTATATGTAATAGAACCACAGTAGAGTATATGTAATAGAACCACAGTAGAGTATATGTAATAAAACCACAGTAGAGTATATTTGATAGAACCACAGTAGAGTATATGTAATAGAACCACAGTAGAGTACATGTAATAGAACCACAGTAGAGTATATGTAATAGAACCACGGTAGAGTATATGTAATAGAACCACAGTAGAGTATATGTAATAGAACCACAGTAGAGTACATGTAATAGAACCACAGTAGAGTATATGTAATAGAACCACAGTAGAGTATATGCAATAGAACCACAGTAGAGTACATGTAATAGAACCACAGTAGAGTATATGTAATAGAACCACAATAGAGTACATGTAATTGAACCACAGTAGAGTATATGTAATAGAACCACAGTAGAGTATATGTAATAGAACCACAGTAGAGTATATGTAACAGAACCACGGTAGAGTATATGTAATAGAACCACGGTAGAGTATATGTAATAGAACCACAGTAGAGTATATGTAATAGAACCACAGTAGAGTATATTTGATAGAACCACGGTAGAGTATATGTAATAGAACCACAGTAGAGTATATTTGATAGAACCACAGTAGAGTATATGTAATAGAACCACAGTAGAGTATATGTAATAGAACCACAGTAGAGTATATGTAATAGAACCACGGTAGAGTATATGTAATAGAACCACGGTAGAGTATATGTAATAGAACCACGGTAGAGTATATGTAATAGAACCACAGTAGAGTATATGTAATAGAACCACGGTAGAGTATATGTAATAGAACCACAGTAGAGTATATTTGATAGAACCACAGTAGAGTATATTTGATAGAACCACAGTAGAGTATATGTAATAGAACCACAGTAGAGTATATGTAATAGAACCACAGTAGAGTATATGTAATAGAACCACAGTAGAGTATATGTAATAGAACCACAGTAGAGTACATGTAATAGAACCACAGTAGAGTATATGTAATAGAACCACAGTAGAGTACATGTAATAGAACCACGGTAGAGTATATGTAATAGAACCACAGTAGAGTATATGTAATAGAACCACAGTAGAGTAAATGTAATAGAACCACAGTAGAGTATATGTAATAAAACCACAGTAGAGTATATTTGATAGAACCACAGTAGAGTATATGTAATAGAACCACAGTAGAGTATATGTAATAGAACCACAGTAGAGTATATGTAATAAAACCACAGTAGAGTATATTTGATAGAACCACAGTAGAGTATATGTAATAGAACCACAGTAGAGTACATGTAATAGAACCACAGTAGAGTATATGTAATAGAACCACGGTAGAGTATATGTAATAGAACCACAGTAGAGTATATGTAATAGAACCACAGTAGAGTACATGTAATAGAACCACAGTAGAGTATATGTAATAGAACCACAGTAGAGTATATGCAATAGAACCACAGTAGAGTACATGTAATAGAACCACAGTAGAGTATATGTAATAGAACCACAATAGAGTACATGTAATTGAACCACATTAGAGTATATGTAATAGAACCACAGTAGAGTATATGTAATAGAACCACAGTAGAGTATATGTAACAGAACCACGGTAGAGTATATGTAATAGAACCACGGTAGTGTATATGTAATAGAACCACAGTAGAGTATATGTAATAGAACCACAGTAGAGTATATTTGATAGAACCACGGTAGAGTATATGTAATAGAACCACAGTAGAGTATATTTGATAGAACCACAGTAGAGTATATGTAATAGAACCACAGTAGAGTATATGTAATATAACCACAGTAGTGTATATGTAATAGAACCACGGTAGAGTATATGTAATAGAACCACGGTAGAGTATATGTAATAGAACCACGGTAGAGTATATGTAATAGAACCACAGTAGAGTATATGTAATAGAACCACGGTAGAGTATATGTAATAGAACCACGGTAGAGTATATGTAATAGAACCACAGTAGAGTATATTTGCTAGAACCACAGTAGAGTATATGTAATAGAACCACAGTAGAGTATATGTAATAGAACCACAGTAGAGTATATGTAATAGAACCACAGTAGAGTATATGTAATAGAACCACAGTAGAGTACATGTAATAGAACCACAGTAGAGTATATGTAATAGAACCACAGTAGAGTATATGTAATAGAACCACAGTAGAGTATATGTAATAGAACCACAGTAGAGTAGATGTAATAGAACCACAGTAGAGTATATGTAATAGAACCACAGTAGAGTACATGTAATAGAACCACAGTAAAGTATATGTAATAGAACCACAGTAGAGTATATGTAATAGAACCACAGTAGAGTATATGTAATAGAACCACAGTAGAGTATATGTAATAGAACCACAGTTGAGTATATGTAATAGAACCACAGTAGAGTATATGTAATAGAACCACAATAGAGTACATGTAATAGAACCACAGTAGAGTATATGTAATAGAACCACAGTAGAGTATATGTAATAGAACCACAGTAGAGTATATGTAATAGAACCACAGTAGAGTATATTTGATAGAACCACAGTAGAGTATATGTAATAGAACCACGGTAGAGTATATGTAATAGAACCACAGTAGAGTATATGTAATAGAACCACAGTAGAGTATATTTGATAGAACCACAGTAGAGTATATGTAATAGAACCACGGTAGAGTATATGTAATAGAACCACGGTAGAGTATATGTAATAGAACCACAGTAGTGTATATGTAATAGAACCACAGTAGAGTATATGTAATAGAACCACAGTAGAGTATATGTAATAGAACCACAGTAGAGTATATGTAATAGAACCACGGTAGAGTATATGTAATAGAACCACAGTAGAGTATATGTAATAGAACCACAGTAGAGTATATGTAATAGAACCACAGTAGAGTATATGTAATAGAACCACAGTAGAGTATATGTAATAGAACCACAGTAGAGTATATGTAATAGAACCACAGTAGAGTATATGTAATAGAACCACGGTAGAGTATATGTAATAGAACCACAGTAGAGTATATGTAATAGAACCACAGTAGAGTATATGTAATAGAACCACAGTAGAGTATATGTAATAGAACCACGGTAGAGTATATGTAATAGAACCACAGTAGAGTATATGTAATAGAACCACAGTAGAGTATATGTAATAGAACCACAGTAGAGTATATGTAATAGAACCACAGTAGAGTATATGTAATAGAACCACAGTAGAGTATATGTAATAGAACCACAGTAGAGTATATGTAATAGAACCACGGTAGAGTATATGTAATAGAACCACAGTAGAGTATATGTAATAGAACCACAGTAGAGTATATTTGATAGAACCACAGTAGAGTATATGTAATAGAACCACAGTAGAGTATATGTAATAGAACCACGGTAGAGTATATGTAATAGAACCACAGTAGAGTATATTTGATAGAACCACGGTAGAGTATATGTAATAGAACCACGGTAGAGTATATGTAATAGAACCACAGTAGAGTATATTTGATAGAACCACAGTAGAGTATATGTAATAGAACCACAGTAGAGTATATGTAATAGAACCACGGTAGAGTATATTTGATAGAACCTCGGTAGAGTATATGTAAAAGAAACAAGGTAGAGTATATGTAATAGAACAACGGTAGACTGCCAATGTGTGAACGGTTTACGGCAGATATATATTTGTTAAATACAATTTAAATATACTATGAAACATAAGGTATTTCGTAGCACAAAATGGTTTATGATCACGGCTATTCCAAATTGAGAAAAGTATAGCGTGTATTGACCTAATTGTAACAAATATATGACGCAGTCTGCACATTCAGTCATCATAAAACATATTGTAAGTCGCGGCGCGCCAGGGCATGATACAGCAGGTGGTGTATACGAACCATTCCAGCGAAGATGGCGCAGACGCCGATGATAAAGAGGATGTTGAAGACTGCCGAGCCGACAACGGTCCCCACCCCCACGTCACTCTTGGCTATGAACACGCCTGTAATAGACACGCCCACAGATGTCAGGCGTAAACATAAACAGGTATCAAAGAGTGCTTATATATGGAACCATTGGAGGATTTATAGGGGGCGGAAGCGGCGAACTGGCCCCCTCTAAAACATTTCATTTTTAGACCTGACAATAACTTAAACATGCATTTGATTATCACGTATTTTGATTTAAGTAAATTATACCCCTTGCTGTTAAACGCATAATTTGGCTGGTGTGTTTTTAAAAAAAAAAATATTTTCGTACTGTACAGCCAAAACATGGATATGTAGAGTCGACAGTTGTTTAAGGCTGCAATATACTAACTAACCACGCAAAAGTCGACCTGTATGTTGATGTACTTATTCGATATCTTATTGTTTTATATGGCAATAATATGGCAGAATATATAGTATACAATGTACTACAGTTTGAACTGTATGGCAGAATCTACAGTATACAATGTACTACACTTTAAACTGTATGGTAGAATATACAGTATACAATGTACTACAGTTTGAACTGTATGGCAGACTGTACAGTATACAATGTACTACACTTTGAACTGTATGGGTACAGTATATACAATGTACTATACTTTGAACTGTATGGCAGAATGTACAGTATACAATGTACTACACTTTGAACTGTGTGGCAGAAATTACAGTATACAATGTACTACAGTTTGAACTGTATGGCAGAATGTACAGTATACAATGTACTACAGTTTGAACTGTATGGCAGAATGTACAGTATACAATGTACTACACTTTGAACTGTATGGCAGAATGTACAGTATACAATGTACTACACTTTGAACTGTATGGCAGAATGTACCGTAAACAATGTACTACACTTTGAACTGTATGGCAGAATGTACAGTATACAATGTACGACACTTTGAACTGTGTCGCAGATATTACAGTATACAATGTACTACAGTTTGAACTGTATGGCAGAATGTACAGTATACAATGTACTACAGTTTGAACTGTATGGCAGAATGTACAGTATATACAATGTACTATACTTTGAACTGTATGGCAGAATGTACAGTATACAATGTACTACACTTTGAACTGTATGGCAGAATGTACAGTAAACAATGTACTACACTTTGAACTGTATGGCAGAATGTACAGTATACAATGTACGACACTTTGAACTGTAGGGCAGAATGTACAGTATACAATGTACTATACTTTGAACTGTAGGGCAGAATGTACAGTATACAATGAACTATACTTTGAAATGTTAGTTACGTATACTGCTTGAAGTAAATACGATACATGGAGTGTTAGTTTCCGTAACTAGCTTTTCTTCTGTTCAATATTTCATAAAAGTCACGCATTTCTAAACCACAAGAAAGACGCATAATTAAGGAAATCATTTATCCTACGGTTGTACTTAGTTATCAACACATAGCATAATCACGTGCTAATTGTTGTGATACTTGTGACAGAGAAATGATTAATCATAAAATAATAATTGGATTTGTTAACATGGATCATTGATAATAAGAGGCAAACTCTGACAGCATGTACATGTATATGTACGTACAATTGTGAACGAGGCAGTTAAGCCTGAATATCTAAAAATGAAATAACTCCGGGCCCTACGACTGCGAACGTTCTTAAAGCCGCACAAAAGGTGAAAATAGCCAAATGCAGACACTACAATAAAACGGTTATCCTATTGTTTGTCTTTAATAGCATGTGTTTACGTTCGTATATATCCTACGTCAGAAACTTTTGGTTTGATGGATACAGCTTATTGCACAAATAATCCAATTAAAGCTGTTTACAAACAGTAGCTATATTTACTGCTGAATTTCGTGGCGATGCGTTTTCATTGGTCAACATTTTTAGTTGAGACTATGTTTAAGATCGAGAACTAAGGTAGCCGTGGCCGTGACGAAATCTATATCGCAAACTTAGTCTCAACTTACAATATTGACCAATGAAAACGCTTGTTGCATATGGGACTTGATTTTCATTAATTTATATTTAAGATAAAGACTGCGATTAGGGTTAAAAACTTAGGGTTTACTTGACGAGATTCGATTTCAATTGTCTGATGTAAGATTAAGCCATATGTTATGTTACATAATGTACTAGTTTTACCCAGAATTTATCAATATTCAACCTGAAATCACAGTATTAGTCAACGAATTATCTGAATACATAACTTTAAGACTTATGACAGATGTCCAATACTTACCGATGACGGAAGTGAAGAACTCGGGAGCGGAACTTCCGGCCGCCATGAACGTGGCACCCGCAACGTCCTCCTGCAGGCCGAGCCCTGCAGGGAAACAATAATTTAAGGGGTTCATAAGGGGCCGCAACATAGAATATAAAGGGTCCGTTACGTACCGAAATATTGAGGATAACGGTTCCATTAGCGGCCGGAACATTGAGGACACCGGGTCCATTAGGAGGGACCGGAACATTGAGGACACCGGGTCCATTAGGAGGGACCGGAACATTGAGGGCACCGGGTCCATTAGGAGGGACCGGAACATTGAGAGGACACCGGGTCCACTAGGAGGGACGGGAACATTGAGGACACCGGGTCCATTAGGAGAGACCGGAATATTCAGATGACACCGGGTCCATTAGGAGGGACCGGAACATTGAGGACACCGGGTCCATTAGGAGGGACCGGAATATTGAGATGACACCGGGTCCACTAGGAGGGACGGGAACATTGAGGACACCGGGTCCATTAGGATGGACCGGAACATTGAGATGACACCGGGTCTATTAGGAGGGACCGGAACATTGAGGACAACGGGTCCATTAGGAGGGACCGGAATATTGAGAGGACACCGGGTCCATTAGGAGGGACCGGAATATTGAGAGGACACCGGGTCCATTAGGAGGGTCGGGAACACTGAGGACACCGGGTCTATTAGGAGGGACGGGAACATTGAGGACACCGGGTCCATTAGGAGGGACGGGAACACTGAGGACACCGGGTCCATTAGGAGGGACGGGAAAATTGAGGACACTGGGTCCATTAGGAGGGACGGGAACATTGAGGACACCGGGTCCATTAGGAGGGACGGGAACATTGAGGAAACCGGGTCTATTAGGAGGGACCTGAACATTGAGGACACCGGATCGATTAGGAGGGACGGGAACATTGAGGACACCGGGTCTATTAGGAGGAACGGGAACATTGAGGACACCGGGTCTATTAGGAGGGACCGGAACATTGAGGACTCCGGGTCCACTAGGAGGGACCGGAACATTGAGGACACCGGGTCCATTAGGAGGGACGGGAACATTGTGGACACCAGGTCCATTAGGAGGTAGCAGAACATTGAGGACACCTGGTCCACTAGGAGGGACGGGAACATTGAGGACGCCGGGTCCATTAGGAGGGACCGGAACATTGAGGACACCGGGTACATTAGCAGGGACCGGAACATTGAGGACACCGGGTCCATTAGGAGGGACCGGAACATTGAGATGACACCGGGTCCATTAGGAGGGACCGGAACATTGAGGACACCGGGTCCACTAGGCGGGACCGGAACATTGAGGACACCGGGTCCATTTGGAGAGACCGGAACATTGTGGACACCGGGTCCACTAGGAGGGACCGGAACATTGAAGACACCTGGTCCATTAGGAGGGACCGGAACATTGAGGACACCGGGTCCATTAGGAGGGACTGGAACATTGAGGACACCGGGCACATTAGGAGGGACGGGAACATTGAGGACACCGGGTCCATTAGGAGGGACGGGAAAATTGAGGACACCGGGTCCATTAGGAGGGACGGGACCATTGAGGACACCGGGTGTATTAGGAGGGACCGGAACATTGAGGACACCGGGTCTATTAGGAGGGACCGGAATATTGTGGACACCGGGTCCATTAGGAGGGACCGGAACATTGAGGACACCGGGTCCATTGAGAGGACACCGGGTCCATTAGGAGGTACCAGAACATTGAGCACACCGGGTCCATTAGGAGGGACCGGAACATTGAGGACACCGGGTCCACTAGGAGGGACCGGAACATTGAGGACACCGGGTCCATTAGGAGGGACGGAAACATTGAGGACACCAATTCCATTAGAAGGTACCAAAACATTGAGGACACCGGGTCCACTAGGAGGGAGCGGAACATTGACATGACACAGGGTCCATTAGGAGGGACCGGAATATTGAGAGGTCACCGGGACCATTAGGAGGTACCAGAACATTGAGGAGGGACGGGAACATTGAGGACACGGGGCACATTAGGAGGGACCGGAACATTGAGATGACACCGGGTCCATTAGGAGGGACGGGAACATTGAGATGACACCGGGTCTATTAAGAGGGACGGGAAATTGTGATGACACCGGGCACATTAGGAGGGACGGCAACATTGAGGACACCGGGCACATTAGGAGGGACGGGAACATTGAGATGACACCGGGCACATTAGGAGGGACGGGAACATTGAGATGACACCGGGTCCATTAGGAGGGACGGGAACATTGAGATGACACCGGGTCCATTAGGAGGGACTGGAACATTGAGATGACACCGGGTCCATTAGGAGGGACTGGAACATTGAGATAACACCGGGTCCATTAGGAGGGACGGGAACATTGAGATGACACCGGGACTACTAGGAGGGACGGGAACATTGAGATGACACCGGGCACATTAGGAGGGACGGGAACATTGAGGACACCGGGCACATTATGAGGGACGGGAACATTGAGATGACACCGGGTCCATTAGGAGGGACGGGAACATTGAGGACACTGGGTCCATTAGGAGTGACGGGAACATTGAGGACACCGGGCACATTAGGAGGTACCAGAACATTGAGAGGACACCGGGTCCATTAGGATGGACGGGAACATTCAGGACACCGGGTCCATTAGGAGGTACCAGAACAATGAGAGGACACCGGGTCTATTAGGATGGACCTGAACCATTGAGGATTACGGGTGTCGGGGCGTAATGACTCATCTCGATTCATTAATAGTACATAGCCCTTACATTTGCATTGGCAGCCTCTACCATGGAAGGTATATTACAGCAAATCACACACTTATATTGACTCTAGAAGAATATTAACAGTAAATCACACTCCTGTAATGACTCTGGAAGAGTATCACCAGTAAATCACACTCCTAAATTTAATCTAGAAGAGTATTAACAGTAAATCAAACTCCTATATTGACTCGATAAGAGTAATAACAGTAAATAACACTTCCATATTGACTCTAGAATAGTAATAACAGTAAAACACACTTGCACACTGACTGTGGAAAAGTAATAACAGTAAATCACACTCCTATATTGACTCTAGAGTATTAACAGTAAATCACACTCCTATATTGACTCGATAAGAGTAATAACAGTAAATCACACTTCTATATTGACTCTATACTAGTAATAACAGTAAATCACACTTCCACACTGACAGGAAAAGTAATAACAGTAAATCACACTCCTATATTGACTCTAGAAGAGCTATAACAATAAATCACACTCCTATATTGACTCTAGAAAAGTTACTGCGGTAAATCATACTCCCACGTTGACTCTATAAACGTTATTACGGTAAATCTAGCTCCCACATTGACTCTAGAAAAGTAATTACGGTAATTCATACTCCCACATTGACTCTATAAACGTCATTACGGTCAATCACACTCCTATATTGAATCTAAAAATGTAACTCCAGTAAATCACACTCCTATATTGTCTTTATACAGTGATTACGGTTAATCACACTCATATATTGAATCTAGAAAAGTAATTACGGTGAATCACACTCCTATATTGGCTCTAGAAAAGTAATTACGGTAAATCACACTGCCACATTGACTCTAGAAAAGTAATAACAGTAAATCAAACTTCAATATTGACTCTACAAAACAAATTACAGAAAATCGCACTCCTATTTTGACTTCTAACTCGAGAAACGTGATTTTATTACGCCTCACTTACGTTCGCATATCGATTCCAGTGACGATACAAAATAGTCATCGCAGACGATGGCGAGGGCCCCGAACATGTAGATGGCAGCGGCGATGTGGAGGGCCATAGCCCCGTGCTGAGTCTGACTGAGGGTGAACACGTCTGCCGGGAACTCGTCTATCGCCCGGGGAGTGCAGTTTTTCTCAGATTCCGCAGTCAGAACTGAGAATATAAGTAGCAAAGATTCAAATACGTAGCGACAGGTCAAAAACGTACAATGAGAGAAAGGTTAATTATTAACATAAAAAAGGGAACTGGTTGAATGCGAACATGAACTCTGAAAACTGGTTAAATGTGAATATGAAATCTGAGAACTGGTTAAATGTGAACATGAACTCTGAGAACTGGTTAAATGCGAACATGAACTGTGAGAACTGGTTGAATGCGACCATGAACTATGAGAAATGGTTGAATGCGAACATGAACTCTGAGAACTGGTAAAATGTGAACATGAACTCTGAGAACTGGTTGAATGTGAACATGAACTGTGAGAACTGGCTGTATTTGAACATAAAGTCTGAGGACTGGTTGAATGTGAAAAAGAGTTATGAGAACTTGTTGAATGTGAACATGAACACTGAAGACTGATTGAATGTGAACACGAACTCTGAGAACTGGTTGAATGCGAACATGAACTCTGAGAACTGGTTAAATGTGAACATGAACTCTGAGAACTGGTTAAATGTGAATATAAACTCTGAGAACTGTTTGAATACAAACATGAACTTTGAGAACGGATTGAATGCGAACATGAAATATGAGAGCTAGTTAAATGCGAACATGCACTCTGAGAACTGGTTGAATGCGAACATGAACTCTGATAACTGGTTGACTGTGAACATGAACTATGAGAACTGGTTGAATGCGAACATTAACTCTGAGAAATGGTAAAATGTGAACATGAACTCTGAGAACTGGTTGAATGTGAACTCTGAGAACTGGTTGAATGCGAACATGAACTCTGAGAACTGGTTGTATATGAACATGAATTCAGAACTGGTAGAATGTGAACATGAACACTGAGAACTGGTTGACTGTGAACATGAACTATGAGAACTGGTTGAATGTGAACATGAACACTGAGAACTGGTTGTATATGAACATGAACTCTGAGAACTGGTTGAATGTGAACATGAACTCTGAGAACTGGTTGAATGTGAACATGAACACTGAGAACTGGTTGAATGTGAACACGAACACTGAGAACTGGCTGCATGTGAACATGAACACTGAGAACTGGCTGAATGTGAACATGAACACTGAGAACTGGTTGAATGTGAACATGAGCTCTGAGAACTGGCTGAATGTGAACATGAACACTGAGAACTGGCTGAATGTGAACATGAACTCTGAGAACTGGCTGAATGTGAACATGAACTCTGAGAACTGGCTGAATGTGAACATGAACTCTGAGAACTGGTTGAATGTGAACATGAACTATGTGAACTGGTTGAATGTGAACATGAACACTGAGAACTGGCTGAATGTGAACATGAACACTGAGAACTGGCTGAATGTGAACATGAACACTGAGAACTGGTTGAATGTGAACATGAGCTCTGAGAACTGGCTGAATGTGAACATGAACACTGAGAACTGGCTGAATGTGAACATGAACTCTGAGAACTGGTTGAATGTGAACATGAACTCTGACAACTGGCTGAATGTGAACATGAACTCTGAGAACTGGTTGAATGTGAACATGAACTCTGTGAACTGGTTGAATGTGAACATGAACTCTGAGAACTGGTTGAATGTGAACATGAGCTCTGAGAACTGGTTGAATGCGAACATGAACTCTGAGAACTGGCTGAATGTGAACATGAACGCTGAGAACTGGCTGAATGTGAACATGAACGCTGAGAAGTGGTAAAATGTGAACCTGAACTCTGAGAAGTGGTAAAATGTGAACATGAACTCTGAGAACTGGCTGAATATGAACATGAACTCTGAGAACTGGCTGAATGTGAACTTGAACTCTGAGAACTGGCTGAATGTGAACATGAACACTGAGAACTGGTTGAATGTGAACATGAACTCTGAGAACTGGTTGAATGTGAACATGAACACTGAGAACTGGGTGAATGTGAACATGAACACTGAGAACTGGTTGAATGTGAACATGAACTCTGAGAACTGGTTGAATGTGAACATGAACACTGAGAACTGGCTGAATATGAACATGAACCCTGAGAACTGGCTGAATGTAAACATGAACTCTGAGAACTGGCTGAATGTGAACATGAACGCTGAGAACTGGTTGAATGTGAACATGAACTCTAAGAACTGGCTGAATGTGAACATGAACGCTGAGAACTGGTTGAATATGAACATGAACTCTGAGAACTGGTTGAATGTGAACATGAACTCTGAGAACTGGCTGAATGTGAACATGAACGCTGAGAACTGGCTGAATGTGAACATGAACGCTGAGAAGTGGTAAAATGTGAACATGAACTCTGAGAAGTGGTAAAATGTGAACATGAACTCTGAGAACTGGCTGAATATGAACATGAACTCTGAGAACTGGCTGAATGTGAACATGAACTCTGAGAACTGGCTGAATGTGAACATGAACACTGAGAACTGGTTGAATGTGAACATGAACTCTGAGAACTGGTTGAATGTGAACATGAACACTGAGAACTGGCTGAATGTGAACATGAACACTGAGAACTGGTTGAATGTGAACATGAACTCTGAGAACTGGTTGAATGTGAACATGAACACTGAGAACTGGCTGAATATGAACATGAACTCTGAGAACTGGCTGAATGTAAACATGAACTCTGAGAACTGGCTGAATGTGAACATGAACGCTGAGAACTGGTTGAATGTGAACATGAACTCTAAGAACTGGCTGAATGTGAACATGAACGCTGAGAACTGGTTGAATATGAACATGAACTCTGAGAACTGGCTGAATGTGAACATGAACACTGAGAACTGGTTGAATGTGAACATGAACTCTGAGAACTGGTTGAATGTGAACATGAACACTGAGAACTGGTTGAATGTGAACATGAACACTGACAACTGGCTGAATGTGAACATGAACTCTGACAACTGGCTGAATGTGAACATGAACTCTGAGAACTGGTTGAATGTGAACATGAACTCTGAGAACTGGTTGAATGTGAACATGAACTCTGAGAACTGGTTGAATGTGAACATGAACTCTGAGAACTGGTTGAATGTGAACATGAACTCTGAGAACTGGTTGAATGTGAACATGAACTCTGAGAACTGGTTGAATGTGAACATGAACACTGCGAACTGGTTGAATGTGAACATGAACACTGAGAACTGGTTGAATGTGAACATGAACACTGAGAACTGGTTGAATGTGAACATGAACACTGAGAACTGGTTGAATGTGAACATGAACACTGACAACTGGCTGAATGTGAACATGAACTCTGACAACTGGCTGAATGTGAACATGAACTCTGAGAACTGGTTGAATGTGAACATGAACTCTGAGAACTGGTTGAATGTGAACATGAACTCTGAGAACTGGTAGAATGTGAACATGAACTCTGAGAACTGGTTGAATGTGAACATGAACTCTGAGAACTGGTTGAATGTGAACATGAACTCTGAGAACTGGTTGTATATGAACATGAATACTGAGAACTGGTTGAATGTGAACATGAACTCTGAGAACTGGTTGAATGTGAACATGAACTCTGAGAACTGGTTGAATGTGAACATGAACTCTGAGAACTGGTTGAATGTGAACATGAACTCTGAGAACTGGTAGAATGTGAACATGAACTCTGAGAACTGGTTGAATGTGAACATGAACTCTGAGAACTGGTTGTATATGAACATGAATACTGAGAACTGGTTGAATGTGAACATGAACTCTGAGAACTGGTTGAATGTGAACATGAACACTGAGAACTGGCTGAATGTGAACATGAACACTGAGAACGGGGTGAATGTGAACATGAACTCTGAGAACTGGTTGAATGTGAACATGAACTCTGAGAACTGGTTGAATGTGAACATGAACTCTGAGAACTGGTTAAATGTGAACATGAACTCTGAGAACTGGCTGAATGTGAACATGAACTATGAGAACTGGTTGAATGTGAACATGAACTCTGACAACTGGCTGAATGTGAACATGAACACTGAGAACTGGGTGAATGTGAACATGAACACTGAGAACTGGGTGAATGTGAACATGAACTCTGAGAACTGGTTGAATGTGAACATGAACTCTGAGAACTGGTTGAATGTGAACATGAACACTGAGAACTGGTTAAATGTGAACATGAACTCTGAGAACTGGCTGAATGTGAACATGAACTCTGAGAACTGGTTGAATGTGAACATGAACTCTGACAACTGGCTGAATGTGAACATGAACTCTGAGAACTGGTTGAATGTGAACATGAACTCTGAGAACTGGCTGAATGTGAACATGAACTCTGACAACTGGTTGAATGTGAACATGAACTCTGAGAACTGGTTGAATGTGAACATGAACACTGAGAACTGGTTGAATGTGAACATGAACTCTGAGAACTGGCTGAATGTGAACATGAACTCTGAGAACTGGTTGAATGTGAACATGAACTCTGAGAACTGGTTGAATGTGAACATGAACACTGAGAACTGGTTGAATGTAAACATGAACTCTGAGAACTGGTTGAATGTGAACATGAACTCTGAGAACTGGTTGAATGTGAACATGAACTATGAGAACTGGTTGAATGCGAACATTAACTCTGAGAAATGGTAAAATGTGAACATGAACTCTGAGAACTGGTTGAATGTGAACTCTGAGAACTGGTTGAATGCGAACATGAACTCTGAGAAATGGTTGTATATGAACATGAACCCTGAGAACTGGTTGAATGTGAACATGAACACTGAGTACTGGTTGAATGTGAACATTAACTCGGAGAACTTGTTGAATGTGAACATGAACACTGAGAACTGGTTGAATGTGAACATGAACGCTGAGAAGTGGTAAAATGTGAAGATGTATATGAGAACTGGTTGAATGTGGACATGAACTCTGAGAACTGGTTGAATGTGAACATGAACTCTGAGAACTGGTTGAATGTGAACATGAACTCTGAGAACTGGTTGAATGCGAACATGAACTCTGAAAACTGGTTAAATGTGAACATGAACACTGAGAACTGGTTGTATATGAACATGAATACTGAGAACTGGTAAAATGTGAATGGAACTCTGAGAACTGGTTGAATCCGAACATGAACTCTGAGAACTGGTTGAATGTGAACATGAAGTCTGAAAACTGGTTGTATATGAACATGAATACTGAGAACTGGTTGAATGTGAACATAGACTCTGAGAACAGGTTGAATGTGAACATGAATACTGAGAACTGGTTGAATGTGAACATGAATACTGAGAACTGGCTAAATGTGAATATGAACTCTGATAACTGGTTAAATGTGAACACGTATACTGAGAACTGGTTAAATGTGAACATGAATACTGAGAAGTGGTTAAATGTGAACATGAACACGGAGAACTGGTTATATGTGACAATGAACGCTGAGAACTAGTTGAATGTAAACATGAACACTGTAAACACGATATCTGCTGATGGGGCTCTAAAATAAGTAGGAATAAAAGCGAAATATCTACAAGTATACACTGACACAGTGATATAAGTGTGATAGATAGGTAGATTGTTATGTAAAAATGCTAGAAAGCTTGAAACCAGTGCGAGTTTCACTTCCTATTCAACGATCGCGTAATGTTTGACTGACAGGGAATTAATATATAGCGGTCATGTAATATTGCAAACGTCGTGGTAAATTTAAGAAATGATTTTCGATGTTAAGTTCTTTTTTATTTTGAGTTCTGATCCATATGAATTAAACGTTAGCCCGAGCGGTTTAATATATCAGAAGGAAAATCGTTGTTTGTTTACAGATAAACAACGATAAAGCGAAAATTACTTCGATTCTCACATGACCAGACAACATATTATGCAATGACAACACGAACTATATTTACAGTCGGAACTACTTTTACGACTTTTTTATCGGCAATTTAAAAACGGCAATTTTGAGTGTGTCATGTTAAAATAAAAGAGAGTGTCTGTTAAAACGAAACAACATGAAATTATTTAATTAACCAACTGTAGTAGTTGTAGTAGTAGTAATAGTAGTTTATCGCCTCGACAGCGCGTATTAGCGCATCTTCACTTGTTTTCAGGACACCACGCGACCGTGACGCGCTAATACTGCGTTATGTCATTATGTTCTGTTTTTAAGCACTTTAATGTGCGTGATGCTTAATCATTACGTTGTATTTAATGAAACTTAATCTCTTCCACATGTTGTGTATTTGTCAACTTCCCTGAGAAGCAGCAGTAGTAGCAGCAGCAGCAGCAGCAGCAGCAGTAGCAGTAGCAGTAGCAGTAGTAGTAGTAGTAGTAGTAGTAGTAGTAGCAGCAGCAGCAGCAGCAGCAGCAGCAGCAGCAGCAGTAGTAGAGTAGTAGCAGCAGCAGTAGTAGTAGCAGAAGTAGCAGTAGTAGCAGTAGTAGTAGTAGTAGTAGTAGCAGTAGTAGTAGTAGTAGTAGTAGTAGCAGCAGCAGCAGCAGCAGCAGCAGCAGTAGTAGTAGCAGCAGTAGCAGTAGTAGTAGTAGTAATAGTAGTAGTAGTAGCAGCAGCAGCAGCAGCAGCAGTAGTAGTAGTAGTAGTATTAGCAGCAGCAGCAGCAGCAGCAGCAGCAGCAGCAGTAGTAGTAGTAGTAGTAGTAGTAGTAGTAGTAGAAGTAGTAGTAGTAGTAGTAGTAGTAGTAGTAGTAGCAGTAGTAGTAGTAGCAGCAGCAGTAGTAGTAGTAGTAGTAGTAGTAGTAGTAGTAGTAGCAGTAGTAGTAGTAGCAGCAGCAGTAGTAGTAGCAGTAGTGGTAGTAGTTGTAGTAGTAGTAGTACTAGTAGTAGTAGTAGCAGCACAAGCAGTAGCAGTAGTAGTAGTAGTAGTAGTAGTAGTAGTAGTAGCAGCAGCAGCAGCAGCAGCAGCAGCAGCAGTAGTAGTAGTAGTAGTAGTAGTAGTAGTAGTAGTAGTAGTAGTAGTAGCAGCAGCAGCAGCAGCAGCAGTAGTAGTAGTAGTAGTAGTAGTCGTAGCAGCAGCAGCGGCAGCAGTAGTAGTAGTAGTAGTAGTAGTAGCAGCAGCAGTAATAGTAGTAGTAGTAGTAGTAGTAGTAGTAGTAGAAGTAGTAATTATTATCATTATTTTAGTAATACTAGAAGTAGTAATAGTAGGAGTAATAGAATTGTTCAACTGTTGCTTTTGTTGTTATTGTTGTTGTTTTTGATGAAGAAGAAGAAGAAAAAGTAGAAGATGATGAGGACGACGACGATGACGACGACGAAGAGGAGGAGGAAGATGAGGATGATGATGATGATGAATAATTGTGATGAACGAGAAGATGATGATTACGATGATAATACTGATGAGGAGTTGGTTAATGATAATAAATATGTCGGTGCTATATAACTGAATGAGATACTTAATTATACTATCACTATCACATGCTTATCTGAAACCACCGTCATGTACCCAACATTGCGTGTCATTGCATAGAAATGTACTCGTAATTCAAATACTCATACTTAAAATACTGGTTATGGGTCAGCTCGCGTTCACTGTAATTACTTCCATATTGATGTAAAATAATTTATATTAATACGGTATCTCATAACACTACCCGACTTATATATATTGAATAAATCATGAATTCGAACGTGACTCTGTGCTTTATGTTCATTCATAACTTCAAAGTAGAAATGCTCGAGCAGTGTTACCTCGTGTCCCAAAAAGGTCTCGCTTGTACCTCCCCTGATCACCCCTGTCACTCACGTCTCCTGCATCTTCACCACTTCCGGTTCTCAGTCCGTCGGCCGCTTCCGGTCGGAGAACGAAAGCGAGGCTTACACTCACAACATATCCGCACAGTAGACAAATAAACAGAACCTTCCGGATGTGGCCCTTCCGCCGGAAGCTGGCGACCAGTGCCCTCTTCCTGTTTCCAGTGGACGAGTATATCTGGGGTAAACCAGTGTCGGCCATGGCTGCTGGGGCGCCAGATGGGTACTTAATCCACTCGGCAAGAACAGCGACTGCCGTACTGAATCTGGTCACGGGATGCGAGATAGCGGCCTACACCGTTAGCAACTAGTGCGCGATCAGTTAAACCGAGCCGTCAACATCGGGGCAAACAATAGAATCAGCTGACTTAAATACAAGTAATATACGTATGAGTTTGTATTTTCGGTATTCACGATAGGAAGAAAAAATATGGAACACTGATACTATATTTAAGACAGCTGCTATTATGTTTTTTAATAATAAGAGTTTGAATTAAAATGTGCAAGAGTGTATGTATAAACCTGGTCCATTCATTCCAAATGATCGCACATTTTGCAGCTTTCACCTAGGTGGTAACATTCCAGTAAAATTTACCAGCGCTCACATGTACGAGGTATATTTCTACGATATTTTGATTCTGTCAAATATATTGTGTGTTGCAAATGAATCTGAGTGTTGGTGTGACTTTAAACATTTAAAATGATGTTTTAAAACTGATATCTTAGTTCTAGAAGCCCAATGCACTAATAAATAAGAAACATTTGCTAACAGCCCACAATAAAAAAATATACATTAACCTTGATCGCAAAAAAAAAAAATGTTCAAATGTCGCTGAATCTCCGCATAATACGGTATTCCGTTAGGGCCATCGTTGTTTCGCACTTTCGACATGTGGATATACAAGCGCGCAAACGTGACAACACGATACGGAAGAGCGAAATCACGATGCGAGATCACTACATTGATTTCGCTTCATTGCATCGTTTTCCCGCGCCATCGCATCGTGTTTTCGCAACATCGCATCGTGTTGTCGCTTTCGTATCGTGTTCTCGCCTGTTCGCGATTCTATATCCATAGATCGAAAGGCCCTAACAGAATACTGTAATATAAGGCTGTTTAACGTGTGTACGGTGAGATTCTAACGATATGCGATGACTTGGTGAGATCTAACGATATGCGATGACTTTATCAAACAATTTCAGTGAACATCTCAATAATCGCGATATCGTAGATACGAACTTCCGAGATTAAAACCAATCCGTGTCATATGAATACACGCCAATGAATTCAGACACTGGACCAGATACTTCATGTACACGCACACGCGGACGCACACAGGATGTCTGGAAGGTTCGATGTGGTCTACTGGACGCTGTTGCTAGTGACGTGTCTGGGGTCAGTGCGTTGCCAGGGTGACTGTCTGGGTGTTGATCAGTGCTCGTGCTCCTACTCGGACGGGAAGAGTGTGTACCTGAACAGCCTCGGGAATACGGACGGAACACCGAGGTAACATTGTTTACATTTCAACAGTTCTTCGTTCCTATACTCGTATATCACTGTTATTCATCCGTTCTGGTGACCATAACGGTGTTACACGGCGAGGTAACATTGTTTACATTTCAACACTTCTTCGTTCCTATACTCGTATATCACTGTTATTGTTCCGTTGTGGTGACCATAACGGTGTTACACGGCGAGTTAACATTGTTTACATTTCAACACTTCTTCGTTCCTATACTCGTATATCACTGTTATTGTTCCGTTGTGGTGACCATAACGGTGTTACACGGCGAGGTAACATTGTTTACATTTCAACACTTCTTCGTTCCTATACTCGTATATCACTGTTATTCTTCCGTTGTGGTGACCATAACGGTGTTACACGGCGAGGTAACATTGTTTACATTTCAACACTTCTTCGTTCCTATACTCGTATATCACTGTTATTCTTCCGTTGTGGTGACCATAACGGTGTTACACGGCGAGGTAACATTGTTTACATTTCAACACTTATTCGTTCATATACTCGTATATCACTGTTATTGTTCCGTTGTGGTGACCATAACGGTGTTACACGGCGAGGTAACATTGTTTACATTTCAACACATCTTCGTTCCTATACTCGTATATCACTGTTATTCTTCCGTTGTGGTGACCATAACGGTGTTACACGGCGAGGTAACATTGTTTACATTTCAACACTTATTCGTTCATATACTCGTATATCACTGTTATTGTTCCGTTGTGGTGACCATAACGGTGTTACACGGCGAGGTAACATTGTTTACATTTCAACACATCTTCGTTCCTATACTCGTATATCACTGTTATTCTTCCGTTGTGGTGACCATAACGGTGTTACACGGCGAGGTAACATTGTTTACATTTCAACACTTCTTCGTTCCTATACTCGTATATCACTGTTATTGTTCCGTTGTGGTGACCATAACGGTGTTACACGGCGAGGTAACATTGTTTACATTTCAACAGTTCTTCGTTCCTATACTCGTATATCACTGTTGTTGTTCCGTTGTGGTGACCATAACCGTGTTACACGGCGAGGTAACATTGTTTACATTTGAACACTTCTTCGTTCCTATACTCGTATATCACTGTTATTCTTCCGTTGTGGTGACCATAACGGTGTTATACGCCGAGGTAACATTGTTTACATTTCAACACTTCTTCATTCCTATACTCGTATATCACTGTTATTGTTCCGTTGTGGTGACCATAACGGTATTACACGGCGAGGTAACATTGTTTACATTTCAACACTTCTTCGTTCCTATACTCGTATATCACTGTTATTGTTCCGTTGTGGTGACCATAACGGTGTTACACGGCGAGGTAACATTGTTTACATTTCAACACTTCTTCATTCCTATACTCGTATATCACTGTTATTGTTCCGTTGTGGTGACCATAACGGTGTTACACGGCGAGGTAACATTGTTTACATTTCAACAGTTCTTCGTTCCTATACTCGTATATCACTGTTATTGTTCCGTTGTGGTGACCATAACGGTGTTACACGGCGAGGTAACATTGTTTACATTTCGACACTTCTTCGTTCCTATACTCGTATATCACTGTTATTCTTCCGTTCTGGTGACCATAACCGTGTTACACGGCGAGGTAACATTGTTTACATTTCAACACTTCTTCGTTCCTATACTCGTATATCACTGTTATTCTTCTGTTGTGGTGACCATAACGGTGTTACACGGCGAGGTAACATTGTTTACATTTCAACAGTTCTTCGTTCCTATACTCGTATATCACTGTTATTCTTCCGTTGTGGTGACCATAACCGTGTTATACGGCGAGGTAACATTGTTTACATTTCAACAGTTCTTCGTTCCTATACTCGTATATCACTGTTATTGTTCCGTTGTGGTGACCATAACGGTGTTACACGGCGAGTTAACATTGTTTACATTTCAACACTTCTTCGTTCCTATACTCGTATATCACTGTTATTGTTCCGTTGTGGTGACCATAACGGTGTTACACGGCGAGGTAACATTGTTTACATTTCAACACTTCTTCGTTCCTATACTCGTATATCACTGTTATTGTTCCGTTGTGGTGACCATAACGGTGTTACACGGCGAGGTAACATTGTTTATATTTCAACACTTCTTCGTTCATATACTCATATATCACTGTTATTGTTCCGTTGTGGTGACCATAACGGTGTTACACGGCGAGGTAACATTGTTTACATTTCAACACTTCTTCGTTCCTATACTCGTATATCACTGTTATTGTTCCGTTGTGGTGACCATAACGGTGTTACACGGCGAGGTAACATTGTTTACATTTCAACACTTCTTCGTTCCTATACTCGTATATCACTGTTATTGTTCCGTTGTGGTGACCATAACAGTGTTACACGGCGAGGTAACATTGTTTACATTTCAACAGTTCTTCGTTCCTATACTCGTATATCACTGTTGTTGTTCCGTTGTGGTGACCATAACCGCGTTACACGGCGAGGTAACATTGTTTACATTTGAACACTTCTTCGTTCCTATACTCGTATATCACTGTTATTGTTCCGTTGTGGTGACCATAACGGTGTTATACGGCGAGGTAACATTGTTTACATTTCAACACTTCTTCATTCCTATACTCGTATATCACTGTTATTGTTCTGTTGTGGTGACCATAACGGTATTACACGGCGAGGTAACATTGTTTACATTTCAACACTTCTTCATTCCTATACTCGTATATCACTGTTATTGTTCCGTTGTGGTGACCATAACGGTGTTACACGGCGAGGTAACATTGTTTACATTTCAACACTTCTTCATTCCTATACTCGTATATCACTGTTATTGTTCCGTTGTGGTGACCATAACGGTGTTACACGGCGAGGTAACATTGTTTACATTTCAACAGTTCTTCGTTCCTATACTCGTATATCACTGTTATTCTTCCGTTGTGGTGACCATAACGGTGTTATACGGCGAGGTAACATTGTTTATATTTCAACTGTTCTTCGTTCCTATACTCGTGTATCACTGTTATTGTTCCGTTGTGGTGACCATAACGGTGTTACACGGTACGTAGCACATGACAGCGCGCTGCACATGACTTCTTTTATATCGGCCAAAACAGAATAAATTCTGTGTTTCGGGAAACCCGACCCTAAAGTCTTTTGCGACGATTTTCCGTAAAATCCGTATTCGCCAGATTTAGACAATTGTCAATGTTTTTTTTACCGAAATGTGTCTTAAAAAAAAAAATCAATCCCGACCCTACCTAACTTTGTTGAGACCGTTGCCCAAAACACACAATTTTTGGGGGGCCATATTTCAAACGCAAACGTTCATAAATTGGAAATGGATATCAACACAAGTATATCTAAACTATATCATTATTAAATAAGAATTTAAAAAAATAAATCTGAAGTGCTGACAAGTGTAGTAAATATCGAGTAAATTATTTCATGTATCGTTACTGTTGTTCAAACTGTATATGATGTTCAACTTTGTTGTCAATGCGCAGCAATAATTGAATCGAAATGCCCTTCTCTATACCGTTAACAAGACTATACACTGTAATAGAGTAATGGTCGCGTTATTAAAAGTCTTGAGCAGGGCTTATGATTGTCCGAGTCAACTGCAAAGTTTTTCATCGCTAAACAAAAAGAATATGTCATAAAACAGATGCTCATAGATTAGCTTCCTATCAAATTGTCATAATTTATGTTTGTTTTTATTTAAGGAAAGTGTACTTTGAAGGTAAAGCAAGATCAGCGCATTTACTTGATTCAAGCTCTTCTTTAGTGTATTGTTTGTTTTGATTTCTTTGTTTTAACCATTATACCTACCTCTGTTCTATTATATTTGTTGATGTTGTCTGTTGGGCATGTACTGCCTTCTGACCATATAGGCAAACTTTCGTGTTTAATTGTCCAATGAATCGGTACATATGAAAGTGGTGTACATGTATAAATGCTTTTGTTCTTTCGTTTATTTTATAATATTATTTATAGTAACACCTATCACGTGCAGGTTCAAGGACATTCCTAGCGACGACGGCAGCACGTACTCCTACAATCCGTGCTACCCGTTCTCTGAAGATGACGGCTGTCAGCAAGTAGCGGTAAGTCCAA
Organism: Congeria kusceri; assembly: GCA_027627225.1. Taxonomy (NCBI): domain Eukaryota; kingdom Metazoa; phylum Mollusca; class Bivalvia; order Myida; family Dreissenidae; genus Congeria; species Congeria kusceri. The sequence continues at coordinate 1,099,794 of CM051038.1, read as the reverse complement.
TACTTGTACAAGTAGCGGTAAGTCCAATACTTGTACAAGTAGCGGTAAGTCCAATACTTGTACAAGTAGCGGTAAGTCCAATACTTGTACAAGTTGCGGTAAGTCCAATACTTGTACAAGTAGCGGTAAGTCCAACACTTGTACAAGTAGCGGTAAGTCCAACACTTGTACAAGTAGCGGTAAGTCCAATACTCCTACAAGTAGCGGTAAGTCCATACTCCTACAAGTAGCGCTAAGTCCAATACTCCTACAAGTAGCGGTAAGTCCAATACTCCTACAAGTAGCGGTAAGTCCAATACTCCTACAAGTAGTGGGAAGTCCAATACTCCTACAGGTAGCGGGAAGTCCAATACTCCTACAGATAGCGGGAAGTCCAATACTCCTACAAGTAGCGGTAAGTCCAATACTCCTACAAGTAGCTTTAAGTCCAATACTTGTACAAGTAGCTTTAAGTCCAATACTCCTACAAGTAGCGGGAAGTCCAATACTCCTACAAGTAGCGGTAAGTCCAATACTCCTACAAGTAGCGGTAAGTCCAATACTCCTACAAGTAGCGGGAAGTCCAATACTCCTACAAGTAGCGGTAAGTCCAATACTCCTACAAGTAGCTTTAAGTCCAATACTTGTACAAGTAGCTTTAAGTCCAATACTCCTACAAGTAGCGGGAAGTCCAATACTCCTACAAGTAGCGGTAAGTCCAATACTCCTACAAGTAGCGGTAAGTCCAATACTCCTACAAGTAGCGGTAAGTCCAATACTCCTACAAGTAGCGGTAAGTCCAATACTCCTACAAGTAGCGGTAAGTCCAATACTCCTACAAGTAGCGGTAAGTCCAATACTCCTACAAGTAGCGGTAAGTCCAATACTCCTACAAGTAGCGGTAAGTCCAATACTCCTACAGGTAGCGGTAAGTCCAATACTCCTACAAGTAGCGGTAAGTCCAATAACCCTACAAGTAGCGGTAAGTCCAATACTCCTACAAGTAGCGGTAAGTCCAATACTCCTACAAGTAGCGGGAAGTCCAATAACCCTACAAGTAGCGGTAAGTCCAATACTCCTACAAGTAGCGGTAAGTCCAATAACCCTACAAATAGCGGTAAGTCCAATACTTGTACAAGTAGCGGTAAGTCCAATACTTGTACAAGCAGCGGTAAGTCCAACACTTGTACAAGTAGCAGTAAGTCCAATACTTGTACAAGTAGCGGTAAGTCAAACACTTGTACAAGTAGCGGTAAGTCCAAAACTCCTACAAGTAGCTGTAAGTCCAATACTTGTATAAGTAGCGGTAAGTTCAATACTTCTACAAGTAGCGGTAAGTCCAATACTTCTACAAGTAGCGGTAAGTCCAATACTTGTACAAGTAGCGGGAAGTCCAATAACCCTACAAGTAGCGGTAAGTCCAATACTCCTACAAGTAACGGTAAGTCCAATACTTGTACAAGAAGCGGTAAGTCCAATACTTGTACAAGTAGCGGTAAGTCCAATACTTGTACAAGTAGCGGTAAGTCCAATACTTGTACAAGTAGCGGTAAGTCCAATAACCCTACAAGTAGCGGTAAGTCCAATACTCCTACAAGTAGCGGTAAGTTCAATACTTCTACAAGTAGCGGTAAGTCAAATACTCGTACAGGTAGCGGTAAGTCCAATACTCGTACAAGTAGCGGTAAGTCCAATACTCCTACAGGTAGCGGTAAGTCCAATACTTGTACAAGTAGCGGTAAGTCCAATATTTGTACAAGTAGCGGTTAGTCCAATACTCCTACAAGTAGCGGTAAGTCCAATACTCCTACAAGTAGCGGTAAGTCCAATATTCCTACAAGTAGTGGGAAGTCCAATACTCCTACAGGTAGCGGGAAGTCCAAGACTCCTACAGATAGCGGGAAGTCCAATACTCCTACAAGTAGCGGTAAGTCCAATACTCCTACAAGTAGCTTTAAGTCCAATACTTGTACAAGTAGCTTTAAGTCCAATACTCCTACAAGTAGCGGGAAGTCCAATATTCCTACAAGAAGCGGTAAGTCCAATACTCCTACAAGTAGCGGTAAGTCTAATACTCCTACAGGTAGCGGTAAGTCCAATACTTGTACAAGTAGCGGTAAGTCCAATACTCCTACAAGTAGCGGTAAGTCCATACTCCTACAAGTAGCGGTAAGTCCAATACTTGTACAAGTAGCGGTAAGTCCAATACTCCTACAAGTAGCGGTAAGTCCAATACTTCTACAAGTAGCGGTAAGTCCAATACTCCTACAAGTAGCGGTAAGTCCAATACTTATACAAGTAGCGGTAAGTCCAATACTCCTACAAGTAGCGGTAAGTCCAATACTCCTACAGGTAGCGGTAAGTCCAATATTCCTACAAGTAGCGGTAAGTTAAATACTTCTACAAGTAGAGGTAAGTCTCATACTCGTACAGATAGCGGTAAGTCAAATACTCCTACAAGCAGCGGTAAGTCTAATACTCGTACAGATAGCGGTAAGTCAAATACTCCTACAAGCAGCGATAAGTCTAATACTCGTACAGATAGCGGTAAGTCAAATATTTCTACAAGTAGCGGTAAGTCTAATACTCGTACAGATAGCGGTAAGTCAAATACTCCTACAAGTAGCGGTAAGTCCAATACTTGTACAAGTAGCGGTAAGTCCAATACTCCTACAGGTAGCGGTACGTCAAATGCTCCTACAGGTAGCGGTAAGTCCAATATTCCTACAAGTAGCGGTAAGTCAAATACTCCTACAAGCTGCGGTAAGTCAAATACTTCTACAAGTAGAGGTAAGTCTAATACTCGTTCAGATAGCGGTAAGTCAAATACTCCTACAAGCAGCGGTAAGTCTAATACTCGTACAGATAGCGGTAAGTCAAATACTTCTACAAGTAGCGGTAAGTCTAATACTCGTACAGATAGCGGTAAGTCAAATACTCCTACAAGTAGCGGTAAGTCCAATACTTGTACAAGTAGCGGTAAGTCCAATACTCCTACAGGTAGCGGTAAGTCCAATACTCCTACAGGTAGCGGTAAGTCCAATATTCCTACAAGTAGCGGTAAGTCAAATACTCCTACAAGCAGCGGTAAGTCAAATACTTCTACAAGTAGAGGTAAGTCTAATACTCGTACAGATAGCGGTAAGTCAAATACTCCTACAAGCAGCGGTAAGTCAAATACTTCTACAGATAGCGGTAAGTCAAATACTTCTACAGGTAGCGGTAAGTCTAATGCTCGTACAAGTAGCGGTAAGTCCAATACTCATATAACCCGTGCTACCCGTTCTCTAAAGTTGACGGCTGTCAACAAGTAGCGGTAGATCATCTTTTTTATTTGTCCGAAGACTTTCTTTGCCCGAGAATATTATCCTTTTTGTTTTATTACGAAACCTAAACCGACGCCATTATTGCTGTGTTTCGTGGTTGCATCTCCGTACGGCGGCATAGATTTTTGTCATTAGAATGTATAGGGAATAACACGTTACTGTGGGTGTATATACATTACCACAAATGTCAGTCATACTCAAATTAATCTACAATACATTTAGTGTTTTATTAAACCGTTGAACTCGAATACCACGCGGTTACTTGTTAACATAGATTACAAAAGAAGCGCATGGTAAAGCTTATGAAGAGTTTGTGAAGTCGATTTTTCTAAATTCTTCTTTTTGACGATAGATCCCCCCCCCCCCCCCCTAGGAGTTTGAGGATTTTGTAATATAGACATGAATTCTCTCGTTTGTTGTTTGAAAATACATGTTAAAAAATATATTATATTAAGCTCCTTATGGAACAATGTGTATTTATTTTGAAGACGTTCTCTCATTTATCCACCGAAAACTTATTCTCTCGACGTAGTGTCAATGTCGATATCTATTTTTATTTTATGCTAAGTAGTGAAATATAGAAAAATATAAATGAGATATATCATTATATCACTCACTGTGATGGAATCCTTTTTTTAATGTAAAAAATACCCAATAGCATAACATAAAAAGAAAATGCGTTTGTTTTCGGTGTGATAACGCTTCATTATCACTGGAAATTGAGACAATTTACATATTTTCTTTCGCGCAAGCACTAATGAAAATATTAATTCTCTCCCTTTCCGGCGATGACATAACGCGTTATCAAACTCCTCGCAGCGGTTACCTCCCCTATCAGTTAAGGGTAACCACTGCCATCACAAGTAAAATCCTTCCAGATTTGGAAGGAGTACGTGTTTGTAATTTTCTACATAATTGGACTTTTTATATATCGTTTGCAGTCAACAATGAAAACAGAAAAAGAAAATAACTATTAAAACCATAAATAATATCCAGAAGATTTAAATCGATCATCATCACGTGGTTTCTTACGACGGCAGGGATTTGATTAGAGCTATGCTCGGAACTTGTCAAATCTCTGCGCGGAGGTTGACTCGTTATTGCACCAAAAACAAACACATATCCTTCCTATATATGCTTAACTTCACTTCTCTATTTAAGTAGTTAAAAATTAGCCTATTGAGGCCTAATTATTTTATTGTTTTAAAATCTGGAAGTTTAAAACTATTTTCTTTAAATATAGTACATAATGTAATAACAAAACGGAGCTTTAAATGTTAGTGGTCAAAAGATGGAAGATCTATTTGATGTTGTCGTCTGCTGCAGGCATGTGAGATCAACACCATCCAGCAGGCGAGCGACATCGGGGACCAGCAGACGGCGCTGTTCGGCGCCGGTGCGTCCGGCCTCGAGGTGGGATACACCGCCGGCAGGGGCCTCCTGACGTAAGTTTCGTGAGAGTCCTGGTCCCCTATCCGACATAAGTGTTAACCACTAAGCGATCTATCAACGCTTTATTCGATATCCTAGTAAACCGGTACATGTTAGATAAAAATACACACATCCCCTCCTTTTTCCAATGAAAAACGTATATACACACCGTTTACTTATAATGTAAAGTGGACGTTAATGATGTTTGCTCAAGCAACGTTTTTTGATACAAGTTTTGTGTGTAGCGTCAATCGAGTTGTGCGTCTTTACGACAGAAAAGCCAAAATTAAAAACACAATTATTATGAGTAGCAATCCAAGTGGTTAGCGTTTCACGATTTATCAACGGTTTGATAAATTAATATACATGCTAAAGCAAAATCACTTTAGTAAACTCCCCCATATCCAACAAAATAATAAGTTTTAGTAAATATAGACACGCGATTACTAATTATTATTTAGTGACACTATTCCAAAATAGGAATCCTTTCTCGACTTTCAGGACCACTACCGTGCAACTGGTGTGTGACCCGCACGCCTGCACGCCGACAATGACCGCGCAGGGCCAGTCAGGACCCAACTCGTTTGTACGTACACACGCATTCCCCTTGTGCACCTATCAATATTCTCCCCAGGAGGGGGGGGGGGCATAATTATACGGGACTATGACTGAAAGCGATTCCCGACAGGCGGGAATTTGACACGCCGAATGATTCCGTGTTCCGGGAAATATACTTTGGTCAGATTTTAGATCCTGGTAATATCAGCATGCTTAGGCTACCACTGTCTACCGGCTTGTTACCAAGCATCTCCCACTGTTGGGATTAAGACAAAAATGCTTGGCTCTAGGGTGGGGAATTAGACGCCAAAAATAGTATTAGTTAAATTCCCCTGGGTCCGCCCACCCACAAAATCGATAGGTGCACTACTTCCCCCAAGGGATGTGGTATAATGGTGCAAGCATTCTTTTACACAAAACGACATGGTGTGATTTGTATGAATTTGTTTGAGAAGGTTCTGGAATTGAGCCAATGAACAAAATGAATCGATTTGGGTGGTGATCCGGATCACCGTCTGGATCCAGTACTTTTTAGGAGTCTTTATTTTATGCTTTCCGGTGGTTTATAGGGAAATATCAGTGAAATAAAATTGGTAATCCACCGTCTTAAAACAGACAAAAATAATTTGTAATTCACTGTTTTAAAACAGTGAAAATTACCACTTTGATAATGAACTTTTTCACCGGGAAGTCAGACAATAGCAAAATCATAATTTTTAAGCATAAATAAACAGAAAATGTGTTGGTTTTGGTAGAATATCGATTTTGGATTCACTCGTGTTGATAGAAAATATACCACTGGTGAAAATATAAACGTATATTAGATATATGATCGCTCGTGAATTAGAATCTATATTCTACTGAAATCAACAAATGTCCTCTGTGTATTACTGTTAAAATTCTGCTTTATTGGCCGAGGATTGCCATCTCCGAGTGCTTTCTTGTTAAACATTGTACATACTTTATCATAAATATCAGGACAAACAGAGAAATGGGATAATATTCACGTTTTTCTGCTCGCGTTTCCAGACGCTGACGTTGAAGACAGTGTGCGCATGCCCCGGGCTGTGCAAGGAGGACGGGCCGGTGAAGCCGTGTACCGGAGGGGGAGGGGGAGGAGGCATCGGCGGGGGAGCCGTGTTCCTCATACTGTAAGCGTCCCGTATACACAAGTTATTGTAACAGTGTTGCCACCTTGGTTGTTGTGACATACGCTAGCATTTATAACAGGCATTGGGTGTAAATGCATGAGGTATGTATCGTAGAAACACAGATATGTGGCTGTCCGGCTAGCGCAGTGGTTAGTACACGCGCTTCTCACCTAGGCTGTCCGGGTTTGCACCCCACTAAGCGCAAGTGAGTTTGGTTGGTGGTCACCATACCGGACAGGTGGGGTTTCCTCCGGGTACTCCGGCTTCCCCCCACAGCACAATACCACCCCAAAATTAAAAAATATTTCAGTAAAATATATATAGCTGGAAACGGCAGCTATGATTTAAAATTCGTCCCAACTTTCGATGGGTCTAAAAGTAAATTAAGCAGGGATGCTGGGACACACCCCGGGTCCTCACATAATGCAGCTTCGGCGAGATACCACCCCATAAACTTCGAAGATACATACGACACACAGATAGAGAACGATAATGCGCACAGACCGTGAGTCTCTCATTAACTGGCGACATCGTATACCGCTTCCATAACTCATTATTATCCGAGCTGGTCACTGAACAGACAAGACAGATTATGTCGTTCTGATTGATGGGCATTTTATGAGAGTCATTAAAACACTCAGCTAAACAGTGACATGTTTGAAGTGTAACCGTTTTCCGGTAGTAGAATTTACACGAATGGTGCTTTAAAATACGTTAGTTTATAACACATAACTTGTTGTTTTTGTTCAAAAGACTATCTATGTGGTTATTTCCCCTCCTCTCTCCCGCCCTAGGTTAGCGAGCCTGCTGCTTGTCTACATTGTCGGGGGCGTGGCCTTCATGAAGTTCGTGCGGCACGCCCAGGGGAAGGAACTCGTGCCGAACTACGGTTTCTGGTCATCGCTGCCCGACTACATCAAGGTGAGGCGCCTGGCTCCACCTGGTGGGCGCGATATGCACGTGGCAGTTATATTTTTCGTGAAGATGTCTTTAGTTAAATTTAAACCTAGGTGTTAAAGCCATTACTAGATGTCTTTTTGAGAAAGACCATACGAACGCTCCACAAGAAGGGATCGAACACACCATCTCCTGATAGCAATACGGACACCATATCCATTTCACCACTGCGTCTCAAAGACATCTTTCTTATAAACTCAAACCAAAAGTCGATTTCCCCCTCCATGCAATGCGCAAAAATATAAGTTGGATTTATGAAAAGGAAGTTAAATTTGTTATTTAAAACTGAACAAAACGATGTAAATTAGTAACATTTCTATCCCGATGTTCAAACTGCGACGAAGCGGCAACGTTTCATGCTCTGTTTGCTACCATTACACGTATAAAGGGGTGTATCGACGGCTAATACGGAATATTTTCACAAATATAAATATATTTTATGAAGAATTCATTAAATGGTTACTTCTCAAATAGGTCTTATTTTTATAAACAAACAGATTTTTGTATAATTATAAAAACAGTTGTCACCGTGACACTTTTCGCGGGCTCGTTAAAACTTAGTAGTGGTAGTAAAATCTATATGAATGAAATGTACGTGAAGTACCGCTACACTCATGCGCACTATATATAAATGTAGTCTAGCGTAGGAAACTTTCCATTTGAAGTGCGCAATTTTGTAGGCTTAAGTTCGAATCCTGCTAGAACAGTGTATCGAAACAATTTTTTGGCGTATTTTTTTCTTATCGATTCCATCAATACTAGACAAATATATTCGTGAAACAAGAGCTGTCAGAGGACAGCGCGCTCGACTATTGTAAGTATTTCAGTTGATACATATTTTGAATAGTGGAAGGGGCATACATTTTTTAAAATACAAAACTTTTAAGTGAAGACTTGTATAGTTTATGAATTTTTGGAACAAAAACTTTAACCACAAAGTCTATGTAAAAAGTAGGCTAACTCTGTCAAAATACAAAACAGAGTTATGGGTAATGTTGCCCCTGATACTAGAGTTGATGACAAAGGTTAGTTCCAAGTTTCGAGTGAATATCTTGTGTAGTTTTGAAGTTGCAAAATTTTTGAATATAAACTTAACCAGAAAATCTATGTGAAAAATGGGCATAACTCTGTCAAAATACAAAACAGAGTCATGGGTAATGTTGCCCCTGATACTAGAGTTGATGACAAAGGTTAGTTCCAAGTTTCAAGTGAATAACTTACGCAGTTCTGCAGTTACAAAACTGTTGAATATAAACTTTAAACAGAAAATCTAAGTGAAAAGGGGAATAACTCTGTCAAAATACAAAATCGAGTTTTGTGGAATGTTCACCCTGATACTGGAGTTGATGGCAAAGGTATATTCCAAATTCAAGTGAATAGCTTTTGTAGTATTGAAGTTACAAAACTTTTGCATATAAACTTTAACCAGAAAATCTATATGAAAAAGGGGCATAACTCTGTCAAAATACAAAACAGAGTTATAGGGAATGTTGCCCTTGACACTGGATTTGATGACAAAGTGTAATTCCAAGTTTCAAGTGAATAACTTATGTAGTTTTGAAGATACAAAACTTTTGAGCATAACTCTGTCAAAATACAAAACAGTTATTTGGAATGTTGCCCCTTACACTGGAGTTGATGACAAAGTTATATTCCAAGTTTCAAGTGAATAACTTATGTAGTTTTGAAGTTACAAGACTTATGAATAAAAACTTAAACCAAATTCAGATGCGGACGCCGGGGGTAGAAGGAAAGCTCACCCATTCTTCGAATAGTCGAGCTAAAAACGGAATATATGTTGTTTAATACGTGTCTATAGTTATGGGAAATACCGTCGATACGCCTCTTTAAAACGGGAGATGTTGATATTTCAGAGCGGAACGCTGTTTGTCCTACAGCCGTGCACGAAGAAACCAGTCTCGTACAACTCCATATAGCCGTGTCCTGCGCATGGGCGGCTGTCCGGCCGGCCCCCTCCATAGATCCGCCCATCATCGCCATCTGCCATCGCGGACACCACACGTAGTGTGTTCATCTAGCAGTGAACTGGAACTGTTACGTCACAGCGAGTCATATAGAAACATTCCGTGTGTTCGTTGTGCGGTTTACTTGATATTTATTAACCCCTTGTTTGTCGAATAAATTTGGATTACATGTGTCTTGATAATTCTTCGATATTGTATACATGGTTTAAAGACATTTCACCAACTGTCGATCATACAAAATTTATTAAACGTTTATCCTGTCAATCCAAATATTTCTTCCACGTTTCTTGCACGTTTATTCGCTAGCCTGGTTTACAAAAGAGCACATGGTAAAGTTGTGAAACCTTGAATGGAAATTAATCCTTAAAACTGGTCTCCTTCAGCAATTTAAATTAGGCATGTCATGTGCGTAGCGTCGTCCCGGATTAGCCTGTGCAGTCCGCATAGGCTAATCCGGGATGGCACTTTCCACCTACAGTAGATTTATGTTTAGAAGAGTTTTCCTTGAAACAGAAAATACCATAAAAGCGGCAAGTGCCGTCCTGGATTAGCCTGTGCGGTCTTCACAGGCTAATACGGGAAGACACTATATGCACATGCATAAAGACCGATTTTCCCACGACGCGCCTCAAATGTTTTGTTAAAAAAATGAGCAATACAGAGCATGCAGAGGCATGTACAATAAATAACGTGTGAATAATTAACTACATTACGAGAATCGTAATAAGAACAAATAAAGAAAAATACTTGAAACAAGAAATCACGGAGTGGGTATCGAACTCAAGAACAAATGACACTTGACAGTAGACAGCACTGTAACCAATTATGCCAAAATTAATATTTAAGTTCCAGATTTGTTTAACCGCGTTGCACCTTTGGGTCCCCATTTCGTTAAAACAGACCTTTATTAAATTATTTGTGGCAAAATTAAAGTTCAATCAAAATAAAGCAAAAGAACAACGTTTTGAAAAATCATGTTTAATTTATCGTTGTTAAAATGTACACAAAATGTACACATAAATATATAAAATGTAAGGGTAACAACTCGTGTTAAGAACAACAGTAAAATACAACTATAATAATGTATTCAATAGTATACATAAATGACTAAAATTAGGTAACTAGAGTTCTATTTTACATGCATACACATGCTGTCTGAGATAAAAATGATTAAACGGGGGCCTGTAAGTTCAGTCCTACAAAAACAAATATTGCGAACAGAGAGAAAACTGCATGGGAAAGGACAAAATGTGATGGGAGTGGAAACAACAGAGTGTTAAGATGCGCGTACGAATATCATACCGTGTACCGGCCGGTAGCGAACCAGAAGTGTGCCAGTGCTACCGGATATACATGTACGGTACACGGTATCCGTCTTGTGAGTATTTTGGCAGCGGCAGTTGAGGGGGAAAGTTAACACTTAAAAGTTCATAGATTGAAGTTTTAACAATCATTAAAATTTACATACCAACACTGCACTGATAAAACAGTTAGGTCAATGTCACTTAAAAGTTCATAGATTGAAGTTTTAACAATCATTAAAATTTACATACCAACACTGCACTGATAAAACAGTTAGGTCAATGTCAAACGAAATCTAGCTCACCAAGGTTTCGAATTAGTCACAGATTGCATTTGAAGTCTTTTTTCCGGAACATGCACAGTTTTCACTTCAGCCCGTACACTTCTACACACAACGCTGTCCATGTCCACACACAGGAACATGTAAGCCCGAGGTCAGGATGTGTGCTGCCGGTTGCTCCTATCCCGTATGGTGGACAGGTCCGGGGAGCTGCCCCGGAGTCTCTCGGCCCGCAGCCAGGACTGCATGTTTGAGTGCGGCCCGATGTAGGTGCCCACATTGGGTCGGAGCTGCTCCCAGGCTGACTGACGCTTTGAGGTAGACAGCGCAGTGTCCATGGCAAGCAGGTTGTCACTGTCACTAGTACCTCCCACAGTGTGGCGTCGTCGCTTACGCTGATCGCTCCTTTTCCTGGCTACTACCGGTGGTGATGCCGACCGAGACTTGTGCGCACTGTCCGCAGCACGCACAGCGCCATCTGAGCCCTCCGCGGCCCGAGGTTTGTCCAAGCTTTGAGACAGTTTCACATTCACTTCAGTCTTTTCTGATTTTGTAATGGGCCTGTAATCCGGACGTCTGGCAGAAGACTCTGTCCTGCAGCTGTCATTATTTGGCGCGTCGCCCTGCGAGTTTAAGAACGACTTCAGCGGTGACTGATAGGAGGTTAGCGGTTTGGACATGTGCTGTGGTACGGGCACATGCCCGCTGCTGTCTGCGGACATTACAGACGGACTGGAAATCACAACCATGACCGAGGAGACCCTCGAGTCACTCTCAGAGCGCTCCATCCCCCTCGTGGCGCCCCCGTGCATGGCGCTGTCAGCCGAGTATGTGACGTCGCTGTGCAGGTTGATCCCACTCTGGTTACTGCCAGACCTGACCAGGAGGTTCAGACTAGGCTCACTGTGACCTTCGTACAGAGGATTGTGTGTCGTGGTCCGCTCAAATCTTGTAGCCAGTCCGATCTTTGCGTCCGACTTTGGCGGTGTCCTGTGGAGACTTGGGTCCCTGTACTGCTTGCCCTGACTCTGGCCGTCTCCGGGGATGGCAACCTGCCGGGTGACGTGGGCGAGGGGAGGTTGTGGGGGCAGGCGGTGCTGAGCCGTCTGCACGGGGGAGTCACCTGCATCCGGAACAGAGCCATTTGAATTCTGCCCCCATCTGGGAGGTTTTGATGACATTGCGCTTGTCATCTTAGCACTAGATAATGTTTGTAACTTCTTATCAAAGGTTGAGGTTAGTGTAGCGAGCAAATCAAAGCCTTCATCCGAGTCTGTGGAGGCCCAGGACATTCTGTTGTCGCGCCTCTCCAACAAGTCAATCAGGGAGTCTAACGAGCCACGCCGCACCGACCCTGTCCGACTGACACCAGCACTCCGCCGCTTTGTCTCTGCCAAGTCCCGCTTGGACTGGGCCTTCACCTGGGCTGTCGGGCGGTTAATAGCACTAGGAACGCTGCGTCCATCCGCCATGTTTTCCACCGAGCCTGTTCGTTTTGCCAGAGATGAAAGTGACTCTACACTTGTCTGGCGCGGCTGCCGGGACGGCCTGTAGTAGGAGCCTGCGTTACTCTTCATGACAATGTACTTGTCACTCCTGTACGAGTCCCTGCTGCCGTACCGTGATAGTCTGTTTGACTCCTCAGGCGTGTCTATGTGCAAGTTCAGGTTGAGGGAGTACCCCGTGGTTGCCTGTAGTAGATCCTCTACGCTGTGCCGGTCCTCGATCTCCAGCTCCCGCTGGGTCTGCAGAATGTCTGCCTCAATACGCTGTCTCTCCAGCTGCCTCTTCTTCTCATCCCGCTGGCGCCGCTCCTCCCGTTCCTCTCGCTCCCGGATGGCGCGTGCCTCCTGCTCGATGCGCCACAGACTGTCGATGTTCTCCCGCCGCAGTCGACTGCAGCTGCCATGGTGTGATCCACCGTGGGAGAGCTCCAGCTCGTCGTTCCGGTCAAGCAGAGAATCATCAGAGAAATACTGTGTTGTGGGAGTCAGGAAGGCTACAGAGTTTTCTTTATCGGAATCTATGAAGTCAAAGTCTGAGAATTCCCTGTCTACAAACTCCTGGGACTTAGCCATGCGCCTGTCCGGAAGGTCCGGCAGCGGTTTCATAAGCTCCGCGCTACGTTGCATGGCAGCCAGGTTGGGACTGCTGCGGGACGTGGTATCGATGTTGCGGGTCCGTATGAGGATCTCCTTGTCGATGTTTCGCTCATTGAAGTCGAGTGGCGGGTCAGACACTGACACGCTTCGTTTGTCCGGCTGCAAGACGCGAGCTGGACTCTCACCACGCAGTTTCCTGTTGGCCGCCTCAACAATGCTGGACACGATCTCACGGGGATTTAACTCTGAAAGAAAATAAAAATTTATTGAAATACATAATGCGAGGGTTGAACAAGAAACTGTAGTATCTGTTATCAGATACAATAGTGTAATGCTAAATCACTTTTTTTTTTTTCAAACATTTCTAACACATCACATTTCAGCAAACTTGTTTCACAGAAACATTAACTAACATTACATCACATTACATTAACAATACATTAAATTTATCCGAATATATTTGTCCGAAATTATAGCTCGTTCGACAATTCGTTCTTGTTCAGTGATTTTTGGTTGATTGGAAGAATTTTATACACATGTATTTTTTCATAGTTTCATAAACTATGAAAAAATACATAAAGACGACATTGAATCTACATTTATATGCATTTTGCCCTTTGTTATCACGTTATTCATAAAAATTCTTGAAACAAAAACATGTTAGAAATTGCATATGAGAACGAGGATGTTAAAAGCAGACAATTTACGCTCATTTTTTAAACAAAATCAGCATGTTTTTATTGTATCTTGACACAAACTCATAATCTGACTGCCCCTACTGCTGAATTGTCAGTTGGTGACAGATTAGAATATAATAAAATGCCATCACAAAGGGCTCTCATTAACACTCAATACAGTCGATAGAAATGAGGGCACGAGGTACTAATTGCCTTTGAAAAGGCGGATCAATAAAGGGGCGTGGCGTGGCGACGCGCTGATTAGGTCTGGATAAAGCACTACATTAAACTACGACTATACCTAACTAGAATTATCATACGAGTGACGGATATACTCCCACAATAGGCCTTGTCACAAAACTATGGCATCCATTCAAAAGAAATGGACAGAGAGAGAATGCTTTAATTTGTGAATAGACAACATTGTATTTGGAAAAAAAAAAGTCAATAAAAGCCATTACTCTGTCAACATTCAGTGGTTTGTAACCAAAGTTGAACTTAATCTGTATTTTATGATGTTACACCTATGTACCAAAATAATTTAAATATGTGAAGCCTTTCATTACTTTTTGTCCATGTTTTGGGGGAATTAAAGTAAAAAAGAGGCCATAACTGTGTCAAAATTCAGTGGTTTGAAACCAAAGTCGAACTTAACCTGTATTTTATGATGCTACACATGTGTACCAAAACTTATTTGAATATGTCAAGCCTTTCTTGAGTTATCATCCAGAACCATGTTTTCAGGGAATATTGAGTTGAAAAGGGGCCATAACTCTGTCAAAATTTAGTGGTTTGTAACCAACATCGAACTTGACCTGTATTCTATGATGTCACACATGTGTACCAAAAATTATTTGAATATGTAAAGCCTTTCTTGAGTTACCATCTGGAAACCAAAAACCAACAGACCGACGGACCAACAGACTGACAGACAGACAAGCTCACTCCTATATACCCCCCTAAACTTTTTTTGTTGGGGTATAACTATTGTTAATTGTAATGTAGCGCTCTTTTGTGTTTTTCTTCTCCCAAATGTATTTGTTCTATCTTTACTAAATATCTGCATAATGTTTTTATAAACTAAATATAACTTTTGTTTTAACATGTTGCTTCTGCATGGAAAGTTGGTACAGGCAACAATGTTCCAGACTGTTACTGTGGTAACTATGGCAACACGCCTGTTTTGTTTGCTATGGTAACTATGGCAATATGCCTGTCCCGTGTGCCAGTACCCACCTGCCTCCTCCCGCATGTTGCTGCTGGAGGGTGCAGAAACGATCGACATACACTCCGTCGCCTCATCATCGGTCGGCACGTTGCTGTCCATGTCCCAGGAACCAAAGAACCACTCGCACTGAAACACAGAAGCATAACATGCAGTAAATGGACATGGAAATATAACATGCACATTAAGTACAGTTGGGGACAGATCTAGGATCAGAAAAGGTACAGGGTGCTGCCCGAAAGGATCAGGGGCATGGGGGGGGGGGGGGGAACCAGGCCACCGCATTGACATTTTGTAATAATGTGGTTAATCCAGGGTATTTATCATTTAAATGCTTTAAATTGCGGTTTTTCAACATGGTTTTTTCATTTGCTATTGAATATTGCAAAAAATATCTTAAATTTCAAAAGATATTCAACAT
Organism: Congeria kusceri; assembly: GCA_027627225.1. Lineage (NCBI taxonomy): Eukaryota > Metazoa > Mollusca > Bivalvia > Myida > Dreissenidae > Congeria > Congeria kusceri. Next base: position 1,084,400 of record CM051038.1, on the reverse strand, counting down.
TCTGTGTTGGCCAGCCCAGAAGTCAACAGGGGGGAACCCAAAAGGGACAGGGTGCATCACCATGCTATTTCACTCTGGAAATTTCCCTACCTAGTACAGTATTCAGAAATACTAGTGTTAAACATTACATAAGACAAAGAATAACAACACTGACAATGACATATTTACACACACTGGCATTTCCTGTTTATTACATTACTTTGATATAATACCTACACAAACCCTCTCTTTATGGATGGAACAACTGAAATGTATGATCACCAACTTTGCAAGTAACAGTTTACATACATGCAGGATGATGCTCTCGATGGTCTTGCAGTGGTCTGGCATGTCTGTCACCATGGCAACCATGTTGTCGTCTGCCTTCCTGATCAAGGTCGGACCGAACACTATAGCCAGGTTCTTGGCCTGCATCTGAAACAATCAACAGCAGGCTTGTCTGTGCGTTCCATCAATGACATCAGCAAAGTGAAATAAATGCATTTTTTTCATTTTCAACCAAGTGACTTATTTAAAAAAAATAAGATTTCATATTGGTTTATCCAGAGTAATAAAGAGGATATTTGTTGATTTTGGTGAATGATCAAATTTTTATATCACAAGTGGTTATAGATATTATAAATATTTTCAAGAGTGGCATATATTTTTGTTGAATTGTATGTGTTTTCTGTAAACACATGTATGTAATTGTGTATACATTTGCCAAGGGAGGTAAACAAGTACTGGTACTGAACATCTATGTTATTTATAGAACAATATTCCGTTTAATGTAATATTTTCGCTGTTCCAACAGTGGAAATATCAAATGTTATTTCACCATTAATATTCTATATTTCACTGAAATACATATAACAAAAAAAAAATTAATAATAAACTTAAAAAAAATGCTAAATAATGGGATAGCTTTTTCTATTTGAATATAACTCCTACATTCAAATTTACGATATATTGAGGCAAAGAAAGCGCAGATGTAGGTCACTACTATATGGGCGCCTACCCTGTTGACATCAGCGTACTGTGCTACCCGGTTGAGGTGGCGGGCGAGGTGTCTGAATGTCTCAAGGTGGTGCTCTGGCAGCTTGTGTATCAGGATCTTCAGCTTCAGCATCCGCTTCTCCGGGTCCTCGATACGGCTGGCATCAATGAATGGCTGGTACAGGTCTGGAGGTATAGCATGGAGATAGAGATGAATGGCTGGTACAGGTCTGGAGGTATAGCATGGAGATAGAGATGAATGGCTGGTACAGGTCTGGAGGTATAGCATGGAGATAGAGATGAATGGCTGGTACAGGTCTGGAGGTATAGCATGGAGACAGAGATGAATGACTGGTACAGGTCTGGAGGTATAGCACAGGTCTGGAGGTATAGCATGGAGACAGAGATGAATGACTGGTACAGGTCTGGAGGTATAGCACGGAGATAGATATGAATGACTGGTACAGGTCTGGAGGTATAGAATGGAGATAGATATGAATGACTGGTACAGGTCTGGAGGTATAGCACGGAGATAGATATGAATGACTGGTACAGGTCTGGAGGTATAGAATGGAGATAGATATGAATGACTGGTACAGGTCTGGAGGTATAGAATGGAGACAGAGATGAATGGCTGGTACAGGTCTGGAGGTATAGAATGGAGACAGAGATGAATGGCTGGTACAGGTCTGGAGGTATAGAATGGAGATAGAGATGAATGGCTGGTACAGGTCTGGAGGTATAGCATGGGGATAGAGATGAATGACTGGTACAGGTCTGGAGGTACAGAATGGAGATATAGACGAGTGGCTGGTACAGGTCTGGAGGTATAGAATGGAGAGAGATATGAATGGCTGGTACAGGTCTGGATGCATAGCATGGAGATAGAGATGAATGGCTGTTACAGGTCTGCAGGTATAGCATGGAGACAGAGATGAATGGCTGGTACAGGTCTGGAGGTATAGCATGGAGATAGAGATGAATGGCTGGTACAGGTCTGGAGGTATAGCATGGAGATAGATATGAATGGCTGGTACAGGTCTGGAGGTATAGCATGGAGACAGAGATGAATGGCTGGTACAGGTCTGGAGGTATAGAATGGAGATAGAGATGAATGGCTGGTACAGGTCTGGAGGTATAGCATGGAGATAGAGATGAATGACTGGTACAGGTCTGGAGGTATAGCATCAAGATAGAGATGAATGGCTCGTACAGGTCTGGAGGTATAGCATGGAGATAGAGATGAATGACTGGTATAGGTCTGGAGGTATAGCATGGAGATAGAGATTAATGACTGGCACAGGTCTGGAGGTATAGCATGGAGATAGAGATTAATGACTGGTACAGGTCTGGAGGTATAGCATGGAGATAGAGATTAATGACTGGTACAGGTCTGGAGGTAGAGCATGGAGATAGAGATGAATGGCTGGTACAGGTCTGGAGGTATAGCATGGAGATAGATATGAATGGCTGGTACAGGTCTGGAGGTATAGCATGGGGATAGAGATGAATGACTGGTACAGGTCTGGAGGTATAGCATGGAGATGGAGATGAATGACTGGTACAGGTCTGGAGGTATAGCATGGAGATAGATATGAATGACTAGTACAGGTTTGGAGGTATAGCATGGAGATAGAGATGAATGACTGGTACAGGTCTGGAGGTATAGCATGGAGATAGAGATGAATGGCTGGTACAGGTCTGGAGGTATAGAATGGAGATAGAGATGAATGACTGGTACAGGTCTGGAGGTATAGCATGGAGATAGATATGAATGACTGGTACAGGTCTGGAGGTATAGAATGGAGATAGAGATGAATGACTGGTACAGGTCTGGAGGTATAGAATGGAGATAGAGATGAATGGCTGGTACAGGTCTGGAGGTATAGCATGGAGACAGAGATGAATGACTGGTACAGGTCTGGAGGTATAGCATGGGGATAGAGATGATCAAAGACGCGTAGCAACTCACAGTTTACCAAATATAAACATGGGAGGTTTATACATTCTAACAAAATGGTCACTAACACTTATCTTAATAACTAACGAGCCAAGTCTATCTACATTCATACGTTGTTAGTGTAATAACAACGCAGCAGCTGTAAGGGCCCTCAATCTGTGCAAGTTGCAGTCAAAATAAGGCTGCTTTACCAAAGAATTGACACCAATGACTATGTTCTATAATGAAATGACAGAATCCCACAGCTAGAAAACAACATTTTATAGTCCCTCTAGGGTCTGCTATAGTCCCTCTAGGGTCTGCTATAGTCCCTCTAGGGTCTGCTATAGTCCCTCTAGGGTCTGCTATAGTCCCTCTAGGGTCTGCTATAGTCCCTCTAGGGTCTGCTATAGTCCCTCTAGGGTCTGCTATAGTCCCTCTAGGGTCTGCTATAGTCCCTCTAGGGTCTGTGGGTTGCTATCCACCAAATCCAAGAGGGCCATGACCTTCTACAAAAATGTGAAGACACTATTTTGCCTTATTCGAGTATTACAAAAACTGCCTGCTGATGTGAGTTACCACACTGGGAGATTAGTGAATGTGGAAATGTGTGTCACGTACCGCCTGGCACCAGGGGCTCTGGCAGCTGTCTGAAGAAGGACTTGAGGAGGGAGCTGATCACGTTTACATCACACCACTTCTCATGTTCCAGATTCATACAGTCTATACCCTGTAGCAAAACGTAACACAGATACAATATAGAGAGTGTTAGCATACCACTAACCAGGATTATACAGTCTATGTCCTGTAGCAGAAATAATATATATATATTTTTTTTGTTTCAGGTTACATGCCAAAAAAATTAGGGCAGGGATTAATTTTTGTCTTTTTTTTTCTATTTGGCAAATGGTTGGCTTAAAGATTCTGAAACTGAATAACTATTCAAAACATAGTAGTTTCCTTTAACATTGTTTATAAGTAGATGCTATCAAAACAAAACATCATTTATAAAAAAACACACATTTAAATAGTGGAATTAGTGGGAGAAAAAAGTAAATAAAACAAATAATATCTGACAAACTCAATAAAATGTTCTAGTGTCAGCGCATTTTTTAGGGTAGGTCGGGTAACCTGAAACAAACCTTTTTTTTACGCTTAAGTAGCAAAGTAATGCTTGCATTTTCTCATCTACACTAATTGATAAAAGTATTGCTTGTAGTTTTCCATACACACTAATTGATAAAAGTATTGCTTGTAGTTTTCCATACACACTAATTGATAAAAGCATTGCTTGTAGTTTTCCATACACACTAATTGATAATAGTATTGCTTGTAGTTTTCCATACACACTAATTGATACAAGTATTGCTTGTAGTTTTCCATACACACTAATTGATAAGAGTATTGCTTGTAGTTTTCCATACACACTAATTGATAAAAGTATTGCTTGTTGTTTTCCATACACACTAATTGATAAAAGTATTGCTTGTAGTTTTCCATACACACTAATTGATAAAAGTATTGCTTGTAGTTTTCCATACACACTATATGATGATCCATAACTTTCATATATATCGAGTCACTTACGGCAGGCTGTCAACAAAGTTAACAAGAAAATATAGGAACAACATAGGAATATTTTCACCAAAAATATAGGACATTTTGTCATTTTTTTATAGAAAATATAGGAATTTATATAGTAAAAATACTTCATTATAAGTATGATTAAGAAATAATTGACGGGTAACTGTTGGTTATTGCAGTAATAACCAACTGTTTGGAGTTCCGATGCGTAGGAATTAAACCACAAGGGCGGTAGCCCGAGTGGTTTGATAACAAGCATCAGAACGACCAACCGTTGGTTATTACCGCAATAACCAACTGTTACCGTTAGTTATTTCGATTCTAACACGATCTTATATAAAATTCGTGTTTTTAAAGGTTATGAATGAGAACTATATTTATCTATACTCCGCCCATTTTCCGAGAAGATAATTCACATGTGCGTTTTAGTGACGTCAATAAATCATAACAATTCAAAATGACGTCAGTTTATTGATAAACATTGAGCGAATTACGTCATACTTATCGATATAATACAGTGAAAATATGATGCTAAAAAGCGCAAATTAAAAGCATATTAACAAAACGTAAACGTTTTTGTGAACTTAAGTATGCAATGTGTATTACAAGTGTGGTTTTACTGTGCTACATAATGCAAAAATGATTTGTTTGTCACAATTTGCTATCACGCGTTTAAGCACGAGCATTTTACGGAACAATTTCTTCGAATTTCTGGAACTATTTTCAAAACATTAAGCTCCGCCCATAATTTGTTGCAGAATAACCCAGTTATTTTCCTTCTTTATCTATGGACCACTAGCCGCGTGCCGTGGTAGAATACATGGGATCATTTTCTAGCCTGATAAGTCATACAGTTTGCGTTTTAATATACAAAACATTTGCTAAACATATTCATGGAAATCAATTTGCAACTCAGACATGCATGCCATGGCCTAAAATTAATTTTAATTTTTAAGTTTGATGCAAGCGAATCGAGTGAGAAAATCAACATATAGGTTTGCGATATACTGTTCACAGACCAATTTCAGATGCTTGAAAAGCCTAATTTATAAAAAATAATAGCAACAATTTTTAAAATATAGGAAAATATAGGAAATATTGGCGGTTTTTCATAATATAGGATTTCAATGCAAAATATAGGAAAATATAGGAATTAGTTGACAGCCTGCTTAGTAATAAAATATTTCATGCAGTTTCCCATTTATGCTGGAGATAAAGTATTGTTGTAGTTTCGCATAAATATATGCTTGTGATAACGTATTGCTCATAGTTTCCAATCTATGCTTGCTATAAAGTATTGCTTGTAGTTTTCCATCTATGCTTGTTATAAAGTATTGCCCTGTAGCTTTCCACCTATGCTTGTGATAATGTATTGTGTGTAGTTTCCCATCTATGCTTGTGATAAAGTATTGTGTGTAGTTTCCCACCTATGCTTGTGATAAATTATTGTGTGTAGTTTCCCATATTTGCTTGTGATTAAGTATTGTGTGTAGTTTCCCACCTATGCTTGTGATAAATTATTGTGTGTAGTTTCCCATCTATGCTTGTGAATAAGTATTGTGTGTAGTTTCCCATCTATGCTTGTGATAAAGTATTGTGTGTAGTTTCCCATCTATGCTTGTGATTAAGTATTGTGTGTAGTTTCCCATCTATGCTTGTGATAAATTATTGTGTGTAGATTCCCATCTATGCTTGTGATTAAGTATTGTGTGTAGTTTCCCATCTATGCTTGTGATAAATTATTGTGTGTAGTTTCCCATCTATGCTTGTGATTAAGTATTGTGTGTAGTTTCTCAAGTACACTCAGTGATAAAGTATTGCCTGTAGTTTCCAATGAAAACTAACTGCCCCAGTATCACATGCAGGCTACTGTACACACCTTGTTGAACTCCTCCTGGAGGATGTTGACGGCAGCCTTGTTACCAGGGATACGGTAGACCCCGGTCATCTCCAGGCCCCGGGCCTCCACTATCTGGATACACAGGTCCACAATCAGTGGCACAAACTGGAACAGGCAAACATTGTCATCTCAAACTGTCTGTCTGGAATATGGATATAATATAACTCAATACATCATGACCATTGTTTTATGTAACCAGGTTTGAAAGTTAGTTTAATTTAAATGAAGCAACCTTTTAACAAGTCCCAGACAACCCACATAGCAAATGTGCAATGTTAGTTCATAGATGACCTCAATATAAAATATATATCACAAGTTTTTAGTACTTAACAACAGTTTGACATCACAATTTTTTTATTGATAACACAACTAATAAATAATGTCTGCAATACAGCACTGACCTCGTTGTGGGGCGAGGGTTGATAACACAACTAATAAATACTTTCTGCAATAGAGCACTGACCTCGTTGTTGGGCGAGGGCAGGCAGTCTTCTAGCGGGACTCCAAACATTCCCCCGGTCTCAGGGACAACAGCAATCTGCCCTGTGGACGGGCTCGAGCCCATGTGCTTCTTGTTCTTCCCGAATTTCATCTTCCACGTCTTAGGCTTTCCAGAGTCCTCTGTGAATACATGGGGAGCCAAGTTCAGTTAAATGTACCCAATATTTTAGCTCGTGTCAAAAGAGAGACACAAATTTGAATTTGATTCCTTGGTTGAACCAGTACTTGGTGCGTTTGAGAAAGTTTACTTTAATGCTTCCTCAGTAGCAATCAAACTTATGGTCTGCAGATCTCAAGGTGAACACCATACCCATTACACCACACATACCCATTACACCACACATACCCATTACACCATACCCATTACACCATACCCATTACACCACACATACCCATTACACCATACCCATTACACCACACATACCCATTACACCATACCCATTACACCATACCCATTACACCATACCCATTACACCACACATACCCATTACACCACACATACCCATTACACCACACATACCCATTACACCACACATACCCATTACACCACACATACCCATTACACCACACATACCCATTACACCACAGCCACAGCGAGTGTCACAGTTTGTGAATACAGCTCAGCAGAATTCACTGACTTAACAAACTCTTAGCATAATCAGTTGCGTAGCTCGAGTTAAAAAGCTTTCACAAAAAATCTAAAAGCAAAAAGACATTATAGTTGTTGATGTCATTGTTGCAAAAGTTGAGCAGACATTAAAGCTCAGTGGTCGAAATTAGCACAAGCCCGTATGCCTGAGACTAGTAAATTTTGGCACCGGCTTGTTCATTTTATAGAATAACAAGCCAGTCGAGCTTGTTAAAAAAAAAAAAAAAAAAAAATCATCAAAACCTACTTTTTGTCTTGTATTCTCCCAACGCTGTGCGGAAATCAGCGTAAACAAATACACACAACTGTTACAGCCATCAACACATAGATTAATGAGGCAATACACAGCTTAAGAAACATGTGTACTCCCAGACGTCTTCGATAGTTTTCGCTCATTCATTGTCTGAAAGCGCTTATGAGTTTCAACAGTAATCATGCTTGAGACGCTTATTGGTTCAAGTTAAAATTATTAATACTATATTTGCCGAACTTAAGTTTGCAATTTGCTTTCTGTCGGCCTCGTTCTGAATCAATAATCAACTGGTACCGTTAATGTCCTTTTTGACACGTGTCATTTTAGGACCCCTGCGCGTTTAAATGGAGCCATTTTTTGTTAATTCTGCCATTATCCAGAAATCAAGTTTTCACCTATGCGCACTTTCCAATGATGTAATACACATTGGTACAGTCTAAATACGGCCGATGGGCTTTGTCCGCATGAGAAAATTTACGATGGTACTGTCTAAATTAATATCGTTGATCAGCTCACTCGCACGACGTAATGCACAATGGTACATTCTGGTTGACTGCTTTTGACAGTGCTTGTTGTTGAAACCTCCACGTTGGAAGCGTGAAACTTGCCTTCCGTGCGCAAACTGTTATTACATGTTTTTATAATAAATATTCATATCGTAATGAATTTTTGTGGTCTCATTCACTTGGGTCAATATGGTTGCGTGTAACCCGTATAGTGGGGCATAGGTTTATATATAGACAGGCAATTCCGAATACATAAATATGGCGGTCTATTTAATCGTTTCTATAGAAATTTAACTTTAGTTTTTCGTTTATGTTCGAAAAAATAGATCAACAAAAAATATTTCGGGACCAAAAAGTACCCCATGCGCATCTATTAGGGCATGGGCGTCAATAAGGACATTTACGGTATATTGTTTGCATAAAATGTTTGGGTTGAAATATACACCCGGTGCTAAACGGGGGCAAAAAAGAAAAGGTGAAAGGAAGGATGATTCAGAATATGAAGCTAAACGCGAACGGAAGTTTTTGCCGATGTGGCAGACAGGCCCGCCAATGGCTGGTTTATGACAAACCAACCAAAACTATGAGTTATGACTGTGCAGTATTCAAAATAAAAGACGAAATATATTGAATTATATGTGTTTTTCTTTAACAAAAACCTTCTAATCCGATATTTGATTCAGGCTTGTACTTTTGCGGACTTGCCTATCTTCCAAAAATACAAACCGGAAGGGCTTGGATTTTGAATTCCTAATTTCGCTCTCTGAAAGCTCAAGTTATCACCTTGGTTATGAGCTCAAGCTTACTAACCTGGTTTATCCCCTGACGTGGTCTTGCGGCGCTTGATGCTGGGTGACTGCGGTACCTTCTGCTTCATCACGGAGAGTTTCTTGGTTATCTTGTGTGCGGGGGGCGGGGAGGTGTTGTTGCCGGGGGCGGGGCCGGACTCACTGAGCTCCTGACTCTTACGGATGATCAGCTCAGCATTCGTCACTCCGCTTGCCTGTTAGTAGGATAACAGAACAAAATGCCTTCATGAATTGCATTTCCATGTTAATTCATTCAAATAAATTACTCTTTGAAAAGAAAGCATTCCGACAGTAACAGCAACACTACTTAACATAAAATGATTACGAGCTGAAAACCCAGATGGAATTTTTTCATTTCTTTACATTAAAGATTAACATTGTAGCATTGAATAAAAACACCCCAATTTCCAATGATTAGTTTCATTGTAACACCCCAAAAACTTACATGCTGAAATTAATTTACTGGCTAAATTGAATTCAAATATTTTTCATGGACTCAAGTCATAGAGATGGAAAAGCAATTTAGGGGTCATAGGATGCCAACTATTGAGGTGAGCATGGATGCTTGACTCACGTCCAGGTCGGGGTTGTTGTTGGCGCTGATACTCACGTCCAGGTCGGGGTTGTTGTTGGCGCTGATTTGCCGTATCCAGACGAGCATGTCCGACTGGTCTTCTGCCTGCAGCAGGTACTCCGAGCCATTGTACGTCTTCAGACGGAACACATTCTTGCGCTTCGTGTAGCTGTGAGCAATGTCAACAATACATGACTTCACAGAGATGGGCTGCTCCTCGTAGGAGAACACGCTCGTCTGAAACAGGGTATGGGTTTATACTCCTATGACTGAAACATGACACTTGGTAGTCACAGCAGGCAGATTGGATTATATTTCTAAACAAGGCACGAAATAGTCAACTGTAAGACAATAATTGTTTAATTTCTGAATAATAACAAAAGACAAGACTGGTTTATGTGTCTAAAGAATGACATAAGACAGTCAATACTTCTAAAGGAAGGCAAAGCATAAGACAGTCAATACTTCTAAAGGAAGGCAAGAATTTCCGATACTGTAAACATATAGAAATTCATTGGTATGGAATTTCATGGTTTCTTCAAAAACGACAATTTCGTTGGTACTTGATTTCGTGGATTTCAAAATCTGAATTAAAAATGTGAATGCTATAATTTACTTTTCAAAATTAAATATTCCCAAAATCAACAGGTCATTCGCAATTCGCGTGCAGCAAATAACGTGATCTGATAATCGCCACTGATGACATGTCAATTAGCCACATGTGTACAGTGATATATCTATGTAGTCGATAATTGTTTGATTACAACAATTAAACTGTGCCCTTATTGACCCCAACCGTTAATTGGTATCTAATTAACATTTGCGTTGTTGTAACAGTATCTGCAAAATGTTACTTGTGTGGCCCCAATCGAAAGATAACAATGCGTAATAAGAGCCTTTATAACTGCAGTGTGGAAAAATTAAATTGCCCCTTATTTGCATCTCAATGTAAATTGATGTTAATTGGCATTTGTGATAAATCTACAAATTGTAAGAAACTATACTTGTTCTCAAAAAAAATATGACAGTGCAGCGGTACAAATGGTTATATTTCGGATATTGGTAACATTTGGCTGTTAAATGCATGAAATGTCAATGGGACTTGAATTCATGGTTAGGTCTACCCACGAAATCTACGTACCTCACGAATAATAATGAAAATTGATATAAGTCTTTCAACAGCATGGTATGAATGGTTGATACTGCAGTAAAACATGCATACAATGGAACTCATAAAGACTCGTAAAAACTGCTTAAAAACTTGTTTATCAGCATTTACCGTCACACATGTGACTTCTAACTAAATTCTAGCAACTCAGAAAAGCAAATAAATAAAATGGCATTGCAAAACAAAGCACTACACCCTGGTGCATGTACAAGTTGTAAGAACTCAAAAATACTTGGCCCTAAACCACAGCAAATGGCAAAAAACTTTGTTCGTGCAGCACATAGGACCAGGTGTAGCAGACTACACTTTCACCTAGACCATACGATGCATTCCAATTAACAAAAGAATGCATAATCACGACCTGATACCATTCAGACTGCAACCAAGCTTCTGCATTACAATGCCAGATGAACTCAGCACTATGGCATTTTGTCATAACAAGCGAAGGACTGGCACCCAATGTGCAGTTCTCATCAGATGACACAGCAATTCTAGTCAGAACACACAGTGTACAGTGCATCAAATAATCACCCAATATGCAGTTCTCATCAGGTAACACAGCAATTCTAGTCAGAACACACAGTGTACAGTGCATCAAATAATCACCCAATGTGCAGTTCTCATCAGATAACACAGCAAAATTCTAGTCAGAACACACAGTGTACAGTGCATCAAATAATCACCCAATGTGCAGTTCTCATCAGATAACACAGCAAAATTCTAGTCAGAACACACTGTGTACAGTGCATCAAATAATCACCCAATGTGCAGTTCTCATCAGATAACACAGCAATTCTAGTGAGAACACACAGTGTACAGTGCATCAAATAATCACCCAATGTGCAGTTCTCATCAGATAATACAGCAATTCTAGTCAGAACACACAGTGTACAGTGCATCAAATAATCACCCAAAAGTGGCTAAAGCATAAACAAACTGTAAACCTTTGCAAAGAAAAGCCTCCAAGCAACGAAATTATGATGGAAGTGATGCTCAGAAAGCTGGCTTACAAAGGGACACAACCCTGTAGCAAAAGCTGACAAAGGGACACAACCCTGGTGCACAAGCTGACAAAAGGACACAACCCAGTAGCAAAAGCTAAAAAAGGGACACAACCCTGTAGCAAAAGCTGAGAAAGGGACACAACCCTGCAGCACAAGCTAACAAAGGGACACAACCCTGTAGCACAAGCTGACATAGGGACACAACCCTGGTGCACAAGGTGACAAAGGGACACAACCCTGTAGCACAAGCTGAGAAAGGGACACAACCGTGTAGCACAAGCTAACAAAGGGACAAAACCCTGTAGCACAAGCTAACAAAGGGATACAACCCTGGTGCACAAGCTGACAAAGGGACACAACCCTGTAGCACAAGCTGACAAAGGGACACAACCCTGTAGCACAAGCTGACAAAGGGACACAACCCTGTAGCAAAAGTTGACAAAAGCTGACAAAGGGACACACCCCTGTAGCACAAGCTGACAAAGGGACACAACCCTGTAGAACAAGCTGACAAAGGGACACAACCCTGTAGCAAAAGTTGACAAAAGCTGACAAAGGGACACAACCCTGTACCAAAAGCTGGCAAAGGGACACAATCCTGTAGCAAAAGCTGACAAAGGGACACAACCCGTGTGCAATACAGACCTGGGAGCCACCACGCACTCTTAATGGAAGTGCATGGACCACCAGCTGCAAGAGTAGAGCTTTCTTTAATATGGTAACATGTGACATTCACTTTAGTGTGGGTTATATTGCAATTTATTACCTACTAACTACTATATTAATGCTAATTAAGCATTTTTAACTGTTTACCACTTAGTTGAAACAAGCTTCTTCAAACAGGCAACATTTTGAGATGTTTCATGGTTAGGTTTTGTTACGTTGCCCTCATCAATATTCAAAGGGGAACAACCTGGGCAGAACGTTGCGCAATGTAACTTTATGGTAACACTGAGTACTACTGACTGTTACAAGCCTAACTCAGGTTAATGTTTGTTCAATGTTGTAGTTGTGAGTCACAACTATCGTTACATCAAGTTTTCATGGAAAATAGAACAATTAAATGCTGTTTTTAATTTATTATTAGTAGTAGGTAATAAAACAGATATTTCATTGTCATTTTGGAACAGTCAAATTGTTTTCTTTCGGTAACGGGGGCAACATTGAACGGCCTCGGGGCAACACTGAACGGCCTCGGGGCAACATTAAACGGCCTAGGGGCAACATTTCAAAAGTTACCCACACTACTTTAGGAAAACAATTTGACTGTTACCAAATTCCAATGAAATATCTGTATAATAATGTGAGGGTTATATCGAAGTATTACTTAAAGAACATTCAACATTCAACAACAACTATGCGAAATACTGACTATGCGTTATTACTCACCGTTACTGGGTCGCGGCGCTCCTTGCACAGGTAGAGGGCGTGTCCCCGTAGCACTGCCCACACGGGTCGCCACGAACGGTCACTGGCGCGCTGCAACACACGGGGAAATGTTGGCACATTATGTAGGACGTGCTTCAAGTAGATCAAAACAATAATCAGAATTATGGAAATCGTAATTATCAGAATGAACTGAAGATTAATGAATCCATTTCCTGCTTCGCACAAATTGACATTTCCACAAATGTCAATCATGTGCAAATTAATTGTAATTTTGTTCCTCAAACTGCACTTGTACATACGAGATGAATGGAAATTCTGTGCCGTCAAATACACTCAACAAAAATATCAAAGGGTCAGACATAAAACCCAGCAGAAAATGGTTTCATCAAAATTCACTGTAAAACAATAACTTTGATGTAAATTCTACAATTATGGGGGGGATAAAAGCAAAACAAAAATCAATAACATTAATCATCAACAAAAGGTGAAGAATTTAAACATTTTTATCAATTGAATCTATTGTTGAGTGTATGTTTTTAAGATTAGAGACAACAAACTGGAGTCAACTGTAACTGACTGATAAGTGATGCTCGTGAGACACATGTACACAAACTGGATGTCAGTGACACACATGTACACATCTAGGGTACCTTTCCGTCAATGACGTCCAGTTTCACGGCCAGGTTGCCCTCCTTGATCACTCCCTGGATGGGGCTGGCAGGCTCCATTTTCTTCTCCTGGGCTTCCATGATCCGTGGCGTCTGTGGACCACAAGTGTACAAGTATACAGTAGTGACTCTATAAACACAGGACAAACAAGAGCTGTCAACTTTTCTTGTGCTTGTCAGAGTTACTGGTATTATTTTTCTAAAACAAGAAATATGAAAATTCCATGAAAACCGAATTTTTCTAGCGAAATACATTAAAGTCAGCACATTAATAAAATTTTTAGTAAAAGTGACATGACCCCACACACCCCATATGCAATCCCAAGCGAGGTCTTGATATAAGGTATCTGTGTATGAAGTTTCATTAAAATATCTCAATGCATTCTCAAGTTATTGAGCAGAAACCGTTTTTCTATTTTAGTAACGGTGACCTTGACCTTGACCCTATATGTGATCCCAAGAGAGGTCTCGATATAAGGTATGTATGTTTTAAGTTTCATTAAAATATCTCAATTCGTTTTCAAGTTATTGAGCGGAAACCGTTTTTCTATTTTTAGTTACAGTGACCTGGACCCCACCCAGCCCATATGCACACCCAAGTGAGGTCTTGATATAAGGTATCTATGTATTAATTTTTATTAAAATATCTCAATTTGTTCTCAAGTTATTGAGCGGAAACCGTTTTTCTATTTTTAGTAACAGTGACCTTGACCCCACCCACCCCATATGCAATCCCTATCGAGGTCTCACTATAAGGTATCTATGTTTGCATTTTCATTACAACAGCTTAATCTGTTCTCAAGGGAGTGGAAACGAAAAGTTGAGAATCTAGCTTACCGAAAAACTTGAACCTGTCCATATAGCTTATATGTAATATTTCTAAGTGTACAAAGGCCCATAATTTTTACAAATTTCAAACTAGAGTTATCAAAATTGGCCCATGAGTTCATTTTAATATAGGGAATAAGTATTCTAAGTTTGAATGAAATCCCTTAAGCCATTCCTGAGAAACCAGCTTACCGAAAAACTTTAACCTGACCATATAGCTTATGTAAAATTTCAAAGTGTAAAAATTTGGCCCATAATTTTGCCAAATTTCAAACTAGAGTTACCAAACTTGGCCTATAGGTTCATTTTAATGTGGGGAATAAATGTTTTAAGTTTGAATGAAATCCCTCAAGCCATTCCTGAGAAAATAGCTTACCGAAAAAATTAAACCTAGCTCGGACGCCAACGCCGGGGCGAGTAAAATAGCTTGCCTTTTCTTCGAAAAGTCAAGCTAAAAATAAAACTACCATAATTGTGCCATAGATTTCTAATTACTGTTATGTAACATCTGTCATAAGAAAATAAATGATTGCAGCCGAATTCTTGAGCTGGAATTAAGGCATCAAAACCAAACGAAAAGAAACAAAATGATGTCATTATAATGCGCGTGTATGCTGCATTCAACAAGGTGGAATACAGCTACATTTATCCCACGTCAATGCCAGCGTGACGATTGGATAAATATGATATATGTCATATAGCTACATTAAAAATTACACACCAACAAACCATCATGAAGTGTTTATAGCAAACGCGGGTAAAACATTTGCGTATAAGAAATTAACTGCAAGAAACTACACTCAGTGCTGCACTGACCTTGGCAACACCGCGCTACACGTGGGAAACTTTACAGGATATACTGTAATTACCCTAAGTTATTGGGACACCCTTAATATTGGGACATCCCTAATTTTTGGAAAAATAATTATTTTTCGTGCCCCTTAATATTGGGACACCTTAAGTTGTTACTGTATAAACCTTCAATACCCTGCCACTACGCTGGTTGCATAGTGACTTGTGACACGGTATATTGCACTTGCTTATCTATACACCATAATGTACACCATCAGGGGTATGTTTACATGTAGTTGACACGTGGTGCAAACTGTGTTACTGGAGCATGGTCTTCTCAGTTAAGCTTCTCAATTAATTAGCATTAAGTCCCCAGCAAAAAATAATTGATCGTATAAACATCAGTCACCAAAAAATATTCCTTCTTATTATTTATAATTAAATATTTAATATATTTTAGTAAGCGATTTTTATCCCAAAGGAATAGAAATAATTAATTGGTTCAAGACATAGTTAAATGCAGAATAGATTGTATATTGCCCTAATTGTTGGGACACAATTTCGAGAATTATTATTTTATGTCCCTTTATATTGGGACAATACAATTTTTAATTATTTTTAAGTATCCCAATACTTAGGGTAAATACGGTACACTAACTTCACTGGTATAAAGGCCAATTCCAGAAATCGGAATGTACCGTATGTTTTCAGGGGTACTTTGCTATGTTTATACTGCAAATACACACTTTTCACGCAGCTATGGACTGTTATTAAAATAGAGAGCAATTTTTTATTCTGAATAGCAGTCAGTGAAATGTCACATTGACTGATACAGTGAATGATAAGGCACAAGATTTCCAACTGTACAGTACATTATGGCGAGACTGAGTTCCCCCACTCACCTTCTCGCCAAAGAAGTCCTTTAGTTTGCGCATGCTCTTGTGTTTGCTCATCTGACCAGCAGCAGGTGTGCTGAAACATACCAGATATCTCGTATACAACTGAACAGATTCCTAGTGTATGTCATATACAACTGAACAGCATGCCATATACAAGTAAAGAGCATGTCATATACAAGTGAACAGCATGTCATATACAAGTGAACAGCATGTCATATACAAGTGAAAAGCATCCTAGTGTATGTCATATCATATACAACTGAACAGCATGTCGTATACAACTGAACAGCATCCTAGTGTATGTCATACACAACTAAACAGCATCCTAGTGTATGTCATATCATATACAACTGAACAGCATGTCATATACAACTGAACAGCATCCTAGTGCATGTCATATCATATACAACTTAACAGCATGTTGTATACAACTGAACAGCATTTCATATACAACTGAACAGCATGCCATATACAATTGAACAGCATGCCATATACAACTGAACATCATGTCATATACAACTGAACAGCATGTCGTATACAACTGAACAGCATGCTAGTGTATATCATAAACCTCTGAACAGCATCCTAGTGCATGTCATATACAACTGAACAGCATGTCATATACAACTGAACAGCATGTCATATACAACTGAACAGCATGCTAGTGTATATCATAAACCTCTGAACAGCATCCTAGTGCATGTCATATACAACTGAACAGCATGTCATATACAACTGAACAACATGTCATATACAACTGAACATACTGTTCCGTTGTATATGACATGTTGTTCAGTTGTATATGACATACTGTCATATACAACTGAACAGCATCCTAGTGTATATCATACAATTCTGAACAGCATCCTAGTAGTGTGTATCAAACAACTTAACAGCATCTGAAGGCATTTAAATATGAATGTTTATTTTTTAGCTTTTGTTATGTATATTGGAGCTTTGGAGGTGCATATATGTCTACAGACTCACCTGGGATCAATGGGTATACTGGAGAGAAGGGAGATTCACATGGAATCAATGGGTATACTGGAGAGGGGAGACTCACCTGGGATCAATGGGTATACTGGAGTGAGGGGAGACTCACCTGGGATCAATGGGTATACTGGAGTGAGGGAGACTCACCTGGGATCAATGGGTATACTGGAGTGAGGGGAGACTCACCTGGGATCAATGGGCATACTGGAGAGAGGGGAGACTCACCTGGGATCAATGGGCATACTGGAGGAGGGGAGACTCACCTGGGATCAATGGGTATACTGGAGTGAGGGGAGACTCACCTGGGATCAATGGGTATACTGGAGTGACGGGAGACTCACTTGGGATCAATGGGTATACTGGAGTGAGGGGAAACTCAACTGGGATCAATGGGTATACTGGATTGAGGGGAGACTCACCTGGGATCAATGGGTATACTGGAGAGAGGGGAGACTCACCTGGAATCAATGGGTATACTGGAGAGAGGGGAGACTCACCTGGGATCAATGGGTATACTGGAGAGAGGGGAGACTCACCTGGGATCAATGGGTATACTGGAGTGAGGGGAGACTCACCTGGGATCAATGGGTATACTGGAGAGAGGGGAGACTCACCTGGGATCAATGGGTATACTGGAGTGAGGGGAGACTCACCTGGGATCAATGGGTATACTGGAGTGAGGGGAGACTCACCTGGGATCAATGGGTATACTGGAGTGAGGGGACATGGTGAGGCTGGCTGCAGAGCGGTCCTTGGCGGTGGCCATCAAGTACGAGGTGCGCCGGTGCAGTTTGGTTTCTGTGTCCTCCGCTGACACTGAAGTAAGACATACAGAGATACATGCAAGTGCTCCACATGAATGCAATCCACAAATTGTACTATGTCTGCTTTTTTTTCACATTATTTCGCAACAATTAAGCGAGTACATGCAATTACATTTTTTAATCTGTACATACCACTTTAATATCTCAATTGAAGTGTAGGTAGTATAGCTGCATTTTATTTTGTATATCCCATAGCTGAAGTTCAATAAATTTAGCTGCATTTTAATTTGTATATCACAATGTAATACCTCAAAGTATTAGCAAAATACTTGCATTCTAACTTGTATATCCCTAATTGAAACAAAAGCAAATTTAATGCATTCAGTCCCTCAGTAACAGTACATGGTGCTCACTTACATTCTTGCTTGTTACGCATGCGCACAGTGCTGGAGGTAGGGGTCAAGGTCATGGTGCTGGTTGTCAAGGTGATGTCCACGCTGGAGTCACCCAGGCTGCTGGGCGACAGGGCTGCAATACAACAAACATTGATATGATCTCCTTTATTGTATGATTGGTGTTAATCTGTAACGCTACATGCTTTGCCGCCATTTCAGGTGTGTTAATGTCAATCATCTTGAACGGTTAGGTCAATGATATCGTTATGTTTTAATGACAGTCAAATAAAGGATTGAAGCGTTAAAATGCATTGTACATTTCTCTCACCTGTATGGTGCCACGACAAAATAAGAGTGAATCTTTAGAAGCTTCTATCGCAGAGAAACGCACACAAAAATGTGATCGAACATTATTCAAGAAAATTGAGTCTTAACGAAAATTGAACACCTTGTGCATGTCTTTCACAATTGGAAAGGAAATGTTAACAGGGTGCCCACTGAAATTCTGAAGTAAAATTCCCGCTCATATTTTCGTGATTTTTCCCTGACGGGAATGTGATTTTCCCTGACATTTATTGTTAAATTACCGATACAATTAGTGCAAAGTGGTGATTTTAGTCTCCATTTTAGCCATTTTTACTCTAGTTAACTTCTTACTCTACACAAATATCATAATTGTATTATTTTATTGTCAAACTTTTTACTCTAGTTAACTTCTTACTCTACACAATATCATAATTGTATTATTTGATTGTCAAACTATGTATACGATTCTAGATTGCATTCGTTTTCACTTTGGATTTGTTCTGTGAAGTATGATCCCAATTTTTGTAAGTTTTAAATGCCCTGATTTCCCCCTGCATGGAATCCTTCTCACACATTTTCCATGCTTTCCCTGTTTTCCAGAGCCACCCTAGTAATGGAACAGCTCTTGGAAATACTAGGTATACACTTCATATAGTTATTTGCTAAAATAAAATGTAAAGGCCAAGCAATACATGACAATAGTTTTACGTCATTTATCAATTATTAATCCAAATTTGGTAAACTAAAATGTCATGTATTTGTAACATTAATAAATGAAATCAAAACATATGCAGAAAATTCCAAAGCTAAATATACGACTTTCTATATACATAAAAGTCTAATAACTATAACCCACCAGCTTTTATGATGATTGTGCAATTTACAGGTTTTCAATGCATGACCACAAAACTCAAATTCTTTACCGAAATAGTACCTGGGCAACTTTTACAAGACATGATCAGTTATACAATATTTGGGATATTAATTTGCAGTATCTACAATACGATTACTAGTCAATTTGAAGGTATATGAATGCCAGTCACTAATTACTAACAACAGTTAATATTACTCTAACTGAAGTTCTAATTAAAGTATTGTATTATAGAAAAAAAACATATCCCATATATAAAGAGGTTTTGCAGTATCTATGAAACAATTATTAGTCAATCTAAAAGTACATGAATGCCAGTTAAAAACTACTTACACATTTTAATACTAGAGTTCTTAAAGTTCTAATTCATATATTGTGTAGCATATATTATGCAGCATATATTGTGTAGCATATATTATGTAGAATATATTGTGTAGCATATATTGTGTAGCATATATTGTGTAGCATATATAATGTAGCATATATTAGGTAGAATATATTATGTAGCATATATTGTGTAGCATATATTGTGTAGCATATATTATGTAGCATATATTGTGTAGCATATATTGTGTAGCATATATTGTGTAGCATATATTGTGTAGCATATATTATGTAGCATATATTGTGTAGCATATATTGTGTAGCATATATTATGTAGCATATATTATGTAGCATATATTATGTAGCATATATTGTGTAGCATATATTGTGTAGCATATATTATGTAGCATATATAATGTAGCATATATTAGGTAGAATATATTATGTAGCATATATTGTGTAGCATATATTGTGTAGCATATATTATGTAGCATATATTAGGTAGAATATATTGTGTAGCATATATTGTGTAGCATATATTATGTAGCATATATTATGTAGCATATATTGTGTAGCATATATTGTGTAGCATATATTATGTAGCATATATAATGTAGCATATATTAGGTAGAATATATTATGTAGCATATATTGTGTAGCATATATTGTGTAGCATATATTGTGTAGCATATATTATGTAGCATATATTATGTAGCATATATTAGGTAGAATATATTGTGTAGCATATATTGTGTAGCATATATTATGTAGCATATATTGTGTAGCATATAATATGTAGCATATATTGTGTAGCATATATTGTGTAGCATATATTGTGTAGCATATATTATGTAGCATATATTGTGTAGCATATATTATGTAGCATATATTATGTAGCATATATTATGTAGCATATATTATGTAGCATATAATATGTAGCATATATTGTGTAGCATATATTGTGTAGCATATATTGTGTAGCATATATTATGTAGCATATATTGTGTAGCATATATTATGTAGCATATATTATGTAGCATATATTGTGTAGCATATATTATGTAGCATATATTGTGTAGCATATATTATGTAGCATATATTGTGTAGCATATATTGTGTAGCATATATTGTGTAGCATATATTGTGTAGCATATATTGTGTAGCATATATTATGTAGAATATATTATGTAGCATATATTGTGTAGCATATATTATGTAGCATATATTGTGTAGCATATATTGTGTAGCATATATTATGGTGACATGTTTTGTTCAGATGAAGAAAACATTACTATATTGTAGAATTTAACAGCGTCATGATGAGTACCATTGTCTTTAGGGAAAACGAATAATCGAATAATGAAAACTATCCAAATAATATTTATGTATTTGAATACTTACTGTTTATTAACTTAATTTTAATAAGCATATTAAATACAGTATTTGTCAATAAGTCACTAAAGATATAGCGTTTTTGTGTCACCTTAGCTTCTCTAGTACGCAGGATATGTGTCAAAATCTACCTATCACCCTATTGTTATGTAGACGACAGTTTGATGTTATTGCTAGTCCCCATTATATCGACCACGGTCTCTTATCTGTTCACATGTTTACTTATACGGGCAGAAGGAGATTTAAGCGTGTTCGACGTGGTGTTATGGCGCACATGTGCACATCGCAGCACGTGCTCTGAAACGACGTATCAACTTGCTAGAAACCGACAGCGAAGTTGTCAGCAAAAAGATTTGCATGTGCTAAATAATAGATTAAATTGCAAAATCGCAAAATAATTCTAATATGTGTACATTAAAGTCCGGAGTCTTTGCCACACAATTAAGTCATTTTAGTAATACATCTCCATTAGATTACAAGTACTGCACCCAATGATCGAATATTGGAAAACTTCACCAACTGAATATTCGAATATCATTTTTGGTATTCGTTGCCATCCCTAATTGTTTTATTCAATTCCTTACTTTGTTTAAAGAAAAATATTAGACTTTAACATTTATGTGGATTTGGAGGCTGTAAATGACTACTTGCAGGGGTGGCAAAATCAGATATTGCCCTACTTGTCCGTTTGTCTAAAATGCTTTTGTCTGTACAGTAATTATATAGTAAATGTTGGCAAATTAAAGTCTTCACCTCTCCGTACATACTCTGGGACAAGCTGGGTGATACGGACTCCGTACATACTCTGGGACAAGCTGGGTGATACGGACTCCGTACATACTCTGGGACAAGCTGGGTGATACGGACTCCGTACATACTCTGGGACAAGCTGGGTGATACGGACTCCGTACATACTCTGGGACAAGCTGGGTGATACGGACTCCGTACATACTCTGGCACAAGCTGGGTGATACGGACTCAGTACATACTCTGGGACAAGCTGGGTGATACGGACTCCGTACATACTCTGGGACAAGCTGGGTGATACGGACCATTGATTTCACCACCCCCGTTGCTTACAACATGTCAGGTCACCTAGCATGCACGGCATACAACAGCGTTACGATATCTACCCCTGGCAGGACTGGGCTGTCTCCAGTGGGTGGGCGTGGCAGTGCCCTCACGAGATAGGCTCTGATTGGATGACCGCATCTCAAACGCCAAGCTTTGATTGGATGATCTTATATCATGGGATAGATTTTGATTGGAGGAACGAATCTCTCTGGATAAACTTTGATTGGATGCTCGCGTTTCGCTGGCGACGTAGCTGCGGGAGGATTTGGGCGTGTCACTGGATGGTGTTTCGTTGTCGTAGCCCGTCTGAGGCAGATCTACAAGACAACACTGGCGTCACAACAGAGCTACAACACTAAAAGCACATCTAAATTGGCAAAACAACAGTACATCACTTCTCACACAACATCAACCGATATACAACACTAATGAAGAAATGTGTATTTGTGCTCCATAAAATCAGTTGAACATAAACGTGGGGTATAAGCTACAACAGGATACAACACCCAAGGAAAATATGGCACATTAATTTAATGAATTTGATTTTGTAGGGTTCCTAAACTAAGACTTAATAATCAATGAAGTATTACGAGAGTTACAATTAACAGACAAAAGTGTACATATTAAATTACCCTTATTATGCAATTAAACAAAATCAAACAATATCACATTAAAAAAGGGAAAATACGTAATATAGCAAAACTTAAAGGCAAAGCACTCTATTAAAGTAGCTTTGCATGCATGCAGCTACAAATTCAACATCAGATCTCAGGGAAGGCCACCACAATCCATACTTACATCTACTGTAGGGTGCGTTGACTGCGGCCAGGAAGGACCCCTTCCTGACAGGCTTCTGGCCCTCAGTCTCCACTTGCTCCGAGGCTTCATTGCCATGGGAACTGTACGCCACCCTGCCGTCCGGGACAGCAGAGTCCATCTTGTACGAGGACTGCATTGGCACGATCTCCACGATGGGAGAACTGGATGTCTTAGAATTCCCTTGAGACACGTAGATCCGTATGGGGGCCGACTCCGAATACTTTGAATCACAATTTCCCTGAGTTGGGTAAGGGGTGCTAGAGTTCTGTGGTTCTGGTGACTGGAGCCGCTCCTGTGACTGCTGCCTGGTTTTACCCGCGCCCACCGGGGTCTGGGAGCGGGACCGTGACTGCTCAGTGCTACTGCTGCGTTCAAACGAGGCCAGTCGCGCCTGAATGCCATCAAACTTCCTGAAACTTGTCACCTCTGTTTTAAACCTGTGTGTGGTAGTGTTACTGACTGGAGGCGTAGTGTCCTTTCTCTCCTCAAACTGTTTCTTTCTATGAGAAACAAGAATTCTTGGCTCCCGTTTATGTCTTATATCAACTTCCGTGGCGTTTGGAGATCGGGTGACTGCAAAAGATGCTCCATAAGACTGCGAGGTTGCTGCGGCGTTGGCTGGCGTGCTGCTCCGGTCCTCTCCATCCCCGATCTTCACAATGAAAGTCCTGCTTGAAGGGGGCTTGTGTGTCAGCTGCTCTGCTGTAGGTGTGTTTTTGTTATAAGCAGTTCGTAAATGTTGTTCTGTATGAAACACGTTTGATCTTGGATCAATACTATCAACACTAGCAGACATGCTCTGGTTTCTCGCCATGGAGGAGTCGGTGATGACAGGCACATATTGCCAGCTGTTGCCACTGCTGCTGCTAGCTTCCTGTCTGTTGCTCTCTGGTGTAGGGGTGCAGGCACCGAACCCGTACGGGGAGTTGGTGTCACTGGTCCGGTGCCGAGGTGACGTCCACACCTGCAGTCCGGAATCAGGGAAACTGTGTCTGATGGAGGAACCGGAGTGGGACCCGGGGGAGGCCCCGTCAACCCGGGACACTTCCTGAGACTTCAGTCTCTCCACTATCCGGGGGTCCGGGCTGCTGCTATGACGATACTCTATTGGAACATTGCGAGCACGAGAAGTTTGCTGAGTTTTTGAAATATTTTCCTGCGAGTCAGTCGGCTGCAGGACACATTCTCTAGATCTCTGCACAACCACTGACCTAGCTAGATTCTCAGAACTGTTCACTTTGTTCTCCTTTTTGGGGAAGTACAGTCCAAATGAATACAACTTAGAAGCGTTAGGGTTGACGTTCTCCTGAGCTGCGCGTGCCTCGAACTCCCGCCGCCGGTCAAGGAACACAGACTTGTTCATTGTCTGCTCCTCAGACACTGGCACCGGATCCCGGAGGCCACCAAGCCCGGATGTATAGGAGGTGGATGTACGGAGCGCCCGGCGCATGTGACTGCCCGCCTCCTGGCCCTCCATCACCACGTTGGCATCGAGTGAGCTCGTAGAGAGCACCTTGCGGTCTCGAGTCTCCCGGGAGGTCCGCTGGCTGCTCTCCATGGAGGACTGGCGACTGTACGTGTGGGCGGACTGGCTGAAGTAGTCTGAGTCAAACGACTGGCTGGAATTCTCATAGGCCTAAAACAGAAATCATCAGACTACTAATCGATAGAAAAGGTAATGCCGTGTAGAATGAATAAAGAGTTTCTCTACTTTTTGTAACAATTAATTGTTAACTAAAACTAGGGATGGCAACGAATAACAAACTTGATATTCAAATATTCGATTGATAAAGTATTCGAATATTTGATCCTGGGATGCAGTAATTATTATTACGGTAATTTTAAAAATCCTTAATTTTGTGATATGTAGTTACTACAAACGTACGGCTGGAAAACCGCAGCCAATACACAAACAAAGCGCTACATATTATACAGAACTATGTTTTGTATTACATTTGAGAAAGCCTTAGCCCTTGATTAATCTCATGCTTGGATGACAACTATGCTGCCTGTGACAACTATGCCGCCTGTGACAACTATGCCGCCTGTGACAACTATGCCGCCTGTGACAACTATGCTGCCTGTGCCCTTTCAAGCATGTGTTCAGAGTACCACAAACCACCGGATATATCTAGGGACGCGATTAGTTATTTCGGAGCACATGTAGGCAGTAACACCAATCAGCATCCACAAGACACTTAACTCTCCTACTACTGATAAAGAGACAATGGTCCACATCATGGGATTAACATGCAGTAACAACAAAATGTCATCTACTTTACAACAGGGTGCTAGGTCGACTAGACTATGACAGCTAACCTGCGATCTAGAGAAGCTAAGGCGAAATGAAGGCTTGATATTTAGAGGCTAACAATGACATATACAGTAGTTTGTGTGCTAATTAAAGTGTGAATGTACGATATTACAACAGATATAGTGGCATAAATACAATTAACAAAATAAAGTTAATTAACATACAGTTCTATTAAAAATGGAATAAAAGTTGAGAACAAACATTGCTTTTAAACGCACAATAAGCTAGTTTTTAATCACTAAATAGTTTTCGTCCGTACAAGCGGAAACTGAAATAAATGTATATACGTTAACTTGACAGTTGGTTTAGGTTACACAACACTAAAAAGCGATGCAAAAGTCAACACTAGTACTTGTTGATTGAATTGATTTTGAAGTGTTTCCTTCGTCATTTTCATGTTATGCTGTTTGCTTTCAAGTTTTATTGTCACTTGTATCTGCTTGTTTTGAAAATAATTGATATGAAAGATCATAGATACACACTTTACAATTTAACTAATCGGGCGGTAAGTATTCGAATACTTACACATTTTTCATTATTCGAATATTCGTTGCCATCCCTAAATAAAACCTTTAGCTGTAATATATATACACACACAAGGGCAAACCAAATGCTGTTTTACTATATGAAAAAGATAAAAGCTAATGCACTGTAGCAAGAATAAAGAGTTTCTCTCATTTTTGTAACAATTTCATGTTAACTAAAAACCCTCAGCCCTTGATATACGCACAAGGGCATGTGCTGTTTTAAGACAATACCCCAATTATACTACTAAAGTATTCACCAAAAAGCCTATATTGGAGTAAATGTTCAATGCTTATCATTTGATTTACTATTGGTACATGTAATATTGACATGCACTATTCATAATGTTCAAAGCTTATCATTTGATTTACTATTGGTACATGTAATATTGACATGCACTATTCATAATGTTCAAAGCTTATCATTGGATTTACTATTGGTACATGTAATATTGACATGCACTATTCATAATGTTCAATGCTTATCATTTGATTTACTATTCGTACATGTAATATTGACATGCACTATTCATAATGTTCAATGCTTATCATTTGATTTACTATTGGTACATGTAATATTGACACGCACTATTCATAATGTTCAATGCTTATCATTTGATTTACTATTGGTACATGTAATATTGACACGCACTATTCATAATGTTCAATGCTTATCATTTGATTTACTATTGGTACATGTAATATTGACATGCATTATTCATGATGTTCGCAATGTACTTAAAAGTGTTCCACAAAGATCATGCTAAAAACCAAAAGCTACATAACGAATGTGGAGGGAAAAGTATGGACCAGACTTAATAGCTTCGGGAAATTTTGCTCTTCTTCTTGCAGCTTTCCAGCAAACCCATGACTATGTGCATGTAAATATTTAGAATGATTTGATAGCTATATGAAATCCGGACACTAGATTTGTGGCAGCTGCATAACACTGATATTAGAATTGTAGTAAATGAACTAACTAACAAACAATAATCTTGAGCAATCAACTGCACTCCATGTGCAGTTTTCAGAAATGTTCCTTTTCCAATCCGTATTGTCATTATCATCATTATGTATTTGCTTCTAAACTGACTTTAAATAACATTTGTTGCAATATTAAATGTTTTTATAGTAGATTGTCAGGATGAGAGGTTACCAGTTGCAGAATGTCCTCTTCCTTAGGCACGACTAGCAGGCTGAGATCAGAGGTCGTCTGCTGAATGAGGCTGATCACCTGACCGTACGACCTTCCCGTTACTGGTTCCCCGTTTACAGAGATGATCCGGTCCCCAGCGTTCAGACCTGCAAGCTGGGCCGGGCCGCCCTCACGCACATTCTTTACGAAGATGGTGTCGAGTGGCTGGAGGCTGCCCTGCTCTACCTGCTGGTAGTATAGCTCTGAAATATTCAGTAACCAGCTCTGCAATACATAGTAACCAGCTCTGTAATATAGAGTAACCAGCTATGTTATATAGAGTAATCAGCTATGATACACAGAGTAACCAGCTATGTTATATAGATTAACCAGCTATGTTGTATAGATTAACCAGCTCTGTAATATAGAGTAACCAGCTCTGCAATATATAGTAACCAGCTCTGTGATATAGAGAAACCAGCTCTGTAATATAGAGTAACCAGCTATGTTATATAGATTAACCAGATATGTTACATAGAGTTATCAGCTATGATATATAGAGTAAACAGCTCTGTAATATAGGACAACCAGCTCTGCAATATAGAATGACCAGCTATGTTATATAGATTAACCAGCTATGTTGTATAGATTAACCAGCTCTGTAATATACAGTAACCAGCTATGTTACATAGAGTAATCAGCTATGTTATATAGATTAACCAGCTATGTTATATAGAGTTACCAGCTCTGTAATATAGAACAACCAGCTCTGTAATATATAGTAACCAGCTATGAAAACAGCATTATTAGCTCTGTAATATAGAGTAACCAGTCAGTCAGCATACATGGTAGAAATATAGAGTAACCAGTGTGCAGGGTTGAAATACTGAGTAAAGTCAGGATAGAAATAGAAAATACACAGTGAGAGAACATCCAGTTTAAAATCCAAGATTAGAGTGACATGTGTAAGTCAGTACACAGTCGTAGCATGTACAGCTTAGCAGTCAGTATGCAAAATCTAAATACTGAGAAACATAAATATTTATGGGAGACAGTAAGTTGTCAGTACCCACCTTCCCTCTGGTCGTCATCACTGGTGTAGTCTCTCTCCTGAAATACACAAAACAAACACATGGTGTTGAACATGAGGTAAACATGTCTCAATATCAGTACCAAAATATTATCGTATTAAATTTGGGAAAAATCTGGGAACTGAAAAGGTACAGGGGGGGGGGGGGTTCTGCTCAAAAGGAGAAGGGGGAAAGCCCAACCAGTTTGAAATTTTCTTAAAAGTAGGTTAATATTAGGATTTGTTTAATATACTGATTCTAAATAAGAATTTTTTTAACAAATCATCAAATCATTTCTCAAATCATTTTTCTCGATATTCTTACCTGACCCTTTTTCATTTAGTCAGTGACAATTCTGGAAAATGCAGAAACAGTAGATTTCGATGTCTTTTTCGCAGACAGTTTTGGAGAACTAGTTGCAATGCGATAATTGCGAAGGCTGTGCTATAAGGTCAAGTTTTGCTTTTTCTTGAATAATTTTCTTTCGAATGATGATATATGATGTTAAAGCAGGCTCTGAAGACATGAAAGTTGCATGTACAAATAACTGCATGCAAGTCTTGCAACTGTTGGAAATCAAATTTAATCAATCAATTTTTATGGTGATATGCAAACTGTGTAAGTTTGGTAAACATTGAATAAAGAATAATGTGTGCAAGCCAATCATTGATAACTCGTTGATGTTTTTTTCCACACACAAGGGGCAATAACTGGAACATGCTTACATTCGACTTCACCTGTAATCTTACGTTCATAGACAACCTGTGCACAATTGGTGAAGATTGGATGAAAAATGAAGTCTCTATCCTGAATAATGTCCATTTTTGTATATTTTTTTCACAAACAAAGGGCTATAAATCGGGTGTTTCTGGCCCGATTTTGCTTATATTCGACTTTAACTTGAATTTGATATTCATAGACAAACATTGCAAGATTGATGAAGATTGGATGAAATATGAAGTCTCTATCCTGAATAATGTCCATTTTTGTATATTTTTCTCACAAAGGGCACTACTTTCGGTGTTTCTGGTCCGATCTTGCTCATATTCAACTTTAACTGTAATCTCATGGTCATAGACAAACTGTGCAAGATTGGCAGTGTTCATTCTGGGCCGAGTTGCAGGTGGGCCAATGGCCCATCAGCCACAAAATCAGTGCGCCATTGAAGGATTTTCTTGGGGGGCGACATACTATATCATATTTTTCATGTTACTTTTAATATATTTTTTTTTAGAAAATGTCAAAAACATAAAGTTACTCTGATCATTGTACGATAACCACGAAAATGTCTTTAACAAACCTTTCTACAATTTGTGACCGTCAACCTTTGTGGAAGATTTATCAGTTTGTTCACCCAAACTTATAGATTAAGTATGGCACTATGGGTACGGCCAGATCAACGGATGTTTTCTCGCCCTCATTTTTCACAGTGTTCTCATTTTGCCTAGGAATTTTGGTGGAAAATTCAAAACATGTTGTCCCTCACTGCTTTCTTTATCTGCTTTTTGCTACAACATCGTTTTTTTTCTTATTAAAATCAACTTAAACCGCATGTAAATTTCAGACAGCACTGTTAGCAATTTGTGATGATGTAAGCGAGGTCAAATGGCGCGTGACCTTTATCGGCCAATAAAAACACTAGTTATAACACAGTGGGCGCACAATCGCCTAGCAACGGTTAATTTCCACTAACAATCCGGCTATGGGATGTTTACAATTCGCAATACGATTTTCGTGCAAAAAAAATAACTCGCCTGCAAATGGAATTTTCGATGCGCCCTAATGGTCCACTGACAGAATTTTTGTTGCGCCCATTTATATTTTACGGGAATACCGCAAAGGCGCAGCCCAGAATGAATGATGGACTGGTGAAGATGGGATAAACACTGAAGGTTCTATCCTGAATAATGTCCATTTTTGTATATTTTTTCATAAACAAAGGGCAATTACTCCTGTGTTTGAAAGACGATCTAGCGTCTGCTGAGATGCGATGGTCATACACAAACTGTGAAAGTTTGGTTTAAATTAGATGGAAAATAAAGTCTGTATGTTGGAAAAATGCCTTTTTGTACTTTTTTGCATGAACAATTGGCAATAACTCTGGTGTTACAGAGCATTTCGTGCTCAGGTGAGCTTAACAGGAAGAAAACTATATAAAATCATTGTTTTACGTTTCTACTTTTTTAATGAGTTTTATACGATTATGTAAGAAAATGATGTATTTTTGACAACTTTCTTTCGTTTTCACGATTGAAATCTGGAGTTCAGTCCCTTTAAACCCGACCCGAGATTACCGACTTAGCTCAGACTAATGATACCTATGTGAATGTCAGTTACTGGCATAAGTATGTGCACTTGGTAAACAGCTTAGATCGGCACAGCTTGGCCTGGAGTAGGTTAACTGACCACCCTGATAGGACTGAAATACTGTTTAAAACCATGAAAAATCCAAACAAACAAACAAATGATCACTGCTCTCAGCTCACCAGGTATGTCTAGATAACTCCACCAGTAGCAGCCACCCAGCAATGCTTGGAATGTACATCAACGGTATAGAGTGACATACCTCCATCTGTACAGTCATGCATGCTGTAAGACTAGCATCACAACTGGGCAGAGGGGTGTAGATAGAAGCAGATTTGTGTAGGAAAATGTTATGTCTCTCCAAGGAGTTCAATCATATATAGTTTCCTGCT
Organism: Congeria kusceri; assembly: GCA_027627225.1. Classification (NCBI taxonomy): domain Eukaryota; kingdom Metazoa; phylum Mollusca; class Bivalvia; order Myida; family Dreissenidae; genus Congeria; species Congeria kusceri. The sequence goes on along the minus strand of CM051038.1, from coordinate 1,053,285 downwards.
TTACATGTTAAAGATGACAAACACAATACACATTACCTTACAACACATAAATTTAAATACAAATAGTGCATGATTCAGGTGAACGTATTTAGTGCTGTCTAGCTGGCCAAAAGTTGTAAAGAACAAACATATGGAGGGTAGGAACCATTCCTACCCACTGAACATCCACCCCAAAAATGAGGGAACACAGGTCATCACTTGATCTACTGACTATACAGTTGTGATATAGACGTACTGTAAAATCAATTTATTTCGCGGTTTCTAAATTTCGCGCTTCTAGGTAAAACAGCTTATTCACTCTGTGCTAGATTATTTTAGTTTTTCTCCATATTTGACTAATAATAATATAAAAAGAAAATTATTGTGGGGTCTTAAATTTGCACTATATTTTGACCACGAAATACAAGAAAATTAGACCAACACAAAATAAAACGATTTTACAGTATAAACAACTACATGCTGATAAAACCTAGATTTGGTATTTTCCTATTCACTGCACACTAAAATGAAAGACACTTGGGGTGATAATAAAGATGATGGCACGTTGGATTGATGTGCAGAGAAATGTGGATCTGAGATAAGGAATAGGTCTCCCAGGAATGCTGCCGACAGCTGACACTTGTGTGCTCGGTAAGATTCTCAAGCGTTTCTCACACAGCGTAGTATGCCAGGTATGTACCCAGCGTACATGTACCCCCTCCCCTACCCTGGAATGGTAGGCAGCTGCCTAGAGTAATGATCCGTAATAATAGGAATCTGTGAATGATTACAGTGGTTTCTTATCAGTATTATATCTCTCAACTCTGATCAAAGTGACAACTATTTTCGTTCTTGCATCGTTAAACTCAATTTATCTAGTCATTTGTCTCCTCCAACAATATTTATCAGCAACTATGTAAGATCAATGCACTCTTGTTTAAAACAACAAAAAACGAACAAAAATTATGAATATTGTATTGAGATTATTAGAAACCATTCAACAGAATGTTAAAACGTGTACTTCTGTGCTAATTTTGTATGTTCTTATTCATGAAACTCTATCAAGAAGTTAAACAGGTCGCCAATGCACACAAGAACAATTGTACATCGGTACACTGGCACTCTGGTGCCCTGCACTCCCCACATCCCACAAGACTCTGGTACCCTGCACTCCCCTCATCCCACAAGACTCTGGTACTATGCACTCCCCACATCCCACAAGACTCTGGTACCCTGCACTCCCCACATCCCATGAGACTCTGGTACCCTGCACTCCCCACATCCCACAAGACTCTGGTACCCTGCACTCCCCACATCCCACAAGACTCTGGTACCCTGCAGTCCCCACATCCCACAAGACTCTGGTACCCTGCACTCCCCACATCCCACTCGGGGCTCCACTCACCAGGTACTTCCACTCCAGCATCTCCAGCTCTGGTTCGGGCTCATCAAATGAGAACATCGAGCCGTGACCAAACATGTCGCCATCCAATCTAACCGAGGTAAGTGAAAAGTGTGTCCACTACAACCATGACTGTGGGTACCTTTTGCTTCCCACTTGGCAAACTCTTATATCCTTCACACAGCTTGAATACACAACAGTTTCACCTGTTATCACTGATACAACTGCTTAGTTATTCATCTTCAAATAATTCCGAAACAACTATATTTTTATTTTCCTTCTTGCTTGTGCACTAGTCTCTGACATTGAGGGTATCAAACTAACATCCTGGTAAACTTGGACCAATCCATGATGGGTGTGTGTCAGGTCAGTCTGACATTGTGATCATTGAGATTTCCTCCAATCAAGTGGGCCTGGCGGTTTGTATACAAAGTCACCAAAAAATGACAAGAGATCCCTTTAGTGTAAAAATCCAGTCACCAATGTGACACCACCAGTCACCAGTTTCAATTCAGTCACCACTCAATGACTAGTCACCTTCTAATGACCAGTCACAAGTTTCTCTAAGCCCCAGTCACACACACAGACGCACATACACAGTGACAGGCAGGCGAAATCAGCTCCGGAGCAACATGCCTCACTACCTGGGCTGATTACCGCATTGTGTCGTTGTAATATAACCAACAGGTATGTACTGTATATCACTCAATAACAACTCCATTGGTACAAGAAACAGTAACTGGTTAAGCATCCCAACTTTACAACCCATAACAGCACCATCAGCCACATACTGATGAAATAAAACTTTGCAATACAAAAATGTTACCGATTTGTTATAAATGAGACAGATATAAAGTATCCTATGTGTGTTATGTTTAATGTACTCACATTTTCTAGGAAAATATTCTCTTTTTTATTATTCACTTAATTAATCAAAGACTTTGATGGGTTGAACAGGTTATTTTTCTCTCCAGAGTAATGGCAAACCTCTCTATGAAACACCCATCTTGCTTCCATACTCCATATGAGGCGTGTCATGGGAAAACCTGTCTTAATGCATGTGCGTAAAGTTACATCCCGTATTAGCCTGTGCAGTCCGCACAGGCTAATCCCGGATAACACTTTTTGCCTACAGTGGATTAATGTTTAGAAGAAACTTCCTTGAAACAGAAAATACCATAAAAGCCGAAAGTGTAGTCCCGGATTAGCCTGTGCACACGCCTCAAATAATCATACAACAATAATTGTACAAGGCCTGCTTGTAAATGACATTAATTTCAATAAAAATCTGTTTGTGTTCTCTGCCATCACAGCAGTGTATGACATTAATTTCAATATAAATCTGTTTGTGTTCTCTGCCACCACAGCAGTGTATGACATTAATTTTAATGTAAATATGTTTTTGTGTTCTTTGCCATCATAGCAGTGAATGACATTAATTTCAATATAAATCTGTTTGTGTTCACTTCCATCACAGCAGTGAATGACATTAATTTCAATATAAATCTTTTTGTGTTCTCTGCCACCACAGCAGTGAATGACATTAATTTCAATATAAATCTGTTTTTGTGTTCTCTGCCATAATAGCAGTGTATGACATTAATTTCAATATAAATCTGTTTGTGTTCTCTGCCATCACAGCAGTGAATGACATTAATTTCAATATAAATCTGTTTGTGTTCACTGCCATCACAGCAGTGAATGACATTAATTTCAATATAAATCTGTTTGTGTTCTCTTCCATCACAGCAGTGAATGACATTAATTTCAATATAAATCTGTTTGTGTTCTCTGCCATCACAGCAGTGAATGACATTAATTTCAATATAAATCTGTTTGTGTTCTCTGCCATCACAGCAGTGAATGACATTAATTTCAATATAAATCGGTTAAAAAGTGTTCTCTGCCATCACAGCAGTGAATGACATTAATTTCAATATAAGTCTGTGTGTGTTCTCTGCCATCACAGCAGTGTATGACATTAATTTCAATATAAATCTGTTTGTGTTCTCTGCCATCACAGCAGTGTATGACATTAATTTCAATATAAATATGTTTGACAGCAATGTATGACATTAGTTTCAAAATAAATATGTTTGTGTTCTCTGCCATCACAGCAGTGAATGACATTAATTTCAATATAAATCTGTATGTGTTCTCTGCCATCACAGCAGTGTATGACATTAATTTTAATATAGATCTGTTTGTGTTCTTTGCCATCACAGCACTGAAAGACATTAATTTCAATATAAATCTGTTTATGTTCTCTGCCATCATAGCAGTGAATGACATTAATTTTAATATAGATCTGTTTGTGTTCTCTGCCATCACAGCAGTGAATGACATTAATTTCAATATAAATCTGTTTGTGTTCTCTGCCACCACAGCAGTGAATGACATTAATTTTAATATAGATCTGTTTGTGTTATTTGCCATCACAGCAGTGAATGACATTAATTTCAATATAAATCTGTTTATGTTCTCTGCCATCACAGCAGTGAATGACATTAATTTCAATAAAAATCTGTTTGTGTTCTCTGCCATCACAGCAGTGAATGACATTAATTTCAATATAAATCTGTTTGTGTTCTCTGCCATCACAGCAGTGTATGACACTAATTTCAATATAAATATGTTTGTGTTCTCTGCCATCACAGCAGTGTATGACACTAATTTCAATATAAATCTGTTTGTGTTCTCTGCCATCACAGCAGTGTATGAAATTAATTCAATATAAATCTGTTTGTATTATCTGCCATCACAGCAGTATATGACATTAATTTCAATATAAATCTGTTTGTGTTCTCTGCCATCACAGCAGTGAATGACATTAATTTTAATATAGATCTGTTTGTGTTCTCTGCCAACACAGCAGTGTAAGCGAATCCTGCTGTTTGAGAAAACTACGGTATGACGTGATTTCTCACTGACTGAACTTGGCACCCTGACAAAGGTTCCAAGAAAAAAACAAACATCATAATTACAATCATAACACTGAAGATAGCAGCCTAAGATGTAAACACCTCCTACAGGTGGGCTGTCACAGTTCAATGAGAACATCAGTGGTGAACACAGGGGGGGGGGGGCTTTCACAGTTCAATGAGAACATCATTGGTTAATAACAGGGGGGGGGGGGCTGTCACAGTTCAATGAGAACATCAGTGGTGAACACATGGGAGGGGGGAGGCTGTAACAGTTCAATGAGAACATCAGTGGTGAACACAGAGGCTGTCACAGTTCAATGAGAACATCCATGGTTAACACAGAGGCTGTCACAGAGAACATAGCAGGAAACACAGAGGGCAGGGCTGTTGCAGTTCAATGAGAACATCAGTGGTGAACACAGGAGGGGGGGGGGGGGTGCTGCAGTTCAATGAGAACACCAGTGGAGAACACAGAGGGAGGGGGTTCAATGAGAACAACATTTGCAATGAATACTGGCGTTCCCTATATTTAGTAACAACAAGGGTGATGAATACTGGAGTTCCTTATATTTAGTAACAACAAAGGTGATGAATACTGGAGTACCCTATATTTAGTAACAACAAGGGTGATGAATACTGGAGTAACCTATATTTAGTAACAATGAGGGTGATGAATACTGTAGTACCCTATATTTAGTAACAACAAGGGTGATGAATATAGGGATAGTCAATATTAAGTAACACAAATGTTGGTAAGTGAACAAGATTGCCACAATTCAGTGAAAATGCTTCACGATGGAGAATCTTAGAGAAACAAAAGTTCAGTATTGCTGACATGCTGTTTCACGACCTCAATGATTACCAATGGATATTATTGTCCACATGTCAATAAATGTCATGATTTAGTGTGGTGAAACATGACTGTAACCACACTTGTCCAATTACAATCTAGCAAACTTTGTTGGAAACTGCTATACTTCACTAAGAACAATGGTAAATTGTAGGAATAATGACTTTGATTATTATCCCATGCTGGCATGTTTGCTTGTTCCCTCGTATTCTAAGGCCCCCCCCCCCAAAAAAAAAGAAGTCCAGTTTCTGATCTCCCGACCGACCCTTTACTTTTGCTGCTGACCCTACATATTTTTGGTCCAAAAATAATAAAGACTAAAAAAGACTGTTACCGTGTACAACACAAACTATTCTCCCACCATAAAAAAATAAAAATAAAAGTAAAATAAATTCCTACCCTTATTTTTTTTGGCAGGAGACCAGAAACGGAACTCTTTTTTTTGGCCTAAGCAGAAGTGACACACACTGTACTAAGTTATGAGCACTGTTTGCACCTGTAACTTGTTTGTGACTGAAATCAGCTTATTGAGAATCACTGTTTCTTGTAACCAAGTACTGAATGCCTCTGTTAAAGGGACTTGTTTACGGACTAAAAGTCATTTATTAAATTGTGGAAAGTTACTAAAACTGCAAATCCATCACTTTAAAACAAATTTCTTTACAATCAGTACCCATTATAAAAACAAATAGGGAAGCAGTGAGTCCATTGCACCAAAGTGAGCTAGCAGTGGCAGGGTTAACAGCACCACGCCACATACCTGACTACAGGCCAGTGGTAAACACTGGAGAGGTGAAGGTAAGCTACCCTAATACCTGACTACAGGCCAGTGGTAAACACTGGAGAGGTGAAGGTAAGCTACCCTAATACCTGACTACAGGCCAGTGGTAAACACTGGAGAGGTGAAGGTAAGCTACCCTAATACCTGACTACAGGCCAGTGGTAAACACTGGAGAGGTGAAGGTAAGCTACCCTAATACCTGACTACAGGCCAGTGGTAAACACTGGAGAGGTGAAGGTAAGCTACCCTAATACCTGACTACAGGCCAGTGGTAAACACTCGAGAGGTGAAGGTAAGCTACCCTAATACCTGACTACAGGCCAGTGGTAAACACTGGAGAGGTGAAGGTAAGCTACCCTAATACCTGACTACAGGCCAGTGGTAAACACTGGAGAGGTGAAGGTAAGCTACCCTAATACCTGACTACAGGCCAGTGGTAAACACTCGAGAGGTGAAGGTAAGCTACCCTAGTGACTGCATGGAGTTGTATTTATCAAGATTTCAGAAAACAGGTCTGCATGAGTGCTGATTACATACACAGGCGGGGAGTGTGGAGCCTGGGGACTCCACTACTGTAAAACCATTTTGTTTCGTGATGTCAAAATTTCACACTTTCTTGAAAAATGGCTCAATTGGGTAGTCTTTAATTCACACATTTTTCATTTGATGTACACTTTTTACTAATCTTTCAAAACAAAAATAATATTGTAAATCATTTTTCTGTTTGTAACAATCATCCAGTAATAAGTGATGCACATGTCACTACTAACAATGCACTTAGGGTCTCATGCACCCTCTCGTTACACATGCATATACCAGTGCTTTTTTCACCTTTGGGGGAAAAGTGGCAGGGCCCTTAAGATAAGGAAATTTATGACAAAAGGGGATTTTATTTTTAGAAAAAGCATTATTACATGTTAATATTCTACTTTATTATAAAACAATGAATTGCTTTGAAACAAATGATAACTTAAGAGTATGCACTAACCTGGTTTGATGAAAAATTGCTGAGATTGTTTACCCAAATTCCTCTATCTTAGTCTATGTTTGTCCGATTTTGGTAATTTTTTTGTAAAATAAAGCTTACATTCTGAGGGGAATTCTATGGTAAACATCGAGGGAAAATATATACCTTTTAAGCAGGGGAATGGGGCCGAAATTTGGTCCTCAACTGGCCTTAAAAACACACTGTATACACAAACTGAATGAAACTGACCAATTCATTTGTCCGCACTAATTTATATACCATTAAATAAATTATTTTAGATTAACATGGGGTCTTTAAATTTGCGCTAAGTTTGAACCGCGAAATACGCACAAATTAAACAAACACAAAATCAAATAACTTTATAGTATCTGGCTCTCAAAGCAGCAACTGTTCAGCTTCTTGCTGGTGATAAGCAACATTTCAACTCAATCATTTCATGTGCCTGCTTGCTGATAAGCAACATTTCAACTCCATCATTTCATGTGCCTGCTTGCCTTGGAATTTCTTACACTAGGTATACAATTTTATATGGGTTTGATGTTGGAGATTAATTACAGTATTGACATCCAGAAAATCTTTACAAAGAGGTTTGCCTACAGAGGGTCTGTTTGTATTTTTCGCCATTTTTAAAAGTATTTCAGTCATATCATGGCGGTCAGTTAACCCACACACACTTTTCCTGGGCAAGCTTAGCCGATCTTAGCGGTTTGCCAGTACTAAGTGCACATACCTATGCCAGTAACTGAAAACTGCCGTACTTGAATCAGAGGTAGGAGGAGAATGGCCGTAGAAATAATTTCATGACCAATCCCCACACAATTTATGTGGCCGGGCTGGGGTTCGAACTCACGATCCCCGTATTTGTAGTCCAGCGCTCTACCAACTAAGCTAGCCTGGCCCGACACCTACAGAGGGACTGACATTTTAATATAATGTGGCCTGAGAGTGGACATAAGTACAAATAGCATGGAACGACACTAAGAGTTTGTAAATGTACATGTATATAGTTTCGTACTCGGTGTTTTAGGACCAATGTTTGTAGATGTATATGGTTTCGTACTCGGTGTTTTAGGACCAATGTTTGTAGATGTATATGGTTTCGTACTCAGTGTTTTAGGACCAATGTTTGTATATGTATATGGTTTCGTAATCAGTGTTTTAGGACCAATGTTTGTAGATGTATATGGTTTCGTACTCAGTGTTTTAGGACCAATGTTTGTAGATGTATATGGTTTCGTACTCAGTGTTTTAGGACCAATGTTTGTAGATGTATATGGTTTCGTACTCAGTGTTTTAGGACCAATGTTTGTATATGTATATGGTTTCGTACTCGGTGTTTTAGGACCAATGTTTGTATATGTATATGGTTTCGTACTCAGTGTTTTAGGACCAATGTTTGTATATGTATATGGTTTCGTACTCAGTGTTTTAGGACCAATGTTTGTATATGTATATGGTTTCGTAATCAGTGTTTTAGGACCAATGTTTGGCCGAAATTGGGCCCTATTGAAAGACACATTTGGTCAAAACCAAGACTGAACAGTTCTTCAATTCCAACTCTGAACACACAAAGAATATCTCAAACATAACCATACACTTAACAATGTGACAGTACTCCCTTAACAATGTGAAGAGAAAATATGTAACAATATTTCACAACCCCCCCCCCCCCAGTCTTACCTTGAGGAAGTGTTTGGGTTCTGGTGGGTACACAATGTCAAAGAGTGAAACCAGAGCCCCTTTAAGATCCCACCACCCACTCCCCTTGAACACCCCTGAACGAGTCATCCTTACCTTGAGAAAGTGTTTGGGTTCTGGTGGGTACACAATGAAGTGTCTAAGAGTGAAACCATAGCCCCGCTCCGTGCGGGGGATGTGGACAGTGCGGGGGCCAGTGAGCGGAGTAGACTTGCTGCGCGCTAACTTCCAGCCCGTGCCCTGAAACACCGAAACATGGCTATATAATTTTGAACATATCACACTTTCCACCTACAGTGGATTTACGTTTAGAAAAAACTTCCTTAAAACAGAAAATACCATAAAAGCATTAGTGTCTTCCCAGATCAGCCTGTGCGGACTGCCCAGGCTGATCCGGGACAACACTTAACGCACGTGCATTAAAGCCTGGTTTTCCCCCGACACGCCTCATTGTATACAGGGGTCTTGATCTCCATGTTTAGCATCATTACATGAATCATCATTATGTGAATTTTAGCTTTAGTCCTCATGATAATAATATGTCTTATTTTTTCCTTTTCTTTAAATTAAATTTAATTGTTGTTTTATCTTTTAACACTTTATATTTCAATGTTGATACATATATTGTTCCTTTAGATGTGTATATATGTTGTTTTTTTATATACTTGTAAAGCACTTTTGAACGTATTTTATATATGAAAAGAGTGCTATATAAATTTGGTATAATAATAATAATAATTACCAACAAAAAAGTATATATTTTTCCCCCATTTCAGACCAAAATTCCCCCTAAAAGAATTGCCATCGAATTTGTTTTTGTTTGTTTATGGGAGTAATTTTCCAGGATCAAATTTACTTAGCACCGTTACAAATGGTTAACGATAAAATCCGAACAACTCCACGTGGTCGTGTTAAATGACCGTTTTGACTTGTCTGGTTCCCGATTATTTTTTAATTCGAATTATCATTATTTCGAAGTCTAAAATGCGGTCCCAAATGAATATTTCACACTTATTTGCCTATTTTTAATTCGAAGTTGCAGTCTAGATTGGGACCCGATGTTTTCACATCTTCGGTGAAATGATTCGTGGCCCGCGCGTCATTAGTGGCTGTTATTCGCTAATAGGCGCAATTGTCGATCATTAAGGAGCTTGCACACAATAATTACAGAAGCGTGTCCAAGCTATAAACAACACTGTCAATACATGGGCAATTAATGTCGAGTAATAATTTTAGGTATATATTTGGAAGTTGTCATTTACAGTTCATATCTTGATATTCCTATCAATACACTAATACAAATGGAAAATCTATTCACTCAACCGTGTGTCGTTTAAATTTATGCCTGTTGTTATATGTATAGTGCTATATTAATTGTTGTGTATATAAAGTAATGTATTTATATTTAAATATGTTTATTTTTGACATTTATGAATATATAATAAATAACAAACACATATTATAGTTTCTATTTATTATTAATTTATCCATAATACACATTACGAAATTACATTACGGATCAAATAACACCTTAAATGAATTAAGGTATAGTGTTACCTTTTGCGACTGTCACAAATAAAATATTTACGGTGTTCTAAAGGAAATGTTTAATTCGAACCATCGTTATTTCGAAGTTTTAAGCCCGGCCCCGTTGACTGCGAAATGACAATGTTCAAATGTATATATATATATATATATATAGATAATTGCTAGCTTATTTGCCGGAAACTTTAATTTCTGTTGTGGGAAAATGGCTTCTGCTAGAAAGTAATCAAAACAGGTAAAGCAAAAAGGCACAAATACTGTGTCTCACAGTCGATAACATTGTTTATTACTGTATAAGAAATGTCTCACAGTCGATAACATTGTTTATTACTGTATAAGAATTAGTATTAGTAGTTTAACATAACTAGAAAAGGTTAAAAATTGGAAGTGAAAAAACTATTTGTAAAACATAATGGAAGTGAACAATTATCTGTTGCACTGCTCCACCTTCCCGTCATGGCCATGGTCAAGTGGTAGATGTTTAAAACATTGACTAGTTACTATAATATTAAATTTATTGATAATTAATCATGAATAAAGTTGTTAGGTAAACAGTTAGACAAAATCAAGTGATTTGAAAGGTATATTTAATAGTGTGAATTTTTTACTCATTTGCACAGTCAAAATTCCCCCCTTCTGCGTAAAATGATGCTGAAATTCCCCCACTTGAGGGTACAGATACTTTCCCCCCAAACCAGAGAGAGACCCCTGCAACCGAACAGGCTAATCCGGGACGATACTTTCCGCCTAAAGTGGATTTATGTTTAGAAGAGACTTCCTTACAACAGAAAATACCATAAAAAAGCAAAGTGTCGCCCCAGATCAGCCTGTGTGGACTCCACAGGCTGATCCGGGACAACACTTTAAGCACGTGCATTTAAGCCCAGTTTTTCAACGACACGACTCATATGGATATTCCACTGTGGGGGACAGTATGTCTCTCCCCATGACAGTTTGTGATCTACACCTCACTCTGCACTTTGCCAACCAGAAGAATGTGCCCAGGGCTAGACTTGACTTCAGTTCATTTGAAATCATTGGTGTAATAATTGGTGTAATAATTGGTGTAATAATGATGGCTGTGCAGCACAGCGAGTGACCCCATTACGAAAATCAGCGTAAAACATCAAGCTGATGAATTGGCCTGATCAAGCAATTAATTCTTACAATGAAAGGTAAGTTTACTGATCAGCAGGGATGACTGATTATTCACAGGGCCTGGCCACTGCTTTCTTATTTATTTCAATCTTTCATCAACTTTATTGAGCAAGTGTTTGATGAACAGAGCAGTTAAGAAGCTAAATTAAGTCAATAATTCACAGAAGAAACTTTAAATATAAAGAATGAATGAATGAATTGCTTTTACCCGACAACATTGTGATTTTTATTACAAGTAATGCATTTGAAATTGTTTATGAATTTGGGTTAAGTGTCATTAAAAACAATTAAAAATATCTTTAATATATTTTTTTTTAAGTAAAAAGCATATACATACTGCTTATTCAGTGTTTTCAATTTAAAAAGACATAAATAATCAAAATGATTTTTAAAACAAGTAAACAACTGATAAAAAAGTAGCAATCTTTTACAAGTCTGAATTGTACAGAATCAGACAATGAGCATCAAAATCTTCTAAGTTTTAAACAAAAATAATAATAAACAGAAAGAATGTGTAAGTCACAGCTCTTGGTAAACTGAACTGTGCTAAATTATGGTAGCTCAACTTATTTACAAGTTCTCCTAAAACTGTTTGTATTCATAACTTCTTTAGAAATCTGTTTAATGTGCTAATTTAAGATCAGTATAACTACAACACTGACTACCAGGTCCAGGATGAACAATAGTTTCCTTGCAGGAATATTTATACAAATTCTCTGTGTTTCAACTATTTTTTACATGTTAAACCTTGCACATTGTTGACATACGCATGTACATGATCGTGATGTTATCTGTGTGAAAATGAAACACAGTGTTTGAACATATGCATGATTATTATTCACTATTATTATTATTCTAATTAGTATCATTATTACATGTATTATAAAATATTAATATTATAGATGTAAATTATTACTTTATTTCTTTTAAATTTGTACTGCCAATAATATTGCTCATAATACTACTAATAATAATAATAATCAATATAACAGATGTTAATTATTACTTTAATAATTATAAATTTTTTTCTGCTAATAATATTGATACTACTACTACTACTACTACTACTACTACTAATTATAATTATAATAATTATATTTATATTATTGTCATTATTATTATTATTATTATTACCATCATTATCATTATTTTTATTATTAGTATCATTATCATTATTTGTATTATTATTATTATCATTATTATTATTATTATTATTATCATTATTAATTCAAGTGAAAATGGCATTTCAGTATTTCAATTTACAAGTTTAGGTCAATGTGTCTTTACTTGAAACCTATAATTGTACTTCAAACTTTTTTCAACTTTTTTTTGTTTCCAACCTTTGAATAAACCTATATAAAGGCACATTTAATTAATTAGATCCGATTAACCTATTTTGGACAATTTTGCATGATCCCTGGCTATTTCAATTATATGCTGTATACACCTCAATGCATTTGGTTTGATCCTGTTTTGCAAATACAACCAAATATTTTCAATGATCACAAAAGAGTTTACCAAACTATTATCTTCAATTACCCAATAATTACTGCACGTAGTTGGTGAAACGCTACTGCACACTGTCACATTCCGCAGTTGTTGGACAAACCGGTCATTAACAATCTGTAATAGTTCAATTAAAATTCTTCCGTCCTTCTCTACACACACTACATGATTTTCTACATGGTGGCCACATCGGTGATTTGTCCCTGACAAAATGTGATTTTCCTTGACATTTATTGAAAGGTGACTTGTTTGATTTGCGTGCAGAGATTACAGTGATTTATAACAAATTGTATATACATGTATTATCTCAGTTGTACCCTTCTAGCCATTTGTACTACCACCATTATGATACATTTGTACTACCACCATTATGATACATTTGTACTACCACCATTATGATACATTTGTACTACCACCACTATGGTACATTTGTACTACCACCATTATGATACATTTGTACTACCACCATTATGATACATTTGTACTACCACCATCATGATACATTTGTACTACCACCATTATGATACATTTGTACTACCACCATTATGATACATTTGTACTACCACCATTATGGTACATTTGTACTACCACCATTATGGTACATTTGTACTACCACCATTATGATACATTTGTACTACCACCATTATGATACATTTGTACTACCACCATTATGATACATTTGTGTATTTTATTGTCACAATGTTTTTATTATTTTGTAAAATTCTAAAACTCACTGTTTCTATAAAATATTTTTCTTTCACTTTTGGTCAAATCCCTTCCCTGATTTGTCCCCGAGCTTTTTAGAAAGTTAAATATTCCCTGATTCTTGCCTGCAGAACAGTTTTCACACTTTTCCCCTGTACTTCAGGCCGTGGCTACCCTGTTGTAAAATACAGGCATTCGTACATACCAAGCTAAAAAATGCTACCAAATGTGAACCTGACTTTAAAGGCTAAAACTACCCGACATCAAACACTGCACTATTCAGGACCAACAAGACCAAGAATGTAAGAGGTTAATTTCCAAAATACCTTACAAACACAGAGACTGGAATATTTTTTTGTGTGACATAGTTAGGTGACACATGTCCATTTTACACATCAGGTTTCAACAGCGATGAATTTGAATAAGCAATGTAAAAGTTGGGAATAAGAGGTTAGGGTTGCGAGTATCATTAGATCGGCTTCTTTTTTTTTTTAATTCTTAAAGAACAAAATTACTTTAACAAACTTACAATTAACAACATTTATAACTTAACAGTATAATTAAATAAGTTCAACAAAAACTTAATAATTAGGTTTCCACTTCTTTTTATTATAATTTGATCATTTTCAATCTTAAATGTTACTATTTAAAGTAATTGAATACAATATCAGATTCAGCTGCAGGTATTTCTCTATGCTAATGAAAACGTTTCATTTAATCATTTAGATAGGGGGCATACTGGTATTCTGAATAATAAACAATGAACATTAGTTACCTTGTAACCATTTAATCCCAGTTTATATTAACTCAGACATTTCCAACATAAAGTCTTTTACAGATCACAATCGGTCATTTCTGCTCAGATTTCACCAGTCTGTTTTGAACCCCTTTATCCAACACAGTATTGAACAGTCACAATACCTCAGCTTTTACTTCCAATCCTGGACACAAAACAGACCCCTACCAGTCTCAGTTCACACTCCCCAACTTCTAACACAACACTGCCACTGTCCATGAGACAGGATATATATACAGCTCCTCACTATCTCCCCCACATCAACCAGCCTGATACAAATCAATTTGTAAACTAAACATTCAATTACAGTGGTGTGCTATGAAAGACAGGCATTGTAATCTGCTGAAGTTTAACCTCACTGACAGACAGAGGGCAGCCAGGCATGCCTGGAAGATGAAGAAACAGGCAGGATATTCACCGCAACCCCACCCTCCTTCCAGCCTTGCCAGCTACCACCCTTCCTTCCAGCCCTGCCAGCTACCACCCTTCCTTCCAGCCTTGCCATCTACCACCCTTCCTTCCAGCCTTGCCAGCTACCACCCTTCCTTCCAGCTTTGCCAGCTACCACCATTCCTTCCAGCCTTGCCAGCTACCACCTTTCCTTCCAGCCCTGCCAGCTACCACCCTTCCTTCCAGCCCTGCCAGCTACCACCCTTCCTTCCAGCCCTGCAAGCTACCACCCTTCCTTCCAGCCTTACCAGCTACCACCCTTCCTTTCAGCCTTGCCAGCTACCACCTTTCCTTCCAGCCTTGCCAGCTACCGCCCTTCCTTCCAGCCCTGCCAGCTACCACCCTTCCTTCCAGCCCTGCCAGCTACCACCCTTCCTTCCAGCCCTGCCAGCTACCACCCCTCCTTCCAGCCTTGCCAGCTACCACCCTTCCTTCCAGCCCTGCCAGCTACCACCCTCACACTCCAGCCATGCCAGCTACCACCCTTCCTTCCAGCCATGCCAGCTACCACCCTTCCTTCCAGCCCTGCCAGCTACCACCCTTCCTTCCAGCCTTACCAGCTACCACCCTTCCTTCCAGTCCGGCCAGCCACCACTGGCCATGCCAGCTACCACCCTCACACTCCAGCCATGCCAGCTACCACCCTTCCTTCCAGCCCTGCCAGCTACCACCCTTCCTACCAGTCCAGCCAGCTACCACTGGCCATGCCAGCTACCACCCTCACACTCCAGTCCTGCCAGCTACCACCCTTCCTTCCAGCCCTGCCAGCTACCACCCTCACACTCCAGCCCAGCCAGCTACCACCCTCACACTCCAGTCCTGCCAGCTACAACCCTCACACTCCAGTCCTGCCAGCTACAACCCTCACACTCCAGTCCTGCCAGCTACCACCCTCACACTCCAGTCCAGCCAGCTACCACCCTTCCTTCCAGCCCAGCCAGCTACCACCCTCACACTCCAGCCCAGCCAGCTACCACCCTCATACTCCAGTCCTGCCAGTTACCACCCTCACACTCCAGTCCTGACAGCTACAACCCTCACACTCCAGTCCTGCCAGCTACAACCCTCACACTCCAGTCCTGCCAGCTACCACCCTCACACTCCAGTCCAGCCAGCTACCACCCTTCCTTCCAGCCCAGCCAGCTACCACCCTCACACTCCAGCCCAGCCAGCTACCACCCTCATACTCCAGTCCTGCCAGTTACCACCCTCACACTCCAGTCCTGACAGCTACAACCCTCACACTCCAGTCCTGCCAGCTACAACCCTCACACTCCAGTCCTGCCAGCTACCACCCTCTCACTCCAGTCCAGCCAGCTACCACCCTTCCTTCCAGCCCAGCCAGCTACCACCCTCACACTCCAGCCCAGCCAGCTACCACCCTCATACTCCAGTCCTGCCAGTTACCACCCTCACACTCCAGTCCTGACAGCTACAACCCTCACACTCCAGTCCTGCCAGCTACAACCCTCACACTCCAGTCCTGCCAGCTACCACCCTCACACTCCAGTCCTGACACAAACCCACCCTCATTACAGACACTGCTCAACCCTTAGTTCTGACACAACCTGAGGCCTGACACAAACAGAGTCATACACAGACCTGAGTCTTGGCACAACCCGAGTCCTGACACAAACAGAGACTGTACGCTTTTAAAGTTACACAACCCGAGTCTTAACACTACCAAAGTCCTTACACAACTCAAGTCTTGAAACTACCAAAGTCCTTACACAACTAGCGTCTTGACACTAGCAAAGTCCTTACACAACCAGCGTCTTGACACTACCTAAGTCTTTACACAAACAGAGTCTTGACACTACCAAAGTCCTTACACAACCAGAGTCTTAACACTATCAAAGTCCTTACACAACCAGAGTCTTTACACTACTAAAGTCCTTACACAACCAGAGTATTGACACTACCAAAGTCCTTACACAACCAGAGTCTTGACACAACCAAAGTCCTTACAAAACCAGAGCCTTTACACAACCAAAGTCCTTACACAACAAAAGTCCTTACAACCAAAGTCCTTACACAACCCTTAGTACTGACACAACCCAAATCCTGACACAACCCTAGTCTTGACACAACCCGAGTCTTGACAAAACCTGAGTCTTGACACAACCCTTAGTCCATACACAATCCGAGTCCTGACACAATCTTAGGCCTGACACAACCAAAGTCCTGACAAACCCTGAGTCCTGAGACAACCCGAGTCCTGAGACAACCCAAGTCCTGACACACCCCGAGTCCTGAGACAACCTGAGTCCTGACACAACAGAAGTCCTGACACACCCTGAGTCCTGAGACAACCCGAGTCCTGACACAAAAGAAGTCCTAACACACCCTGAGTCCTGACACAACAGAAGTCCTGACACAACCAGAGTCATGACACAACCTGAGTACTGACACAAACCTACTCCCAGCTGAGATTCAAACACAACCCCACCCAGAGTCCAGACTCCACTGTTTATAAACACATATTATAGCACTGCCTTGCTGAGATCAATTCACACACAGCTTAGCATGTTCTCACTTTAATAGCAGCTTCATTTACACTCTGCAATTCCATGGAGCTGAACATGAACTCCTACATGACCTTCAGCCTACTTCAGAACTCTAAAATGTCAGGTTGCATTTAAGATGCACATTATTTGAATAAACAATATTTACAGGGTGCTTGTGCCAGACCCAGCGTGGATTAACATGAAATGTAATTATTTTTCTTAGTAAAAAGCATCAAAAACAGAAAATTTGTCGACTTCAGCAATTGATCATATTTAATTTGATCTATTGTGGTCATAGCAAACATTTTTTCCTAACAAAGTTAACAAAAAATATTTCATTTTTAAAACAAAAATGCTACTAAACATGCCTGACCTGCTCTTTGATTCTCACCTTGTCTGGTGGACTGGTTATCCCCATACAAAACACGGAAACCACTCAGAGAAAACTTCTATCACACACTTGACACTTGTTTAATTCCAACAATTGAATTATTGTTAACAATTGAATTATTGTTCACACCCTTCCTGGTATCACACGCGTGTATTCCACACAGAATTATTTTCCAGAGTCCACAAATGTGTATTACATGTACTGCCCATGTATTTCTCTTAAAAAAACTGTATGTTTACTTCAATAAAATTTCATCAGATCTGTCATTGTTGTTGATTTTAAAACTTAAGTTCCATGCAGTTCTCTTGATTCCTGGTTTTTTCCTATCAATCAATCCACTCTTACAGTTTACACAAGCATATTATTTAGTTTTCATTTAACATACACCAGCCATTTACTTCCCAACATATTTATTAATAATGACTGTCCACATATTTCCCTCCAATAACTTTACCTTCACTTAAATAAAAACTTATTTCTGATGTCCAGTTGATAATTTCAAAAACTAAACTTCAGAAATTTGTCTATCTGTCTTGACCAAGCAAATTAGGTGTACATACCGTCTTTGTCCACATGTATGAACAAATCAACCATTGTATGTTAACATACAAGTACCGATGTTTAAATGTAATCACTTTATCAATAAAAGCACAATGAATAAAAAGTATTTGTAAAAATATCACATTCTTTTATGACTCATTTAACAAAACCAACAACCGTGATCGACATGAAAGGCAGTATTAACATTTTTGCGGTAATAAAATCTGGAAAGGCACAGTAATGTATAAGTATTGAGTAAACTGTCACTGCTTAAATGTTTAAATGAAACGGCAGTTTTAGTCGTCCTAAACAATGGCTGTCCTTCAGTAACTGTGTTTGCCAAAGCAGGTATGTGAATAACAAATAACCCTGTGGCCCATTCTGTGTCAGTCAGGTAGGACACGCAACGCACGATCAGTATTAAAGGCACTCGCGAGTTGCAAGTTATGACAAACATTAACGCTTTAATAAAGACTTTATATGCACATAAAATAATGCATTGTGAGCTAAAAACTGGTTTACTTGTCTTATGCCCTTAAAATTAATGGTGTTTAACTAGTTTAAATTCCAGTTCATTGTTTACATTTTTAAGATGATGAAACTAACCGAATTACCTCTTGTTTTGTAAATGTATTGTTCAGCTTGCTAAAAATAAATTGTGAATATGGTGAATATTTAGATTTAGTCATCGTAACCACAATGATCAGCAAAAAAATAAAACTAACATTTATAAACTTTTTACGTGGAAGATCAGGGTTTTTATAAAACAGTATCTAACATCCAAAATCATTGAAAAGTTTCCTGGCGTAAAGTAAATACCAGCTTCAACATACACTAAGACACTCTTAGCAGGCCATAAGATGGCTGTTTTAACTGGTCATTCTCAATGAGGCCACTTTTACCTTGAGTGTGGCTTTAAACCTCTCACAGTTTGCCTGCTACATGTAGTTAATCACACAAGACAGACTGACCTTCTGGTTAAACTCGTACATACCATAAAGGCACCACTGGTACATGAGTTAGTAAAACCTTGAGTTTTATAGCAGTCCTATTTTAAGATTTGTCCTTCCTTTAATAAAATATGTTTCCATTATTAGCAGATCACTTTCAAAAAATGTCAAAACTGGCTATTCTTGGACCTGTGATAGATTTTCATGTCAAACATTTTTGATAAAACACTGGATAAATTATCTGTGATGAATCACTGATAATAAAATACACAGCACATAAAATGGGCTTGTCAAGCAAATACTGTATGACTCGTAATTTTCACTGTCATAAATAGTTCACTTCATTTAGCATGTACAAGGTGGAAAATTAAATGGCTAATTGATACACTATAAATTGTGTTATGTTCCTTACATGACACAATAGAATATAACTTTTTTAAACCCCTTTGGTTTATCAGTTTCAAGGAACTTACAACTATAAGCTAATCAATGCACTTTGCATCGCGTTTACTTGTTTTACAAACAGTTTGGTAGTAAGAATAAACTCGTTAAAAAATTATTAATTAAGAAACCAACTTTTTACTACATTTTTGTGAACATACAAATATACTTACAGTTAAAAGTTATATGGTATTCGGTGATTTCAAATAAAGATGCAGAATACTGCTTTTTGATGCAAGCAAATCGCAATGTACTCATTTGTGACTCAAGCCAATTGCAATTTACTAATTTGTGACTCAAGCCAATCGCAATGTACTCATTTGTGACTCAAGCCAATTGCAATTTACTCATTTGTGACTCAAGCAAATAATCTGCCTTGCATCCTTTTGATACATTTGTTTTCCAATTGAAAACTTCAAAAGCACTAGGAAATGATACTTGTGTCATACAAATGGTGTTTTTTGAGAAGTTACCAGTTGCAGAGCCATTATTGAGAAGTTACCAGTTGCAGAGCCATTATTGAGAAGTTACCAGTTGCAGAGCCATTATTGAGAAGTTACCAGTTGCAGAGCCATTATTGGGAAGTTACCAGTTGCAGAGCCATTATTGAGAAGTTACCAGTTGCAGAGCCATTATTGGGAAGTTACCAGTTGCAGAGCCATTATTGAGAAGTTACCAGTTGCAGAGCCATTATTGGGAAGTTACCAGTTGCAGAGCCATTATTGAGAAGTTACCAGTTGCAGAGCCATTATTGGGAAGTTACCAGTTGCAGAGCCATTATTGAGAAGTTACCAGTTGCGGAGCCATTATTGAGAAGTTACCAGTTGCAGAGCCATTATTGAGAAGTTACCAGTTGCAGAGCCATTATTGAGAAGTTACCAGTTGCAGAGCCATTATTAAATATTCAGCAACAAAATTCTTGTGAGGACATCCTTAAAAAATTGTTTGTTTGCAGTAACGCGACCGACTCACGAAATTGGGCCCGACTCACAAGTTTTTATAGGCGTCCGTGAAGCAAACTTTTTTTTCTATTTGAAAATGTTAGTTATATATTCATCATAGTTCGTTCGTAATTTATTCATAACATATTTGTATTAACTAAACACTGCATTCTAATAATTTTGCAATAATATTTCCAATTTGAACAAAGAATATGCCACTGGCATACACTAAGCAATGTGTTTTGTTCTTGTATTTTGTGTTTAGGCAATTTGGTCCATGTCTAAGGGTCGTCTACATATTTTCCCACCCAAAATACAAAAAAATAAAATAAAATAGAAATCGACGTACCTACCCAACTTGAAAATTCTGGGTCGCGTTACCGCAAACAAACAATTTTGTAAGGATGGCCTGACTTCAGTATTTGGACTCCTGAAATGTTTATGCTGACCCCTAAAATGTTCAGGCTAGGGGTCATTTGACCCCTGGTTTTCAAAATAATATTACTGAAATCCCTTGTATTGCAAGCTTGAAATGAGCTTCATTTTGAAATATGCTGTACAATACAGATCTAGTGCTAAAGACAACAATACATTGTTAGTACAGATGGGTAGGTCGGGTAAACTATTTATCTTCTAATTTATTTCTGAATGTCTGCTATCTGTTGGACTAAATAAACGGTTTTCGGTAACCAGGTACATTTCTGTGTTTTATGCAAGTTCACAGAGTCATGAAGCTAAATAATTAAAATAAAGAGAAACCATAATTTCTCGCGTATAAGCCACACTTTTTTTCATCCGAAATCATTTTTTCGGTGCGTCTTATATGCGGATATAAGCAAAAACTCCTAGCGTTTCTATTATAAATATCATCCATTGTATTTTGACCACCATTTTGAATAGATGCTGATCGACATCACTATGGCGCTTATACATGGATAAGCAAATATTCGTACCAGATACGTTTCATGATGTTTTATATTGGGATTGTTTAAAAAATATAGTATATAGTTCTAATTTAGTGTGTTTTTTTTCTTCTTAATTTTACGAAATTAAAATATATGTGCAATAATACAGAATGCATACGAAATAAGAACCAGGGTCAAACAAACCGTAGTGTAAACACCACTTGACAAACTACTTGACACAATTTGTATTACTCCGCAAACAATAACCACGGTGTTATTGATGATACTTGCAGAACTGTCTGCGTTTGTCAAACAAACAATTATCACTTATGGTGTAATTAAAGGTGTTGACACTGAGACTCCTAAACACCTCTCAATACAGCGAAAATACATTTAGTGATGTACAGTATCCGCGTTTGTATAAAGCGATTTTCACGACAAAAATATTTTCGGTGTTGATAAACAATGGACTAGAAATTTAAGATGTTGATGTGTTACGATGCATTTAGAAGCTTTTTAATCGCATAATTTTTTTCCACAAACTACGACCTGAATTTTTAGGTGCGTCTTATACGCGGGGCAGTCCTATATGCCAGAATTTACGGTATATATAGCAACATATACAGGTATATGTGGCTGGAGAAATACACATTTCTTCCTGGTATATATAATATTTATCTTATAATAATACAAAATAGCTTCAGCCTTAAAGGGGACTAAGTCATAAAAAGGGCCTCAAGGGGGCAATTTCTTAAAAAAATCTGCAATCTAGATATTAATACTGGAATTTTTATAATTTATTTTTGTCAAATATCTCATTGTGTATTACATAAGTTTTTATTTGTTTAATGCACATGTCTTTATAAAGCGCATTTCTATCAAATAATATAATTTATAGTGCAATAGTTCCTTTAAGAAACTTCCTACCACATAATGTATGAACAGTATGAGTTGAACCTTATTATTCTACCATACCTGATATGGATCAGCAGACATAATTTCCATAATCCTGCCAGAATATTACCAGAGTATATTAGACACTAAGCATGGAGTAGACTGTTTTATTACACCAATGTTTAAAATAAAGTTAACTATCACAATTAAAAGTTGTGCATTTCATTAATACATTGGAAACCTGCATTAAAGAATTTGCATCACTGAAATTGATTTTACAACAAAACTTTGAAAGGTAAATATATTAAGTTCATTTAACACAAATCTCACAATAAAATAAGACTCTTTCCGCACATACAGTTTTTAAAGACAGTAACAAATTTCAAAGACACAACCAGTTAAAAAGCAAAACGGAAAAATCCAAATTTTGCCAACAGTTTTGTTTTAATTTAGTAATCATACTTAAGCAGCTTGAATTGACCAGTTATATGCAAGAAAATAAAAGAAACGCAACTGGTAATATATATGTTCACTGTCTTATTCTAACCTCAAATAATACAGTGTTCCACGAAAATATTTATGCTCCAAGCAGGTTTTACTTCAACATGCACAATGTGTCTTTGTGATCCGGGAGACAAATTCTCTACAAACAGCTTGACTTATATTGCTCCATTTACATAACGGCTGCATTGCAAGTAAGAAGTTAATGCAAATATGATGTCACAGCTGCATTGTATAAAATGTACAACTCAAGTATTGTACCTCGGTATGACAACGCCAGCGTGTCTGCTGATTCAGGAGCATGCACAGGACTTTTTAGACTGTTGGCGGAAGCCATGCGCTCTTTTGAGAGCGTAAATTCCAAAACAGGTATCGCGGAAAACTACTTCTTTTCTCTGCAGGCAATTAATCAGTAAATTGAAACCAGAAAGGGTCCTTCTTCAAAACAGCAAAATTTCAAACCAGTTTTCTTACAATTTAATTATTTAAGATAATGTATGCAATATGTATTATAATGTGTATATCATGTGATTTATTACAATTACAGTTTGTAAAAAGGTCAATTTATAAAAAAATAACTTTAAACTAATGACACCCCTACTTTTGCAATTTACTTGTATGTAACCGGAATACTAACCGGAGTGTCCTGGAATAAGACCACCAAATTAATGCGCTACATCGGTTATCATTTACTCATTGCGAAAGAGTTTTTTCTTGTTACCAATTCGCATTCTGAATATTTTGACAACAAATTACTGCAATTTATTAATTTTAAACTGTATTATGGACAATTCAGAGCTTGTATCATATGATCTTTTTTGACACAGTAGGCTACGAACAAAGATCATAGATCTTCATCAATAAATAAACACGTTAATTCATAGATCTTTATCAATAAATAAACACGTTAATTCATAGATCTTTATCAATAAATAAACATGTTCATGTATAGATCTTTAGCTACGAAGCACTAACAATCGGTGCGCCTAACTACTTCGGTTATTCTGGCCCTTGCAGATTTACTTGTTAACTGGCATGTATATCATCCGTTTGCACAAGATAATTAGCTCAAACAAAATTTGTTTTCGCTACTTACAAATTAGTTTTCATTATGATGGTTGTATTTCACCATTACACCAGGCCTCATAGCAGACCTCAATGGTAGTATTTCACCATTACATCAGGCCCCCTAGCAGACCTCAATGGCAGTATTTCACCATTACATCAGGCCTCCTAGCAGACCTCAATGGCAGTATTTCACCATTACATCAGGCCTCCTAACAGACCTCAATAGTAGTATTTCACCATTACATCAGGCCTTCTAGCAGACCTCAATGGTAGTATTTCACCATTACATCAGGTCCCCTAGCAGACCTCAATGGTAGTATTTCACCATTACATCAGGCCTCCTAGCAGACCTCAATGGTAGTATTTCACCATTACATCAGGCCTCCTAGGAGACCTCAATGGCAGTATTTCACCATTACACCAGGCCTTCTAGCAGACCTCAATGGCAGTATTTCACCATTACATCAGGCCTCCTAGCAGACCTCAATGGTAGTATTTCACCATTACATCAGGCCTTCTAGCAGACCTCAATGGTAGTATTTCACCATTACATCAGGCCTCCTAGCAGACCTCAATGGTAGTATTTCACCATTACATCAGGCCTCCTAGCAGACCTCAATGGTAGTATTTCACCATTACATCAGGCCTCCTAGCAGACCTCAATGGTAGTATTTCACCATTACATCAGGTCCCCTAGCAGACCTCAATGGTAGTATTTCACCATTACATCAGGCCTCCTAGCAGACCTCAATAGTAGTATTTCACCATTACATCAGGCCTCATAGCAGACCTCAATGGTAGTATTTCACCATTACATCAGGCCTCCTAGCAGACCTCAATAGTAGTATTTCACCATTACATCAGGCCTTCTAGCAGACCTCAATAGTAGTATTTCACCATTACATCAGGCCTTCTAGCAGACCTCAATAGTAGTATTTCACCATTACATCAGGCCTCCTAGCAGACCTCAATGGTAGTATTTCACCATTACATCAGGCCTCATAGCAGACCTCAATGGTAGTATTTCACCATTACATCAGGTCCCCTAGCAGACCTCAATGGTAGTATTTCACCATTACATCAGGCCTCCTAGCAGACCTCAATAGTAGTATTTCACCATTACATCAGGCCTCCTAACAGACCTCAATGGTAGTATTTCACCATTACATCAGGCCTCCTAGCAGACCTCAATGGTAGTATTTCACCATTACATCAGGCCCCCTAGCAGACCTCAATGGCAGTATTTCACCATTACATCAGGCCTCCTAGCAGACCTCAATGGCAGTATTTCACCATTACATCAGGCCTCATAGCAGACCTCAATGGTAGTATTTCACCATTACATCAGGCCCCCTAGCAGACCTCAATGGTAGTATTTCACCATTACATCAGGCCTCCTAGCAGACCTCAATGGTAGTATTTCACCATTACATCGGGCCTCCTAGCAGACCTCAATGGTAGTATTTCACCATTACATCAGGCCCCCTAGCAGACCTCAATGGTAGTATTTCACCATTACATCAGGCCTCATAGCAGACCTCAATGGTAGTATTTCACCATTACATCAGGCCTTCTAGCAGACCTCAATGGTAGTATTTCACCATTACATCAGGCCTCATAGCAGACCTCAATAGTAGTATTTCACCATTACATCAGGCCTTCTAGCAGACCTCAATAGTAGTATTTCACCATTACATCAGGCCTCCTAGCAGACCTCAATGGTAGTATTTCACCATTACATCAGGCCTCCTAGCAGACCTCAATGGTAGTATTTCACCATTACATCAGGCCTCCTAGCAGACCTCAATGGTAGTATTTCACCATTACATCAGGCCTTCTAGCAGACCTCAATAGTAGTATTTCACCATTACATCAGGCCTCCTAGCAGACCTCAATGGTAGTATTTCACCATTACATCAGGCCTCCTAGCAGACCTCAATGGTAGTATTTCACCATTACATCAGGCCTCCTAGCAGACCTCAATAGTAGTATTTCACCATTACATCAGGCCTCATAGCAGACCTCAATGGTAGTATTTCACCATTACATCAGGCCTCCTAGCAGACCTCAATAGTAGTATTTCACCATTACATCAGGCCTCCTAGCAGACCTCAATAGTAGTATTTCACCATTACATCAGGCCTCCTAACAGACCTCAATGGTAGTATTTCACCATTACATCAGGCCTCCTAGCAGACCTCAATGGTAGTATTTCACCATTACATCAGGCCCCCTAGCAGACCTCAATGGTAGTATTTCACCATTACATCAGGCCTCATAGCAGACCTCAATGGTAGTATTTCACCATTACATCAGGCCTTCTAGCAGACCTCAATGGTAGTATTTCACCATTACATCAGGCCTTCTAGCAGACCTCAATAGTAGTATTTCACCATTACATCAGGCCTCCTAGCAGACCTCAATGGTAGTATTTCACCATTACATCAGGCCTCCTAGCAGACCTCAATGGTAGTATTTCACCATTACATCAGGCCTCCTAACAGACCTCAATGGTAGTATTTCACCATTACATCAGGCCTCCTAGCAGACCTCAATGGTAGTATTTCACCATTACATCAGGCCTTCTAGCAGACCTCAATAGTAGTATTTCACCATTACATCAGGCCTCCTAGCAGACCTCAATAGTAGTATTTCACCATTACATCAGGCCTCCTAGCAGACCTCAATAGTAGTATTTCACCATTACATCAGGCCTCCTAGCAGACCTCAATAGTAGTATTTCACCATTACATCAGGCCTCCTAGCAGACCTCAATGGTAGTATTTCACCATTACATCAGGCCTCCTAGCAGACCTCAATAGTAGTATTTCACCATTACATCAGGCCTCCTAGCAGACCTCAATGGTAGTATTTCACCATTACATCAGGCCTCCTAGCAGACCTCAATGGTAGTATTTCACCATTACATCAGGCCTCCTAGCAGACCTCAATGGTAGTATTTCACCATTACATCAGGCCTTCTAGCAGACCTCAATAGTAGTATTTCACCATTACATCAGGCCTCCTAGCAGACCTCAATGGTAGTATTTCACCATTACATCAGGCCTCATAGCAGACCTCAATGGTAGTATTTCACCATTACATCAGGTCCCCTAGCAGACCTCAATGGTAGTATTTCACCATTACATCAGGCCTCCTAGCAGACCTCAATAGTAGTATTTCACCATTACATCAGGCCTCCTAACAGACCTCAATGGTAGTATTTCACCATTACATCAGGCCTCCTAGCAGACCTCAATGGTAGTATTTCACCATTACATCAGGCCCCCTAGCAGACCTCAATGGCAGTATTTCACCATTACATCAGGCCTCCTAGCAGACCTCAATGGCAGTATTTCACCATTACATCAGGCCTCATAGCAGACCTCAATGGTAGTATTTCACCATTACATCAGGCCCCCTAGCAGACCTCAATGGTAGTATTTCACCATTACATCAGGCCTCCTAGCAGACCTCAATGGTAGTATTTCACCATTACATCGGGCCTCCTAGCAGACCTCAATGGTAGTATTTCACCATTACATCAGGCCCCCTAGCAGACCTCAATGGTAGTATTTCACCATTACATCAGGCCTCATAGCAGACCTCAATGGTAGTATTTCACCATTACATCAGGCCTTCTAGCAGACCTCAATGGTAGTATTTCACCATTACATCAGGCCTCATAGCAGACCTCAATAGTAGTATTTCACCATTACATCAGGCCTTCTAGCAGACCTCAATAGTAGTATTTCACCATTACATCAGGCCTCCTAGCAGACCTCAATGGTAGTATTTCACCATTACATCAGGCCTCCTAGCAGACCTCAATGGTAGTATTTCACCATTACATCAGGCCTCCTAGCAGACCTCAATGGTAGTATTTCACCATTACATCAGGCCTTCTAGCAGACCTCAATAGTAGTATTTCACCATTACATCAGGCCTCCTAGCAGACCTCAATGGTAGTATTTCACCATTACATCAGGCCTCCTAGCAGACCTCAATGGTAGTATTTCACCATTACATCAGGCCTCCTAGCAGACCTCAATAGTAGTATTTCACCATTACATCAGGCCTCATAGCAGACCTCAATGGTAGTATTTCACCATTACATCAGGCCTCCTAGCAGACCTCAATAGTAGTATTTCACCATTACATCAGGCCTCCTAGCAGACCTCAATAGTAGTATTTCACCATTACATCAGGCCTCCTAACAGACCTCAATGGTAGTATTTCACCATTACATCAGGCCTCCTAGCAGACCTCAATGGTAGTATTTCACCATTACATCAGGCCCCCTAGCAGACCTCAATGGTAGTATTTCACCATTACATCAGGCCTCATAGCAGACCTCAATGGTAGTATTTCACCATTACATCAGGCCTTCTAGCAGACCTCAATGGTAGTATTTCACCATTACATCAGGCCTTCTAGCAGACCTCAATAGTAGTATTTCACCATTACATCAGGCCTCCTAGCAGACCTCAATGGTAGTATTTCACCATTACATCAGGCCTCCTAGCAGACCTCAATGGTAGTATTTCACCATTACATCAGGCCTCCTAACAGACCTCAATGGTAGTATTTCACCATTACATCAGGCCTCCTAGCAGACCTCAATGGTAGTATTTCACCATTACATCAGGCCTTCTAGCAGACCTCAATAGTAGTATTTCACCATTACATCAGGCCTCCTAGCAGACCTCAATAGTAGTATTTCACCATTACATCAGGCCTCCTAGCAGACCTCAATAGTAGTATTTCACCATTACATCAGGCCTCCTAGCAGACCTCAATAGTAGTATTTCACCATTACATCAGGCCTCCTAGCAGACCTCAATGGTAGTATTTCACCATTACATCAGGCCTCCTAGCAGACCTCAATAGTAGTATTTCACCATTACATCAGGCCTCCTAGCAGACCTCAATGGTAGTATTTCACCATTACATCAGGCCTCCTAGCAGACCTCAATGGTAGTATTTCACCATTACATCAGGCCTCCTAGCAGACCTCAATGGTAGTATTTCACCATTACATCAGGCCTTCTAGCAGACCTCAATAGTAGTATTTCACCATTACATCAGGCCTCCTAGCAGACCTCAATGGTAGTATTTCACCATTACATCAGGCCTCCTAGCAGACCTCAATGGTAGTATTTCACCATTACATCAGGCCTCCTAGCAGACCTCAATGGTAGTATTTCACCATTACATCAGGCCTTCTAGCAGACCTCAATAGTAGTATTTCACCATTACATCAGGCCTCCTAGCAGACCTCAATGGTAGTATTTCACCATTACATCAGGCCTCCTAGCAGACCTCAATAGTAGTATTTCACCATTACATCAGGCCTTCTAGCAGACCTCAATAGTAGTATTTCACCATTACATCAGGCCTCCTAGCAGACCTCAATAGTAGTATTTCACCATTACACCAGGCCTCCTAGCAGACCTCAATGGTTGAATTTCATCATTACATCAGGCCTCCTAGCAGACCGCAATGGTAGTATTTCACCATTACATCAGGCCTTCTAGCAGACCTCAATGGTAGTATTTCACCATTACATCAGGCCTCCTAGCAGACCTCAATGGTAGTATTTCACCATTACATCAGGCCTCCTAGCAGACCTCAATAGTAGTATTTCACCATTACATCAGGCCTCCTAGCAGACCTCAATAGTAGTATTTCACCATTACACCAGGCCTCCTAGCAGACCTCAATGGTTGAATTTCATCATTACATCAGGCCTCCTAGCAGACCGCAATGGTAGTATTTCACCATTACATCAGGCCTTCTAGCAGACCTCAATGGTAGTATTTCACCATTACATCAGGCCTCCTAGCAGACCTCAATGGTAGTATTTCACCATTACATCAGGCCTCCTAGCAGACCTCAATAGTAGTATTTCACCATTACATCAGGCCTCCTAGCAGACCTCAATGGTAGTATTTCACCATTACATCAGGCCTCCTAGCAGACCTCAATAGTAGTATTTCACCATTACATCAGGCCTTCTAGCAGACCTCAATAGTAGTATTTCACCATTACATCAGGCCTTCTAGCAGACCTCAATAGTAGTATTTCACCATTACATCAGGCCTCCTAGCAGACCTCAATGGTAGTATTTCACCATTACATCAGGCCTCCTAGCAGACCTCAATGGTAGTATTTCACCATTACATCAGGCCTCCTAGCAGACCTCAATAGTAGTATTTCACCATTACATCAGGCCTTCTAGCAGACCTCAATGGTAGTATTTCACCATTACACCAGGCCTCCTAGCAGACCTCAATGGTAGTATTTCACCATTACATCAGGCCTCCTAGCAGACCTCAATGGTAGTATTTCACCATTACACCAGGCCTTCTAGCAGACCTCAATGGTAGTATTTCACCATTACATCAGGCCTCATAGCAGACCTCAATAGTAGTATTTCACCATTACATCAGGCCTTCTAGCAGACCTCAATAGTAGTATTTCACCATTACATCAGGCCTCCTAGCAGACCTCAATGGTAGTATTTCACCATTACATCAGGCCTCCTAGCAGACCTCAATGGTAGTATTTCACCATTACATCAGGCCTCCTAGCAGACCTCAATAGTAGTATTTCACCATTACATCAGGCCTTCTAGCAGACCTCAATGGTAGTATTTCACCATTACACCAGGCCTCCTAGCAGACCTCAATGGTAGTATTTCACCATTACATCAGGCCTCCTAGCAGACCTCAATGGTAGTATTTCACCATTACACCAGGCCTTCTAGCAGACCTCAATGGTAGTATTTCACCATTACATCAGGCCTCATAGCAGACCTCAATAGTAGTATTTCACCATTACATCAGGCCTCCTAGCAGACCTCAATAGTAGTATTTCACCATTACATCAGGCCTTCTAGCAGACCTCAATGGTAGTATTTCACCATTACATCAGGCCTCCCAGCAGACCTCAATGGTAGTATTTCACCATTACACCAGGCCTCCTAGCAGACCTCAATAGTAGTATTTCACCATTACATCAGGCCTCCTAGCAGACCTCAATGGTAGTATTTCACCATTACACCAGGCCTCCTAGCAGACCTCAATAGTAGTATTTCACCATTACATCAGGCCTCCTAGCAGACCTCAATGGTAGTATTTCACCATTACACCAGGCCTCCTAGCAGACCTCAATAGTAGTATTTCACCATTACATCAGGCCTTCTAGCAGACCTCAATGGTAGTATTTCACCATTACATCAGACCCCCTAGCATACCTCAATGAAAATAAAGGTTTACATACATGTTCGACATTTGCAAAATAAAGACTTTTTAGGGAGATTTCGGTAAAAATAAAGAGCAAATAAAGGCTAATTTTTACATTCTAAACTAATGGATATTTAGGAAATGACCCTAAAATTCAACATGCATACCAGTATTATACTGACAAAAGACCATTTTCTAATTGTTTTTATAAAGCCTCTGATTATTTTTTAATATGAATTAAATGTAGTTCAACTGTACATAAACAATATTGACAACAAAATAAGCACTGCACCCTTATGTATTTAAATGACAAAACGATCACATTCCATATGGAAAAGTACATCTTGATGAAAAGATCAAGAACAAAGAGCAAGGCATTTTGTCCATTTTGGATGTTGTTTAAAGTCTATTTTTAGCAAAGTATAGAATACTGGAATGAATTTTAGTTCTCATTCTTGCAAATAATGATTTCAGTGAATTAGATGGATGTATACTGCCTGGGGTCAAATGATGGCTAAGAAATGACAGAATATTGGCAAGGTGATGGATGCTCCACAATATTCATTCTGGTGGATGCTCCACAATATTCATTCTGGTGGATGCTCCACAATATTCATTCTGATGGATGCTCCACAATATTCATTCTGTTGGATGCTCCACAATATTCATTCTGATGGATGCTCCACAATATTCATTCTGATGGATGCTCCACTATATTCATTCTGTTGGATGCTCCACAATATTCATTCTGATGGATGCTCCACAATATTCATTCTGATGGATGCTCCACAATATTCATTCTGATGGATGCTCCACAATATTCATTCTGATGGATGCTCCACAATATTCATTCTGATGGATGCTCCACAATATTCATTCTGATGGATGATCCACAATATTCATTCTGGCAAGTTTGGGGAATGAAATAAAAATCACTCATGGCAAGGCCAAATCAATAACCAAAACTGTGTTTTAGCATGAAACAAAAATACCATAGGCATAAAACATGCATACAAACATGCAGATTATACAAAATCACTAACAAATGTTTGTAAAATATCATCTGATCTCTGTATTTTAGCTACTCTCGAACTTCCATTGAATTTCCAGCAGTCGTTCCAGAAAAAGTCTTGACACAAATAATACATGTACAGTAGCAATGAGTAATGCGATGTAGCTGGCATGCACACTTACGCAGTAGTCACGAGCACGTAAAATTCTTACCTAAAATATCAACCAGAAAGAATGATCAATGTGATGGCTTATACAACTGTTAATGGCAGTCCTATGATTTGTTATTATTGGGGTATGTATACTGCACAGGAAGAGTTAATCATTATTCTTACAAGTTAAAAATAGTAATGGAAAAATAATATTCTTTGACATATCTATGATCTTGCCTATATCGCAACCTGATAACTTTTAAGGCCATATATATAAATATACTTTGACATATATTTCATCTTGCCTATATCACAACCTGATAATTTCCACTCTTACGGCCATGAGTTTCTATCAAATTTCTTGCTCAGAATGTTTACAAAAGTGCAGGTACATGTATTCACTCAATTGCTGGGCATCACCAAATACATGTACAAGCCGTACAACCAACATGATACATTCTACTGACATAGTAAATTACAATTCAATCATTTTATTGTTTCTAATAGTTTATAGTTTTCAAACAAGCTTCAAACATCAAGTCTCTGCATTATCTCGTTTGAAAACAACAAAATTCAGTATTTCTGTGTTGACCCACCCAGAGCAGCAGTGGAAACCGAATGAAGCAGGTTGCAGCAACCAGCTACAATGTATTTTGTTCTGGACCTTTGGGAAGTCTTCATTTGATAAATTCTAGGGCCTTCCATGTCCAATAATTTGTTATGAAATGCCAACTAGTACTTTACACATAATGTTTAGTATTGCCATTAATGTACAGGGTAGTTGCAGAGATATTACTACTGATAAATATTGTAGGGTTATTGCTACACTGCTATATCCACAACGTTTTTAAAATTTAAGCTGCACAAAAAGATTTGAAATGTTTGTAAGAACTTTTGCATTAGTCTTGTATGTGTCTGTTTTAATATTTATTATTACAAAAAGATGCAATAAACTGACTGAAAAAATATATTGGTTTTGTCAGCAAATTACAGGTTTTTACAGGTTTTCCAGGAAATATACGGTTTTAAAGGATTTTCAAAAAAATAAAGGTTTATAAAGGTTTTAAAGGTTTCACTAGGAGTCCTGTTACATACTTGATACCATGTTTTAATTATAATGGCCCCGTGTCATGCGTCAGATCTCGAGATATTAAATCTCAGCGGGTCAGAGTCAGCAGGCAGTCGTCTAGTCGCCAGTAATACATAAAACCCTCCAACAGTATGAAATCATAACTGTTCATTTAATCAAACTTAAAATACAACACATGATAAATGTGATTTAAACACTCAGGCAACCATTAACCATTTCAAAGATTTCATAATTTTTTATCCACTGTTCCATTTGTGAATTTAGGCCAAACAATTGTGAAAAATGTATACTTTTTGGCTTTGTGAATGGTACCGAATATCGGCACGAAAATAAGGCCCCAAAAATGCGGATACCTGTATGGAGCACTAGAAAAACACAACACCAGGGTTCTACAAACAATGTGTGCTCACGTCAGTTGAATTTGTTCATGATTCTATTGGATCTGAGCAAGACCTCTATTGAGAAATACGCCTGAATTGTGCCAAGGTACTTGACAATGCAAGCACATGGCAAGGGTAATAATTAACACGCCTGAATTGTGCCAAGGTACTTGACAATGCAAACACATGGCAAGGGGTAATAATTATCCTCTTTATTTTTTAAATCAAAATCTGATAATAAACCATTAGCAAGTTGAAGGAATGTTGCTTACTGTGATGTTGCTATTGTGCAAAATGCAGGCAAGCTATGGATTTTGTTGTTGTTTTCAAATCCAACAGACCAAGGGAGCAAACTTACTTATTGCTTCTGCTCCAAACTAATTATCTCCCTTTTCTATCTTTTCGGTTTAAACTGCACATTCCAGTATTTCACTATGGCAATCATTGACAATTTACACATTTATTAATCAGCTGTGAAATGTTGGTATTCAGAGGTACATGTTACATATCAAATAGGTCACTCAACATTTTCGGTACAAAATACTGGTACCAGTCCTCCAAAGATTTAGATCAAAGAACATAGAATTAGATGTTTGAAAACCAGATGGTACTAACTGCCACTGAAATCAATAACAGTTGGTACCTTCTGGTTTTCAACCCTCTAATTGTATTCTTGATTTTCACTACATAATGTGGGAATTTGCATTTGCATTCAAATTGGGAAAAATACCATTTTTATCAAGGCCTGTTTTAACGAACCGATTCTTAGACTTCAGATGTAAGAATACAGAATATTCTTGATACTGTTTTAGGCCATGCCAATTTGATTCTATGTTTAACGTCCTCTGGCTGGTAGGTTTTTGGATGGCTGAACAAAAAAAAAAAAAACTTTGACAATGTGAAAAATTGAATTGGAAAGCAAATAACAATTTAAAAAAATTACTTTTATGATTTTTTACCAATATTTGTAAATCCAGTGTGCAACTGGTCAATTTACACAGTTAAAGTAGGTCCCCAATATGAAGATGATATATAACAGTTTTGCATATAGACATTTGCTTTAGCTTAAACCACTGCCATTAACAAGTTATGAAAGAAAAATGTTTATCGACCCATTGTTAGTTTTTTCCTGCCTGGTTGGTAGGTTACCAAAAATCATGGGGACGCTAAACATAGAATCAAATGTGTATGGCCTTATTCTTAATTTTAATTGACTCTAACTTGGTATTTACCAATGCAAATTTTAGCATTCTGTATTTAGAATTAATGAAATAATTAACATTGGCACATGTTTACTACTCGGCATATTTGTGAACAAATGAGTATTTTTTCTTCAGTTTGAGTCTTTTCTAAATTCTTAAGACTAAGAATGGCTTGGTGAATACTGTCACTGATTGGGAACAGGTGAATACTGTCACTGATTGGGAACAGGTGAATACTGTCACTGATTGGGAACAGGTGAATACTGTCACTGATTGGGAACAGGTGAATACTGTCACTGATTGGGAACAGGTGAATACTGTCACTGATTGGGAACAGGTGAATACTGTCACTGATTGGGAACAGGTGAATACTGTCACTGATTGGGAACAGGTGAATACTGTCACTGATTGGGAACAGGTCTTTTTATTTATTCTATTTTTGTTTTACCAGGGCTTCCATTAAGGGAAGTTTGGGAGTAATTTACTCCCTGTTTTTGTCACAGGACTTCCAAAATTGTAGCCATGGAAGTGGCACAACTTCCAAAATTTCAGCCATGGAAGTTCCATCATGTAAGGATGAACAAGTTAGAATAAAAATAAAGTAATTTATCTAAATGTATACCTCTTTCAATGAATAAATTGGCATATAAACACTTGATGAAAAAGAACTGGCCTTAAAAACACCTTGAATTTTATACATTACTTAATTTCATTTTTGAAATACTCAGGACTTACGTAGCGCAATACTGTCAAAACTTCCAAATCTTATGAGCAAAACTTCCAAAATCAGAGGCCAGGAAGTTCAAACTTCCAGTTTTCAAAATTTACTGAAAGCCCTGTTTTACAGGACCCAGCCAAGGAAGAAAACGCATTTACAGAATAAGCAATTGTTACCTGGGTGTCCATGTGTGACTGGGGTCAGTTTAACCCATCCTGCTCACAGAGACCTGCAACACAGAGCAATGTTGACATCACAGGCATGTGAACTGTAAATGTTCTCTGTGCATAAATAATTTACAGTGGTAACGATTAAAAAAGTGAATACCTTAGGAAATATTATAAGATATAGGATTTCTGAACCAAAACTTAACCCGATAAATCTAAGCGTAAAAAGGCATAATTCGGTCAAAATGTAAAACTGAGTTGTGGGGATAATTGCACCTATTACATTAGGTAGTTGAGAGGTTACAGGACTTATGAATCACATCTTTAACCAGAGTTCCCAAAGGGATAGCGATGCTGACCAAGTAGAACAACTCATATATTCTTTAAAAAGTCGAGCTAAATATAAAAATTACGAAGTGTTATGACATATTTTATTATCAGTATAATTTCTAGGGAAAGATCTAGAGTGAAATAGCAGGGTGCTGCACCCAGTCCCTTTTTGGTTCCCCCCTGCTGCCCCCCTGGGCTGGCCAACGCAGGAATGTTCAATATCTTTTGAAATTCAATAATCAATACATTTTGCAAATATTCAATGACAAATAATTAGACTATTTAATAACCTTAAGAGGTAAACAAAAATATTTTTGTTTCAGGTTACATGCCCCAAAAATTTAGGGCAGGTAGGTCGGATTTTTTTTTTTTTTTTGGTAAATGGTCAACTTGAAGATTATAAAACTGAATAAATACTCAACATATATCAGTAGTATCCTTAAACATTGTTTATAAGTGGATGGTATCAAAAACGAAACACTTATTTATCCAAAAATACATTTAATTATTGAAAAAAGCAAATTAAACAAAACAATATCTGACAAACCCAATAAAATGTTCTAGGGTCATGACATTTTTTTAGGGTAGGTTGAGTAACCTGAAACAAACTTTTGTTTACGCCGAATTGGGAGAATTTGACTCATAAAACACCTGGATTTAGTAAATTATAAGATAATGTCCACAAACTGGTTCGGCTTTCCGCCCTGCTCTTTTTTGATCCTAGATCTTTCCCTTAGTATAACAGATTTTTTTTCTCAAAATTTCTAAAATTATACAGTGCTGTTCATGGAACACAAACATATTATTTTGGGTGATCAAGTCAGAGGGCAGTCAACCTCCATGCTGTGCAAAATTTCAGTCATTTGGAATCAGCTCAGTCCATTGAAAACACACTCACAGTAACTCCAATTAATTTTGTGGCTGCATTAATTAGCGACCACTCCACAGCCTAATTAATAAGATGTGCGAGGAATTTAGTGTTACTTTTTAATAAAAGTAAGTTGAAAAGATGACAAAGTTCAAAGTTTTTCCTTAATATGAATCCATAAGAATGTAGTGTGCCCACAAGCCACTCAGATGGTAGAGTGCCGTGCTAGTGTTCCGGCAGGCATGGGTTCGAGCCCCGCACCGGGTCCTCAACTTACATTAAGAATATTCATTCAAATGGAGCGGTGAATACTACTGGAATATCAAAATAGCTTAATAGAGAGGTTACTAAAACTGACATTACAATTTACAGGTGTAGAAATTGACCAGCTTTCAACAGCCAAGGGAGTATGGACTCAGGGCCTTCCCCAGGATTTTCATCAGGCACCCACGGTCCCGAGAGGGGTGGGTTAGGGAGAGGTATCCGCTCCCTATGGGGCCTTCCCAGGATTTTCATCAGGCACCCCGGTCCCGAGAGGGGTGGGTTAGGGAGGGGTATCCGCTCCCTACGGAGAAATTATTTTCGCAATATGTGTCAAATGACGCTATCTGGTGCGTTTTAGCTCTTAAAATTTAGGCAAACAGCTTTTAATTTTTTGTAAATGTTTTAAAAAAATTAAATAAACAAAACATCACCATTAAAACGGTATATCTCGAGCCTTTTAGAAGCATTGGGCATCAATTTTGTTGCGAAACTGAAAGTAGCTAATAATTTTTTCTGGATGTTTATGTCCAGTGCGCATCCCTTTTGCACAGTGACGTCATGTTAAAACCAACTATTCTCGTCGTTCTCAAATATTTAGGTTTCACTCGATCTACTTACTGTGCCTTTTTTTGTTCGATTAATTATGTTCATATGGGCATGCGTTTAGTTTTTTAACACTGTTTTAATGGTTACAACTGTTGAGCAGAGTACTGATTGGATAATTGGTGAATTGGAAAGATCTTAATTAAAACAAGAGATGTTTGTAAAACATGTATGCCCCCCCCCGACTTGCAGCCAAGTTGTGAATATGTGCAATTGTTAAGAAAATTTTTTAATATGCAATCCCAAGCGAGGTCTCGATATATGGTATCTATGTATGAAGTTTCAATAAAATATCTTGACGCGTTCTCAAGTTATTGAGCGGAAAACATTTTTCTATTTTTAGTAATGGTGACCTTGACCCCACCCATCCCATATGAAATCCCAAGAGATGTCTCAATAAAAGGTATCTATGTATGAAGTTTCTGAGCGGAAACAGTTTTTCGATTTTTATCAACGGTGACCTTCACCCCACCCACCCCATATGCCATCCCAAGCGAGGTCTCGATATAAGGTATCTATGTTGGAAGTTTCATTAAAATATCTCAAAGCTTGTCAAGTTATTGAGCTAAAAGCGTTTTTCTATTTTTAGTAACGGTGACCTTGACCTGGACCCCACCCATCACATATGCAATCCCAAGAGAGGTCTTAATATAAGATATATATGTATGAAGTTTCATTAAAATATCTTGATGCGTTCTCAAGTTATTAGGCGGAAACCATTTTCTATTTTTAGTAACTGTCACATTGACCTTGACCCAAACATCCCATATGCAATCTCAAGCAAGACTTTGATATAAGATATATAGGCATAAAGTTTCATCAGGGATCTCGGAAACGCAAAATCAAGCGTATTTGGACGCATATTTTTTCAAAAGGACGCATGTCAAACCCTTGCCAAGAGTCCTTGGGACGCATGCTTTTTCGCTTACTGCGTATACCCAGTTACTTAAAACATACATGAGTGCCTGCAGTAAAATCGGCAGTAGTCGCGATAAAATCAATATCGGCCCCAGTACACACTGCAGCTGTCAAAGCCTAGTCCTTTAGCTCCGCCCACAGCAGTCCCTTAGCTCCACCCACACCATTCCAGACAGTTACTGGTAATTTTCATTGGTAAATTACATTGTCACTTATTGCTGTGCTTTAATCCGTAAGTCAGTTAGAATGTGCGAAATCGCCGAAATGTGACAAAAGGCGTCCCCAATTAAGAACAATTACAACATATTTGACAACTTAAAACAAACAACATTGTTAAAATGCGTGAAAAACAGCTTCAGCTGATTTCATATTGCCAATCAAATTTCATGAATAACAACTCTAAATCTCATTAAATTGAGTAATGCAGTGATAAGAAGTTTTGTTTTTACAGAAATTTTATACGAAAATCTAGGGCTGAATTTTGACAGGAATATAAAAGCATCGTTCAATAATCAGATATTAAGGAACTTTCTAGTATATAACACCTATGACAAGACATAAATGAACAATACTGGCGGTAATGTAATTACAAAATTTTGCAATGTCACATATTTTCGCGACCCGCGAAAATTTTCGTCGCCGACTTTATAGATCACAAACATTTGTAAAACACATGCAAACACATAATTTGGTGTTTAATATCACCAATTATTGCCCCTTTCTTAAGTTTTTTTGTGTTGTACAAGTTTTTTTGAGCTGTAAAACCTGTTTCACAATTACACTACTTGACAGTGACAAGTTTACGCTTTGGTACCTATCTGCTGTACTGTAATCGACGCATCATGACTTTACTTGGCCTACAAATCAGTTAACAAGTTTAGACCATCTGGCATCAATTGCTAATCGCTCAGCATTTACCTGTTTAAAAATTAATTATTTGTACCAAAATATTGTTTTATAAGAAATTATTAAATATTATGTATTATCATTATAATTACATAACCCAATAATAATAATAATTATTATTATTATCATGATGATTATTTTATTTATCACTGTCATATATTGTATAAATGTATAAATTGTAAAAATTCCATTCCCTCTCGCGTGTCACATATTTAACCTTTATTTCTTTTCTATTTGGGACTCCTACATTTTAGGGGGAAGGAGTCCCAGGTCTCCTATTTTAAAATCCTAGTGAGATCCCTGACTGTACACGGATTATATGCAAACACTTTGGCTGAGGCAACATTTGAATGAAAGTTAGCAACAGTTTATAGTACTTGTCAAAAGAGAAAGTAAATAAATGACCTTGACCCACCCACCCATATGCAATCCCAAGGGAGGTCTCAATATTAGGTATCTATGTATGAAGTTTCATTAAAATATCTTGATGTGTTCTCAAGTTATTGAGCAGAGACCATTTTTCTATTTTTAGTAATGGTGACCTTGACCACACCCACCCCATATGCAAACCTAAGCGAGGTCTCAATATAAGGTATCTGTGTATGAAGTTTCATTAAAATATCTCTATGCGTTCTCAAGTTATTGAGCGGAAACCGTTTTTCTATTTTTAGTAACGGTGACCTTGACCCACCCACAAATATGTAATCCCAAGGGAGGTCTCAATATTAGGTATCTATGTATGAAGTTTCATTAAAATATCTCGATGTGTTCTCAAGTTATTGAGCAGAGACCATTTTTCTATTTTTAGTAACGGTGACCTTGACCACACCCATCCCATATGCAAACCTAAGCGAGGTCTCAATATAAGGTATCTGTGTATGAAGTTACATTAAAATATCTCTATGCGTTCTCAAGTTATTGAGCGGAAACCGTTTTTCAATTTTTAGTAACGGTGACCTTGACCCCACCCACCCCATATGCAATCCCAAGCGAGGTCTCGATATAAGGTATCTATGTATAAAGTTTCATTAAAATATCTCTATGCGTTCTCAAGTTATTTAGCGGAAACCATTTTTCTATTTTTAGCAACGGTGACCTTGACCTTTTACCTGTTGACCTCAAAATGTATAGGCATCTTCCTTTCCTCCCAAGTAACCAACATACCAACTTTCATGATCGTAGGTCAAAGCGTTTTCTAGATATTGTGCGGAAACAAAATGGTCTACGGACAGACCGACCATCCGACCGACCGACGAACAGGTGCAAAGCAAGATACCACCACTTCTTCGAAGGGGGGCATAATTATACATTTATATAATACATGCTTTGTTTGTGCAAAAATGGCGGGAAAATTTCCTCGTGCACGTCTTGCCTACGCGTGTCAAATGTTAGTAAGACATTTCGCACTCTTTTGTACAAAACACGGGTTTTACATGGCATGTATGTAAAACAAGACAGCTTATTTTACGAAACTACAACAATAACACTGGATAGAATTTTCGATTACAATTTCATATTAGCATATTTTAGACTGATTTTTGCAGTTTATTTTTTTATTGTTGCTATTAAATTTAGCAAATAATTAAGTGTGGATATTATAAAATACAAAAGGTCAAGGGTTTGTTTTGACGCGAATATGAGGTTACTTGTGTGTGGATACATGCCGATTGGGCTGCTTCGACAATGATAACGTCGTTCCATAGCGAAGATACCTGAGCGTTTCTATTGGTTATATCGATTTTACTGCGTAATGAAACTCCGCCTACAGGGGCGGGGCTTCACGATGATTGATTGCCGCTTAGGAATAACCGCAAATTGTTAAAATTTTCTGCCAAGTAGTTGAAGTGAGACTTGCTTTGATCATTCACCGACTTGGTTGAGTGGGTGTACATGTTTCTAAAGTGAACAACTGCCTTTATGACGCAAGATATTAGCTTTCACAGAAGGTACTGTCGGTCTTCTTCAGTCAACATAGCTGATTAATTGATAAAATACAGGCGCCCCGGGCGATGTTTATAAGCGCATCACTAATTTAAGGCGCCCTGGGAATGTTCAAGTTAAAATTCAAGAACGGCCTGGGGAAGTCCCTGGGACTAAATAGAAACAAGTGTATCACCTCTGAAGGGCCTGTCAGATGCACTGTCTTATCACAATTTTTGAATCAGGTTCGAATCTTGTCAGACATTTGGTCAATTTGTCAGACACACATGCTTGCTACCTTAATTTTCAAATTTCTTGTCAGACATTGTGTCTGATGGTCCCAAAAATAGCAAAATGTTTGACAGACATTGTAATTTTTCGTCAGATTTGTCTGATAGGTTTCACAGAGTCTGGTATCAGGCTAAACACACTTTAGATTTCTAATACAGTCATGTACAGGTCTGCCAAATCACATGCTAACATTTAAGTGATTAAAGTCAGTTGTAGTTTAAGTCAGACAGTGTTCATAGCGATAACAAAGCTTTGTTCATTCAGCCAGTCCATATCTGTCACCATAGTAAACCATACATTTTTATCACATCGCTGAAAATTAACTACGGACATAAAAGTCATTGTTTTGATGGAATTAAAGACATTAAAGTTGAAATGTTTATATATTAGTAATAAAATTGAAAATCATGAGCGTTTTGTTGATCATTTTCACTATTAAATTGCCGATTTTGTTGTGTACTGAACAGAATTTGCGTCTGCCATCTTTGTTTACACGAACGGATCATGTGATTTAAATCTAAATTACTCCTGCCTATTTTTAGCTACAATCATGTATTATACATCATTGGAAAGGTAAAAGAACACGCTTTCTATTGGTCTGAAAATAAATTATGTATATTAATGCATGGAAGAGCAGCAAGGCGCCAAATTAAGGCAATATTCACTGGCCATTTGTCTGATGAAAACAATATGGTCACAGGAAAGCACAAGTATACCAGCAAAATATAAGCATCCATCCACCATTTAACATCAGTTTCTTACAATTACATCTTAGCGCATTTTTGCGCAATTCATTTAATTCAATGAGTGATCTCCCCTGAA
Source organism: Congeria kusceri (assembly GCA_027627225.1). Lineage (NCBI taxonomy): Eukaryota > Metazoa > Mollusca > Bivalvia > Myida > Dreissenidae > Congeria > Congeria kusceri. Next base: position 1,010,476 of record CM051038.1, on the reverse strand, counting down.
TGTTATCAGTTTTCGCGAGGTATTGCAGTCTCGCAACTTTGACGTCTTTGTCAATCTTTGTTGTTTGATTGTATATTACAGGTACTGCAAACTATTTACCACATCAAAATAATTATTATTGCAATTAGTGCATGCAAGATGGCTGTTAATATAATTATGTCACATAAGATTTACGATGTTTAGGTTGCTGGAAGATAGTGAAACTGAAAGTGAAAGTGGACAACAAAATAATCTGTCTCGATTTATAGCAAAGCATTGATCCTCAATCACCACCGTGTACACAACTGAAATGTAAAGCCTGTAGTGTTTATTTTCATTTATAATTGATCAATTTAATCTATACCATATCTTGAATGAGCTGCAAATAAGGTAGCTGGGTGGGAGAGGGGTGAGCCCTCCCTCCCTTGTCATTGCCTTTAAGTGGTCACTGCAGGTTTAATTGAATGACTTCATGTTGTATACCTACAAGGTTTAATATTTTCTTAATATTTAAAGCTTTGTTGTTGTTCTTTTTCTTTAAATCTTAAAACATCCATACATTGAAAAACAATTCTTACATTGAAAACAAAATTGTAACAGCTTTTATTCTGCATGCTTGATTTTTTAACTTAACTGCAATACTAGTAGCACTTCATAAAATGCTGGTAAGTATTGCATGATTTGCTTTTGCATATATTAATTTCAGGATTGCTGCAGTTTTTGAAGATATTGTGCTTTGGTTTTTAGTCTTCTGTTCATACAGTACAAACAAGACAGTGGAGACAGTGGCTTTTGAAGACAGAAATTAACAGTCTTTCTCATGTTAGGTTGTTTCCAAGATGGTCAGCCAAGAAGTCTTTAAAGTTGTGTTGTGGTGCTTTGCATTGCAGTTTTTATTTTTTTTTTATTTTGCCTAAGATGGCCTATTCAGTATTCAATTTGTTAATGTTTGATGTTACTGTTACTGTTCATATTTGTCGGAAAAGTGTTTCGTATAATATCAAGACCATGTTCTTTTAAAGTATTTTCTGATCAATACTTAAAAAAATTTCAGCATTTAAATTATGTTAATTGTTGTATTCAAGGTATGGTTTGAATTCTTTTGAACAAGTGAACAATTAGTATTCCAAAAAGTTCCTAAAGCAAAAGCTGCATTGAAAGACCACCTTTCATCAAGACTGCATGTTGTTTAATACATGTATTTACATTTCTGTGGCCATTTTTTTTATTACTTTGAAGAGTACATGATCTTTTTGACAGATTTAAAAGGTAAAATATTTTACTTTGTGTTTTGGTCTCCAGAAAGAGTGGTCTTAAAACTGGAGATGATGTCGGATATATGCCTTTAAAGTTAATGAAAGCACTGTTCCGAATACTGAAATAAATTAGCATGTTATATGTACTAAGCATGTTAAAGATATATATAATACATATAACTGAGCTTTATAAATATATATAACATCTTTTACTTGCTGTTGGTAAATGCCAAATGTTTTTTTACGCAGTACTAGAGACATTGTCTTACCCAGATTCAGTCCAGCATTTGGCTTTCATACTCATTCCATTTTAAATGATTTGTTGTCTTTTATAAGTCACCATGTATGTAAGACAGTGAAAATATGTGAAGTATTTACTTAACAAAGCATAAAGTGACATGAAAAGATTACTTTGAACCTGTTTAACTGCCAGAAATTATTGCCAGGTGTATTATTGACAGAATTTACATATTTGACAGAAGGAAATGTGGGGGTTACCTTCTTCTGATACACATAACTTTGTTATTTTTCAAGATACAGTAATTTCAATTGCAGTTTTGTTTTTCTGAAAGAATAACCTTTAAAATGGTATATAATTTTGTAGGTTTTGCTAAAATAAAAAAAATCGTCTGTTATCGCTAGTGTTCATGGACTTTGAACGAAATAGTCTATTTAAGATTTCTGTGTGAATTTGGCCGGATGTTTAACAACACAACAAACATAAAGTATGTTACAAATATATCTACTAAATAACACAGTTGTTAAGGGCACTTACCCGTTAAGTTTCTTTTAAAATTCACTAATAAATTGTTTACAAATTCGTGATATATTAAATTACTTCACCAAGGGCGTTTACAAACCGAAGTGTGATTGGTTAAAGTGTTCGTTGTAAGCCAATGAAAATTACTCTTTCAAAATGAATTTAACCCTACGCCAAGTAAACACATGGAGTAGGTTACAATAAACTATACATCACACCCAATTTTGACCGTATCTTCAGACAAAACTTTACTTTTTGATCATTTTCAAATGTTTATATTGTGTAGTCTTTTAAAGTTCAGAATACGTCTTTGTTTCTGGCAAAGATCAATATACTGCATAGATAAAACCATTTTGCAATCAATATGATGATTTAAGTGCATGTCACTCTATTTGTAACATTGTGTTATTTTATTACTAAATAATTTCATATTCACTGTTTTGTTACAGTATATGTACGACAAGAAGGACTTCTCAAAACAATGCGTGGCCGCCTTAATGTTATGGGAAGGGACACAATTCCCTTTAGCATGGGTCTCGTGTCGTGTCATTTTTCTCCCCTGTCCAACATCCGAGTATTATAAAGAAGCTGAATATAAACTGTGGTTCGTTTCTTTTTTCCTTTATTTTTTTTGATGTTTTCATATTTATTTGTAATAAAATATAACATATCTTGACATATATGACATATCAAGACAAAAGCATGTAAGCATATAAACAGACCAAAAAAAAACACAACACAATAATAATGACAATTCATGGCAACACAAGTTACACAATTATCAATACATTCATGGCAACACAAGTTACACACCTATCAATACATTCCTTATATTAATCAATACAGTGTGTATAAAGCAATGTAATGTTAACTGTTTCAAAAAAAACACAACATAATTATATTTATATTTATATGAAATGTTAAAAGTGGTAACTGGAGGATATATACTCCTTTTAAATGTTATTAAAGGTTATTCTTTAAACAATGATTTATGCGTGCAAAGAATCAGTTAATTCTTAAGTTTTGTTTCATGCCGTAACACTAATATGTTTGTCAACAGAACGTGTATTGTAGTGTTAATAATATGTAGATTTCTAGTGTTTATATTGCAAATTCATTACTAAGTCATTGTAACGTGAGAAAAAGAGACGACCAAACCAATTAGGAAGAAGAAAAAACAAAACAAAAAAAAACACCATACATCATTTAAACATGTAAAACTACATTATCAATGTAGTGTACTGTGATGTGTAAGGCGTAAGCTAAATATACCCGACGTTTAGATAACATTCCGGCAAAAACGAAATGGATTGTTGTCTGTCGGAAAAGGAAAAAAATACATAAAATGTTAAATGTTTGATCGCATTAAATTAACAAATTTGGATAACACAAAGGGAAGGGAAAAGAAAAATGATACGTTAAATGTTTGATTGTATTAACACATTGGATAGCATGAATTTGTTTAACATTTTTGTTATTATAATGCCTCGTCTATGTTAACATATCATAAAGAAGTGTGTTCATCAGATTAATATGATGTAATTTTCTATCTATAAATTAAAAAATTTGGATAGTAAAAAAGTGCTTGTCAATAGGTAAGGGAAAAAAACTTAATATGTTGAATGTTAAATGTTTGATTGTATTAAATTAACAAATTTAGATAGTAAGAAGTGTTTATCATTTTTATTATTATAATAACTCGTCAATGTTAACATATCTTGAAGAAGTGTTTCCATCATATTGATATGATGTATTCTTCTATCACTGATCATATGACATTTATAAATTGTATAACAAACATGACTCAAAATAACGTTTACATATTTATAACCATCACCATCAACTTTGAAACCAATTGTTATGTTATGAACAGTATTCAGTGGTATAGTAATTCCTATCTTTCTAAATATGGCATTAATATTCTTCCAAAACGGGACAACATAAGGACATTCTATGAAAAAATGTTCAAAAGTTTCTACATCTCCACATCATAAACAACATGGGGAGTTAATTATTTTCCATTTGAAAATATTTTCATTTGTCGGTATAGTTCTATGTATCATTTTGTATCTTAATTGTTTGACTTTTGTGTTAACAATGACATTATGTAATATGTTGTAAACAGAGTGCCATTTAATGTTCGATCGTAAGTTGGTTTCCCAATAGGAATGTAAATACGGTGGTTTAGAATGGTTCAGTAACAGTATGTTTCGAATTTCCTTGTTACTTTGCGTAGAGATGTCAATGTTTTTTCCAAATTGGCATTTGGACAAGGTTTTAACGTTGGACGCTCTAGAGTCCTCTGATTTGAGTATAGTGTTCCATTGTGATGGAATAGCGGAACGTAATAGATTCATTTCTGAAATCCAATTTTGTTTATTGCTTAGTTTTGGTCGCACGATTGTGTCAGCTATTTTACCCGTATTATCGATAATGTCATTCACATACAATATGGTTCGTTTCTTTTGTAATTTCTGACAGACAGTGTTGTATTCTTTATATGAAAAACTTTGAATATGGTCACCGCATCCTGCTGAAGTAAAATTGGAAAGCAATTATACTTCGTGGAACAAGTCGTTGAACAGACAAGATATACCTGAATTTATTAAATATTTAACAATCCCTATACTATATGATAAAGCCACGAGTTGCACGGAACAAAATGTATTTTAAGCCACACATGAACGTTCAATTTTAGTAAAATAGTGCTATTAACATTGGGTAGGTTTCGGTAAAAATAAGTGCCTGTATTGAATGATATGCATAATTTGCATTTAAGCCCTAAGTTTCAATATAAAGTTTATGGTTCCAAACGTTTTTTTTCAACAAAAACACAGTGATAAGATCACAGAAATTTAAATGAGCTTCTGTCACACGAATTATAGCCGAAATGGAAGAGAAATCTGAGTATATATCTGAAAATTCACTTCATGCATAAAAGACATGGATACCTATTCACTTCGTCTATGACGAGGGACGAATTTCAGGAAAATATGTTGTAAGAATATTTAGCAGCGATACCCACTGCGTTCCGTAGTACTAACAGTATTGTCATAGTTTGATGAAAACCCAGCGAAATTAACATTTTCTTGCACTGCACCCTGTGTTTTTGTCCATAAGTATGCGGTGCCCATCCATGCATTATAAAGGTGACGTAGTTTTATTGCATCAGTATACGGTGACCATATATACACCGTGTAAATGTTTTAATATAACCCGATCCTCAGTTATAAATTCAGAAGGCAGTTTTATGATATAAATTGTGTCGAACATGATACCTAATAAACGTATAGCTAAAGCCTTTAAATAGTAAACATGTAGAGAAACATAAACCACCAACATCATTCATAATATAGAACAGCATTTTATCTTGAAAAACTATATCTATATCATTGTACAATATTTCCTAAGTTATACGCTTGATCACGTATAATACTCTACTATGCTTAACCATGTATTTTACTTTCCATTGCCAGAAAGTCTACTGTTTACTATGTCTGCTAAATTTCCCGATTGGGTACATGAATTTCCAAGTCGCGAAACTAGTCATTAAGTTTGTCTTTTGGTATGACAACCATAAAAATTTAAAACAATTTACTTTAAAACGGCACAATGAAATTTTTATGAAAGATATAAATTTTGAACAAAGTGTCCTGAACCTTTAGAAACAAATCGCACTTAAAAACGGAATTTTGACGGACCCCTTGAAAAGGATTATTTAATTTCCGAATTGGGAAACAAATTGATAAAATTAAAAACGAAAATAGCAGCTAAGTTTTTAGTATACTTTATGAAGTTTTATTGGACTGTCTCTCTCTACATTTTAATTAAAATTGTTGCATGTTCAATTTGTTGAACGAGTGAAATTAAATCCACTAATTAGTACAACATTTCAGTATTAAAGCGAAATATTTACACATTGGTAACTTAAGAAAATTTTGAAAGTTGTTGTCACAGATTCCAAAATGAAATGGACAATTGGAAACTGTCGGAAACAGCGTTTTCCTAATTAGTATAATAATGGGTGGAAGTGGGTACAGTTATAAAAAGATTGAAAGCGAAACTATTTTTAAAGGTGAACGGAACATCTTTGTTCTTGTCGTTGTATCAACGAACGCACGAGTTTCACACTGTCTGACATACAGGGATTGGCGTATTGGATCTTTGGTAACGTACAGGTTAGGAGGACACCCGCATCATCGTTTTGCTTTATTTTTGTTGTTGATTTTTCTTGGTGCTTTAGTGAATACATTTCATCATATTCATTAACTTACAAAATACGTGATCACGTCCCTTTAAACCATATATTTAGACCTGTATAATTCTATGTTAATAGGCGTACCACCGAGTGATAAGACAGTAACCAAATAACCATCACTATTATATGTACTTCATTATAATACACGTAAACCTGTCACCTAAAAAGGTGACTTCTCTGTCTGATAAATTATAAGTCAACTTGTTTGACTTTAACACACAATCCTCTTTATCAGGTGCGGCGCAGGATTCGGAGTTAGAGGGGGCGGTACAAATAAATGCATACAAACTTATATATATTATGTATAAAATTTAAAGTTGCCTATAGCTGTGTTTGGTTAATCAATGTTCATACAACAAGGGCGTTTGTATGCCTAATACAAAATCGAGAAAAAAAAATATAAATTCAATTTTATACGAATATTCGGATACTAATATTGTATCCGGATACTAACATAGTATCCGGTTATTCGGTTATCCGATTATCCGTTGACATCCCAGTATAAATGGTATATTTGCAAAACAATGACAGCTAAATTGTGCGATATCATAGCTTCTGTTTATCATAACGTAACAATAAAGCTGATAAACTTATATCTTTTTTTTCTCTGGTGAGAACGAAATTTATTTGAGATGTATAAAGAATACAATTTTAAAAATTTTACCCGCGGGGGGGGCCGTAAGCCACTTCTGCCCCACCCCATCTACCGCCGCCTTTGCTTATCATGAACATTTCATTTTAAGAATGAAATTACGGCTTTGCTTATCATGAACATTAATTGTTTGTGGCTGAGTGTCACTTCCTTGACACCCTAATGGCTGTTTAATTAAGTATATATTTTAGTGGAGGAACGATACCACGGCTTTTAATATGTTCAACACAACACACGCTTTTTTACCGCTGTAATTACCGGTAGTAGATCTTTGTCATCTGCTATACGGATATAGCTATGTCACGATTGTGAAAGTATTTCCGTATTCATAGCTTCATTACCTACTTTTATTATGCGTGAGACGCCAAGCCGAGATGCATTGTACTTTAGTGCTCTACACCGGGCAATAAATCAGTCGAGATTATTAGACGTAATCGGTGGATTCTGAGCTACTTTTTGCATGAAACAGACTCCACACTATGGATATAAAAAATAAAATAACATGAAAAATAATTAAAAGTAAATACAAAATGATGAAAAACAACAATATGGAACTCATACTAATAGGAGTAAAGCCAACTAAAAAGTTGACCATAATTATGGGGGAGAATCCCGCTACAGTAAATCTTCCAGTCCAGTGCGGTTAGTAGTGTCGTTACGTCGGGTGACACTTAAACGGTCCGACAAGCGCATCAACAGATGTTAATCCGGAACTCGCAGCGACTCAATATTAATTTAAAATCAAACACGAAGCCGTTTTCCTTCTGAACAATTCTATTTTTTATACACGTGTGTGGGTGGGTAAGCCAAAGTATGTAAATGGACCGTGAACGTTCAACGTTTACTGTTGGCTCTGATTACAAACAGATTCTGTGTCTGGATTTGACATGATATAATAGATATATAAAACGTACTGCTGAAACTCATCAGCTGTAGAAAAACTATTATTTACAACTGAATGTCCTTCTTTAAATGCGTTGACCATTTACATAATTATACAGTACAGTTTACATATCGGCCATACAAATTTAATTCTACGTTTAGCGTCCCCATGATTTTTGGAAACCTACCAACCAGGCAGGAAAAAACAATGGGTCGATAAAAAACATCTTTCTTTCATAACTTATTCATGGCAGTGGTTTAAGCTAAAGCAAATGTTTACCTGCAAAACTGTTATATATCATCTTCATATTGGGAACCTACTTTAACACAGTATTTTAACTGTGTAAATTGACTAGTTGCACACTGTTTTTACAAATATTGGTAAAAAATCCTTCAAGTATTTTTTATTTATTTGTATGTGCTTTCCAATTCAAATTTTCACATTGTCAAAATTGTTGTTTTTGCGTTCAGCCATCCAATAACCTACCAGCCAGAGGACGCTAAACATAGAATCAAATTGGTATGGCCTTACCACGAAGATGATTAAAACTAGGGTCACCAAATTGGAACGAAAGCCAATACAAACTCATATGGGGTTTAAACCGGTTTAACGCTGCGCCAAACCTCACACTTATCCACAATAATAATAAATAATAACAATCTGCTAATGTACTTGAACGCTCGTAAAAGAGCAAATAACATTCAATTGAATTGCAGTTGAATTACTCAATAATTTCCTATAATGTTGCCCATGTTAACTTCTAACAATTGATAGAAGCTATCATGGGCAACATAATAAGAAAGTTTCGAGGAAAGAAAGGTAATATAATACGTATCAACTACATTTCCTCTTGTTAACAAGATTTAACACATTGCGCCATCGACCTGTAAGCCATGGTGTAAAATCTGTAAGCCAAGGTGTAAAATATGTAAGCCATGGTGTAAAATCTGTAAGCCATGGTGTACAATATGTAAGCCATGGTGTAAAATATGTTAATCATGGTGTAAAATCTGTATGTCACGGTGTAAAATATGCAAACCAGGGTGTACAATATGTATGTCAGAAAGTAGAATCTGTAAGTTATGGTGTAAAAAATATGTACGTCATGGTGTAAAATGATATCCGTTGCGTCTGCCAATATTTGACATACAATGTAACATAAAAACAAAGTGAGCACAACTTAAAAACACCGACAAGATAAACTGAATCGTGCCAAATAACAACAGACAGTAAACAACATAGAGTTTGTAACATATTCATCATAACTACAACAACATCTGTCACATAACACTATAATAACACCGACAACAAGAACAATACATCCAACGCCGTAAGTGTCATTATAGGCTATTAGCCCGTTAACAACAATACTTCAAGTGACGGCTAGGTACCTGACTGGTACATGAATGTACAGTTTAATGCATGTTTCGTTAAACGAGCACCCTAAGGCATAACTTTGTACCTGCTCGTTGTAACTGTCCTACCTCAACAATTGTAACAACAGTTGTAGCAATATAAAACGGACGGTTCAATCAGATCGCGTTTTATGGAATATATTCAAACTTGAGGAATTCAACTAACTGCAATTCACGCCATCAAACCTGTATTACTTAAATCCTCTAATTTAAAATAAAATAAAAATACATCCTTTATATATTAAGTGTGTGCAACTTTATTAATTGAAACATCACACTCTTATTAACATGACGGTATGCTGTTTCTTTTGGCGGCACAGCCAGACATTTTATGGACATTTCGATGTTTATTGAATTTTTAACGATTTATTTTTATTCTTTATCACTAGCAAGTTAGCAGCATGCATATCGTGTATCGTAGCCTACATTTCTAATACAAGCATGTTTTATATACATGTGAGTTTATATTCGCTGTACTTAATGCACTATAACGAAATTATTAAACACAACAAATGCTGCGATGCATTTAAAGCTTTCATGGCAAGAGCGTTTTATTTATAATGCATGTTCGTACATGTATATTGTAAGTAAGAAACAAAATCTGCTTGGTACAAAGTCACCTATCCTAAAAGTAACATTATAAGACGCCTTTGATGTGCTGTAGTACCTTGCCCTACCAAGAACGCACAGCCTTGTAGTCGATGTGTGAACGCACAGCCTTGTAGTCGATGTGTGAACGCACAGCTTTGTAGTCGATGTGTGAACGCACAGCCTTGTAGTCGATGTGTGAACGCAAAGCCTTGTAGTCGATGTGTGAACGCACAGCCTTGTAGTCGATGTGTTAACGCAACGCCTTCTAGTCGATGTGTGAACGAAAATTGACCAAACAAAGCATCAAATATGTTTTTATTTTAATATTTCAGAGTACAATTTGGTACTCTTAACTGCCATATAGTATTTTAAGAAAAATTTTGTATAAGCATACTGAATGCTGCGAACAAATGCAGTTTGATAGTTCACAATTACGTAGTTTGGAGAATGTATACCACAATGATGCCATTCATGTGTCAGTTCTCATTAAACGTTAGTATATGATCCATCGAGGACCACAGAAGAGAATGTGGTATGCAATGCACATTTTGCTATAGGATTACATGTATCACATACAGTTTCTACAGAAAGTAGAGGTTCCAATCAGTAACGATTGGTAATTTCTGCACCTACTGAAATAGCAAAGCGAGTATTACATACAGTATACTAGCGACTCTATATGTGCTATATGTCTGCTACAATAGTGTACGGTGACCCAGGTTAATTAGGGACAACCATGTTCACACTCCTGCAGAAGTCTTGATGCTGCACCCATATGGCCTTAACAAAAAGCCACGCCCAGTCGTTATGGGGTTATCGCTGTATGCACACAACCTCCGCGCAGAGATTTGACTGGTTCCGAGCAAAGCTTTAATCAAATCGATACCGGACTTAAATGGTGGATTTTTAGACAAAATCATCACCGAAATCATCCGTTTTCGATACCTTACTTAAACGGTTGTTAGACATTACGACGTGATCTTCGGTATGTGCGGGACATCGCGGACCGTTATGTGCTACAAAATGGTCATCGCGGACCGTTATGTGCCACAAAATGATCATCGCGGTATAGACAGGCGTGAGATGCATGGGCAATCGAAAACCCAAACGCTCTGTCCCAACCCCCTCGTAAATTCACCACAGAGATGATGGCCGCATCATGAGCGAGCTATTAATAGTAGCGCTTTCATTGTCGTTTTCATCATAACGCATTTATATCAGAAACCATCCATTGTGTTCGCAGTAAGCGGTCACGTTCCGGCGGCCTCTTGACAGCTCGTGCTGGGATGACGTGAAGGCGACGTATTTATGTCTATGTCAGCCAGAGTCCTCAACTCAGTCAGGACTTGACGCTCACACCATGAAGACGGCGGTTGCGATTTTCGTGCTTGGTATTTGCTCGCAGCATGGTGGGTGCATTTATTATGGATATTTTGTTTTTGTAGAGTCGCTGCTGTAATGGTTTGTATTATTTTATGTTGTGTTCTCCTGTTTTCTATGATTACATATTTAATGCAAACAAGTTGTTTTGCCAAGTATTAGGCGGTTGAAGGAGATTTCGAGTGCAAGTCGAGCGTAGTTAGGCCGCGAGAACTGGCGTCTAATCGCTGATTTTTGATCGACGTGTGTATACATTTTCAAAAGCTTTTATCATTTCTGATATTCAATATTTACAATTCGTCTAAATCCATTATTTCGTTGTTTTGGGATAATTTTTCATGATTCGCTATGGGAAACATATATTTTAGTAATAATTCATACGTTTTTGCTCTTTCCGTGATGTGGTGATGTTAAATTTTAAATGTCAAGTTTGGAAATATAATGATCAATATCTTGTGGACACAAAAATTATATAGGTATGCCTAATTTTGCAGTCTGACCTAGTCAAACGTTGGTCAGTGATGCGTTTTAACGTGAATAATTGCTCAAATTAATGCATCGCGTATAATTCAAAATTCAACATAAAACATACTGAATTCTGACTTTTCAGCAATGTGAATCACGCGAAAATGTGGTGTGTTTTGTGTAATAAACTACACTATAAATAAATAAATAATACTGTGTTTTGATATACAAGTCGACATAAATAATACTGTGTGTTAATATACAAGTCGACATATATAATACTGTGTGTTAATATACAAGTCGACATATATAATACTGTGTGTTAATATACAAGTCGACATAAATAATACTGTGTGTTAATATACAAGTCGACATAAATAATACTGTGTGTTAATATACAAGTCGACATATATAATACTGTGTGTTAATATACAAGTCGACATATATAATACTGTGTGTTAATATACAAGTCGACATAGTAATATACAAGTCGACATAGTAATATACAAGTCGACATAATATACGAGTCGACATAATATACGAGTCGACATAATATACGAGTCGACATAATATACGAGTCGACATAATATACAAGTCGACATAATTATACGAGTCGACATAATATACGAGTCGACATAATATACGAGTCGACATAATATACGAGTCGACATAATATACGAGTCGACATAATATACGAGTCGACATAATATACGAGTCGACATAATATACGAGTCGACATAATATACGAGTCGACATAATATACGAGTCGACATAATATACGAGTCGACATAATATACGAGTCGACATAATATACGAGTCGACATAATATACGAGTCGACATAATATACGAGTCGACATAACATACGAGTCGACATAATATACGAGTCGACATAACATACGAGTCGACATAATATACGAGTCGACATAATATACGAGTCGACATAATATACGAGTCGACATAATATACGAGTCGACATAATATACGAGTCGACATAATATACGAGTCGACATAATATACGAGTCGACATTTCCTAAAAGTTATGCATCCTATTGAAAGTCTTTCTCCTACAAAATCTCTTCTATAGAAACCGATTTATTTTTCGACGGGTTTTCACACGTTCTTACCATTCTTAGAGAACGAGATTAAGTGAATTAACGGCGTATAACACTCAGTGCAATTTTTATTGTTTCATTGAATTCATAATTAACAGTTACTAACTTGCATCGCAATTTGCGATGCAAATTTTGCCATTTCAATAACGGATAAACAAAATTCATATGCCCAGCGATGCTAATGTTGTGGAAACGAACGAGACAATTATGTCTTCTCTAGTGATAGAAAATAAATCATTTTGAAATAATACCATGTATTAAAAAATAGCACCACTAGCTGAACACGGCGAGCGCGTACAGCATTGATCTGCCGTGAGCGAGCTGTCAGGCTGAGACGTCATAGTGACAGCACGTCAGGGCGCCTGTCAGTGGGAAACAAAGCGCGCCATTGTTCAGCCGCTCCTCTAAACGTCTTCTTGAATGTTGATCATTGTACAATTTTGCATAAGGCCTAAATTAAAAAATCTTTCGTTTGCCCTTTACCGACACGAAATTTTAGAGGTGGGTCGGTAGGTAGGAAACATTTTTTATTTTATTCCGATAATTGAATCGTTGTCATAGACGAATGTCGTCATTTAAATAGCAATACATTATAATTGTATCTTTGTTTCAAAATCACAATTACTTTCTTCATCTTGATTGATACAACCAATATTACACATGGTAAAACTAGCTTTTATAAGGGACATAACATAAAATAGAATACGCAATGCTTTAAAACAAATTGTGAAGTACATGTATTCTATTTAATTCCAATGTCTGAATTGACTAGACACACATGTTAATTAAGACAGCATAGGTACATATTGTATGACAAGAAAACACGTGTATTACTATGAATGGCTGAACTGACTAGACAGTCCCAATCATATTAATACAGTACAAATACATACTGTTTGGCTAGAAAAATGTCAAATCAATGAATTGAAAAATAAAAAATAATTTGATGAAAATGTCACAAATAGGAAAATCAGAAATGTCGTTAACTCGGATGTCTCTGTCAAATATAAACTGTGTTTTTGTAAATGACAGTTTAACAAAGAACAGTTACTAGTATCATATGTAAAATTTTGGCGGTAAAACAACAAAATCTACTGGCATCGTTCGCCACTTGTCATTGATTCAGATATTGCGAGTTTGATCTTATTCTCTCTGCTTTCAAAATTTAAATAACAAAGATATGTTATGCTACTTCTAAGAAAATTCATCTCACTTGATTGTAGTCACCCGTAAGAAAAACTCGCGATTTCGACAAAAGTACGTGCTGCCTATACATAAACTGCAGAATATTCAAATTTCAAGTAATTCGGTGTCATGATACATCAAAATGCACAGAAGACATGTCGTTTTCAGGTAATAACCATTTAAACCAGTGTCTGTTATGCGAAATGTCTCTTTCTTTGATGAAGAAAAAACGAACTACTTCATATACTGACAACTTTTAAGGGGACCACCCTACTATATAACGTTGAAACATGACGTAATTTTATATACAGATGATGACGTCATACGTCGACCGGTGTGTACGTGAAACACACCATGTTAACTAGTATCCGGTCACTAGGCGCTTGTTTTCACACTCAAACGCACTATACTATTTTGTTCAAGCGCCTTAATGATCAAAATTGTAGCCTATGAAAGTTGTGAGCGAAAAAAAATTTAAAGCAAGAAAACATAACAAAATAATAATAATAATTACCGCAGATTTTGCAATAAATTTTTTAAGTCAGCGGCTTTTTTGTAGGTCGGTCGGTAAAAGGCAAACAAACTTAATTTTAATTAAGGCCTAATGCTACTTTCGAGTGTCGCAGTAGAGGGGTGAGTCACTGAAGATGCATGTTCACTTGTTACAATCTTGGCATTCACAGTTGTCACAGTTTTTCAAACCTTTATGTGTAAAACAGAAACATTTGCTCACTCACGCGTTCACCTGTCTGACTGCAGTACCGTCTATATATCCCAGTACATATGTACCGGAAGTGACGCAGACTCGAAGCAGGGGAGACCACTGTGATGGAACTGGTATAGGTCGGACACATTAACCTGACACTGACCTTTATGCATGAATACATATATATTACAAATCGGTTACGAAGAATATATTTGTTTTTGTACTGGAATCGAGTACAATCGATGTAAGCATATTTCACAGAAAATACAGCTACGGTATCAACAAACACGTGAAACACGTGCACGAACAAAACCGAACATAAATTAGTAAATAATTAATGCGTTTAATACATGTAATATGATAACAGAGTTCATGAGAGTCAGGTTCATGTGTCCGAGTTAAAGTGACGGTCCAGCCTTCCACGGAAATTAACGGAAGTCATTGTTTCAGCGCTAGGACAGCTCAACCCGGCGATGCTGTCGCTCATGTCAGGGATGGGAGGCGGCAGCGGCATGGGGGCCATGGGAGGCATGGGAGGCATGGGGGGCATGGGGGCCATGGCGATGGGCGGAATGAGCGGCATGGACATGACCGATCTGATGAACATGCAGGTACGCATGTCGCCTGTGTCTTCGGTAACGTTATATAGTCTTACAACGCCAACTTGCTGGTTTTGCAGTATGAATATATTATAAACATATTCATTGTGTACACAGAACTATCGTATACATTGTATAAAGAACCGTCACCTGTGTCCGCAGTAACATAATATAAGCCCATCATACATGCCCGCTTGCTAGTACTGCAGTATACTTGTATTGTAAACTTATATAGTGTATATGAAAACTACACCACCTATTTTAGCAGAAGTTCAGCTATATCCGCGGTAATATTTTAAATACACATAATAATCTTAAATACATGTATAAAATGTACAAGTATAAAAAATAACCTTACATACTTTAGAAAGAATCGGTGTGTATCTACCGAGAATCACATGAGTTATTCTTGCCTACGACAGATGATGAGCCAGTTGGCCCAGGGGAGCGCAGGAAGCGGCGGTTCCGGCGGTATTGATCCCACCATGCTGCTAATGTTCAGCGGCGGCGGCGGAGGGATGGGTGAGTGTCCGAGTGGATATCTTGTAAGCCGACATCCATGGTGGCATTTAAGGCTATAGGCCAACATTCAACTTGGCATTAAAGGCTATAAGCGGACAGTCATAGTTGCATGTAAGGCTATAAGCTGACGTCTGTAGTGGCATTTAAGGCTATATGACGACATCCATAGTGGCATTTAAGGCTTTCAGCCGACATCCATAGTTGAATTTAAGGCTATTAGCCGACAGCCACACTGGCATGTTAGGCCCCCCCCCCCCCCAAAACAAATATATATATATATATAGTCCCGTTTCTGATCTCTCGACCGACCCTCTACTTTTGCTGCCGACCCTACATATTTTTGGTCCAAAAATAATAAAGACTGAAAAAGACTGTTACCGTGTACAACACAAACCATTCTCCCATCATAAGAAAAAAATAAATAAAATCCCTACCTACCGACCCTTATTTCTTTGGACAAGAGACCAGAAACGAAACTATTTTTTTTGGCTTAAGGCTATAAGCCGACGTCCACACTAGCACTTAAGGCTATAAGACGACATCCACAGTGTCATTTAAGGCTATAAGCCACCATTCATAGTGGAATTTTAAGGCCATGAGCCGACATCCATAGTGTCATTTAAGGCTATAAGCCGATATCCATAGTGACATTTAAGGCTATAAACCGACATATATAGTGGCATTTTAGGCTATGAGCCGACATGTATAGTGGCATTTTAGGCTATGAGCCGACATCCATAATGGCATTTAAGGTTATAAGCCTGCGTCCATAGTGGCATTTAAGGCTAAAAGCTGACATCCATACTAGCATTTAAGGCCATAAGCCGACATCCATAGTTGCTATAAACCGACATACACATTGGCATTTCAGGCTATTAGCTGACATCCCCACAGGCAGTTAAGACTATTAGCTGACGTCCACACTGGCATTTAAGACTATTAGCTGAAATCCATAGTGACATTTAAGACTATTAGCTGACATCGACACTGGTATTTAAGGCTATTAGTTGACATCCACACTGACATTTACGGCTATTAGCTTACATCCACACAGGCATTTAAGGCTATTAGCTGACCTCCACACTGGCATTTAAGGCTATTAGCTGACATCCACACTGGCATTTAAGGCTACTAGCTGACCTCCACACTGGCATTTAAGACTATTAGCTGACATCCACAGAGGCATTTAAGGCTACTAGCTGACATCCACACTGGCATTGAAGGCTATTAGCTGACCTCCACACTGGCATTTAAGGCTATTAGCTGACATCCACACTGGCATTTAAGACAATTTGCTGACATGCACACTGGCATTTAAGACAATTTACTGACATCCACACTGGCATTTAATGCTATTAGCTGACATCCACACTGACATTTAAGGCTATTAGCTGACATCCACACTGGCATTTAAGGCTATTAGCTGACATCCACACTGGCATTTAAGGCTATTAGCTGACATCCACACTGGCATTTAAGGCTATTAGCTGACCTCCACACTGGCATTTAAGGCTATTAGCTGACATCCACACTGACATTTAAGGCTATTAGCTGACATCCACACTGACATTTAAGGCTATTAGCTGACCTCCACACTGGCATTTAAGGCTATTAGCTGACATCCACACTGACATTTAAGGCTATTAGCTGACATCCACACTGGCATTTAAGGCTATTAGCTGACCTCCACACTGGCATTTAAGGCTATTAGCTGACATCCACACTGGCATTTAAGGCTATTAGCTGACCTCCACACTGGCATTTAAGGCTATTAGCTGACATCCAAACTGACATTTAAGGCTATTAGCTGACATCCACACTGACATTTAAGGCTATTAGCTGACCTCCACACTGGCATTTAAGGCTATTAGCTGACATCCACACTGACATTTAAGGCTATTAGCTGACATCCACACTGGCATTTAAGGCTATTAGCTGACCTCCACACTGGCATTTAAGGCTATTTGCTGACATCCGCACTGGCATTGAAGGCTATTAGCTGACATCCACACTGACATTTAAGGCTATTAGCTGACATCCACACTGGCATTTAAGGCTATTAGCTGATATCAATAGTGACATTTAAGACTATTAGCTGACATCCACACTGGTATTTAAGGCTTAGCTGACATCCACACTGGCATTTAAGACTACTAACTGACATCCACACTGGCATTTAAGATTATTAGCTGACATCCACAATGGAATTTAAGATTATTAGCTGACATCCATATTTGCATTTAAGACTATTAGGTGACATCCACAATGGCATTTAAGATTATTAGCTGACACCCACACTGGCATTTAAGGCTATTAGCTGACATCCACAAAGTCATTTAAGGCTATTAGCCAAGATCCATAGTTGGATTTAAGGCTATTAGCTGACATCCACACTGACATTTAAGGCTATTAGCTGACATCCACACTGGCATTTAAGGCTATTAGCTGACATCCACAGAGTCATTTAAGGCTATTAGCTGACATCCACACTGGCATTTAAGGCTATTAGCTGACATCCACACTGGCATTTAAGACTGTTAGCTGACATCCACACTGGCATTTAAGGCTATTAGCTGACATCCACACTGGCATTTAAGGCTATTAGCTGACATCCACACTGACATTTAAGGCTATTAGCTGACATCCACACTGGCATTTAAGGCTATGAGCTGACATCAACACTGACATTTAAGACTATTGGCTGACATCCACACTGGTATTTAAGGCTATTAGCTGACATCCACACTGACATTTAAGGCTATTAGCTGACATCCACACTGACATTTAAGGCTATTAGCTGACATCCACACTGGCATTGAAGGCTATTAGTTGACATCCACACTGACATTTAAGGCTATTAGCTGACATCCACTCTCACATTGAAGGCTATTAGCTGACATCCACACTGACATTGAAGGCTATTAGCTGACATCCACACTGGCATTTAAGGCTATTAGTTGACATCCACACTGACATTTAAGACTATTAGCTGACATCCACACTGACATTTAAGGCTATTGGCTGACATCCACACTGACATTTAAGGCTATTAGTTGACATCCACACTGGCATTTAAGACTATTAGCTGACATCCACACTGGCATTTAAGGCTATTAGCTGACATCCACACTGACATTGAAGGCTATTAGCTGACATCCACACTGACATTGAAGGCTATTAGCTGACATCCACACTGACATTGAAGGCTATTAGCTGACATCCACACTGACATTTAAGACTATTAGCTGACATCCACACTGACATTTAAGACTATTAGCTGACATCCACACTGACATTGATGGCTATTAGTTGACATCCACACTGACATTGAAGGCTATTAGCTGACATCCACACTGACATTTAAGACTATTAGCTGACATCCACACTGACATTTAAGACTATTAGCTGACATCCACACTGACATTGAAGGCTATTAGTTGACATCCACACTGACATTGAAGGCTATTAGCTGACATCCACACTGACATCCATAGTTGCATTTAAGGCTATTAGCTGACATCCACACTGACATTGAAGGCTATTAGCTGACATCCATAGTTGCATTTAAGGCTATTAGCTGATATCCACACTGACATTTAAGGCTATTAGCTGACGTCCACACTGACATTTAAGACTATTAGCTGACATCCAAACTGGCATTTAAAGCTATTAGCTGACGTCCACACAGGCATTTAAGGCTATTAGCTGATATCCACACTGACATTTCAGACTATTGGATGACATCCACACTGACATTTAAGACTATTGGATGACATCCACACTGGCATTTAAGACTATTGGCTGACATCCACACTGGCATTTAAGACTATTGGCTGACATCCACACTGGCATTTAAGGCTATTAGCTGACATCCACAGAGGCATTTAAGACTATTAGCTGACATCCACACTGACATTTAAGGCTATTAGCTGACATCCACTCTGGCATTTAAGGCTATTAGTTGACATCCACACTGACATTTAAGACTATTAGCTGACATCCGCACTGACATTTAAGGCTATTGGCTGACATCCACACTGACATTTAAGACTATTAGTTGACATCCACACTGGCATTTAAGACTATTAGCTGACATCCACACTGACATTGAAGGCTATTAGCTGACATCCACACTGACATTGAAGGCTATTAGCTGACATCCACACTGACATTGAAGGCTATTAGCTGACATCCACACTGACATTTAAGACTATTAGCTGACATCCACACTGACATTGAAGGCTATTAGCTGACATCCACACTGGCATTTAAGGCTATTATCTGACATCCACACTGGCATTTAAGGCTATTAGCTGACATCCACAGAGGCATTTAAGACTATTAGCTGACATCCACACTGGCATTGAAGGCTATTAGCTGACATCCACACTGACATTGAAGGCTATTAGCTGACATCCATAGTTGCATTTAAGGCTATTAGTTGACATCCACACTGACATTTAAGGCTATTAGCTGACATCCACACTGACATTTAAGACTATTGGCTGACATCCACACTGGCATTTAAGGCTATTAGTTGACATCCACACTGGTATTTAAGGCTATTAGCCAAGATCCATAGTGGCATTTAAGGTTATTACTTATTAGCCAAGATCCATAGTGGAATTTAAGGCTTTTAACCAAGATCTATAGTGGCATTTAAGTCTATTAGTCAAGATCCATAGTGGCATTTAAGGCTATTAGCCAAGATCCATAGTGGCATTTAAGGTTATTACTAATTAGCCAAGATCCATAGTGGAATTTAAGGCTTTTAGCCAAGATCTATAGTAGCATTTAAGGCGTTTAAACTGAAAGAGAGCTGAAATTCTTCTGGAATATTGTTAGTTTGTTATTTACACCACGTAGTTATTCCTAGCAGGCGGTGACGCTCTTACAACAATGATGATGATGAACATGCTCAGCAACAACAACCAAGGGCAAGGTCAGGGCCAGGGTCAAGGTCAAGCGCAAGGAAATAGCATGGCTACGCGTCTGGCGGAAATGCTAGGCGATACGGGCACAGGTATGTTTGTGTGTGTTCGAATAACAACGTTTATAATTGATCTGAGCCAGATTATTAGTGTTTGAACCGGTCTATATAGAAGATACTTGTATAAGTGTATCAGTACTGATTCAACCCAGGAAACTGACTCGAGAGCGTCTCCATAAGCCGAAGGCTTTCGATGCAATCGAGCTAAAATAAATAGGTTTGAACTAAGTATATCAGACTAAATTTAGAATACTAGTAAGTCTGGGTCTGCTACCTCAAGTGTCATATCACGGGTGTGCGTGCAAACTCACCGTCCTGTCACGTGTATATATGCTAACTCACGAGTAATGTCACGTGTGTACCTGTTAACTCACGTGCCCTGCCACGTGTATACCTGTTTACTCACGTGTCTTGTCACGTGTGTACCTGCTAACTCTCGCGTGTGTCACGTGTGTAACTGTTAACTCACGTGGCATGTCACGTGAACCAGGTCATCCGCGTGCCCTGCCATGTGTATACCTGTTTACTTAAAGGCCTATTTTAAGGAATGTCTGGCCTCTTCACGGGGGTATTCCACTATGTGCAATGGTCCACCATAAAATATCTTATCATTATCTGCAATCTTTTCTCTCAGCTGACTTAACAATGGCTGAGTGCACTGTTTCAATCGCAGCAGTGTATTGATCTCAGCTGATAAGGGTCGCCACACTGTGACCACAGCAGGGTGCCAATACACAGGAGTACAATACCCCAGATTTGGGTGGGGGTCGAATAAAGAAGGATTAAAATAAGCCTTTAATGTCATGTCACGTGCGTACCTGCTAACTCAAGTGTCATGTCACGTGCCTACCTGCTAACCCACGTGTCTATTCCGCAGGCATCACTCCCGCCCAGCAGGAGCAGATCTGGATGTTCCTGACCATGAAGCTCCTGCAGCCGAAGATCATGGACGCCGTGGCGAGCCCCACCGACCGCGTACAGCTCGAGCGCGACGGAGTACTGGTACGCCATGTCTCGTTGATACTGTGAAAATCGGCTGTGTTACTTAGGCGTAAAAAATATATGTTCGATTCAGATTACATGCCCCCCCAAAATAGGGTAGGTAGGTCGGGATTTATTTTATTTATTAATTTTTTTATTTGGTAAATGGTCAACTTGAAGATTCTAAAACTGAATAAATATTCAACACATATCAGTAATATCCGTAAATATTGTTTATAAGTGGATACTATCAAAACAAAACACTTTATTTATCCCCCAAAACATGTAATTATTGAAAAAGGTAAATACAACAAAAATCAATCGGACAAACCCAATAAAATGTTCTAGGGTCGGGGCAGTTTTTAGGGTAGGTCGGGTAACCTGAAACAAACATATTTGTTTACGCCTTACGCCCAATATGTTTCGTTATATACATGTACGTACTGACACGTGAAAATTGTGATGGTCCTTGTAGATGGATACTTTGCAATTGACCATACGCAATAGGATTTATAATCACGCCTACTTAGGTCGTACACCTACACACACTATTGACATTATACCAATGTTTTTTACAAGATAATTTCGTCAAAAACACCAGTCCTAGCTTTCTGGCTAAACACATTGTCAACAAACTCTCGTCGTATGGGTAAATTCTTATAACGTGCTATGTTTGCAGACGACCCCAGAACCCCAGATGATGTTTATGCTCAGCTCGATGTGCCCCGCCCCTACCGGCTGCAGGTAATCATGAACCCGTCTCAAGCTGCGTTGAAACGGGTTTTTACACTTTCGTTCTGGTTAGACGTGAAACATTCCATTTTCTGTTTCTTCTCGAGCATATAGACTCCGATAAGGCCTAAATTAAACAATCTTTGTCTGCCCTTTACCGATCCGAAATTTTAAAGGTGGATCGGTAGGTAGGAAAAATATTTTATTTTATTCCGAGAATTTAATCGTTGTCATACACGAATGTCGTCATTTAAATAGCAATACATTATAATTGTATCTTTGTTTCAAAATCACAATTACTTTCTTCATCTTGATTGACACAACCAATATTACACATGGTAAAACTAGCTTTTATAAGGGACATAACATAAAATAGAATAGAAAACAAATTGTGAAGTACATGTATTCTATTTGATACCAATGTCTGAATTGACTAGACACACATGTTAATTAAGACAGCATAGGTACATATTGTATGACAAGAAAATACGTGTATTACTATGAATGGCTGAACTGACTAGACAGTCCCAATCATATTAATACAGTACAAATACATACTGTTTGGCTAGAAAAATGTCAAATCAATGAATTGAAAATTAAAAATAATTTGATGAAAATGTCACAAATAGGAAAATCAGAAATGTCGTTAACTCGGATGTCTCTGTCAAATATAAACTGTGTTTTTGTAAATGACAGTTTATCAAAGAACAGTTACTAGTATCATATGTAAAATTTTGGCTGTAAAACAACAAAATCTCCTGGCATCGTTCGCCACTTGTCATTGATTCAGATATTGCGAGTTTGATCTTATTCTCTCTGCTTTCAAAATTTAAATAAAAAAGATATGTTATGCTACTTCTAAGAAAATTCATCTCACTTGATTGTAGTCACCCGTAAGAAAAACTCGCGATTTCGACAAAAGCACGTGCTGCCTAAACATTAACTGCAGAATATTAAAATTTCACGTAATTCGGTGTCATGATATATCAAAATGCACAAAAGACATGTCGTTTTCAGGAAATAACCATTTAAACCAGTGTCTGTTATGCGAAATGCCTCTTTCTTTGATGAAGAAAAAACGAACTATTTCATATACGGACAACTTTTAAGGGGACCACCCTACTATTTACTGGTATCTAACCTTGAAACATGACGTAATTTTATACACAGATGATGACGTCATATGTCGACCGGTGAGTACACTACAAAACGTGAAACACACCATGTTAACTAGTATCCGGTAAAAAAATTGTAGCCTATGAAAGTTGTTAGCGAAAAAAAACAACGAAATTTAAAGCAAGAAAAAATAACTAAAGAAAAAAAAATAACCGCAGATTTTGCAATCATTTTTTTGGAGTCGGCGGCTTTATTGTGGGTCGGTCGGTAAAGTGCAAACAAACTTAATTTTAATTTAGGCCTAAACTATTCAGCGTTCCTTCTGGAACATATAGGCTCTGGTAAACTATTCAGCGCAACTTCTTGATTACGCTTGGATATTTCATTTCCGCGTCTGGTTCCAGATTCCCGATGTGCGAGGCTACTGAGATCCCTTTCACACCGGAAAGCTTCTACGTGTGCCGCGGCTGCCCCCGCTGCAGTCTCGACACCAACCAGCAGTCTCTCTTCAACCTGTTCCAGTCTCGCAGGTAATTATCCGTGTATTGCATATTGCACGTATTCTTAGGAAAACAGCCCCGTTTTAAGTCGTTACCATATGTTGGGGCGAAATTGTCAATGCGACCGTTGGCCTACGTAGCCAATAGTCCGCAATGAATACATCCAATAAGCTACACTGTTTATAAAACAAAGAGTGGATTCATAGTTACATTTATATTCACACAAATTTAGCCTTAGTAATGTCTGTACTTATCAAAGCATTTCAAGAATTTTGAAGTACACTTATATTGATTAATATTAAATAATGTTAAAGACTTTCGAGTACCTAATTAATTGTATTGTAAAAAGCGCAGAGTTTGTTGAAATATACCATATGATAATACGCATTTATAAGTTGTTGGTAAAAACGGCAAATTTAATTACAATTATTTGCATTTTTTGTTATCAATTTTAATATTGAATACTTAGTAATAATCCTCACTGACACATTTTATTCCATCAGCCGATATGCAGTGTGTATGATAATGTAGCGAACAGCGTATACATAAGACCAGTTTGTATGTTTAGTTTCACGGGCATTTTATTTGAAAAACTGTATGTAGTGAATTTGTATTGCAACTCCTATGCGTAGTGATATGTACCATAATGCAAGGTGATACAATCAGTAGTGTGTGTAGTCTGCTTGTATTCCTATAGAGAATGTAACTTCCTGTGTAATGTAAGTTATGAAGTGGGCGCTGGTGTAGCGTGGTTAACATATCATGATAAATGAAGTGGGCAAGAAAGACTACTTTTTTGGGTCCCGATTTAATACGGTAAATGAAACGGACCGTCATCGATGCCGGGCTCAATACTGTGAAATTACTTCATTATTTTGACGTCATGACGTTATGATGCCCGTGATATTTTCTAATAAAATGTAAAACAAAGGTTAATAAAGCAGTAAATAACAAGAAAATTTGTTTGTTTTCGGTGTGATAACGCGTTATATCATCACCGAGAAGGGAGACAATTTACATATTTTCTCTTGCGCAAGCGCTCGTGAAAATATTAATTGCCTCCCTTCCCGGTGAAGATATCACGCGTTATCACACCGAAAAAAACAACAACACATATCCTCTATATATTGGTATGGACATTCATATTGCAATATTTTATTGCAGCATCAAATATTGCAATAACCCAATATACCGGTATATTGTGACACCCCTACAGGAAACTAATATCTGTTTCAAGAAAAAATGAAAATTAACATATCTGCGATAATTGGACCGCAATATTATCACAGTTCTGATTGTGTTGTCGCCGTCGTCGCGAATCACGACAGCGGCTAAGCACATATGCACGTGTTCCCTGTCTAACTTGCGTTGGGTTACCCTTTATTAACCGCGTGCATGATTTCAGGGGAAGGGGTGGAGCCGGTGCAGACATGGCCCAGCGTCTCGCCACGATGGGAATGATGGGAGGTGGCGGCGGAAGCAGCTCCCTGTCCACCTTGGCGCTCCTCAACTCCTTGCAGCCTTCGACGCCCGCCCAGTCCCCACAGCCGACCACCCAGCCACCTCAGTCCCCGGCGGCCGCCTGGGCGTCCCAGAGCCAGTCCGCAGTCCGCGCACCTCCATCCCCCGAGTTCATCGCCTTCATCAAGCAGAGGCGCGAACAGATGCAGGCACAGAACCAGGCGGCCCGTCCCTCAGGCAACACCGCCGTGTAACCATAGAGACATAGCGAATTAGTAGTTGTTCACCTTATCAACATTTATACGAGAGCTGCGCTTGAAGTGCATGACATGAATGCATCCGTGTTTTAATGGACGCTGCTATGTGTGTGATTATCTGCCTACGTGCATCATTATCAGCTTCGATTTGAGTGTCAGTGTAAAGCGTCCTTGAGCTTCAACGGCGGCCGGTCCAACCGGAAATGCTGGCTTTGGCGGCAGTCCTATTCGTTTTAATTTGATAAACTATGATATTTTGAAGCGTCTGTTAGTTCAGTCATAACATTTTGCTAGATATTGTTCTTATAACGCAGATAGTGGCTCTCTCTTCATCTGGTGGTTCATGTCTGTTTGCAGACGCGGCCAAGGCGCCATGGGAGGTCTGGCCTTCAAGAAGTGAGTCACGTGATCTCGCCAGTCATTTGCATCATTCTCATAACATGTCGAAAATACTTACCAAGAACACAATCGTCGTAACATTGCTTTTAATAAATTTGCAATGTTATGTTTGTTTGTTTGTATTCGTCCATCTCGCCACGTACCGCATAAGTTCAGGCGACCGCGATTGCTTTTGAAATTGTGTTGTTTTTTTTACCAAGGATAACTGGTTAGACACATTTAGGCTGGTTATTCACAACAATGGACTGGTTAGACACATTTAGACTGATTATTAACAGGAGATAACTGGTTAGACACATTTAGGCTGGTTATTCACGGCAGATAACAGGTTAGACACATTTAAGCTGATTATTCACAGCAGATAACAGGTTAGACACATTTAGACTGGTTATTCACGGCAGATAACAGGTTAGACACATTTAGACTGATTATTCACGGCAGATAACAGGTTAGACACATTTAGACTGATTATTCACGGCAGATAACAGGTTAGACACATTTAGACAGATTATTAACAGGAGATAACTGGTTAGACACATTTAGACTGATTATTCACGGCAGATAACTGGTTAGACACATTTAGACTGGTTATTCACGGCAGATAACAGGTTAGACACATTTAGACTGATTATTCACGGCAGATAACAGGTTAGACACATTTAGACTGATTATTCACGGCAGATAACAGGTTAGACACATTTAGACTGATTATTCACGGCAGATAACAGGTTAGACACATTCAGACTGATTATTCACGGCAGATAACAGGTTAGACACATTCAGACTGATTATTCACGGCAGATAACAGGTTAGACACATTTAGACTGGTTATTCACAACAATGGACGGATAAGACACATTTAGACTGATTATTCACAACAGTGTACTTGTTAGACAAATTTATACTGGTTATTCACAACAATGGACTGGTAAGACACATTTAGACTGATTATTCACAACAGTGGACTGGTTATTCACAACATTTGACTGGTTATTCACAGCAGTGGGCTGGTTTGTCACATTTTTTTTAAAACTGATTATTCGCAACAGTGGACTGGTAAGACACATTTAGACTTATTAACCAAAGAACAATAACACTGAACAGACGCCGTCCACATCATTTTTATTGTTTATTAAATTACTTCACTGCACTCCAAAATACACATATAAATTATACCATGTCTACTTAGCATGCTCTAACAACATATATAGACCCCGATTTCCTTCACGCAAAAAGACTCGGTAATAAATACACAGAAACTTAAAGGTAATTGCACAAACATGAAGGTTATCACACAAACTTGGAGGTTATCACACAAACTTGAAGGTTATCACACAAACTTGGCGGTAATCACACAAACTTGGAGGTTATCACACAAACTTGACGGTAATCATGCAAACTTGAAGGTTATCACACAAACTTTAGAGGTTATCACACAAACTTGAAGGTAATAACATAAACTTGAAGGTTATCATACAAACTTGGAGGTTATCACACAAACTTGCAGGTTATCACACGAACTTGAAGGTTATCGCACAAACTTGAAGGGTTTTTCTATTCATAATATTTATTTCTGCTCGGAAATAGTACAGGATTTTTTCCATTGCACAGCTGATCGGCGTCGGTGTGACGGCATCGTGAATGACGATTCACAATACATCAACAAAACAACATAATTATTGTCAAAATATACAAATGTGACATATATATTTAAAATAACAAGGGTAAATATTTACATAGACTTTCAAACAACATATCACATTCAAAATGAATTATGGATATTTTTTTCTTCAGTTTTACTTTGAAATTGCACTATTTACAAGAGCTTGTTTTCACAATTCTGTACTTTGCTTGTGACGTCATCCCAAATGACGAATCACATGTTGTTGTTTTTTCTTTTGGAATGCAAGGGAACTATTTACAAGAATAATTTGTTCACAATCTGGTCGTCTTTAACGTGAAGTTATCCTTATGAAAGTTATTGTACTTATCTTTGTTTTTAATGCAAGGGAACTATTTACACAAAATATTAGTTCACAATTCTGTCGTCATGAGTGTGACGTCATCCTAAATGATGATTCACACGTTTTTAATAAAAATAATTTTTGGAATGCAAGGGAACTATTTACACAAAATATTAGTTCACAATCCTGTCGACATAAGTGTGACGTCATCCAAAATGACGATTCACACGTTTTATTATTAAAGGATTTTTTTTTGGAATACAAGGAACTATTTACAATATATTATTTCACAGTTCTGTCGTTATGAGTGTGACGTCATCCTAAATGACGAATCACATGTTGTTGGTTTTTTTAAATGTTTTTTTTTATTGGAATGCAAGGGAACTATTTACAAGAAATATTACATCTTGTTCACAATCCTGTCGTTTTACTTGTGACGCCACCCTAAATGACGATTCACATATTTTTTTGCAATTTTTTTTTATGCAAGGGACTATTTACAAGAAAGTTTTGTTTCCATAATCGTGTTTCCACTTGTAACCTCAGCATAACGTGACGATTTAAATGATTACTTTTGTCTGTAAGTCAAGAGATTAATATAAAAGTGCTGTATTCACAATTTTAAATCCAAACGTGGCGCAATAGCTCAACAAATCTAGGTAGATCTAACAAATGAAGAATCGATCAACTTATTCCCTTTATGTATTTTTGGACTACGAGCGGTTTGCACAAAGCGCTTCGCATTCGTGCCTCCAGATGACTTTAGAAATCTACATGTACAGAGAACTCTTTTCCACAATACGTTTCTGTCGCTCTTTTTCACTATGATTTAGATCTACACACAACTAATTCAAACGCAAATTGTCTTGGAAATGCGTTTAACGAGGTCACTTATAATATAGTTGAATGTAACCTGTTGTAATGGCGACACCCGAAATGCACGAAGGGAAATTAATTACAAGAAACACGGTTTCACACTGAAACTATAAATACCTCTTCACATCAGTAATTGCAAAACTATAATATAAATATTCGTTTCCATGGTGATGATGTGAGGATCATGTCCACTCATGCGCGGTGGCTTTGTGGTTTTACTTCCGTCTGCCTGTCGCTGTCAGCGGGGACCGACTCTGTAACAGAAAAGTATGAAATGTAGAAACACAACGAGCAGTATATTAAATGGTATGATATTCAGCTCGCCGTTTGTCATTTCTATACTTGCTATAATTAATAGGCTGTCACGAAAGCTTTCCACTTCCGGAAGTGTTAAATCATCATAAATATTGTTGACGCCGATTATTTACGGTTGCATCCACTTTCAATGGCGAATTATTCTACTAAATATCAGGACATTAGTTTTCCCAGATATTAAATGGTAAAATATATTTCAAACACGCGTACGGAATGGTACAATGTGGTATACGAAATTAAAGAAAACAAACGTTCCACAAATGTCAATCACATGCCAATAATTATAATTAAAGAACTTACTGCAATCAAATATTAAAGGTTTATACCTCTTAACATACTTAAAACAAAAACAAGCGTTGTCAATGTAAGTGACGAATGCCCCCGAAGGTGTGTTTTGACAGAAGACAGAGTTGCGGTTCTTGTACTCTGCACTCCCTCTCAAAGCACTCTGTCATAATATAAAGTATCATTTGAATCCCTTTAATACATTTCGAGTTATGCTCCGCACAGGAAAATTACACTATGTAGTTTTGCTCTCCACACAAAAAGCCATGAGTAATAACTCCAAAAATATTGAAGAGTTTTGGTCCTTGTACTCTGCACTTCCTCTTTACGTCCTCTATCATTATATTAAGTCATTTGAATCCCTTCAATAATTATAAAGTTATACTCTGCACAAGAAGCGGGGCGGACGGACAGACGGGCGGACGGACAGACGGGCGGGCGGACGGACGGACGATGCGATTACTATATGCCCCCGAATCTCCCTTCGGGTGCATAAAAACAAACATATGCAAAAGCTCGTGAAGCGTGTGTGATGTTCCTTGAATGGAAATGAATCCGTTAACAATTGCTGGGGAGGAGTCTTAACAGTTCATGGCAAAATCCGGACAGGCTTTGTAATCCAGTTGCACCAGGAATTTGACGACTTACCGCGAGACTCCGCGCATGCGCGGCAGCTGCACGATGATATGACGGGCACGAGGGCAGTGGACGGCCGCTTGCTCCTCCCGTACCCACACAGCACGTTCACCACGTGGTAGCTGTCGACATCGCCCGCCCATGCAGCACCTGAAACACACGGCACGTGTACTCTATATGGGACACGACATTGCTAGACATACGTATATCTGTTCATATCAATTCCGAAAGCAGCCTTTTTACACATTATAGCATAAAAAGTCCGTTATGCACCTATCAATATTTTCCCCCAGGGAGAGAAGCGGCGGGCTGACCCAGGGGAATTATACATATTTTATTTTTTGGGTCAAATTCCCCACCCTAGAGCCAAGCATTATTGTCTAAATCCCCGCAGAGGGAAATGCTTAATGGTGTATAAAATGGCCCGGGGGGCCTATATTACCGGGATCTAAATTCCGAACGGTCTATTTCCCGGGACCCGGAGTTATTTGGCGTGACAAATTCCCGCCTGTCGGGAGTCGCTTTCAGTTTAATGTCTCGCATATCCCCGCCGCTCCCCCCGTGGTGGAAAATATTGATAGGTGCATTATAGGGGTGTGTTAACGAAAAAAAAGTGGTTGGTTATCGTTATTATTTGCCAAGCAGCCTTTTTACGCAATAGTATTCAATAATATCATATTCGTATATAGCAGGTACCAAAGCAACTATAATTCTACTAACGATAAGTTCAAACGTCACCAATGTGCCTTATTACTAAAGACTGTACTAGACTTTGTATGGTATTATACAACGTATATACATGTACATGTATATTAATCAACGAATAAACAGTGCATTCTACAAAAGCCCGTCCGAGCTAACTTGGTATATATATAACCGCGTATATTCAACCACATATTCGTTGAACTGTCTCGCAGCTAGCTGATTTCAATTCCATTTACATTTCACATCATAAGCGGTCAGGATATTCATTTGCGAGTCGCCAACTTTTTGACAGCCGCAACCAAGATACGTATAAGCAACGCACGGACGGCTAAGGGCCAGACCATGCCTGTACGTAAAAAACCGTCTAACATACGTACAGTACTAACTAACAGATAAATCATCGCCATAAGGAAAGATTTTATCACGCGATTGCGCAATAACTGTCAACATGAATGTTTCCACATTTGCCGAACGTAAAACACCACACGTTACGCAGATCTGCGCGACCGGTCAGAACCGGAGAGGTGCATGGTCGACCGGGCGATATTTCCGCTGCTGATGCGACAGATTTATTTGCATCCGACCGTCAAGTAGGTTATGTTTTTGCAGATGTTGATTAACAGTGTTGTTTTTTCTGTCAGTGAACAAGTTTATGCAAATAGTTATGAATTGGTTTGCAATAAACATTCTGGGGAAATTGGAACTGAGCCAATGCAAATAGCATCAGATTTTGGCGGTAATCCGGATCACCGTTATTGGATCCAGGACTTTTTAAAAAGAATCTTTACTTATAAGGCGTAAAAAAAGTTGTTGGTTTCCGCTTCTCCAACCACCCACTAATTTTTCCCGCCGACCCTAAAAGTTTTTTTTGCCTATCGATCATTGACTTTTTCTGACTTTCGGTAAAAAGAGCAGTTTACGCTACTATGCGGCTTTTCGGTAATAAGCACACATTTTGATTTAGTCTGCGTTAGACAGGCGTACGGCACAGTTTCTTTGATGGGAGTCGTTTAAACATTTTTGGTGCAGTCCAATACACCTAAACTGTGTGGTGACTATGCCGTTAAGAAAAAAAGGTTAAAGGATAATTTTTTATCGCCCCCCCCCCCCCCATTTTTTTTGGAGACGTAAGCGGAAGCCAACTATTATTTTGGGGGCCTGTAAATATTCTGATCTTGCAACATAAAATGTTTATTAACCATCGTGAAACCATTATTTAAAGAAGAAAAACTCGCGATTTCGACAAAAGCACGTGCTGCCTAAACATTAACTGCAGAATATTAAAATTTCACGTAATTCGGTGTCATGATATATCAAAATGCACAAAAGACATGTCGTTTTCAGGAAATAACCATTTAAACCAGTGTCTGTTATGCGAAATGCCTCTTTCTTTGATGAAGAAAAAACGAACTATTTCATATACGGACAACTTTTAAGGGGACCACCCTACTATTTACTGGTATCTAACCTTGAAACATGACGTAATTTTATACACAGATGATGACGTCATATGTCGACCGGTGAGTACACTACAAAACGTGAAACACACCCATACTATAAATAGATGGTAACGTGACTGCGTTATTACCACTATACTACGACACTTTACTCACCTCCATTTGGAGGCATTATGAGTCCGACGTAAAGAAGTCCGCGGAGGAATGGCGATTTTGTATAAATCCATATTATAATCATACTATATCATTATAAAGTAATTGTAAATACTTCATCTGATTAATATTGGTATTAACCTTGAGAATCCAATGAGAATCCAATGAATCAAATTAATATTATGACTGACTTTGTAGTATGTACTTTCACTTTCGGTTTTAATCGAGCAGCATGGACGAATTGATAGAACGTGTGTCAAAGGAAATTGGGTTTGTAGATCCACTTAAAGAGTGTCAGACGGAATGTCTGAGGTATGTTTTGGACAAACGTGATATAATGGCTATTTTGCCCACTGGGTATGTAAAGAGTTTAATCTTTCAAGTGGCCCCATTTGCATTGAAAGCAAAATACAACAGAAAATCATCTGTGTGTCTAATATTGACTCCGTTAAATAGTATAATGATGGATCAAATAAACTCTATGAGGAAACAGAAATAAGCGCGTGCTGTTGGACTATAACTGTCGAAGTGGTCAGACCCCAGCCGAAGTTGAAGACAGTTTTGACGAGGAAGACGCGGATGCTCAAAGTATTGTTGATGTGCCTCTGGATGACATTATCAAAGGAAAATAAACATTGGTATATGCCCATCCAGAAGCACTTCTGAGCACTTCAAGTGGAACCTCTCTATTAAGTGCATTAGAAAGAGATGAAATTATTTCATGCATTGCAATA
This sequence comes from Congeria kusceri, assembly GCA_027627225.1. NCBI lineage: Eukaryota > Metazoa > Mollusca > Bivalvia > Myida > Dreissenidae > Congeria > Congeria kusceri. Next base: position 977,151 of record CM051038.1, on the reverse strand, counting down.
GATGAAGCACACATGATCCTTGAATGGTAAGTGCACGTGCACTAATTGTTTACATTCTAAATAGCTCCTCACAATTACAATCAGGGGTGTTCCCAGTGTTGTTTTTTTGTAAGCTTGAGTTCTAGTGTTCGAACCACAAAAGGCAAGATCTCATTACCACTCAAAATAGACATTAGTACTGATTCTTACCCATGAAACAGACTTTAAAATGGATGGCTGTAAGGTTTGATATTTTTCCATAATTGTGCAGGAACAAGAATCTTAGACGACGGACCATTAAACACCTTTTCTCAGCTTGTCTCCAAGTGCACAGAAGTTAAGTTTTTGGCAATATCACAGTTTTCAGAACCATTAACATCATCCTCAGATCATCACCAGCACCACCACCACTACCAGCACAACTTCCACCTCCACCATCTTCATTGTGATTTATTTTGTTAACTGTATAAAATTCCAAAAGTAATTCTTATCATTTTTCAACATTATTGGTAAAAAAGCAAGAACACAACAATAGCATTTGAAACACATTTAATTTTTCTAATATATTCTAAACAAAAATACAGAGCAGCAAAACGAATACCTAATAACATCATAATATAATAATATAAGTTAACTTAATACAATAATAAAAATACAAGATTCACAACATCAATAATGTAAATAAAGGTTGGATGAAACAAGTTGAGGGTCTGCATCAGTGCCTAATTGGAAAATCAATGAAAAACTAAGAGAACATACTAAAACATGAATACTCTGTTAAATAGAAGGAATATTTTGACACTATTAGTATTATTATTCACAATTTTTAAATGTCAGCCACAATTAAGGTAAATGTAAAGCACAAATAACAATGACCCATTCACAATGTCTCAAGATTGTAAATTCTGAAAATGATCATCTGATTAGCTAAAAACCTGTAATTTAATAGCTAAGTTTTAAGACATCTATTTCTAAACATTGATTATTCCATAATAAACACTCAACAAAAGTTATTACAGCATCAGTTGAATTGGAAATTCCTGTATTTTTGTTATAGACAACACACCAAAAAGAAATTTTTGTCTTTTAATGATTTATAAGAATTATAGCTTGTAATATCAGCATTTTATACAAAAATAGTGGAAAAAATACCATAACACAGGAGAAATAAGTTGTTACTGCACTTTTCTTACCTTGGTGTGTTATAACTTTAACCAAGTATCAGTTATTTCTTGGAATGACAAGTATGAATGAACGCCACAATGTTTGTATTAAGGCAAATTCAGTAAAAAATGAAAAGAAACAATAATAACAAATAAGTTGATTATTTGTCAGTGGTCAAGACTTTCTTAAGTAAATAAAAAAAACATCACTGCATTTGTTTTAATGAAAATTGGTCCTATGGACATATAAATAAATTGATAGTTATTTCAAGTAACTGTACTCTCTTAGTGGATTTAAGTATGGTACTTAATTTTTATGCCCCCATGAATTATAGGAATTGCACTTGTCCTTATGTCCCGAAGCTTATGTACTCAATTCCTCTTTAAAGGCTGGGTGGATTTGGTTCAAACTTTCACAGCTGAATAAACTAAATATGTAGATGATCGTAATGGACACAATTTTGATATAAACATGATACGTGTATTATTTGCTGCGACAAAATAAATTTGGGCAGAACTATTGTCAGTTTCTCCACAGACCAGGGTGCTGAGCCTCACCTCCGCCGGCTTGCTCTGCACGCCCTTCTGCGTCACACCGCTCACACGGATCAGAAAATGGCACTGGAACTGGAGGTCGTAGATCTCAAACCTTGGCACCTGCCAGATAAGAAACACTGTACATTATATTACAGGATAATCACGAGTTGAATAGTCATGGGCACTGTGCACATAGAAAGTGCACATACTAATGCCAGTTACTGACAACTGCCCTACTTGAATCAGAGGTAGGGGGAGAATGGCAGTAGAGATAATGTCATTTTCCTGACAGACCAAACATCCATCTGCAGTTCACCAGCTCACCTGACTGTGGATGGTGGGGCAGGGACCTAACCAAAATGTTTAAGACAAATTACACTGACATATACAGGTTAGTTTGCCACTTAACCTGACTGTCTGGGACATATTGAACACGTACGAATTACACTGACATATTCATGATAGAATATCAAATTCGCCAGCTCACCTGACTGTTGGGGGCACTCTGGTGGCACAATGTTCACTTGCACCGGTATCATCTCACAGACTGGGGTGCGGAGCCTCACCTCCGTCGGCTTGCTCTGTACGCCCTTCCGTGTCACACCACTCACACGGATCAGAAAATTGCACTGGTACTGGAGGTCGTAGATCTCAAACTTTGGCACCTGCCGGATAAGAAACGTTGTATGTTATATTACAGGATAATCAAGTGCTGAATAGTCATGAAAGGTCCTATGTATCCAGTAATCGAAGCTGTCGGGTTTATGCGAATGTATTGGCGAATCAACATGATAACATATATACATGAACACAACATGGTAATATATGCGCATCGAACATATAACACACTCAGTTTCATTTGTCTGGCACATTAAACACTGTAAACTGACATTTACAAATTAAAATTTACTGTAAAAGAAAAAACACACAGGAATGTTTTAGTTATCAATCCATTTTTTATTTCCTTGTACATGAAAAAAAGATATGAGCAATTTTTGTTTTTTACAGTTTATCTATAATTACCAAATAATGGTAAAATATTTTATTTTGTTAAGTTTCATGACTTTTGCACTTTGAAATTATTTTAGTGCAAAATGTCAAGTTGATAAGACAAGTATTTTATTTGATATTTATAATATTTAGAGTAGACAAGGCATTTTGTATATTTATTATCACTATCATTTATTCAATGTTAACATTCAAACATGATATGAGATATGTTACAACAGATATACATTTGCAATTGTATTTCTGAAAAAAATACATCTAAATAAGCCAAGGAGACGAATAAAAAAATTCTCTAAATAACATAGTTTTTATTGTCTTATCTAATTAATGTAATTTATTGTTAAACATTTTAACTAAATCAGTGACTCATTGATAAATTGAGGTATGGCGGGCGGATGATCTTTTATTAATAATAATAGTAACATAATACAAACATTACTCAATATAACGTTCAGGGGGCGAAACTACCAAGGGAGAATTTAACTACTACTAACCAAGCCCAAGGTCGAAACTGGTTGGGAGCGAAACAACCTGATACCTCACATAGAGGCGTTTCTCCAAATATTCTTCAGAATTACATATAAATATTTGAAAACAAGCTACAATTAACGAATAAATAAACAATATCTGGAGTGCAGATCACACGTGATAGATAAATTCATATGTTTTCCTTTTTTACCTTTTTCACTCATGTGATCCTCATCTTCTTCACGCCATGTTTAAAGTAGTGCGTTCCCATCATCCTTAGCGTGTGTTTACACAGGTCAGTAAAGACCGGTGTGTACACAACGGAAACACACCATGTTAACTAGTATCCGGTAAAAAAATTGTAGCCTATGAAAGTTGTTAGCGAAAAAAAACAACGAAATTTAAAGCAAGAAAAAATAACTAAAGAAAAAAAAATAACCGCAGATTTTGCAATCATTTTTTTGGAGTCGGCGGCTTTATTGTGGGTCGGTCGGTAAAGTGCAAACAAACTTAATTTTAATTTAGGCCTAAACTATTCAGCGTTCCTTCTGGAACATATAGGCTCTGGTAAACTATTCAGCGCAACTTCTTGATTACGCTTGGATATTTCATTTCCGCGTCTGGTTCCAGATTCCCGATGTGCGAGGCTACTGAGATCCCTTTCACACCGGAAAGCTTCTACGTGTGCCGCGGCTGCCCCCGCTGCAGTCTCGACACCAACCAGCAGTCTCTCTTCAACCTGTTCCAGTCTCGCAGGTAATTATCCGTGTATTGCATATTGCACGTATTCTTAGGAAAACAGCCCCGTTTTAAGTCGTTACCATATGTTGGGGCGAAATTGTCAATGCGACCGTTGGCCTACGTAGCCAATAGTCCGCAATGAATACATCCAATAAGCTACACTGTTTATAAAACAAAGAGTGGATTCATAGTTACATTTATATTCACACAAATTTAGCCTTAGTAATGTCTGTACTTATCAAAGCATTTCAAGAATTTTGAAGTACACTTATATTGATTAATATTAAATAATGTTAAAGACTTTCGAGTACCTAATTAATTGTATTGTAAAAAGCGCAGAGTTTGTTGAAATATACCATATGATAATACGCATTTATAAGTTGTTGGTAAAAACGGCAAATTTAATTACAATTATTTGCATTTTTTGTTATCAATTTTAATATTGAATACTTAGTAATAATCCTCACTGACACATTTTATTCCATCAGCCGATATGCAGTGTGTATGATAATGTAGCGAACAGCGTATACATAAGACCAGTTTGTATGTTTAGTTTCACGGGCATTTTATTTGAAAAACTGTATGTAGTGAATTTGTATTGCAACTCCTATGCGTAGTGATATGTACCATAATGCAAGGTGATACAATCAGTAGTGTGTGTAGTCTGCTTGTATTCCTATAGAGAATGTAACTTCCTGTGTAATGTAAGTTATGAAGTGGGCGCTGGTGTAGCGTGGTTAACATATCATGATAAATGAAGTGGGCAAGAAAGACTACTTTTTTGGGTCCCGATTTAATACGGTAACTGAAACGGACCGTCATCGATGCCGGGCTCAATACTGTGAAATTACTTCATTATTTTGACGTCATGACGTTATGATGCCCGTGATATTTTCTAATAAAATGTAAAACAAAAGTTAATAAAGCAGTAAATAACAAGAAAATTTGTTTGTTTTCGGTGTGATAACGCGTTATATCATCACCGAGAAGGGAGACAATTTACATATTTTCTCTTGCGCAAGCGCTCGTGAAAATATTAATTGCCTCCCTTCCCGGTGAAGATATCACGCGTTATCACACCGAAAAAAACAACAACACATATCCTCTATATATTGGTATGGACATTCATATTGCAATATTTTATTGCAGCATCAAATATTGCAATAACCCAATATACCGGTATATTGTGACAGCCCTACAGGAAACTAATATCTGTTTCAAGAAAAAATGAAAATTAACATATCTGCGATAATTGGACCGCAATATTATCACAGTTCTGATTGTGTTGTCGCCGTCGTCGCGAATCACGACAGCGGCTAAGCACATGTGCACGTGTTCCCTGTCTAACTTGCGTTGGGTTACCCTTTATTAACCGCGTGCATGATTTCAGGGGAAGGGGTGGAGCCGGTGCAGACATGGCCCAGCGTCTCGCCACGATGGGAATGATGGGAGGTGGCGGCGGAAGCAGCTCCCTGTCCACCTTGGCGCTCCTCAACTCCTTGCAGCCTTCGACGCCCACCCAGTCCCCACAGCCGACCACCCAGCCACCTCAGTCCCCGGCGGCCGCCTGGGCGTCCCAGAGCCAGTCCGCAGTCCGCGCACCTCCATCCCCCGAGTTCATCGCCTTCATCAAGCAGAGGCGCGAACAGATGCAGGCACAGAACCAGGCGGCCCGTCCCTCAGGCAACACCGCCGTGTAACCATAGAGACATAGCGAATTAGTAGTTGTTCACCTTATCAACATTTATACGAGAGCTGCGCTTGAAGTGCATGACATGAATGCATCCGTGTTTTAATGGACGCTGCTATGTGTGTGATTATCTGCCTACGTGCATCATTATCAGCTTCGATTTGAGTGTCAGTGTAAAGCGTCCTTGAGCTTCAACGGCGGCCGGTCCAACCGGAAATGCTGGCTTTGGCGGCAGTCCTATTCGTTTTAATTTGATAAACTATGATATTTTGAAGCGTCTGTTAGTTCAGTCATAACATTTTGCTAGATATTGTTCTTATAACGCAGATAGTGGCTCTCTCTTCATCTGGTGGTTCATGTCTGTTTGCAGACGCGGCCAAGGCGCCATGGGAGGTCTGGCCTTCAAGAAGTGAGTCACGTGATCTCGCCAGCCATTTGCATCATTCACATAACATGTCGAAAATACTTACCAAGAACACAATCGTCGTAACATTGCTTTTAATAAATTTGCAATGTTATGTTTGTTTGTTTGTATTCGTCCATCTCGCCACGTACCGCATAAGTTCAGGCGACCGCGATTGCTTTTGAAATTGTGTTGTTTTTTTTACCAAGGATAACTGGTTAGACACATTTAGGCTGGTTATTCACAACAATGGACTGGTTAGACACATTTAGACTGATTATTAACAGGAGATAACTGGTTAGACACATTTAGGCTGGTTATTCACGGCAGATAACAGGTTAGACACATTTAAGCTGATTATTCACAGCAGATAACAGGTTAGACACATTTAGACTGGTTATTCACGGCAGATAACAGGTTAGACACATTTAGACTGATTATTCACGGCAGATAACAGGTTAGACACATTTAGACTGATTATTCACTGCAGATAACAGGTTAGACACATTTAGACTGATTATTAACAGGAGATAACAGGTTAGACACATTTAGACTGATTATTCACGGCAGATAACTAGTTAGACACATTTAGACTGGTTATTCACGGCAGATAACAGGTTAGACACATTTAGACTGATTATTCACGGCAGATAACAGGTTAGACACATTTAGACTGATTATTCACGGCAGATAACAGGTTAGACACATTTAGACTGATTATTCACGGCAGATAACAGGTTAGACACATTCAGACTGATTATTCACGGCAGATAACAGGTTAGACACATTTAGACTGGTTATTCACAACAATGGACGGATAAGACACATTTAGACTGATTATTCACAACAGTGGACTTGTTAGACAAATTTATACTGGTTATTCACAACAATGGACTGGTAAGACACATTTAGACTGATTATTCACAACAGTGGACTGGTTATTCACAACATTTGACTGGTTATTCACAGCAGTGGGCTGGTTTGTCACATTTTTTTTAAAACTGATTATTCGCAACAGTGGACTGGTAAGACACATTTAGACTTATTAACCAAAGAACAATAACACTGAACAGACGCCGTCCACATCATTTTTATTGTTTATTAAATTACTTCACTGCACTCCAAAATACACATATAAATTATACCATGTCTACTTAGCATGCTCTAACAACATATATAGACCCCGATTTCCTTCACGCAAAAAGACTCGTTAATAAATACACAGAAACTTAAAGGTAATTGCACAAACATGAAGGTTATCACACAAACTTGGAGGTTATCACACAAACTTGAAGGTTATCACACAAACTTGGCGGTAATCACACAAACTTGGAGGTTATCACACAAACTTGACGGTAATCATGCAAACTTGAAGGTTATCACACAAACTTTAGAGGTTATCACACAAACTTGAAGGTAATAACATAAACTTGAAGGTTATCATACAAACTTGGAGGTTATCACACAAACTTGCAGGTTATCACACGAACTTGAAGGTTATCGCACAAACTTGAAGGGTTTTTCTATTCATAATATTTATTTCTGCTCGGAAACTATGTAGAGGATTTTTTCCATTGCACAGCTGATCGGCGTCGGTGTGACGGCATCGTGAATGACGATTCACAATACATCAACAAAACAACATAATTATTGTCAAAATATACAAATGTGACATATATATTTAAAATAACAAGGGTAAATATTTACATAGACTTTCAAACAACATATCACATTCAAAATGAATTATGGATATTTTTTTCTTCAGTTTTACTTTGAAATTGCACTATTTACAAGAGCTTGTTTTCACAATTCTGTACTTTGCTTGTGACGTCATCCCAAATGACGAATCACATGTTGTTGTTTTTTCTTTTGGAATGCAAGGGAACTATTTACAAGAATAATTTGTTCACAATCTGGTCGTCTTTAACGTGAAGTTATCCTTATGAAAGTTATTGTACTTATCTTTGTTTTTAATGCAAGGGAACTATTTACACAAAATATTAGTTCACAATTCTGTCGTCATGAGTGTGACGTCATCCTAAATGATGATTCACACGTTTTTAATAAAAATAATTTTTGGAATGCAAGGGAACTATTTACACAAAATATTAGTCCACAATCCTGTCGACATAAGTGTGACGTCATCCTAAATGACGATTCACACGTTTTTTTATTAAAGGATTTTTTTTTGGAATACAAGGAAATATTTACAATATATTATTTCACAGTTCTGTCGTTATGAGTGTGACGTCATCCTAAATGACGAATCACATGTTGTTGGTTTTTTTAAATGTTTTTTTTTATTGGAATGCAAGGGAACTATTTACAAGAAATATTACATCTTGATCACAATCCTGTCGTTTTACTTGTGATGCCACCCTAAATGACGATTCACATATTTTTTTGCAATTTTTTTTATGCAAGGGACTATTTACAAGAAAGTTTTGTTTCCATAATCGTGTTTCCACTTGTAACCTCAGCATAACGTGACGATTTAAATGATTACTTTTGTCTGTAAGTCAAGAGATTAATATAAAAGTGCTGTATTCACAATTTTAAATCCAAATGTGGCGCAATAGCTCAACAAATCTAGGTAGATCTAACAAATGAAGAATCGATCAACTTATTCCCTTTATGTATTTTTGGACTACGAGCGGTTTGCACAAAGCGCTTCGCATTCGTGCCTCCAGATGACTTTAGAAATCTACATGTACAGAGAACTCTTTTCCACAATACGTTTCTGTCGCTCTTTTTCACTATGATTTAGATCTACACACAACTAATTCAGACGCAAGTTTTATTGGAAATGCGTATAACGAGGTCACTTATAATATAGTTGAATGTAACCTGTTGTAATGGCGACACCCGAAATGCACGAAGGGAAATTAATTACAAGAAACACGGTTTCACACTGAAACTATAAATACCTCTTCACATCAGTAATTGCAAAACTATAATATAAATATTCGTTTCCATGGTGATGATGTGAGGATCATGTCCACTCATGCGCGGTGGCTTTGTGGTTTTACTTCCGTCTGCCTGTCGCTGAAAAGGCGTCAGCGGGGACCGACTCTGTAACAGAAAAGTATGAAATGTAGTAACACAACGAGCAGTATATTAAATGGTATGATAGTCAGCTCGCCGTTTGTCATTTCTATACTTGCTATAAAAAAATTAATAGGCTGTCACGAAAGCTTTCCACTTCCGGAAGTGTTAAATCATCATAAATATTGTTGACGCCGATTATTTACGGTTGCATCCACTTTCAATGGCGAATTATTCTACTAAATATCAGGACATTAGTTTTCCCAGATATTAAATGGTAAAATATATTTCAAACACGCGTACGGAATGGTACAATGTGGTATACGAAATTAAAGAAAACAAACGTTCCACAAATGTCAATCACATGCCAATAATTATAATTAAAGAACTCACTGCAATCAAATATTAAAGGTTTATACCTCTTAACCTACTTAAAACAAAAACAAGCGTTGTCAATGTAAGTGACGAATGCCCCCGAAGGTGTGTTTTGACAGAAGACAGAGTTGCGGTTCTTGTACTCTGCACTCCCTCTCAAAGCACTCTGTCATAATATAAAGTATCATTTGAATCCCTTTAATACATTTCGAGTTATGCTCCGCACAGGAAAATTACACTATGTAGTTTTGCTCTCCACACAAAAAGCCATGAGTAATAACTCCAAAAATATTGAAGAGTTTTGGTCCTTGTACTCTGCACTTCCTCTTTACGTCCTCTATCATTATATTAAGTCATTTGAATCCCTTCAATAATTATAAAGTTATACTCTGCACAAGAAGCGGGGCGGACGGACAGACGGGCGGACGGACAGACGGGCGGGCGGACGGACGGACGATGCGATTACTATATGCCCCCGAATCTCCCTTCGGGTGCATAAAAACAAACATATGCAAAAGCTCGTGAAGCGTGTGTGATGTTCCTTGAATGGAAATGAATCCGTTAACAATTGCTGGGGAGGAGTCTTAACAGTGCATGGCAAAATCCGGACAGGCTTTGTAATCCAGTTGCACCAGGAATGTGACGACTTACCGCGATACTCCGAGCATGCGCGGCAGCTGCACGATGATATGACGGGCACGAGGGCAGTGGACGGCCGCTTGCTCCTCCCCTACCCACACAGCACGTTCACCACGTGGTAGCTGTCGACATCGCCCGCCCATGCAGCACCTGAAACACACGGCACGTGTACTCTATATGGGACACGACATTGCTAGACATACGTATATCTGTTCATATCAATTCCGAAAGCAGCCTTTTTACACATTATAGCATAAAAAGTCCGTTATGCACCTATCAATATTTTCCCCCAGGGAGAGAAGCGGCGGGCTGACCCAGGGGAATTATACATATTTTATTTTTTGGGTCAAATTCCCCACCCTAGAGCCAAGCATTATTGTCTAAATCCCCGCAGAGGGAAATGCTTAATGGTGTATAAAATGGCCCGGGGGGCCTATATTACCGGGATCTAAATTCCGAACGGTCTATTTCCCGGGACCCGGAGTTATTTGGCGTGACAAATTCCCGCCTGTCGGGAGTCGCTTTCAGTTTAATGTCTCGCATATCCCCGCCGCTCCCCCCGTGGTGGAAAATATTGATAGGTGCATTATAGGGGTGTGTTAACGAAAAAAAAGTGGTTGGTTATCGTTATTATTTGCCAAGCAGCCTTTTTACGCAATAGTATTCAATAATATCATATTCGTATATAGCAGGTACCAAAGCAACTATAATTCTACTAACGATAAGTTCAAACGTCACCAATGTGCCTTATTACTAAAGACTGTACTAGACTTTGTATGGTATTATACAACGTATATACATGTACATGTATATTAATCAACGAATAAACAGTGCATTCTACAAAAGCCCGTCCGAGCTAACTTGGTATATATATAACCGCGTATATTCAACCACATATTCGTTGAACTGTCTCGCAGCTAGCTGATTTCAATTCCATTTACATTTCACATCATAAGCGGTCAGGAAGTTCATTTGCCAGTCGCCAACTTTTTGACAGCCGCAACCAAGATACGTATAAGCAACGCACGGACGGCTAAGGGCCAGACCATGCCTGTACGTAAAAAACCGTCTAACATACGTACAGTACTAACTAACAGATAAATCATCGCCATAAGGAAAGATTTTATCACGCGATTGCGCAATAACTGTCAACATGAATGTTTCCACATTTGCCGAACGTAAAACACCACACGTTACGCAGATCTGCGCGACCGGTCAGAACCGGAGAGGTGCATGGTCGACCGGGCGATATTTCCGCTGCTGATGCGACAGATTTATTTGCATCCGACCGTCAAGTAGGTTATGTTTTTGCAGATGTTGATTAACAGTGTTGTTTTTTCTGTCAGTGAACAAGTTTATGCAAATAGTTATGAATTGGTTTGCAATAAACATTCTGGGGAAATTGGAACTGAGCCAATGCAAATAGCATCAGATTTTGGCGGTAATCCGGATCACCGTTATTGGATCCAGGACTTTTTAAAAGGAATCTTTACTTATAAGGCGTGAAAAAAGTTGTTGGTTTCCGCTTCTCCAACCACCCACTAATTTTTCCCGCCGACCCTAAAAGTTTTTTTTTGCCTATCGATCATTGACTTTTTCTGACTTTCGGTAAAAAGAGCAGTTTACGCTACTATGCGGCTTTTCGGTAATAAGCACACATTTTGATTTAGTCTGCGTTAGACAGGCGTACGGCACAGTTTCTTTGATGGGAGTCGTTTAAACATTTTTGGTGCAGTCCAATACACCTAAACTGTGTGGTGACTATGCCGTTAAGAAAAAAAGGTTAAAGGATAATTTTTTATCGCCCCCTCCCCCCCATTTTTTTTGGAGACGTAAGCGGAAGCCAACTATTATTTTGGGGGCCTGTAAATATTCTGATCTTGCAACATAAAATGTTTATTAACCATCGTGAAACCATTATTTAAAGAAGAAAAACTCGCGATTTCGACAAAAGCACGTGCTGCCTAAACATTAACTGCAGAATATTAAAATTTCACGTAATTCGGTGTCATGATATATCAAAATGCACAAAAGACATGTCGTTTTCAGGAAATAACCATTTAAACCAGTGTCTGTTATGCGAAATGCCTCTTTCTTTGATGAAGAAAAAACGAACTATTTCATATACGGACAACTTTTAAGGGGACCACCCTACTATTTACTGGTATCTAACCTTGAAACATGACGTAATTTTATACACAGATGATGACGTCATATGTCGACCGGTGAGTACACTACAAAACGTGAAACACACCCATACTATAAATAGATGGTAACGTGACTGCGTTATTACCACTATACTACGACACTTTACTCACCTCCATTTGGAGGCATTATGAGTCCGACGTAAAGAAGTCCGCGGAGGAATGGCGATTTTGTATAAATCCATATTATAATCATACTATATCATTATAAAGTAATTGTAAATACTTCATCTGATTAATATTGGTATTAACCTTGAGAATCCAATGAGAATCCAATGAATCAAATTAATATTATGACTGACTTTGTAGTATGTACTTTCACTTTCGGTTTTAATCGAGCAGCATGGACGAATTGATAGAACGTGTGTCAAAGGAAATTGGGTTTGTAGATCCACTTAAAGAGTGTCAGACGGAATGTCTGAGGTATGTTTTGGACAAACGTGATATAATGGCTATTTTGCCCACTGGGTATGTAAAGAGTTTAATCTTTCAAGTGGCCCCATTTGCATTGAAAGCAAAATACAACAGAAAATCATCTGTGTGTCTAATATTGACTCCGTTAAATAGTATAATGATGGATCAAATAAACTCTATGAGGAAACAGAAATAAGCGCGTGCTGTTGGACTATAACTGTCGAAGTGGTCAGACCCCAGCCGAAGTTGAAGACAGTTTTGACGAGGAAGACGCGGATGCTCAAAGTATTGTTGATGTGCCTCTGGATGACATTATCAAAGGAAAATAAACATTGGTATATGCCCATCCAGAAGCACTTCTGAGCACTTCAAGTGGAACCTCTCTATTAAGTGCATTAGAAAGAGATGAAATTATTTCATGCATTGCAATAGATGAAGCACACATGATCCTTGAATGGTAAGTGCACGTGCACTAATTGTTTACATTCTAAATAGCTCCTCACAATTACAATCAGGGGTGTTCCCAGTGTTGTTTTTTTGTAAGCTTGAGTTCTAGTGTTCGAACCACAAAAGGCAAGATCTCATTACCACTCAAAATAGACATTAGTACTGATTCTTACCCATGAAACAGACTTTAAAATGGATGGCTGTAAGGTTTGATATTTTTCCATAATTGTGCAGGAACAAGAATCTTAGACGACGGACCATTAAACACCTTTTCTCAGCTTGTCTCCAAGTGCACAGAAGTTAAGTTTTTGGCAATATCACAGTTTTCAGAACCATTAACATCATCCTCAGATCATCACCAGCACCACCACCACTACCAGCACAACTTCCACCTCCACCATCTTCATTGTGATTTATTTTGTTAACTGTATAAAATTCCAAAAGTAATTCTTATCATTTTTCAACATTATTGGTAAAAAAGCAAGAACACAACAATAGCATTTGAAACACATTTAATTTTTCTAATATATTCTAAACAAAAATACAGAGCAGCAAAACGAATACCTAATAACATCATAATATAATAATATAAGTTAACTTAATACAATAATAAAAATACAAGATTCACAACATCAATAATGTAAATAAAGGTTGGATGAAACAAGTTGAGGGTCTGCATCAGTGCCTAATTGGAAAATCAATGAAAAACTAAGAGAACATACTAAAACATGAATACTCTGTTAAATAGAAGGAATATTTTGACACTATTAGTATTATTATTCACAATTTTAAAATGTCAGCCACAATTAAGGTAAATGTAAAGCACAAATAACAATGACCCATTCACAATGTCTCAAGATTGTAAATTCTGAAAATGATCATCTGATTAGCTAAAAACCTGTAATTTAATAGCTAAGTTTTAAGACATCTATTTCTAAACATTGATTATTCCATAATAAACACTCAACAAAAGTTATTACAGCATCAGTTGAATTGGAAATTCCTGTATTTTTGTTATAGACAACACACCAAAAAGAAATTTTTGTCTTTTAATGATTTATAAGAATTATAGCTTGTAATATCAGCATTTTATACAAAAATAGTGGAAAAAATACCATAACACAGGAGAAATAAGTTGTTACTGCACTTTTCTTACCTTGGTGTGTTATAACTTTAACCAAGTATCAGTTATTTCTTGGAATAACAAGTATGAATGAACGCCACAATGTTTGTATTAAGGCAAATTCAGTAAAAAATGAAAAGAAACAATAATAACAAATAAGTTGATTATTTGTCAGTGGTCAAGACTTTCTTAAGTAAATAAAAAAACATCACTGCATTTGTTTTAATGAAAATTGGTCCTATGGACATATAAATAAATTGATAGTTATTTCAAGTAACTGTACTCTCTTAGTGGATTTAAGTATGGTACTTAATTTTTATGCCCCCATGAATTATAGGAATTGCACTTGTCCTTATGTCCCGAAGCTTATGTACTCAATTCCTCTTTAAAGGCTGGGTGGATTTGGTTCAAACTTTCACAGCTGAATAAACTAAATATGTAGATGATCGTAATGGACACAATTTTGATATAAACATGATAAGTGTATTATTTGCTGCGACAAAAAAAATTTGGGCAGAACTATTGTCAGTTTTTCCACAGACCAGGGTGCTGAGCCTCACCTCCGCCGGCTTGCTCTGCACGCCCTTCTGCGTCACACCGCTCACACGGATCAGAAAATGTCACTGGAACTGGAGGTCGTAGATCTCAAACCTTGGCACCTGCCAGATAAGAAACACTGTACATTATATTACAGGATAATCACGAGTTGAATAGTCATGGGCACTGTGCACATAGAAAGTGCACATACTAATGCCAGTTACTGACAACTGCCCTACTTGAATCAGAGGTAGGGGGAGAATGGCAGTAGAGATAATGTCATTTTCCTGACAGACCAAACATCCATCTGCAGTTCACCAGCTCACCTGACTGTGGATGGTGGGGCAGGGACCTAACCAAAATGTTTAAGACAAATTACACTGACATATACAGGTTAGTTTGCCACTTAACCTGACTGTCTGGGACATATTGAACACGTACGAATTACACTGACATATTCATGATAGAATATCAAATTCGCCAGCTCACCTGACTGTTGGGGGCACTCTGGTGGCACAATGTTCCCTTGCACCGGTATCATCTCACAGACTGGGGTGCGGAGCCTCACCTCCGTCGGCTTGCTCTGTACGCCCTTCCGTGTCACACCACTCACACGGATCAGAAAATTGCACTGGTACTGGAGGTCGTAGATCTCAAACTTTGGCACCTGCCGGATAAGAAACGTTGTATGTTATATTACAGGATAATCAAGTGCTGAATAGTCATGAAAGGTCCTATGTATCCAGTAATCGAAGCTGTCGGGTTTATGCGAATGTATTGGCGAATCAACATGATAACATATATACATGAACACAACATGGTAATATATGCGCATCGAACATATAACACACTCAGTTTCATTTGTCTGGCACATTAAACACTGTAAACTGACATTTACAAATTAAAATTTTACTGTAAACGAAAAAACACACAGGAATGTTTTAGTTATCAATCCATTTTTTATTTCCTTGTACATGAAAAAAAGATATGAGCAATTTTTGTTTTTTACAGTTTATCTATAATTACCAAATAATGGTAAAATATTTTATTTTGTTAAGTTTCATGACTTTTGCACTTTGAAATTATTTTAGTGCAAAATGTCAAGTTGATAAGACAAGTAATTTATTTGATATTTATAATATTTAGAGTAGACAAGGCATTTTGTATATTTATTATCACTATCATTTATTCAATGTTAACATTCAAACATGATATGAGATATGTTACAACAGATATACATTTGCAATTGTATTTCTAAAAAAAATACATCTAAATAAGCCAAGGAGACGAATAAAAAAATTCTCTAAATAACATAGTTTTTATTGTCTTATCTAATTAATGTAATTTATTGTTAAACATTTTAACTAAATCAGTGACTCATTGATAGATTGAGGTATGGCGGGCGGATGATCTTTTATTAATAATAATAGTAACATAATACAAACATTACTCAATATAACGTTCAGGGGGCGAAACTACCAAGGGAGAATTTAACTACTACTAACCAAGCCCAAGGTCGAAACTGGTTGGGAGCGAAACAACCTGATACCTCACATAGAGGCGTTTCTCCAAATATTCTTCAGAATTACATATAAATATTTGAAAACAAGCTACAATTAACGAATAAATAAACAATATCTGGAGTGCAGATCACACGTGATAGATAAATTCATATGTTTTCCTTTTTTACCTTTTTCACTCATGTGATCCTCATCTTCTTCACGCCATGTTTAAAGTAGTGCGTTCCCATCATCCTTAGCGTGGGTTTACACAGGTCAGTAAAGACCGGTGTGTACACAACGGAAACACACCATGTTAACTAGTATCCGGTAAAAAAATTGTAGCCTATGAAAGTTGTTAGCGAAAAAAAACAACGAAATTTAAAGCAAGAAAAAATAACTAAAGAAAAAAAAATAACCGCAGATTTTGCAATCATTTTTTTGGAGTCGGCGGCTTTATTGTGGGTCGGTCGGTAAAGTGCAAACAAACTTAATTTTAATTTAGGCCTAAACTATTCAGCGTTCCTTCTGGAACATATAGGCTCTGGTAAACTATTCAGCGCAACTTCTTGATTACGCTTGGATATTTCATTTCCGCGTCTGGTTCCAGATTCCCGATGTGCGAGGCTACTGAGATCCCTTTCACACCGGAAAGCTTCTACGTGTGCCGCGGCTGCCCCCGCTGCAGTCTCGACACCAACCAGCAGTCTCTCTTCAACCTGTTCCAGTCTCGCAGGTAATTATCCGTGTATTGCATATTGCACGTATTCTTAGGAAAACAGCCCCGTTTTAAGTCGTTACCATATGTTGGGGCGAAATTGTCAATGCGACCGTTGGCCTACGTAGCCAATAGTCCGCAATGAATACATCCAATAAGCTACACTGTTTATAAAACAAAGAGTGGATTCATAGTTACATTTATATTCACACAAATTTAGCCTTAGTAATGTCTGTACTTATCAAAGCATTTCAAGAATTTTGAAGTACACTTATATTGATTAATATTAAATAATGTTAAAGACTTTCGAGTACCTAATTAATTGTATTGTAAAAAGCGCAGAGTTTGTTGAAATATACCATATGATAATACGCATTTATAAGTTGTTGGTAAAAACGGCAAATTTAATTACAGTTATTTGCATTTTTTGTTATCAATTTTAATATTGAATACTTAGTAATAATCCTCACTGACACATTTTATTCCATCAGCCGATATGCAGTGTGTATGATAATGTAGCGAACAGCGTATACATAAGACCAGTTTGTATGTTTAGTTTCACGGGCATTTTATTTGAAAAACTGTATGTAGTGAATTTGTATTGCAACTCCTATGCGTAGTGATATGTACCATAATGCAAGGTGATACAATCAGTAGTGTGTGTAGTCTGCTTGTATTCCTATAGAGAATGTAACTTCCTGTGTAATGTAAGTTATGAAGTGGGCGCTGGTGTAGCGTGGTTAACATATCATGATAAATGAAGTGGGCAAGAAAGACTACTTTTTTGGGTCCCGATTTAATACGGTAAATGAAACGGACCGTCATCGATGCCGGGCTCAATACTGTGAAATTACTTCATTATTTTGACGTCATGACGTTATGATGCCCGTGATATTTTCTAATAAAATGTAAAACAAAGGTTAATAAAGCAGTAAATAACAAGAAAATTTGTTTGTTTTCGGTGTGATAACGCGTTATATCATCACCGAGAAGGGAGACAATTTACATATTTTCTCTTGCGCAAGCGCTCGTGAAAATATTAATTGCCTCCCTTCCCGGTGAAGATATCACGCGTTATCACACCGAAAAAAACAACAACACATATCCTCTATATATTGGTATGGACATTCATATTGCAATATTTTATTGCAGCATCAAATATTGCAATAACCCAATATACCGGTATATTGTGACAGCCCTACAGGAAACTAATATCTGTTTCAAGAAAAAATGAAAATTAACATATCTGCGATAATTGGACCGCAATATTATCACAGTTCTGATTGTGTTGTCGCCGTCGTCGCGAATCACGACAGCGGCTAAGCACATGTGCACGTGTTCCCTGTCTAACTTGCGTTGGGTTACCCTTTATTAACCGCGTGCATGATTTCAGGGGAAGGGGTGGAGCCGGTGCAGACATGGCCCAGCGTCTCGCCACGATGGGAATGATGGGAGGTGGCGGCGGAAGCAGCTCCCTGTCCACCTTGGCGCTCCTCAACTCCTTGCAGCCTTCGACGCCCGCCCAGTCCCCACAGCCGACCACCCAGCCACCTCAGTCCCCGGCGGCCGCCTGGGCGTCCCAGAGCCAGTCCGCAGTCCGCGCACCTCCATCCCCCGAGTTCATCGCCTTCATCAAGCAGAGGCGCGAACAGATGCAGGCACAGAACCAGGCGGCCCGTCCCTCAGGCAACACCGCCGTGTAACCATAGAGACATAGCGAATTAGTAGTTGTTCACCTTATCAACATTTATACGAGAGCTGCGCTTGAAGTGCATGACATGAATGCATCCGTGTTTTAATGGACGCTGCTATGTGTGTGATTATCTGCCTACGTGCATCATTATCAGCTTCGATTTGAGTGTCAGTGTAAAGCGTCCTGGAGCTTCAACGGCGGCCGGTCCAACCTGAAATGCTGGCTTTGGCGGCAGTCCTATTCGTTTTAATTTGATAAACTATGATATTTTGAAGCGTCTGTTAGTTCAGTCATAACATTTTGCTAGATATTGTTCTTATAACGCAGATAGTGGCTCTCTCTTCATCTGGTGGTTCATGTCTGTTTGCAGACGCGGCCAAGGCGCCATGGGAGGTCTGGCCTTCAAGAAGTGAGTCACGTGATCTCGCCAGCCATTTGCATCATTCACATAACATGTCGAAAATACTTACCAAGAACACAATCGTCGTAACATTGCTTTTAATAAATTTGCAATGTTATGTTTGTTTGTTTGTATTCGTCCATCTCGCGACATACCGCATAAGTTCAGGCGACCGCGATTGCTTTTGAAATTGTGTTGTTTTTTTTACCAAGGATAACTGGTTAGACACATTTAGGCTGGTTATTCACAACAATGGACTGGTTAGACACATTTAGACTGATGATTAACAGGAGATAACTGGTTAGACACATTTAGGCTGGTTATTCACGGCAGATAACAGGTTAGACACATTTAAGCTGATTATTCACAGCAGATAACAGGTTAGACACATTTAGACTGGTTATTCACGGCAGATAACAGGTTAGACACATTTAGACTGATTATTCACGGCAGATAACAGGTTAGACACATTTAGACTGATTATTCACGGCAGATAACAGGTTAGACACATTTAGACTGATTATTAACAGGAGATAACTGGTTAGACACATTTAGACTGATTATTCACGGCAGATAACTGGTTAGACACATTTAGACTGGTTATTCACGGCAGATAACAGGTTAGACACATTTAGACTGATTATTCACGGCAGATAACAGGTTAGACACATTTAGACTGGTTATTCACGGCAGATAACAGGTTAGACACATTTAGACTGATTATTCACGGCAGATAACTGGTTAGACACATTCAGACTGATTATTCACGGCAGATAACAGGTTAGACACATTTAGACTGGTTATTCACAACAATGGACGGATAAGACACATTTAGACTGATTATTCACAACAGTGGACTTGTTAGACAAATTTATACTGGTTATTCACAACAATGGACTGGTAAGACACATTTAGACTGATTATTCACAACAGTGGACTGGTTATTCACAACATTTGACTGGTTATTCACAGCAGTGGGCTGGTTTGTCACTTTTTTTTTTAACTGATTATTCGCAACAGTGGACTGGTAAGACACATTTAGACTTATTAACCAAAGAAAAATAACACTGAACAGACGCCGTCCACATCATTTTTATTGTTTATTAAATTACTTCACTGCACTCCAAAATACACATATAAATTATACCATGTCTACTTAGCATGCTCTAACAACATATATAGACCCCGATTTCCTTCACGCAAAAAGACTCGTTAATAAATACACAGAAACTTAAAGGTAATTGCACAAACATGAAGGTTATCACACAAACTTGGAGGTTATCACACAAACTTGAAGGTTATCACACAAACTTGGCGGTAATCACACAAACTTGGAGGTTATCACACAAACTTGACGGTAATCATGCAAACTTGAAGGTTATCACACAAACTTTAGAGGTTATCACACAAACTTGAAGGTAATAACATAAACTTGAAGGTTATCATACAAACTTGGAGGTTATCACACAAACTTGCAGGTTATCACACGAACTTGAAGGTTATCGCACAAACTTGAAGGGTTTTTCTATTCATACTATTTATTTCTGCTCGGAAACTATGTACAGGATTTTTTCCATTGCACAGCTGATCGGCGTCGGTGTGACGGCATCGTGAATGACGATTCACAATACACCAACAAAACAACATAATTATTGTCAAAATATACAAATGTGACATATATATTTAAAATAACAAGGGTAAATATTTACATAGACTTTCAAACAACATATCACATTCAAAATGAATTATGGATATTTTTTTCTTCAGTTTTACTTTGAAATTGCACTATTTACAAGAGCTTGTTTTCACAATTCTGTACTTTGCTTGTGACGTCATCCCAAATGACGAATCACATGTTGTTGTTTTTTCTTTTGGAATGCAAGGGAACTATTTACAAGAATAATTTGTTCACAATCTGGTCGTCTTTAACGTGAAGTTATCCTTATGAAAGTTATTGTACTTATCTTTGTTTTTAATGCAAGGGAACTATTTACACAAAATATTAGTTCACAATTCTGTCGTCATGAGTGTGACGTCATCCTAAATGATGATTCACACGTTTTTAATAAAAATAATTTTTGGAATGCAAGGGAACTATTTACACAAAATATTAGTTCACAATCCTGTCGACATAAGTGTGACGTCATCCTAAATGACGATTCACACGTTTTTTTATTAAAGGATTTTTTTTTGGAATACAAGGAACTATTTACAATATATTATTTCACAGTTCTGTCGTTATGAGTGTGACGTCATCCTAAATGACGAATCACATGTTGTTGGTTTTTTTAAATGTTTTTTTTTATTGGAATGCAAGGTAACTATTTACAAGAAATATTACATCTTGTTCACAATCCTGTCGTTTTACTTGTGACGCCACCCTAAATGACGATTCACATATTTTTTTGCAATATTTTTTTTATGCAAGGGACTATTTACAAGAAAGTTTTGTTTCCATAATCGTGTTTCCACTTGTAACCTCAGCATAACGTGACGATTTAAATGATTACTTTTGTCTGTAAGTCAAGAGATTAATATAAAAGTGCTGTATTCACAATTTTAAATCCAAACGTGGCGCAATAGCTCAACAAATCTAGGTAGATCTAACAAATGAAGAATCGATCAACTTATTCCCTTTATGTATTTTTGGACTACGAGCGGTTTGCACAAAGCGCTTCGCATTCGTGCCTCCAGATGACTTTAGAAATCTACATGTACAGAGAACTCTTTTCCACAATACGTTTCTGTCGCTCTTTTTCACTATGATTTAGATCTACACAAAACTAATTCAGACGCAAGTTTTATTGGAAATGCGTATAACGAGGTCACTTATAATATAGTTGAATGTAACCTGTTGTAATGGCGACACCCGAAATGCACGAAGGGAAATTAATTACAAGAAACACGGTTTCACACTGAAACTATAAATACCTCTTCACATCAGTAATTGCAAAACTATAATATAAATATTCGTTTCCATGGTGATGATGTGAGGATCATGTCCACTCATGCGCGGTGGCTTTGTGGTTTTACTTCCGTCTGCCTGTCGCTGAAAAGGCGTCAGCGGGGACCGACTCTGTAACAGAAAAGTATGAAATGTAGTAACACAACGAGCAGTATATTAAATGGTATGATAGTCAGCTCGCCGTTTGTCATTTCTATACTTGCTATAAAAAAATTAATAGGCTGTCACGAAAGCTTTCCACTTCCGGAAGTGTTAAATCATCATAAATATTGTTGACGCCGATTATTTACGGTTGCATCCACTTTCAATGGCGAATTATTCTACTAAATATCAGGACATTAGTTTTCCCAGATATTAAATGGTAAAATATATTTCAAACACGCGTACGGAATGGTACAATGTGGTATACGAAATTAAAGAAAACAAACGTTCCACAAATGTCAATCACATGCCAATAATTATAATTAAAGAACTCACTGCAATCAAATATTAAAGGTTTATACCTCTTAACCTACTTAAAACAAAAACAAGCGTTGTCAATGTAAGTGACGAATGCCCCCGAAGGTGTGTTTTGACAGAAGACAGAGTTGCGGTTCTTGTACTCTGCACTCCCTCTCAAAGCACTCTGTCATAATATAAAGTATCATTTGAATCCCTTTAATACATTTCGAGTTATGCTCCGCACAGGAAAATTACACTATGTAGTTTTGCTCTCCACACAAAAAGCCATGAGTAATAACTCCAAAAATATTGAAGAGTTTTGGTCCTTGTACTCTGCACTTCCTCTTTACGTCCTCTATCATTATATTAAGTCATTTGAATCCCTTCAATAATTATAAAGTTATACTCTGCACAAGAAGCGGGGCGGACGGACAGACGGGCGGACGGACAGACGGGCGGGCGGACGGACGGACGATGCGATTACTATATGCCCCCGAATCTCCCTTCGGGTGCATAAAAACAAACATATGCAAAAGCTCGTGAAGCGTGTGTGATGTTCCTTGAATGGAAATGAATCCGTTAACAATTGCTGGGGAGGAGTCTTAACAGTGCATGGCAAATTCCGGACAGGCTTTGTAATCCAGTTGCACCAGGAATGTGACGACTTACCGCGATACTCCGCGCATGCGCGGCAGCTGCACGATGATATGACGGGCACGAGGGCAGTGGACGGCCGCTTGCTCCTCCCCTACCCACACAGCACGTTCACCACGTGGTAGCTGTCGACATCGCCCGCCCATGCAGCACCTGAAACACACGGCACGTGTACTCTATATGGGACACGACATTGCTAGACATACGTATATCTGTTCATATCAATTCCGAAAGCAGCCTTTTTACACATTATAGCATAAAAAGTCCGTTATGCACCTATCAATATTTTCCCCCCGAGAGAGAAGCGGCGGGCTGACCCAGGGGAATTATACATATTTTATTTTTTGGGTCAAATTCCCCACCCTAGAGCCAAGCATTATTGTCTAAATCCCCGCAGAGGGAAATGCTTAATGGTGTATAAAATGGCCCGGGGGGCCTATATTACCGGGATCTAAATTCCGAACGGTCTATTTCCCGGGACCCGGAGTTATTTGGCGTGACAAATTCCCGCCTGTCGGGAGTCGCTTTCAGTTTAATGTCTCGCATATCCCCGCCGCTCCCCCCGTGGTGGAAAATATTGATAGGTGCATTATAGGGGTGTGTTAACGAAAAAAAAGTGGTTGGTTATCGTTATTATTTGCCAAGCAGCCTTTTTACGCAATAATATTCAATAATATCATATTTGTATATAGCAGGTACCAAAGCAACTATAATTCTACTAACGATAAGTTCAAACGTCACCAATGTGCCTTATTACTAAAGACTGTACTAGACTTTGTATGGTATTATACAACGTATATACATGTACATGTATATTAATCAACCAATAAACAGTGCATTCTACAAAAGCCCGTCCGAGCTAACTTGGTATATATATAACCGCGTATATTCAACCACATATTCGTTGAACTGTCTCGCAGCTAGCTGATTTCAATTCCATTTACATTTCACATCATAAGCGGTCAGGATATTCATTTGCCAGTCGCCAACTTTTTGACAGCCGCAGCCAAGATACGTATAAGCAACGCACGGACGGCTAAGGGCCAGACCATGCCTGTACGTAAAAAACCGTCTAACATACGTACAGTACTAACTAACAGATAAATCATCGCCATAAGGAAAGATTTTATCACGCGATTGCGCAATAACTGTCAACATGAACGTTTCCACATTTGCCGAACGTAAAACACCACACGTTACGCAGATCTGCGCGACCGGTCAGAACCGGAGAGGTGCATGGTCGACCGGGCGATATTTCCGCTGCTGATGCGACAGATTTATTTGCATCCGACCGTCAAGTAGATTATGTTTTTGCAGATGTTGATTAACAGTGTTGTTTTTTCTGTCAGTGAACAAGTTTATGCAAATAGTTATGAATTGGTTTGCAATAAACATTCTGGGGAAATTGGAACTGAGCCAATGCAAATAGCATCAGATTTTGGCGGTAATCCGGATCACCGTTATTGGATCCAGGACTTTTTAAAAGGAATCTTTACTTATAAGGCGTAAAAAAAGTTGTTGGTTTCCGCTTCTCCAACCACCCACTAATTTTTCCCGCCGACCCTAAAAGTTTTTTTTGCCTATCGATCATTGAGTTTTTCTGACTTTCGGTAAAAAGAGCAGTTTACGCTACTATGCGGCTTTTCGGTAATAAGCACACATTTTGATTTAGTCTGCGTTAGACAGGCGTACGGCACAGTTTCTTTGATGGGAGTCGTTTAAACATTTTTGGTGCAGTCCAATACACCTAAACTGTGTGGTGACTATGCCGTTAAGAAAAAAAGGTTAAAGGATAATTTTTTATCGCCCCCCCCCCCCCATTTTTTTTGGAGACGTAAGCGGAAGCCAACTATTATTTTGGGGGCCTGTAAATATTCTGATCTTGCAACATAAAATGTTTATTAACCATCGTGAAACCATTATTTAAAGAAGAAAAACTCGCGATTTCGACAAAAGCACGTGCTGCCTAAACATTAACTGCAGAATATTAAAATTTCACGTAATTCGGTGTCATGATATATCAAAATGCACAAAAGACATGTCGTTTTCAGGAAATAACCATTTAAACCAGTGTCTGTTATGCGAAATGCCTCTTTCTTTGATGAAGAAAAAACGAACTATTTCATATACGGACAACTTTTAAGGGGACCACCCTACTATTTACTGGTATCTAACCTTGAAACATTACGTAATTTTATACACAGATGATGACGTCATATGTCGACCGGTGAGTACACTACAAAACGTGAAACACACCCATACTATAAATAGATGGTAACGTGACTGCGTTATTACCACTATACTACGACACTTTACTCACCTCCATTTGGAGGCATTATGAGTCCGACGTAAAGAAGTCCGCGGAGGAATGGCGATTTTGTATAAATCCATATTATAATCATACTATATCATTATAAAGTAATTGTAAATACTTCATCTGATTAATATTGGTATTAACCTTGAGAATCCAATGAGAATCCAATGAATCAAATTAATATTATGACTGACTTTGTAGTATGTACTTTCACTTTCGGTTTTAATCGAGCAGCATGGACGAATTGATAGAACGTGTGTCAAAGGAAATTGGGTTTGTAGATCCACTTAAAGAGTGTCAGACGGAATGTCTGAGGTATGTTTTGGACAAACGTGATATAATGGCTATTTTGCCCACTGGGTATGTAAAGAGTTTAATCTTTCAAGTGGCCCCATTTGCATTGAAAGCAAAATACAACAGAAAATCATCTGTGTGTCTAATATTGACTCCGTTAAATAGTATAATGATGGATCAACAGAAATAAGCGCGTGCTGTTGGACTATAACTGTCGAAGTGGTCAGACCCCAGCCGAAGTTGAAGACAGTTTTGACGAGGAAGACGCGGATGCTCAAAGTATTGTTGATGTGCCTCTGGCGTGGGTTTACACAGGTCAGTAAAGACCGGTGTGTACACAACGGAAACACACCATGTTAACTAGTATCCGGTAAAAAAATTGTAGCCTATGAAAGTTGTTAGCGAAAAAAAACAACGAAATTTAAAGCAAGAAAAAATAACTAAAGAAAAAAAAATAACCGCAGATTTTGCAATCATTTTTTTGGAGTCGGCGGCTTTATTGTGGGTCGGTCGGTAAAGTGCAAACAAACTTAATTTTAATTTAGGCCTAAACTATTCAGCGTTCCTTCTGGAACATATAGGCTCTGGTAAACTATTCAGCGCAACTTCTTGATTACGCTTGGATATTTCATTTCCGCGTCTGGTTCCAGATTCCCGATGTGCGAGGCTACTGAGATCCCTTTCACACCGGAAAGCTTCTACGTGTGCCGCGGCTGCCCCCGCTGCAGTCTCGACACCAACCAGCAGTCTCTCTTCAACCTGTTCCAGTCTCGCAGGTAATTATCCGTGTATTGCATATTGCACGTATTCTTAGGAAAACAGCCCCGTTTTAAGTCGTTACCATATGTTGGGGCGAAATTGTCAATGCGACCGTTGGCCTACGTAGCCAATAGTCCGCAATGAATACATCCAATAAGCTACACTGTTTATAAAACAAATAGTGGATTCATAGTTACATTTATATTCACACAAATTTAGCCTTAGTAATGTCTGTACTTATCAAAGCATTTCAAGAATTTTGAAGTACACTTATATTGATTAATATTAAATAATGTTAAAGACTTTCGAGTACCTAATTAATTGTATTGTAAAAAGCGCAGAGTTTGTTGAAATATACCATATGATAATACGCATTTATAAGTTGTTGGTAAAAACGGCAAATTTAATTACAGTTATTTGCATTTTTTATTATCAATTTTAATATTGAATACTTAGTAATAATCCTCACTGACACATTTTATTTCATCAGCCGATATGCAGTGTGTATGATAATGTAGCGAACAGCGTATACATAAGACCAGTTTGTATGTTTAGTTTCACGGGCATTTTAATTGAAAAACTGTATGTAGTGAATTTGTATTGCAACTCCTATGCGTAGTGATATGTACCATAATGCAAGGTGATACAATCAGTAGTGTGTGTAGTCTGCTTGTATTCCTATAGAGAATGTAACTTCCTGTGTAATGTAAGTTATGAAGTGGGCGCTGGTGTAGCGTGGTTAACATATCATGATAAATGAAGTGGGCAAGAAAGACTACTTTTTTGGGTCCCGATTTAATACGGTAAATGAAACTGACCGTCATCGATGCCGGGCTCAATACTGTGAAATTACTTCATTATTTTGACGTCATGACGTTATGATGCCCGTGATATTTTCTAATAAAATGTAAAACAAAGGTTAATAAAGCAGTAAATAACAAGAAAATTTGTTTGTTTTCGGTGTGATAACGCGTTATATCATCACCGAGAAGGGAGACAATTTACATATTTTCTCTTGCGCAAGCGCTCGTGAAAATATTAATTGCCTCCCTTCCCGGTGAAGATATCACGCGTTATCACACCGAAAAAAACAACAACACATATCCTCTATATATTGGTATGGACATTCATATTGCAATATTTTATTGCAGCATCAAATATTGCAATAACCCAATATACCGGTATATTGTGACACCCCTACAGGAAACTAATATCTGTTTCAAGAAAAAATGAAAATTAACATATCTGCGATAATTGGACCGCAATATTATCACAGTTCTGATTGTGTTGTCGCCGTCGTCGCGAATCACGACAGCGGCTAAGCACATGTGCACGTGTTCCCTGTCTAACTTGCGTTGGGTTACCCTTTATTAACCGCGTGCATGATTTCAGGGGAAGGGGTGGAGCCGGTGCAGACATGGCCCAGCGTCTCGCCACGATGGGAATGATGGGAGGTGGCGGCGGAAGCAGCTCCCTGTCCACCTTGGCGCTCCTCAACTCCTTGCAGCCTTCAACGCCCGCCCAGTCCCCACAGCCGACCACCCAGCCACCTCAGTCGCCGGCGGCCGCCTGGGCGTCCCAGAGCCAGTCCGCAGTCCGCGCACCTCCATCCCCCGAGTTCATCGCCTTCATCAAGCAGAGGCGCGAACAGATGCAGGCACAGAACCAGGCGGCCCGTCCCTCAGGCAACACCGCCGTGTAACCATAGAGACATAGCGAATTAGTAGTTGTTCACCTTATCAACATTTATACGAGAGCTGCGCTTGAAGTGCATGACATGAATGCATCCGTGTTTTAATGGACGCTGCTATGTGTGTGATTATCTGCCTACGTGCATCATTATCAGCTTCGATTTGAGTGTCAGTGTAAAGCGTCCTGGAGCTTCAACGGCGGCCGGTCCAACCGGAAATGCTGGCTTTGGCGGCAGTCCTATTCGTTTTAATTTGATAAACTATGATATTTTGAAGCGTCTGTTAGTTCAGTCATAACATTTTGCTAGATATTGTTCTTATAACGCAGATAGTGGCTCTCTCTTCATCTGGTGGTTCATGTCTGTTTGCAGACGCGGCCAAGGCGCCATGGGAGGTCTGGCCTTCAAGAAGTGAGTCACGTGATCTCGCCAGCCATTTGCATCATTCACATAACATGTCGAAAATACTTACCAAGAACACAATCGTCGTAACATTGCTTTTAATAAATTTGCAATGTTATGTTTGTTTGTTTGTATTCGTCCATCTCGCCATGTACCGCATAAGTTCAGGCGACCGCGATTGCTTTTGAAATTGTGTTTTTTTTTTTACCAAGGATAACTGGTTAGACACATTTAGGCTGGTTATTCACAACAATGGACTGGTTAGACACATTTAGACTGATTATTAACAGGAGATAACTGGTTAGACACATTTAGGCTGGTTATTCACGGCAGATAACAGGTTAGACACATTTAAGCTGATTATTCACAGCAGATAACAGGTTAGACACATTTAGACTGGTTATTCACGGCATATAACAGGTTAGACACATTTAGACTGATTATTCACGGCAGATAACAGGTTAGACACATTTAGACTGATTATTCACGGCAGATAACAGGTTAGACACATTTAGACTGATTATTAACAGGAGATAACTGGTTAGACACATTTAGACTGATTATTCACGGCAAGATAACTGGTTAGACACATTTAGACTGGTTATTCACGGCAGATAACAGGTTAGACACATTTAGACTGATTATTCACGGCAGATAACAGGTTAGACACATTTAGACTGATTATTCACGGCAGATAACAGGTTAGACACATTTAGACTGATTATTCACGGCAGATTACAGGTTAGACACATTCAGACTGATTATTCACGGCAGATAACAGGTAAGACACATTTAGACTGGTTATTCACAACAATGGACGAGTAAGACACATTTAGACTGATTATTCACAACAGTGGACTTGTTAGACAAATTTATACTGGTTATTCACAACAATGGACTGGTAAGACACATTTAGACTGATTATTCACAACAGTGGACTGGTTATTCACAACATTTGACTGGTTATTCACAGCAGTGGGCTGGTTTGTCACATTTTTTTTTAAACTGATTATTCGCAACAGTGGACTGGTAAGACACATTTAGACTTATTAACCAAAGAACAATAACACTGAACAGACGCCGTCCACATCATTTTTATTGTTTATTAAATTACTTCACTGCACTCCAAAATACACATATAAATTATACCATGTCTACTTAGCATGCTCTAACAACATATATAGACCCCGATTTCCTTCACGCAAAAAGACTCGTTAATAAATACACAGAAACTTAAAGGTAATTGCACAAACATGAAGGTTATCACACAAACTTGGAGGTTATCACACAAACTTGAAGGTTATCACACAAACTTGGCGGTAATCACACAAACTTGGAGGTTATCACACAAACTTGACGGTAATCATGCAAACTTGAAGGTTATCACACAAACTTTAGAGGTTATCACACAAACTTGAAGGTAATAACATAAACTTGAAGGTTATCATACAAACTTGGAGGTTATCACACAAACTTGCAGGTTATCACACGAACTTGAAGGTTATCGCACAAACTTGAAGGGTTTTTCTATTCATAATATTTATTTCTGCTCGGAAACTATGTACAGGATTTTTTCCATTGCACAGCTGATCGGCGTCGGTGTGACGGCATCGTGAATGACGATTCACAATACATCAACAAAACAACATAATTATTGTCAAAATATACAAATGTGACATATATATTTAAAATAACAAGGGTAAATATTTACATAGACTTTCAAACAACATATCACATTCAAAATGAATTATGGATATTTTTTTCTTCAGTTTTACTTTGAAATTGCACTATTTACAAGAGCTTGTTTTCACAATTCTGTACTTTGCTTGTGACGTCATCCCAAATGACGAATCACATGTTGTTGTTTTTTCTTTTGGAATGCAAGGGAACTATTTACAAGAATAATTTGTTCACAATCTGGTCGTCTTTAACGTGAAGTTATCCTTATGAAAGTTATTGTACTTATCTTTGTTTTTAATGCAAGGGAACTATTTACACAAAATATTAGTTCACAATTCTGTCGTCATGAGTGTGACGTCATCCTAAATGATGATTCACACGTTTTTAATAAAAATAATTTTTGGAATGCAAGGGAACTATTTACACAAAATATTAGTACACAATCCTGTCGACATAAGTGTGACGTCATCCTAAATGACGATTCACACGTTTTTTTATTAAAGGATTTTGTTTTGGAATACAAGGAACTATTTACAATATATTATTTCACAGTTCTGTCGTTATGAGTGTGACGTCATCCTAAATGACGAATCACATGTTGTTGGTTTTTTTAAATGTTTTTTTTTATTGGAATGCAAGGGAACTATTTACAAGAAATATTACATCTTGTTCACAATCCTGTCGTTTTACTTGTGACGCCACCCTAAATGACGATTCACATATTTTTTTGCATTTTTTTTTTATGCAAGGGACTATTTACAAGAAAGTTTTGTTTCCATAATCGTGTTTCCACTTGTAACCTCAGCATAACGTGACGATTTAAATGATTACTTTTGTCTGTAAGTCAAGAGATTAATATAAAAGTGCTGTATTCACAATTTTAAATCCAAATGTGGCGCAATAGCTCAACAAATCTAGGTAGATCTAACAAATGAAGAATCGATCAACTTATTCCCTTTATGTATTTTTGGACTACGAGCGGTTTGCACAAAGCGCTTCGCATTCGTGCCTCCAGATGACTTTAGAAATCTACATGTACAGAGAACTCTTTTCCACAATACGTTTCTGTCGCTCTTTTTCACTATGATTTAGATCTACACAAAACTAATTCAGACGCAAGTTTTATTGGAAATGCGTATAACGAGGTCACTTATAATATAGTTGAATGTAACCTGTTGTAATGGCGACACCCGAAATGCACGAAGGGAAATTAATTACAAGAAACACGGTTTCACACTGAAACTATAAATACCTCTTCACATCAGTAATTGCAAAACTATAATATAAATATTCGTTTCCATGGTGATGATGTGAGGATCATGTCCACTCATGCGCGGTGGCTTTGTGGTTTTACTTCCGTCTGCCTGTCGCTGAAAAGGCGTCAGCGGGGACCGACTCTGTAACAGAAAAGTATGAAATGTAGTAACACAACGAGCAGTATATTAAATGGTATGATAGTCAGCTCGCCGTTTGTCATTTCTATACTTGCTATAATTAATAGGCTGTCACGAAAGCTTTCCACTTCCGGAAGTGTTAAATCATCATAAATATTGTTGACGCCGATTATTTACGGTTGCATCCACTTTCAATGGCGAATTATTCTACTAAATATCAGGACATTAGTTTTCCCAGATATTAAATGGTAAAATATATTTCAAACACGCGTACGGAATGGTACAATGTGGTATACGAAATTAAAGAAAACAAACGTTCCACAAATGTCAATCACATGCCAATAATTATAATTAAAGAACTCACTGCAGTCAAATATTAAAGGTTTATACCTCTTAACCTACTTAAAACAAAAACAAGCGTTGTCAATGTAAGTGACGAATGCCCCCGAAGGTGTGTTTTGACAGAAGACAGAGTTGCGGTTCTTGTACTCTGCACTCCCTCTCAAAGCACTCTGTCATAATATAAAGTATCATTTGAATCCCTTTAATACATTTCGAGTTATGCTCCGCACAGGAAAATTACACTATGTAGTTTTGCTCTCCACACAAAAAGCCATGAGTAATAACTCCAAAAATATTGAAGAGTTTTGGTCCTTGTACTCTGCACTTCCTCTTTACGTCCTCTATCATTATATTAAGTCATTTGAATCCCTACAATAATTATAAAGTTATACTCTGCACAAGAAGCGGGGCGGACGGACAGACGGGCGGACGGACAGACGGGCGGGCGGACGGACGG
Organism: Congeria kusceri; assembly: GCA_027627225.1. Lineage (NCBI taxonomy): Eukaryota > Metazoa > Mollusca > Bivalvia > Myida > Dreissenidae > Congeria > Congeria kusceri. The sequence continues at coordinate 944,676 of CM051038.1, read as the reverse complement.
ACGATGCGATTACTATATGCCCCCGAATCTCCCTTCGGGTGCATAAAAACAAACATATGCAAAAGCTCGTGAAACGTGTGTGATGTTCCTTGAATGGAAATGAATCCGTTAACAATTGCTGGGGAGGAGTCTTAACAGTTCATGGCAAAATCCGGACAGGCTTTGTAATCCAGTTGCACCAGGAATGTGACGACTTACCGCGATACTCCGCGCATGCGCGGCAGCTGCACGATGATATGACGGGCACGAGGGCAGTGGACGGCCGCTTGCTCCTTCCCTACCCACACAGCACGTTCACCACGTGGTAGCTGTCGACATCGCCCGCCCATGCAGCACCTGAAACACACGGCACGTGTACTCTATATGGGACACGACATTGCTAGACATACGTATATCTGTTCATATCAATTCCGAAAGCAGCCTTTTTACACATTATAGCATAAAAAGTCCGTTATGCACCTATCAATATTTTCCCCCAGGGAGAGAAGCGGCGGGCTGACCCAGGGGAATTATACATATTTTATTTTTTGGGTCAAATTCCCCACCCTAGAGCCAAGCATTATTGTCTAAATCCCCGCAGAGGGAAATGCTTAATGGTGTATAAAATGGCCCGGGGGGCCTATATTACCGGGATCTAAATTCCGAACGGTCTATTTCCCGGGACCCGGAGTTATTTGGCGTGACAAATTCCCGCCTGTCGGGAGTCGCTTTCAGTTTAATGTCTCGCATATCCCCGCCGCTCCCCCCGTGGTGGAAAATATTGATAGGTGCATTATAGGGGTGTGTTAACGAAAAAAAAGTGGTTGGTTATCGTTATTATTTGCCAAGCAGCCTTTTTACGCAATAGTATTCAATAATATCATATTTGTATATAGCAGGTACCAAAGCAACTATAATTCTACTAACGATAAGTTCAAACGTCACCAATGTGCCTTATTACTAAAGACTGTACTAGACTTTGTATGGTATTATACAACGGATATACATGTACATGTATATTAATCAACGAATAAACAGTGCATTCTACAAAAGCCCGTCCGAGCTAACTTGGTATATATATAACCGCGTATATTCAACCACATATTCGTTGAACTGTCTCGCAGCTAGCTGATTTCAATTCCATTTACATTTCACATCATAAGCGGTCAGGATATTCATTTGCGAGTCGCCAACTTTTTGACAGCCGCAACCAAGATACGTATAAGCAACGCACGGACGGCTAAGGGCCAGACCATGCCTGTACGTAAAAAACCGTCTAACATACGTACAGTACTAACTAACAGATAAATCATCGCCATAAGGAAAGATTTTATCACGCGATTGCGCAATAACTGTCAACATGAAAGTTTCCACATTTGCCGAACGTAAAACACCACACGTTACGCAGATCTGCGCGACCGGTCAGAACCGGAGAGGTGCATGGTCGACCGGGCGATATTTCCGCTGCTGATGCGACAGATTTATTTGCATCCGACCGTCAAGTAGGTTATGTTTTTGCAGATGTTGATTAACAGTGTTGTTTTTTCTGTCAGTGAACAAGTTTATGCAAATAGTTATGAATTGGTTTGCAATAAACATTCTGGGGAAATTGGAACTGAGCCAATGCAAATAGCATCAGATTTTGGCGGTAATCCGGATCACCGTTATTGGATCCAGGACTTTTTAAAAGGAATCTTTACTTATAAGGCGTAAAAAAAGTTGTTGGTTTCCGCTTCTCCAACCACCCACTAATTTTTCCCGCCGACCCTAAAAGTTTTTTTTGCCTATCGATCATTGACTTTTTCTGACTTTCGGTAAAAAGAGCAGTTTACGCTACTATGCGGCTTTTCGGTAATAAGCACACATTTTGATTTAGTCTGCGTTAGACAGGCGTACGGCACAGTTTCTTTGATGGGAGTCGTTTAAACATTTTTGGTGCAGTCCAATACACCTAAACTGTGTGGTGACTATGCCGTTAAGAAAAAAAGGTTAAAGGATAATTTTTTATCGCCCCCCCCCCCATTTTTTTTGGAGACGTAAGCGGAAGCCAACTATTATTTTGGGGGCCTTTAAATATTCTGATCTTGCAACATAAAATGTTTATTAACCATCGTGAAACCATTATTTAAAGAAGAAAAACTCGCGATTTCGACAAAAGCACGTGCTGCCTAAACATTAACTGCAGAATATTAAAATTTCACGTAATTCGGTGTCATGATATATCAAAATGCACAAAAGACATGTCGTTTTCAGGAAATAACCATTTAAACCAGTGTCTGTTATGCGAAATGCCTCTTTCTTTGATGAAGAAAAAACGAACTATTTCATATACGGACAACTTTTAAGGGGACCACCCTACTATTTACTGGTATCTAACCTTGAAACATGACGTAATTTTATACACAGATGATGACGTCATATGTCGACCGGTGAGTACACTACAAAACGTGAAACACACCCATACTATAAATAGATGGTAACGTGACTGCGTTATTACCACTATACTACGACACTTTACTCACCTCCATTTGGAGGCATTATGAGTCCGACGTAAAGAAGTCCGCGGAGGAATGGCGATTTTGTATAAATCCATATTATAATCATACTATATCATTATAAAGTAATTGTAAATACTTCATCTGATTAATATTGGTATTAACCTTGAGAATCCAATGAGAATCCAATGAATCAAATTAATATTATGACTGACTTTGTAGTATGTACTTTCACTTTCGGTTTTAATCGAGCAGCATGGACGAATTGATAGAACGTGTGTCAAAGGAAATTGGGTTTGTAGATCCACTTAAAGAGTGTCAGACGGAATGTCTGAGGTATGTTTTGGACAAACGTGATATAATGGCTATTTTGCCCACTGGGTATGTAAAGAGTTTAATCTTTCAAGTGGCCCCATTTGCATTGAAAGCAAAATACAACAGAAAATCATCTGTGTGTCTAATATTGACTCCGTTAAATAGTATAATGATGGATCAAATAAACTCTATGAGGAAACAGAAATAAGCGCGTGCTGTTGGACTATAACTGTCGAAGTGGTCAGACCCCAGCCGAAGTTGAAGACAGTTTTGACGAGGAAGACTCGGATGCTCAAAGTATTGTTGATGTGCCTCTGGATGACATTATCAAAGGAAAATAAACATTGGTATATGCCCATCCAGAAGCACTTCTGAGCACTTCAAGTGGAACCTCTCTACTAAGTGCATTAGAAAGAGATGAAATTATTTCATGCATTGCAATAGATGAAGCACACATGATCCTTGAATGGTAAGTGCACGTGCACTAATTGTTTACATTCTAAATAGCTCCTCACAATTACAATCAGGGGTGTTCCCAGTGTTGTTTTTTTTGTAAGCTTGAGTTCTAGTGTTCGAACCACAAAAGGCAAGATCTCATTACCACTCAAAATAGACATCAGTACTGATTCTTACCCATGAAACAGACTTTAAAATGGATGGCTGTAAGGTTTGATATTTTTCCATAATTGTGCAGGAACAAGAATCTTAGACGACGGACCATTAAACACCTTTTCTCAGCTTGTCTCCAAGTGCACAGAAGTTAAGTTTTTGGCAATATCACAGTTTTCAGAACCATTAACATCATCCTCAGATCATCACCAGCACCACCACCACTACCAGCACAACTTCCACCTCCACCATCTTCATTGTGATTTATTTTGTTAACTGTATAAAATTCCAAAAGTAATTCTTATCATTTTTCAACATTATTGGTAAAAAAGCAAGAACACAACAATAGCATTTGAAACACATTTAATTTTTCTAATATATTCTAAACAAAAATACAGAGCAGCAAAACGAATACCTAATAACATCATAATATAATAATATAAGTTAACTTAATACAATAATAAAAATACAAGATTCACAACATCAATAATGTAAATAAAGGTTGGATGAAACAAGTTGAGGGTCTGCATCAGTGCCTAATTGGAAAATCAATGAAAAACTAAGAGAACATACTAAAACATGAATACTCTGTTAAATAGAAGGAATATTTTGACACTATTAGTATTATTATTCACAATTTTAAAATGTCAGCCACAATTAAGGTAAATGTAAAGCACAAATAACAATGACCCATTCACAATGTCTCAAGATTGTAAATTCTGAAAATGATCATCTGATTAGCTAAAAACCTGTAATTTAATAGCTAAGTTTTAAGACATCTATTTCTAAACATTGATTATTCCATAATAAACACTCAACAAAAGTTATTACAGCATCAGTTGAATTGGAAATTCCTGTATTTTTGTTATAGACAACACACCAAAAAGAAATTTTTGTCTTTTAATGATTTATAAGAATTATAGCTTGTAATATCAGCATTTTATACAAAAATAGTGGAAAAAATACCATAACACAGGAGAAATAAGTTGTTACTGCACTTTTCTTACCTTGGTGTGTTATAACTTTAACCAAGTATCAGTTATTTCTTGGAATAACAAGTATGAATGAACGCCACAATGTTTGTATTAAGGCAAATTCAGTAAAAAATGAAAAGAAACAATAATAACAAATAAGTTGATTATTTGTCAGTGGTCAAGACTTTCTTAAGTAAATAAAAAAAACATCACTGCATTTGTTTTAATGAAAATTGGTCCTATGGACATATAAATAAATTGATAGTTATTTCAAGTAACTGTACTCTCTTAGTGGATTTAAGTATGGTACTTAATTTTTATGCCCCCATGAATTATAGGAATTGCACTTGTCCTTATGTCCCAAAGCTTATGTACTCAATTCCTCTTTAAAGGCTGGGTGGATTTGGTTCAAACTTTCACAGCTGAATAAACTAAATATGTAGATGATCGTAATGGACACAATTTTGATATAAACATGATACGTGTATTATTTGCTGCGACAAAATAAATTTGGGCAGAACTATTGTCAGTTTCTCCACAGACCAGGGTGCTGAGCCTCACCTCCGCCGGCTTGCTCTGCACGCCCTTCTGCGTCACACCGCTCACACGGATCAGAAAATGGCACTGGAACTGGAGGTCGTAGATCTCAAACCTTGGCACCTGCCAGATAAGAAACACTGTACATTATATTACAGGATAATCACGAGTTGAATAGTCATGGGCACTGTGCACATAGAAAGTGCACATACTAATGCCAGTTACTGACAACTGCCCTACTTGAATCAGAGGTAGGGGGAGAATGGCAGTAGAGATAATGTCATTTTCCTGACAGACCAAACATCCATCTGCAGTTCACCAGCTCACCTGACTGTGGATGGTGGGGCAGGGACCTAACCAAAATGTTTAAGACAAATTACACTGACATATACAGGTTAGTTTGCCACTTAACCTGACTGTCTGGGACATATTGAACACGTACGAATTACACTGACATATTCATGATAGAATATCAAATTCGCCAGCTCACCTGACTGTTGGGGGCACTCTGGTGGCACAATGTTCACTTGCACCGGTATCATCTCACAGACTGGGGTGCGGAGCCTCACCTCCGTCGGCTTGCTCTGTACGCCCTTCCGTGTCACACCACTCACACGGATCAGAAAATTGCACTGGTACTGGAGGTCGTAGATCTCAAACTTTGGCACCTGCCGGATAAGAAACGTTGTATGTTATATTACAGGATAATCAAGTGCTGAATAGTCATGAAAGGTCCTATGTATCCAGTAATCGAAGCTGTCGGGTTTATGCGAATGTATTGGCGAATCAACATGATAACATATATACATGAACACAACATGGTAATATATGCGTATCGAACATATAACACACTCAGTTTCATTTGTCTGGCACATTAAACACTGTAAACTGACATTTACAAATTAAAATTTACTGTAAAAGAAAAAACACACAGGAATGTTTTAGTTATCAATCCATTTTTTATTTCCTTGTACATGAAAAAAAGATATGAGCAATTTTTGTTTTTTACAGTTTATCTATAATTACCAAATAATGGTAAAATATTTTATTTTGTTAAGTTTCATGACTTTTGCACTTTGAAATTATTTTAGTGCAAAATGTCAAGTTGATAAGACAAGTATTTTATTTGATATTTATAATATTTAGAGTAGACAAGGCATTTTGTATATTTATTATCACTATCATTTATTCAATGTTAACATTCAAACATGATATGAGATATGTTACAACAGATATACATTTGCAATTGTATTTCTGAAAAAAATACATCTAAATAAGCCAAGGAGACGAATAAAAAAATTCTCTAAATAACATAGTTTTTATTGTCTTATCTAATTAATGTAATTTATTGTTAAACATTTTAACTAAATCAGTGACTCATTGATAGATTGAGGTATGGCGGGCGGATGATCTTTTATTAATAATAATAGTAACATAATACAAACATTACTCAATATAACGTTCAGGGGGCGAAACTACCAAGGGAGAATTTAACTACTACTAACCAAGCCCAAGGTCGAAACTGGTTGGGAGCGAAACAACCTGATACCTCACATAGAGGCGTTTCTCCAAATATTCTTCAGAATTACATATAAATATTTGAAAACAAGCTACAATTAACGAATAAATAAACAATATCTGGAGTGCAGATCACACGTGATAGATAAATTCATATGTTTTCCTTTTTTACCTTTTTCACTCATGTGATCCTCATCTTCTTCACGCCATGTTTAAAGTAGTGCGTTCCCATCATCCTTAGCGTGGGTTTACACAGGTCAGTAAAGACCGGTGTGTACACAACGGAAACACACCATGTTAACTAGTATCCGGTAAAAAAATTGTAGCCTATGAAAGTTGTTAGCGAAAAAAAACAACGAAATTTAAAGCAAGAAAAAATAACTAAAGAAAAAAAAATAACCGCAGATTTTGCAATCATTTTTTTGGAGTCGGCGGCTTTATTGTGGGTCGGTCGGTAAAGTGCAAACAAACTTAATTTTAATTTAGGCCTAAACTATTCAGCGTTCCTTCTGGAACATATAGGCTCTGGTAAACTATTCAGCGCAACTTCTTGATTACGCTTGGATATTTCATTTCCGCGTCTGGTTCCAGATTCCCGATGTGCGAGGCTACTGAGATCCCTTTCACACCGGAAAGCTTCTACGTGTGCCGCGGCTGCCCCCGCTGCAGTCTCGACACCAACCAGCAGTCTCTCTTCAACCTGTTCCAGTCTCGCAGGTAATTATCCGTGTATTGCATATTGCACGTATTCTTAGGAAAACAGCCCCGTTTTAAGTCGTTACCATATGTTGGGGCGAAATTGTCAATGCGACCGTTGGCCTACGTAGCCAATAGTCCGCAATGAATATATCCAATAAGCTACACTGTTTATAAAACAAAGAGTGGATTCATAGTTACATTTATATTCACACAAATTTAGCCTTTGTAATGTCTGTACTTATCAAAGCATTTCAAGAATTTTGAAGTACACTTATATTGATTAATATTAAATAATGTTAAAGACTTTCGAGTACCTAATTAATTGTATTGTAAAAAGCGCAGAGTTTGTTGAAATATACCATATGATAATACGCATTTATAAGTTGTTGGTAAAAACGGCAAATTTAATTACAATTATTTGCATTTTTTGTTATCAATTTTAATATTGAATACTTAGTAATAATCCTCACTGACACATTTTATTCCATCAGCCGATATGCAGTGTGTATGATAATGTAGCGAACAGCGTATACATAAGACCAGTTTGTATGTTTAGTTTCACGGGCATTTTATTTGAAAAACTGTATGTAGTGAATTTGTATTGCAACTCCTATGCGTAGTGATATGTACCATAATGCAAGGTGATACAATCAGTAGTGTGTGTAGTCTGCTTGTATTCCTATAGAGAATGTAACTTCCTGTGTAATGTAAGTTATGAAGTGGGCGCTGGTGTAGCGTGGTTAACATATCATGATAAATGAAGTGGGCAAGAAAGACTACTTTTTTGGGTCCCGATTTAATACGGTAAATGAAACGGACCGTCATCGATGCCGGGCTCAATACTGTGAAATTACTTCATTATTTTGACGTCATGACGTTATGATGCCCGTGATATTTTCTAATAAAATGTAAAACAAAAGTTAATAAAGCAGTAAATAACAAGAAAATTTGTTTGTTTTCGGTGTGATAACGCGTTATATCATCACCGAGAAGGGAGACAATTTACATATTTTCTCTTGCGCAAGCGCTCGTGAAAATATTAATTGCCTCCCTTCCCGGTGAAGATATCACGCGTTATCACACCGAAAAAAACAACAACACATATCCTCTATATATTGGTATGGACATTCATATTGCAATATTTTATTGCAGCATCAAATATTGCAATAACCCAATATACCGGTATATTGTGACACCCCTACAGGAAACTAATATCTGTTTCAAGAAAAAATGAAAATTAACATATCTGCGATAATTAGACCGCAATATTATCACAGTTCTGATTGTGTTGTCGCCGTCGTCGCGAATCACGACAGCGGCTAAGCACATGTGCACGTGTTCCCTGTCTAACTTGCGTTGGGTTACCCTTTATTAACCGCGTGCATGATTTCAGGGGAAGGGGTGGAGCCGGTGCAGACATGGCCCAGCGTCTCGCCACGATGGGAATGATGGGAGGTGGCGGCGGAAGCAGCTCCCTGTCCACCTTGGCGCTCCTCAACTCCTTGCAGCCTTCGACGCCCACCCAGTCCCCACAGCCGACCACCCAGCCACCTCAGTCCCCGGCGGCCGCCTGGGCGTCCCAGAGCCAGTCCGCAGTCCGCGCACCTCCATCCCCCGAGTTCATCGCCTTCATCAAGCAGAGGCGCGAACAGATGCAGGCACAGAACCAGGCGGCCCGTCCCTCAGGCAACACCGCCGTGTAACCATAGAGACATAGCGAATTAGTAGTTGTTCACCTTATCAACATTTATACGAGAGCTGCGCTTGAAGTGCATGACATGAATGCATCCGTGTTTTAATGGACGCTGCTATGTGTGTGATTATCTGCCTACGTGCATCATTATCAGCTTCGATTTGAGTGTCAGTGTAAAGCGTCCTTGAGCTTCAACGGCGGCCGGTCCAACCGGAAATGCTGGCTTTGGCGGCAGTCCTATTCGTTTTAATTTGATAAACTATGATATTTTGAAGCGTCTGTTAGTTCAGTCATAACATTTTGCTAGATATTGTTCTTATAACGCAGATAGTGGCTCTCTCTTCATCTGGTGGTTCATGTCTGTTTGCAGACGCGGCCAAGGCGCCATGGGAGGTCTGGCCTTCAAGAAGTGAGTCACGTGATCTCGCCAGCCATTTGCATCATTCACATAACATGTCGAAAATACTTACCAAGAACACAATCGTCGTAACATTGCTTTTAATAAATTTGCAATGTTATGTTTGTTTGTTTGTATTCGTCCATCTCGCCACGTACCGCATAAGTTCAGGCGACCGCGATTGCTTTTGAAATTGTGTTTTTTTTTTTACCAAGGATAACTGGTTAGACACATTTAGGCTGGTTATTCACAACAATGGACTGGTTAGACACATTTAGACTGATTATTAACAGGAGATAACTGGTTAGACACATTTAGGCTGGTTATTCACGGCAGATAACAGGTTAGACACATTTAAGCTGATTATTCACAGCAGATAACAGGTTAGACACATTTAGACTGGTTATTCACGGCAGATAACAGGTTAGACACATTTAGACTGATTATTCACGGCAGATAACAGGTTAGACACATTTAGACTGATTATTCACTGCAGATAACAGGTTAGACACATTTAGACTGATTATTAACAGGAGATAACTGGTTAGACACATTTAGACTGATTATTCACGGCAGATAACTAGTTAGACACATTTAGACTGGTTATTCACGGCAGATAACAGGTTAGACACATTTAGACTGATTATTCACGGCAGATAACAGGTTAGACACATTTAGACTGATTATTCACGGCAGATAACAGGTTAGACACATTTAGACTGATTATTCACGGCAGATAACAGGTTAGACACATTCAGACTGATTATTCACGGCAGATAACAGGTTAGACACATTTAGACTGGTTATTCACAACAATGGACGGATAAGACACATTTAGACTGATTATTCACAACAGTGGACTTGTTAGACAAATTTATACTGGTTATTCACAACAATGGACTGGTAAGACACATTTAGACTGATTATTCACAACAGTGGACTGGTTATTCACAACATTTGACTGGTTATTCACAGCAGTGGGCTGGTTTGTCACATTTTTTTTAAAACTGATTATTCGCAACAGTGGACTGGTAAGACACATTTAGACTTATTAACCAAAGAACAATAACACTGAACAGACGCCGTCCACATCATTTTTATTGTTTATTAAATTACTTCACTGCACTCCAAAATACACATATAAATTATACCATGTCTACTTAGCATGCTCTAACAACATATATAGACCCCGATTTCCTTCACGCAAAAAGACTCGTTAATAAATACACAGAAACTTAAAGGTAATTGCACAAACATGAAGGTTATCACACAAACTTGGAGGTTATCACACAAACTTGAAGGTTATCACACAAACTTGGCGGTAATCACACAAACTTGGAGGTTATCACACAAACTTGACGGTAATCATGCAAACTTGAAGGTTATCACACAAACTTTAGAGGTTATCACACAAACTTGAAGGTAATAACATAAACTTGAAGGTTATCATACAAACTTGGAGGTTATCACACAAACTTGCAGGTTATCACACGAACTTGAAGGTTATCGCACAAACTTGAAGGGTTTTTCTATTCATAATATTTATTTCTGCTCGGAAACTATGTACAGGATTTTTTCCATTGCACAGCTGATCGGCGTCGGTGTGACGGCATCGTGAATGACGATTCACAATACATCAACAAAACAACATAATTATTGTCAAAATATACAAATGTGACATATATATTTAAAATAACAAGGGTAAATATTTACATAGACTTTCAAACAACATATCACATTCAAAATGAATTATGGATATTTTTTTCTTCAGTTTTACTTTGAAATTGCACTATTTACAAGAGCTTGTTTTCACAATTCTGTACTTTGCTTGTGACGTCATCCCAAATGACGAATCACATGTTGTTGTTTTTTCTTTTGGAATGCAAGGGAACTATTTACAAGAATAATTTGTTCACAATCTGGTCGTCTTTAACGTGAAGTTATCCTTATGAAAGTTATTGTACTTATCTTTGTTTTTAATGCAAGGGAACTATTTACACAAAATATTAGTTCACAATTCTGTCGTCATGAGTGTGACGTCATCCTAAATGATGATTCACACGTTTTTAATAAAAATAATTTTTGGAATGCAAGGGAACTATTTACACAAAATATTAGTTCACAATCCTGTCGACATAAGTGTGACGTCATCCTAAATGACGATTCACACGTTTTTTTATTAAAGGATTTTTTTTTGGAATACAAGGAAATATTTACAATATATTATTTCACAGTTCTGTCGTTATGAGTGTGACGTCATCCTAAATGACGAATCACATGTTGTTGGTTTTTTTAAATGTTTTTTTTTATTGGAATGCAAGGGAACTATTTACAAGAAATATTACATCTTGATCACAATCCTGTCGTTTTACTTGTGATGCCACCCTAAATGACGATTCACATATTTTTTTGCAATTTTTTTTATGCAAGGGACTATTTACAAGAAAGTTTTGTTTCCATAATCGTGTTTCCACTTGTAACCTCAGCATAACGTGACGATTTAAATGATTACTTTTGTCTGTAAGTCAAGAGATTAATATAAAAGTGCTGTATTCACAATTTTAAATCCAAATGTGGCGCAATAGCTCAACAAATCTAGGTAGATCTAACAAATGAAGAATCGATCAACTTATTCCCTTTATGTATTTTTGGACTACGAGCGGTTTGCACAAAGCGCTTCGCATTCGTGCCTCCAGATGACTTTAGAAATCTACATGTACAGAGAACTCTTTTCCACAATACGTTTCTGTCGCTCTTTTTCACTATGATTTAGATCTACACACAACTAATTCAGACGCAAGTTTTATTGGAAATGCGTATAACGAGGTCACTTATAATATAGTTGAATGTAACCTGTTGTAATGGCGACACCCGAAATGCACGAAGGGAAATTAATTACAAGAAACACGGTTTCACACTGAAACTATAAATACCTCTTCACATCAGTAATTGCAAAACTATAATATAAATATTCGTTTCCATGGTGATGATGTGAGGATCATGTCCACTCATGCGCGGTGGCTTTGTGGTTTTACTTCCGTCTGCCTGTCGCTGAAAAGGCGTCAGCGGGGACCGACTCTGTAACAGAAAAGTATGAAATGTAGTAACACAACGAGCAGTATATTAAATGGTATGATAGTCAGCTCGCCGTTTGTCATTTCTATACTTGCTATAATTAATAGGCTGTCACGAAAGCTTTCCACTTCCGGAAGTGTTAAATCATCATAAATATTGTTGACGCCGATTATTTACGGTTGCATCCACTTTCAATGGCGAATTATTCTACTAAATATCAGGACATTAGTTTTCCCAGATATTAAATGGTAAAATATATTTCAAACACGCGTACGGAATGGTACAATGTGGTATACGAAATTAAAGAAAACAAACGTTCCACAAATGTCAATCACATGCCAATAATTATAATTAAAGAACTCACTGCAATCAAATATTAAAGGTTTATACCTCTTAACCTACTTAAAACAAAAACAAGCGTTGTCAATGTAAGTGACGAATGCCCCCGAAGGTGTGTTTTGACAGAAGACAGAGTTGCGGTTCTTGTACTCTGCACTCCCTCTCAAAGCACTCTGTCATAATATAAAGTATCATTTGAATCCCTTTAATACATTTCGAGTTATGCTCCGCACAGGAAAATTACACTATGTAGTTTTGCTCTCCACACAAAAAGCCATGAGTAATAACTCCAAAAATATTGAAGAGTTTTGGTCCTTGTACTCTGCACTTCCTCTTTACGTCCTCTATCATTATATTAAGTCATTTGAATCCCTTCAATAATTATAAAGTTATACTCTGCACAAGAAGCGGGGCGGACGGACAGACGGGCGGACGGACAGACGGGCGGGCGCACGGACGGACGATGCGATTACTATATGCCCCCGAATCTCCCTTCGGGTGCATAAAAACAAACATATGCAAAAGCTCGTGAAGCGTGTGTGATGTTCCTTGAATGGAAATGAATCCGTTAACAATTGCTGGGGAGGAGTCTTAACAGTGCATGGCAAAATCCGGACAGGCTTTGTAATCCAGTTGCACCAGGAATGTGACGACTTACCGCGATACTCCGCGCATGCGCGGCAGCTGCACGATGATATGACGGGCACGAGGGCAGTGGACGGCCGCTTGCTCCTCCCCTACCCACACAGCACGTTTACCACGTGGTAGCTGTCGACATCGCCCGCCCATGCAGCACCTGAAACACACGGCACGTGTACTCTATATGGGACACGACATTGCTAGACATACGTATATCTGTTCATATCAATTCCGAAAGCAGCCTTTTTACACATTATAGCATAAAAAGTCCGTTATGCACCTATCAATATTTTCCCCCAGGGGAGAAGCGGCGGGCTGACACAGGGGAATTATACATATTTTATTTTTGGGGTCAAATTCCCCACCCTAGAGCCAAGCATTATTGTCTAAATCCCCGCAGAGGGAAATGCTTAATGGTGTATAAAATGGCCCGGGGGACCTATATTACCGGGATCTAAATTCCGAACGGTCTATTTCCCGGGACCCGGAGTTATTTGGCGTGACAAATTCCCGCCTGTCGGGAGTCGCTTTCAGTTTAATGTCTCGCATATCCCCGCCGCTCCCCCCGTGGTGGAAAATATTGATAGGTGCATTATAGGGGTGTGTTAACGAAAAAAAAGTGGTTGGTTATCGTTATTATTTGCCAAGCAGCCTTTTTACGCAATAGTATTCAATAATATCATATTTGTATATAGCAGGTACCAAAGCAACTATAATTCTACTAACGATAAGTTCAAACGTCACCAATGTGCCTTATTACTAAAGACTGTACTAGACTTTGTATGGTATTATACAACGGATATACATGTACATGTATATTAATCAACGAATAAACAGTGCATTCTACAAAAGCCCGTCCGAGCTAACTTGGTATATATATAACCGCGTATATTCAACCACATATTCGTTGAACTGTCTCGCAGCTAGCTGATTTCAATTCCATTTACATTTCACATCATAAGCGGTCAGGATATTCATTTGCGAGTCGCCAACTTTTTGACAGCCGCAACCAAGATACGTATAAGCAACGCACGGACGGCTAAGGGCCAGACCATGCCTGTACGTAAAAAACCGTCTAACATACGTACAGTACTAACTAACAGATAAATCATCGCCATAAGGAAAGATTTTATCACGCGATTGCGCAATAACTGTCAACATGAAAGTTTCCACATTTGCCGAACGTAAAACACCACACGTTACGCAGATCTGCGCGACCGGTCAGAACCGGAGAGGTGCATGGTCGACCGGGCGATATTTCCGCTGCTGATGCGACAGATTTATTTGCATCCGACCGTCAAGTAGGTTATGTTTTTGCAGATGTTGATTAACAGTGTTGTTTTTTCTGTCAGTGAACAAGTTTATGCAAATAGTTATGAATTGGTTTGCAATAAACATTCTGGGGAAATTGGAACTGAGCCAATGCAAATAGCATCAGATTTTGGCGGTAATCCGGATCACCGTTATTGGATCCAGGACTTTTTAAAAGGAATCTTTACTTATAAGGCGTAAAAAAAATTGTTGGTTTCCGCTTCTCCAACCACCCACTAATTTTTCCCGCCGACCCTAAAAGTTTTTTTTGCCTATCGATCATTGACTTTTTCTGACTTTCGGTAAAAAGAGCAGTTTACGCTACTATGCGGCTTTTCGGTAATAAGCACACATTTTGATTTAGTCTGCGTTAGACAGGCGTACGGCACAGTTTCTTTGATGGGAGTCGTTTAAACATTTTTGGTGCAGTCCAATACACCTAAACTGTGTGGTGACTATGCCGTTAAGAAAAAAAGGTTAAAGGATAATGTTTTATCGCCCCCCCTCCCATTTGTTTTGGAGACGTAAGCGGAAGCCAACTATTATTTTGGGGGCCTGTAAATATTCTGATCTTGCAACATAAAATGTTTATTAACCATCGTGAAACCATTATTTAAAGCACAACTGCTCCAGCGATTATTTCAGAACAAAATAAGCATGTTGGCTATTTTTGTCGGTACTGCACCACGTACCCCCTGCATCAATACTTAGAATTTCGTATATCACGATGACAGTGGTGCTTATCTGTGCGCACTTAACGAGCCTAAACCAGCAGTACAAAATATACATGGAGGCAAATATTTGTCTGGATATTTAATTTATCATGGAAAAGAAAGCAGGCGTTACTGCCATTTTCCTCATCAATAAATTATCAATGACGGTTTTAATTCAGCACTTTCTGGCAAAACCGCAATAACGGTTAAACGCATATTTAATGTTTCCTTATGCAGCTTTCAACGTGATCAAACTCCTGTCAAAATTCATAAATGAGGGCTTTAAAAGTCAATATAAAATTGAACAGTATTTTCATCCTTGATTTGAACTGTTAATTGAAAAGTAGGCCATTGCGCGTGTACATACCAGTCACGTGATCACATATAATGGACTTGCATGTACGCTATTGAAATTTCCTACACGACACGCGGCTAGTTTTCAATAGATAAAGAAGGAAAGCAATTATAAATTATTCTGCAACCTATTATCGGCGGAGCCTTACGTTTTGAAAATAGTTCCGGAAATTCGCAGAAAATGTTTAGTAAAATGCACGTGCTTACACACGTGCTTACACGCGCGAATAACCTACGGTAAAGAGTATAGATGCGTGTTATCAAATCACTCGTGCTTCACACTCTTGATTTAATTCCTACGCACCTATGGGTTATCACGGGTTATTCCACAACAATCTTTGATAGAAAACTATCATCAGACTGTTGGCGGAAGCAAACGGTCTTTTGAAAGGGTAATTTCCAAAACAGGTATCGCGGAAAACTACTTCTTCTTTGCAGGCTATTAGTCAGTAAATCAAAACCAGAAAGGGTCCTTCTTCAAAACAGCAACATTTCACACCTGTTTCCTTACATTTTAATTATTAAAGATTATGTATGCAATATGTATTGTAATGCGTATATCATGTGATTTATTACAATAACAGTTTGTAAAAACGGTCAGTTATAAAACATGTAACTTTAAACTAATGACACCCCTACTTTTGTCTATTTACTTGTATGTAACCGAAATATTTACCCGAGTGTCCTGGAATAAGACCACCAAATTCATGCGCTACATCTGTTATTTTTGACTCGGTGCGAAAGTGTTTATTCTTGTTACGAATTCTCATTCTGAATATTTGGACAAAAAATTACAGCAATTTATTAATTTTGAACTGTACTATGGAAAATCGAGAGCCTGCATTGTATTATCTATTTTGACTCAGTTGGCTATAAAAAGATCTATAAATAAAATGTTTATTTATAGATCTTTGGCTACGAAGTACTAACAATCGGTGCTCCTAACTACTACGCTTCATCGGTTATTCTGTCCCCTTGCAGATTGACTTGTTAACTGGCATGTATATAATTCCGTTTGTATCGTTTGCAGAAGATAATTAGCTCCAACACAATTTTTTTTTGATTTGTAACAAATGAGTTTTCATTATGATGTCGTATACTATTGAATAAGAAGCCACATTATAAAGTTTAAAGGTGGAAAATTGAACTTCATTCAAAATAATGTTTCCCTTTTAGTAAAAACGCACTCATAATTCACATGCTTTTAGTTTCTTTTGTCGCAAACAGTCTTTCTACGCTGTCAGCGTTTTGATTTTTAGACTGTTGGCGAAAGCCAACGGTCTATTGAGAGGGGAAATTTCGAAAACAGGTATCGCGGAAAAATACTTGTTTTCTTTGCAGGCTATTAGTCAGTAAATCGAAACCAGAATGGGTCCTTTTTCAAAACAGCAAAATTTCACACTCGTGTTCTTACATTTTAGTTATTTAAGATAATGCATGTAATATGTATTATAATGTGTATACCATGTGATTTATTACAACTTACAGTTTATAAAAGGGTCAATTTATAACAAAATAACTTTAAATTAATGACATCCCTACTTTTGCTATTTACTTGTATGTAACCGAATATTTACCGGAGTGTCCTGGAATAGGGCAACCAAATTAATCCGCAACATCGGTTATTGTTGACTCTTTGCGAAAGTGTTTTTTCTTGCTACCAATTCTCATTCTGAATATTTTGACAATAAATTACTATTGAATAAGAAGCCAACTTATAAAGTTTAAAGGTGGGGCACTGAACTTCATTCAAACAAATGTTTCCTTTTAGCAAAAATGCACTCATAATTTAGTTTCTTTTGTCGCCAACAGTCTTTCTACGCTGTCAGCCTTTTGATTTATCAATGACTGTGTATGAGACGCGACCGCTATTTATAGAATGTCTGTATATGTGACGCTACCGCTATTTATAGAATATGTGTATGCAACACGACGGCTATTAATATAATATGTGTGCATGTGACGCGACCGCTATTTATAGAAAATCTGTGTATGTGACGCGAACGCTATTAATAGAATTTCCGTGTCTGTTTCGCGAGCGCTATTTATAGAACGTCAGTGTCTTTGACGCGACCACTATTTATAGAATGTATGTGTCTGTGTTTGTATTTCGAAGTTTATGAGGTCCTTCTGCGCCTGAGGTTGCATTATGTGAGGACCCGGAGTGTGTCCCAGCACTCCTACCTACCGGTAATTAACTTACTAGAGACTCACGAAAGTTGGGACGAATTTTGAACCATAGCTTCAAGCTATTTGTTTTTTACTGAAATATATTTTAATTTTGGCGTGGTCGTGTGCTGTGGAGGGAAACCGGAGTACCCGGAGGAAACCCCACCTGTCCGGTATGGTGACCACCAACCAAACTCACATGCAACGGGAGTGGGAAGCGAGTGTACCAACCACTGCGCTGTCTGTGTCTGTGACGCGACCGCTATTTATAGAATATATGTGTCTGTAATGCGACCGCTATTTATAGAATGTCTGTTCTGTGACGCGACAGTAATTTATAGCCTGAGAGGAAGGCCTGCATCAGCACACAAGAGCCGGGACAGGCGCGCATCGACACAGGAAGTAGCACCAACCTGCAGCTGACGTCCAGGGTGTATCCGGTTGCGAGAAGCAGCTGCGGCGTCGAGGTGCTGTTGCCGCACGAGCCCGTGCAGAACGTAAACTCCACTTTGTCCACGGAGCGACACGTGCGGCCGGCGTCGTACAGGAAGTCCAGGCGCCGCTGCAGCTGACACGTGTCTGCGGAGGAAGAGATATATGGGTAAACATGACAGGTGCGTCCGGCCACATGACAGAGCGATGACATTTACATTGATGATTCAGACAAAGAATATTACCCTCCACAAATCTGGCAACACCATACAACAAAAGACTTCGTTGACTGTTTACCTGATTGTTACACACACCGACGACAGCACGTTTCTGTGACGTCATAACTGAGCGTCTCGTCCTGAAAGCACAACATACACTTGTAAAATTGACCTTACCACGAGATTTGAAGGACAATGTGTTAAGCCATTCAGAAAGCTAGGACTTTATTGTTTGACAAAAATGTCTTGTGAAATCATATAAATACTGTCCGTGATGATTGTTCGAGTTTCGAGTTTGACCTGCGTGGTTTCTAATCCAAATGCGTACCGTCAGGTACCTACTGGCATAACACGGGTCGCGCTTACTACGCTTTACAATAGAAACACTACCATATATACCAGACTTACCTCTCTAAAGACGGGAATGTCACAGTGAGGTGTACACGTTATGTCACACACTGGACTCACTTACCTCTCTACAGATAGACGCACTGGACACATGTACACTTACATCTTTACAGACAGGAATGTCACAGCGAGGTGTACACATGATGTGACACACTGGGCAAACTTACCTCTATACAGAAATGAATGTCACAGCGAGGTGTACACATAATGTGACACACTGGGCAAACTTACCTCTCTACAGACGGGAATGTCACAGCAAGGTGTGCACATGATGTCACACACTGGGCACACTTACCTCTCTATAGAAGGGAATGTCACAGCGAGGTGTACACATGATGTCACACACAGTGTTCACACTTACCTCTCTACAGACGGGAATGTCACAGCGAGGTGTGCACATGATGTGACACACTTACCTCTCTTCAGACGGGACTATTTCAGCGAGGTGTGCACATGATGTGACACACTTACCTCTCTACAGACGGGAATGACACATCAAGGTGTGCACATGATGTCACACACAGGGCACACTTACCTCTTTACAGACGGGAATGTCACAGCGAGGTGTGCAAATGGTGTGACACACGTACCTCTTTACAGACGGGAATGACACATCGAGGTGTGCACATGATGTCACACGCTGGACACACTTACCTCTTTACAGACGGGAATGTCACATCGAGATGTGCACATAATGTCACACACTGGACATACTTACCTCTTTACAGACCTGAATGTCACAGCGAGGTGTGGACATGATGTGACACACTTATCTCTTTACGGACGGGAATGTCACGGGGAGGTGTACCCATGATGTCACACAATGGACAAACTTACCTCTTTACAGACGGGAATATCACAGCGAGGTGTACCCATGATGTCACACAATGGACAAACTTTCCTCTTTACAGACGGGAATGTCACAGCGAGGTGTACACATGATGTCTCCGTTCACACACTCACACTGCACACACGTGTTGTCAGCTGGCGACCACGTCTCCCCCGGCTGCAAACAACACACACGGTATATTTCACTTGATATGGAAATCATTGTAATAAACAAAGATACTAATCAGTAATGAAAATCTACATTACTGGTGTTGCAATAATTCTTCTCTACGAATGAACCTGCGTTTATGAATAAAGACATAAACACACCTTTTTCTCCTGTCCGTTGACAACACAGACCTCGCACTGCTTGTCCGTCACACACTCCCCCTTCAGGTTTCTATAGTAACCGTGCGCACACATACAGCCCTCCTTGATAGTCCGGCCACAGTGGCCGTAAAGTCCCGTCAGCCTGGTCAGATAGCAGTGGGTGTTAAACTCGTGCAATTGCGACACGTGCGAAAACAAGTTTTTGCCGGGCCCGGCTAGCTCAGTTATTAGAGTGCTGGACTGTCAATCCGCGGATCGTGAGTTCGAACCCTAGCCCCGCCACATAACTTGTGTGGGGATTGGTCATGAAATTATTTCTACGGCCATTTCTCCCCTACCTCTGATTCAAGTAGGGCAGTTGTCAGTTACTGGCATAGTTATGTGCGCTTAGTACTGGTAAACTGCATAGATCGGCTAAGCTTGCCCAGGAAAAGTAAAAGTAGGTTAACTGACCGCCGTGATATGACTGAAATAAACGGTTAAAAACGGTGAAAAATCAAAACAAACAAACAAATATAAAACAAGTTAGTGAATCAAAACGCTGATGGCGTAGAAAAACAGGAGCGTATTAATTATGAGTATTTATTTAATTATTTGTGCTCCTTAGCCTGCAGAGTCAACAAGCAGAAAGCAGGCCATGCGATGGAGTCTTTGGATTTTGCCTTACTAAAGACCATTGACTTCCAGCAACATTCGAAAACGTATTACCGATTGGAGGCAGTTCTACTTCTGAAGCGCAATAAATATTTTACCCGCCGTCGCGGAGTTAGAATTTTCGAGTCAATTAATTGAGTGGTTGTTAAAGTCCGCAACGAAATTACTCGGCGTTCCTCCGAGTGTGCGTACAAATGATGGCTGATATTACGCGCAGTACACCCGTGACGACCTGTCTACTACGCGTCTGGCTCGATCGCCCGAACTCAGCGTGAGCCGTACAGTACATGTATATTTAAATACGGCCGGATGTTTACCTGTTGTCGCACGTGTCCTCGCACTGAGTTAAGTTGGTGTAGATCTCGTTGGTCCCGCAGTCTGAAATCACGTTGTTGATTAGTTAGAACAAGTGGAAGCTAATGTCCACGATGACAGAAATTCAATTATAATATCTATATTAAATACATGTACATTTCTGATTGCGGCATTAAGAGCTAAAGCTTCTACCAACTTGATTCATTACCAGAGTTGCCACTGAAATCACAAAAGTAAAATTCCCTGATTTTGCCATGTCCTGATATTTCCCTGATTTTTCCCTAACCAAAATGAGATTTTCCCTAACATTTATTTTTCAGATTACCGGCACAATTACTGCCGAGTAGTAACAATGTATACAAATACTTAGACAGCAATCTCTTTTATTTATCTCCCTCCCTGATTTTCAAAATCCCTGAATTTTTCCTGCAGGATTTTTTGACACTTGTTCCCTGTTTTCCAGATGGCCACTTGATTACACAGAACACGCGCTCGACTTACTGCAGGCGCCCTCAGAGCAAGCGGCGATGTCGATCAGGGCCGGGCAGTCGTAGGTTGTGGCCCCGAGCACGCGTCTGCTGCGCTCCTTCCGGCCGGTACCGCAACTCACGGAGCATAAAGTATGATATTTTGAAGCGTCTGTTAGTTCAGTGATAACATTTTGCTAGATATTGTTCTAATAACGCAGATAGTGGCGCTCTCTTCATCTGGTGGTTCATGTCTGTTTGCAGACGCGGCCAGGGCGCCATGGGAGGTCTGGCCTTCAAGAAGTGAGTCACGTGATCTCGCCAGCCATTTGCATCATTCACATAACATGTCGAAAATACTTACCAAGAACACAATCGTCTTTATATTGCTTTTAATAAATTTGTAAAATTATGTTTGTTTGTTTGTATTCGTCCATCTCGCCACGTACCGCATAAGTTCAGGCGACCGTGATTGCTTTTGAAATTGTGTTCTTTTTGACCAAGGATAACCGGTTAAACACATTTAGGCTGGTTATTCACAACAATGGACTGGTTAGACACATTTAGACTTATTATTCACAGGAGATAACTGGTTAGACACATTTAGACTGATTATTCACAGCAGATAACAGGTTAGACATATTTAGACTGATTATTCACAGCAGATAACAGGTTAGACACATTTAGACTGGTTATTCACAGGAGATAACAGGTTAGACACATTTAGACTGATTATTCACAGGAGATAGCAGGTTAGACACATTTAGACTGATTATTTACAGGAGATAACAGGTTAGACACATTTAGACTGATTATTCACAGGAGATAACAGGTTAGACACATTCAGACTGATTATTCACAACAGATAACTTGTTAGACTCATTTAGACTGATTATTCACAGGAGATAACAGGTTAGACACATTTAGACTGATTATTGACAGCAGATAACAGGTTAGACACATTTAGACTGATTATTCAACACAGATAGCAGGTTAGACACATTTAGACTGATTATTCACAGCAGATAACAGGTTAGACACATTTAGACTGGTTATTCACAACAATGGACGGATAAGACACATTTAGACTGATTATTCACAACAGTGGACTTGTTAGACAAATTTAGACTGGTTATTCACAACAATGGTCTGGTAAGACACATTTAGACTGATTATTCACAACAGTGGACTGGTTATTCACAACAGTGGTCTGGTTTTTCACATTTAAACTGATTATTCTCAACAGTGGACTGGTTAGACACATTTAGACTGATTAACCAAAGAACAATAACACTGAACAGACGCCGTCCACATCATTTTTATTGTTTATTAAATTACTTCACTGCACTCAAAAATACACATATAAATTATACCATGTCTACTTAGCATGCTCTAACAACATATATAGACCCCGATTTCCTTCACGCAAAAAGACTCGTTAATAATTACACTGAAACTTAAAGGTAATTGCATAAACATGAAGGTTATCATACAAACTTGGAGGTTATCACACACACTTGAAGGTTATCACACAAACTTGGAGGTAATCACACAAACTTGGCGGTTATCACACAAACTTGAAGGTAATCATGCAAACTTGAAGGTTATCACACAAACTTCAGAGGTTATCACACAAACTTGACGGTAATGACACAAACTTGAAGGTTATCATACAAACTTGGAGGTTATCACACAAACTTGGAGGTTATCACACGAACTTGAAGGTTATCGCACAAACTTGAAGGGTTTTTCTATTCATAATGTTTATTTCTGCTCGAAAACTATGTACAGGATTTTTTCCATTGCACAGCTGATCGGCGTCGGTGTGACGTCATCGTAAATGACGATTCACAATACATCAACAAAACAACATAATTATTGTCAAAATATACAAATATGACATATACATTTAAAATAACAAGGGTAAATATTTACATAGACTTTCAAACAAAATATCAAATTCAAAATGAATTATGGATATTTTTTTCTTCAGTTTTACTTTGAAATTGCACTATTTACAAGAGCTTGTTTTCACAATTCTGTACTTTGCTTGTGACGTCATCCCAAATGACGAATCACATGTTGCTGTTTTTTCTTTTGGAATGCATGGGAACTATTTACAAGAATAATTTGTTTACAATCTGGTCGTCTTTAATACGAAGTTATCCTTATGAAAACTATTGTACTTATATTTTTTTTAATGCAAGGGAACTATTTACACGAAATATTAGTTCAAAATTCTGTCGTCATGAGTGTGACGTCATCCTAAATGACGATTCACACGTTTTTAATAAAAATAATTTTTGGAATGCAAGGGAACTATATACAAACTTATATTAGTTCACAATCATGTCGACATAAGTGTGACGTCATCCTCAATGACGATTCACACGTTTTTTTATATGGATTTTGTTTATTGGAATGCAAGGAACTATTTACATAAAATAGTTCACAATTCTGTAGTCATGAGTATGACGTCATCCTTAATGACGATTCATACGTTTTTTTTATTAAAGGATTTTATTTGGAATGCAAGGAACTATTTATAATATATTATTTCACAGTTCTGTCGTCATTAGTGTGACGTCATCCTAAATGACGAATCACATGTGTCGGTTTTTTTAATTGTTTTTTTTTTATTGGAATGCAAGGGAACTATTTACAAGAAATATTACATCTTGTTCACAATCCTGTCGTTTTACTTGTGACGCCACCCTAAATGACGATTCACATATTTTTTTGATTTTTTTTTTATGCAAGGGAACTATTTACAAGAAAGTTGTGTTTTCATAATCGTGCAGCCTTACTTGCGACCTCAGCATAACGTGACGATTTAAATGATTACTTTTTTCGGTAAGGCAAGAGATTAGTATAAAAGTGCTGTATTCACAATTTTAAATCCAAACTTGGCGCAATAGCTAAACAAATCTAGGTAGATCTAACAAATGAAGAATCGATCAACTTATTCCCTTTATGTATTTTTGGACTACGAGCGGTTTGCACAAAGCGCTTCGCATTCGTGCCTCCAGATGACTTTAGAAATCTACATGTACAGAGAACTCTTTTCCACAATACGTTTCTGTCGCTCTTTTTCACTATGATTTAGATCTACACACAACTAATTCAAACGCAAATTTTCTTGGAAATGCGTATAACGAGGTCACTTATAATATAGTTGAATGTAACCTGTTGTAATGGCGACACCCGAAATGCACGAAGGGAAATTAATTACAAGAAACTCGGTTTCACACTGAAACTATAAATACCTCAAAACAGCCACAAACACGAATCATAAAAATTATGTACAATAATAACTTAAATATATTAGAACTTCACATCAGTAATTGCAAAACTATAATATAAATATTCGTTTCCATGGTGATGATGTGAGGATCATGTCCACTCATGCGCGGTGGCTTTGTGGTTTTACTTCCGTCTGCCTGTCGCTGAAAAGGCGTCAGCGGGGACCGACTCTGTAACAGAGAAGTATGAAATGTAGAAACACAACGAGCAGTATATTAAATGGTATGATATTCAGCTCGCCGTTTGTCATTTCTGTACTTGCTATAATTAATAGGCTGTCACGAAAGCTTTCCACTCCCGGAAGTGTTAAATCATCATAAACATTATTGACGCCGATTATTTACGGTTGCATCCACTTTCAATGGCGAATTATTCTACTAAATATCAGGACATCAGTTTTCCCAGATATTAAATGGTAAAATATATTTCAAACACGCGTACGGAATGGTACAATGTGGTATACGAAATTAAAGAAAACATACGTTCCAAGAATGTCAACCACATGCCAATTATCATAATTAAAGAACTTACTGCAATCAAATATTAAAGGTTTATACCTCTTAACCTACTTAAAACAAAAACAAGCGTTGTCAATGTATGTGAAGGTGTGTTTTGACAGAAGACAGAGTTGCGGTTCTTGTACTCTGCACTCCCTCTCAAAGCACTCTGTCATAATATAAAGTATCATTTGAATCCCTTTAATACATTTCGAGTTATGCTCCGCACAGGAAAATTACACTATGTAGTTTTGCTCTCCACACAAAAAGCCATGAGCAATAACTCCAAAAATATTGAAGAGTTTTGGTTCTTGTACTCTGCACTTCCTCTTTACGTACTCTATCATTATATTAAGTCATTTGAATCCCTTCAATAATTATAAAGTTATACTCTGCACAAGAAGCGAGACGGACGGACAGACGGACGGACGGACGATGCGATTACTATATGCCCCCGAATCTCCCTTCGGGTGCATAAAACAAACATATGGAAAAGCTCGTGAAGCGTGTGTGATGTTCCTTGAATGGAAATGAATCCGTTAACAATTGCTGGGGAGGAGTTTTAACAGTTCATGGCAAAATCCGGACAGGCATATCAGGCTTTGTAATCCAGTTGCACCAGGAATGTGATAGCGTACGACTTACCGCGAGACTCCGCGCATGCGCGGCAGCTGCACGATGATATGACGGGCACGAGGGCAGTGGACGGCCGCTGGCTCCTCCCCTCCCCACACAGCACGTTCACCACGTGGTAGCTGTCGACATCGCCCGTGCAGCACCTGAAACACACGGCACGTGTACTCTAGATGGGACACGACATTGCTAGACATGCGCATATCTGTTCATATGAATTCCGAAAGCAGCCCTTTTGCACATTATAGCATAAAAAGTCCGTTATACACCTATCAATATTTTCCCCCAGGGGGAGAAGCGGCGGGCTGACTCAGGGGAATTTGACACATTTTATTTTTTTGGTCAAATTCCCCACCCTAGAGCCAAGCATTTTTGTCTAAATCCCCGCAGAGGGAAATGCTTAATGGTGTATAAAATGGCCCGGGGGCCTATATTACCGGGATCTAAGGATCTAAATTCCGAACGGTCTATTTCCCGGGACCCGGAGTTATTTGGCGTGACAAATTCCCGCCTATCGGGAGTCGCTTTCAGTTTAATGTCTCGCATATCC
This sequence comes from Congeria kusceri, assembly GCA_027627225.1. Classification (NCBI taxonomy): domain Eukaryota; kingdom Metazoa; phylum Mollusca; class Bivalvia; order Myida; family Dreissenidae; genus Congeria; species Congeria kusceri. Next base: position 918,225 of record CM051038.1, on the reverse strand, counting down.
CCGCCGCTCCCCCCGTGGTGGAAAATATTGGTAGGTGCATTATAGGGGTGTGTTAACGAAAAAAAAGTGGTTGGTTATCGTTATTATTTGCCAAGCAGCCTTTTTACGCAATAGTATTCAATAATATCATATTTGTATATAGCAGGTACCAAAGCAACTATAATTCTACTAACGATAAGTTCAAACGTCACCAATGTGCCTTATTACTAAAGACTGTACTAGACTTTGTATGGTATTATACAACGTATATACATGTACATGTATATTAATCAACGAATAAACAGTGCATTCTACAAAAGCCCGTCCGAGCTAACTTGGTATATATATAACCGCGTATATTCAACCACATATTCGTTGAACTGTCTCGCAGCTAGCTGATTTCAATTCCATTTACATTTCACATCATAAGCGGTCAGGATATTCATTTGCGAGTCGCCAACTTTTTGACAGCCGCAACCAAGATACGTATAAGCAACGCACGGACGGCTAAGGGCCAGACCATGCCTGTACGTAAAAAACCGTCTAACATACGTACAGTACTAACTAACAGATAAATCATCGCCATAAGGAAAGATTTTATCACGCGATTGCGCAATAACTGTCAACATGAAAGTTTCCACATTTGCCGAACGTAAAACACCACACGTTACGCAGATCTGCGCGACCGGTCAGAACCGGAGAGGTGCATGGTCGACCGGGCGATATTTCCGCTGCTGATGCGACAGATTTATTTGCATCCGACCGTCAAGTAGGTTATGTTTTTGCAGATGTTGATTAACAGTGTTGTTTTTTCTGTCAGTGAACAAGTTTATGCAAATAGTTATGAATTGGTTTGCAATAAACATTCTGGGGAAATTGGAACTGAGCCAATGCAAATAGCATCAGATTTTGGCGGTAATCCGGATCACCGTTATTGGATCCAGGACTTTTTAAAAGGAATCTTTACTTATAAGGCGTAAAAAAAGTTGTTGGTTTCCGCTTCTCCAACCACCCACTAATTTTTCCCGCCGACCCTAAAAGTTTTTTTTGCCTATCGATCATTGACTTTTTCTGACTTTCGGTAAAAAGAGCAGTTTACGCTACTATGCGGCTTTTCGGTAATAAGCACACATTTTGATTTAGTCTGCGTTAGACAGGCGTACGGCACAGTTTCTTTGATGGGAGTCGTTTAAACATTTTTGGTGCAGTCCAATACACCTAAACTGTGTGGTGACTATGCCGTTAAGAAAAAAAGGTTAAAGGATAATTTTTTATCGCCCCCCCTCCCATTTGTTTTGGAGACGTAAGCGGAAGCCAACTATTATTTTGGGGGCCTGTAAATATTCTGATCTTGCAACATAAAATGTTTATTAACCATCGTGAAACCATTATTTAAAGCACAACTGCTCCAGCGATTATTTCAGAACAAAATAAGCATGTTGGCTATTTTTGTCGGTACTGCACCACGTACCCCCTGCATCAATACTTAGAATTTCGTATATCACGATGACAGTGGTGCTTATCTGTGCGCACTTAACGAGCCTAAACCAGCAGTACAAAATATACATGGAGGCAAATATTTGTCTGGATATTTAATTTATCATGGAAAAGAAAGCAGGCGTTACTGCCATTTTCCTCATCAATAAATTATCAATGACGGTTTTAATTCAGCACTTTCTGGCAAAACCGCAATAACGGTTAAACGCATATTTAATGTTTCCTTATGCAGCTTTCAACGTGATCAAACTCCTGTCAAAATTCATAAATGAGGGCTTTAAAAGTCAATATAAAATTGAACAGTATTTTCATCCTTGATTTGAACTGTTAATTGAAAAGTAGGCCGTTGCGCGTGTACATACCAGTCACGTGATCACATATAATGGACTTGCATGTACGCTATTGAAATTTCCTACACGACACGCGGCTAGTTTTCAATAGATAAAGAAGGAAAGCAATTATAAATTATTCTGTAACCTATTATCGGCGGAGCCTTACGTTTTGAAAATAGTTCCGGAAATTCGCAGAAAATGTTTAGTAAAATGCACGTGCTTACACACGTGCTTACACGCGCGAATAACCTACGGTAAAGAGTATAGATGCGTGTTATCAAATCACTCGTGCTTCACACTCTTGATTTAATTCCTACGCACCTATGGGTTATCACGGGTTATTCCACAACAATCTTTGATAGAAAACTATCATCAGACTGTTGGCGGAAGCAAACGGTCTTTTGAAAGGGTAATTTCCAAAACAGGTATCGCGGAAAACTACTTCTTCTTTGCAGGCTATTAGTCAGTAAATCAAAACCAGAAAGGGTCCTTCTTCAAAACAGCAACATTTCACACCTGTTTCCTTACATTTTAATTATTAAAGATTATGTATGCAATATGTATTGTAATGCGTATATCATGTGATTTATTACAATAACAGTTTGTAAAAACGGTCAGTTATAAAACATGTAACTTTAAACTAATGACACCCCTACTTTTGTCTATTTACTTGTATGTAACCGAAATATTTACCCGAGTGTCCTGGAATAAGACCACCAAATTCATGCGCTACATCTGTTATTTTTGACTCGGTGCGAAAGTGTTTATTCTTGTTACGAATTCTCATTCTGAATATTTGGACAAAAAATTACAGCAATTTATTAATTTTGAACTGTACTATGGAAAATCGAGAGCCTGCATTGTATTATCTATTTTGACTCAGTTGGCTATAAAAAGATCTATAAATAAAATGTTTATTTATAGATCTTTGGCTACGAAGTACTAACAATCGGTGCTCCTAACTACTACGCTTCATCGGTTATTCTGTCCCCTTGCAGATTGACTTGTTAACTGGCATGTATATAATTCCGTTTGTATCGTTTGCAGAAGATAATTAGCTCCAACACAATTTTTTTTTGATTTGTAACAAATGAGTTTTCATTATGATGTCGTATACTATTGAATAAGAAGCCACATTATAAAGTTTAAAGGTGGAAAATTGAACTTCATTCAAAATAATGTTTCCCTTTTAGTAAAAACGCACTCATAATTCACATGCTTTTAGTTTCTTTTGTCGCAAACAGTCTTTCTACGCTGTCAGCGTTTTGATTTTTAGACTGTTGGCGAAAGCCAACGGTCTATTGAGAGGGGAAATTTCGAAAACAGGTATCGCGGAAAAATACTTGTTTTCTTTGCAGGCTATTAGTCAGTAAATCGAAACCAGAATGGGTCCTTTTTCAAAACAGCAAAATTTCACACTCGTGTTCTTACATTTTAGTTATTTAAGATAATGCATGTAATATGTATTATAATGTGTATACCATGTGATTTATTACAACTTACAGTTTATAAAAGGGTCAATTTATAACAAAATAACTTTAAATTAATGACATCCCTACTTTTGCTATTTACTTGTATGTAACCGAATATTTACCGGAGTGTCCTGGAATAGGGCAACCAAATTAATCCGCAACATCGGTTATTGTTGACTCTTTGCGAAAGTGTTTTTTCTTGCTACCAATTCTCATTCTGAATATTTTGACAATAAATTACTATTGAATAAGAAGCCAACTTATAAAGTTTAAAGGTGGGGCACTGAACTTCATTCAAACAAATGTTTCCTTTTAGCAAAAATGCACTCATAATTTAGTTTCTTTTGTCGCCAACAGTCTTTCTACGCTGTCAGCCTTTTGATTTATCAATGACTGTGTATGAGACGCGACCGCTATTTATAGAATATGTGTATGCAACACGACGGCTATTAATATAATATGTGTGCATGTGACGCGACCGCTATTTATAGAAAATCTGTGTATGTGACGCGAACGCTATTAATAGAATTTCCGTGTCTGTTTCGCGAGCGCTATTTATAGAACGTCAGTGTCTTTGACGCGACCACTATTTATAGAATGTATGTGTCTGTGTTTGTATTTCGAAGTTTATGAGGTCCTTCTGCGCCTGAGGTTGCATTATGTGAGGACCCGGAGTGTGTCCCAGCACTCCTACCTACCGGTAATTAACTTACTAGAGACTCACGAAAGTTGGGACGAATTTTGAACCATAGCTTCAAGCTATTTGTTTTTTACTGAAATATATTTTAATTTTGGCGTGGTCGTGTGCTGTGGAGGGAAACCGGAGTACCCGGAGGAAACCCCACCTGTCCGGTATGGTGACCACCAACCAAACTCACATGCAACGGGAGTGGGAAGCGAGTGTACCAACCACTGCGCTGTCTGTGTCTGTGACGCGACCGCTATTTATAGAATATATGTGTCTATGACGCGACAGCTATTAATAGAATGTCTGCGTCTGTGACGCGACCGCTATTTATAGAATGTCTGTGTCTGTGACGCAACAACTATTTATAGAAAGTCTGTGTCTGGGACGCGACCGCTATTAATAGAAAGTCTGTGTATGTGACTCGACCGCTATTTATAGAATAAATGTGTCTGTAATGCGACCGCTATTTATAGAATGTCTGTTCTGTGACGCGACAGTAATTTATAGCCTGAGAGGAAGGCCTGCATCAGCACACAAGAGCCGGGACAGGCGCGCATCGACACAGGAAGTAGCACCAACCTGCAGCTGACGTCCAGGGTGTATCCGGTTGCGAGAAGCAGCTGCGGCGTCGAGGTGCTGTTGCCGCACGAGCCCGTGCAGAACGTAAACTCCACTTTGTCCACGGAGCGACACGTGCGGCCGGCGTCGTACAGGAAGTCCAGGCGCCGCTGCAGCTGACACGTGTCTGCGGAGGAAGAGATATATGGGTAAACATGACAGGTGCGTCCGGCCACATGACAGAGCGATGACATTTACATTGATGATTCAGACAAAGAATATTACCCTCCACAAATCTGGCAACACCATACAACAAAAGACTTCGTTGACTGTTTACCTGATTGTTACACACACCGACGACAGCACGTGTCTGTGACGTCATAACTGAGCGTCTCGTCCTGAAAGCACAACATACACTTGTAAAATTGACCTTACCACGAGATTTGAAGGACAATGTGTTAAGCCATTCAGAAAGCTAGGACTTTATTGTTTGACAAAAATGTCTTGTGAAATCATATAAATACTGTCCGTGATGATTGTTCGAGTTTCGAGTTTGACCTGCGTGGTTTCTAATCCAAATGCGTACCGTCAGGTACCTACTGGCATAACACGGGTCGCGCTTACTACGCTTTACAATAGAAACATTACCATATATACCAGACTTACCTCTCTAAAGACGGGAATGTCACAGTGAGGTGTACACGTTATGTCACACACTGGACTCACTTACCTCTCTACAGATAGACGCACTGGACACATGTACACTTACATCTTTACAGACAGGAATGTCACAGCGAGGTGTACACATGATGTGACACACTGGGCAAACTTACCTCTATACAGAAATGAATGTCACAGCGAGGTGTACACATAATGTGACACACTGGGCAAACTTACCTCTCTACAGACGGGAATGTCACAGCAAGGTGTGCACATGATGTCACACACTGGGCACACTTACCTCTCTATAGAAGGGAATGTCACAGCGAGGTGTACACATGATGTCACACACAGTGTTCACACTTACCTCTCTACAGACGGGAATGTCACAGCGAGGTGTGCACATGATGTGACACACTTACCTCTCTTCAGACGGGACTATTTCAGCGAGGTGTGCACATGATGTGACACACTTACCTCTCTACAGACGGGAATGACACATCAAGGTGTGCACATGATGTCACACACTGGGCACACTTACCTCTTTACAGACGGGAATGTCACAGCGAGGTGTGCAAATGGTGTGACACACTTACCTCTTTACAGACGGGAATGACACATCGAGGTGTGCACATGATGTCACACGCTGGACACACTTACCTCTTTACAGACGGGAATGTCACATCGAGATGTGCACATAATGTCACACACTGGACATACTTACCTCTTTACAGACCTGAATGTCACAGCGAGGTGTGGACATGATGTGACACACTTATCTCTTTACGGACGGGAATGTCACGGGGAGGTGTACCCATGATGTCACACAATGGACAAACTTACCTCTTTACAGACGGGAATATCACAGCGAGGTGTACCCATGATGTCACACAATGGACAAACTTTCCTCTTTACAGACGGGAATGTCACAGCGAGGTGTACACATGATGTCTCCGTTCACACACTCACACTGCACACACGTGTTGTCAGCTGGCGACCACGTCTCCCCCGGCTGCAAACAACACACACGGTATATTTCACTTGATATGGAAATCATTGTAATAAACAAAGATACTAATCAGTAATGAAAATCTACATTACTGGTGTTGCAATAATTCTTCTCTACGAATGAACCTGCGTTTATGAATAAAGACATAAACACACCTTTTTCTCCTGTCCGTTGACAACACAGACCTCGCACTGCTTGTCCGTCACACACTCCCCCTTCAGGTTTCTATAGTAACCGTGCGCACACATACAGCCCTCCTTGATAGTCCGGCCACAGTGGCCGTAAAGTCCCGTCAGCCTGGTCAGATAGCAGTGGGTGTTAAACTCGTGCAATTGCGACACGTGCGAAAACAAGTTTTTGCCGGGCCCGGCTAGCTCAGTTATTAGAGTGCTGGACTGTCAATCCGCGGATCGTGAGTTCGAACCCTAGCCCCGCCACATAACTTGTGTGGGGATTGGTCATGAAATTATTTCTACGGCCATTTCTCCCCTACCTCTGATTCAAGTAGGGCAGTTGTCAGTTACTGGCATAGTTATGTGCGCTTAGTACTGGTAAACTGCATAGATCGGCTAAGCTTGCCCAGGAAAAGTAAAAGTAGGTTAACTGACCGCCGTGATATGACTGAAATAAACGGTTAAAAACGGTGAAAAATCAAAACAAACAAACAAATATAAAACAAGTTAGTGAATCAAAACGCTGATGGCGTAGAAAAACAGGAGCGTATTAATTATGAGTATTTATTTAATTATTTGTGCTCCTTAGCCTGCAGAGTCAACAAGCAGAAAGCAGGCCATGCGATGGAGTCTTTGGATTTTGCCTTACTAAAGACCATTGACTTCCAGCAACATTCGAAAACGTATTACCGATTGGAGGCAGTTCTACTTCTGAAGCGCAATAAATATTTTACCCGCCGTCGCGGAGTTAGAATTTTCGAGTCAATTAATTGAGTGGTTGTTAAAGTCCGCAACGAAATTACTCGGCGTTCCTCCGAGTGTGCGTACAAATGATGGCTGATATTACGCGCAGTACACCCGTGACGACCTGTCTACTACGCGTCTGGCTCGATCGCCCGAACTCAGCGTGAGCCGTACAGTACATGTATATTTAAATACGGCCGGATGTTTACCTGTTGTCGCACGTGTCCTCGCACTGAGTTAAGTTGGTGTAGATCTCGTTGGTCCCGCAGTCTGAAATCACGTTGTTGATTAGTTAGAACAAGTGGAAGCTAATGTCCACGATGACAGAAATTCAATTATAATATCTATATTAAATACATGTACATTTCTGATTGCGGCATTAAGAGCTAAAGCTTCTACCAACTTGATTCATTACCAGAGTTGCCACTGAAATCACAAAAGTAAAATTCCCTGATTTTGCCATGTCCTGATATTTCCCTGATTTTTCCCTAACCAAAATGAGATTTTCCCTAACATTTATTTTTCAGATTACCGGCACAATTACTGCCGAGTAGTAACAATGTATACAAATACTTAGACAGCAATCTCTTTTATTTATCTCCCTCCCTGATTTTCAAAATCCCTGAATTTTTCCTGCAGGATTTTTTGACACTTGTTCCCTGTTTTCCAGATGGCCACTTGATTACACAGAACACGCGCTCGACTTACTGCAGGCGCCCTCAGAGCAAGCGGCGATGTCGATCAGGGCCGGGCAGTCGTAGGTTGTGGCCCCGGCCGGTACCGCAACTCACGGAGCATAAAGTATGATATTTTGAAGCGTCTGTTAGTTCAGTGATAACATTTTGCTAGATATTGTTCTAATAACGCAGATAGTGGCGCTCTCTTCATCTGGTGGTTCATGTCTGTTTGCAGACGCGGCCAGGGCGCCATGGGAGGTCTGGCCTTCAAGAAGTGAGTCACGTGATCTCGCCAGCCATTTGCATCATTCACATAACATGTCGAAAATACTTACCAAGAACACAATCGTCTTTATATTGCTTTTAATAAATTTGTAAAATTATGTTTGTTTGTTTGTATTCGTCCATCTCGCCACGTACCGCATAAGTTCAGGCGACCGTGATTGCTTTTGAAATTGTGTTCTTTTTGACCAAGGATAACCGGTTAAACACATTTAGGCTGGTTATTCACAACAATGGACTGGTTAGACACATTTAGACTTATTATTCACAGGAGATAACTGGTTAGACACATTTAGACTGATTATTCACAGCAGATAACAGGTTAGACATATTTAGACTGATTATTCACAGCAGATAACAGGTTAGACACATTTAGACTGGTTATTCACAGGAGATAACAGGTTAGACACATTTAGACTGATTATTCACAGGAGATAGCAGGTTAGACACATTTAGACTGATTATTTACAGGAGATAACAGGTTAGACACATTTAGACTGATTATTCACAGGAGATAACAGGTTAGACACATTCAGACTGATTATTCACAACAGATAACTTGTTAGACTCATTTAGACTGATTATTCACAGGAGATAACAGGTTAGACACATTTAGACTGATTATTGACAGCAGATAACAGGTTAGACACATTTAGACTGATTATTCAACACAGATAGCAGGTTAGACACATTTAGACTGATTATTCACAGCAGATAACAGGTTAGACACATTTAGACTGGTTATTCACAACAATGGACGGATAAGACACATTTAGACTGATTATTCACAACAGTGGACTTGTTAGACAAATTTAGACTGGTTATTCACAACAATGGTCTGGTAAGACACATTTAGACTGATTATTCACAACAGTGGACTGGTTATTCACAACAGTGGTCTGGTTTTTCACATTTAAACTGATTATTCTCAACAGTGGACTGGTTAGACACATTTAGACTGATTAACCAAAGAACAATAACACTGAACAGACGCCGTCCACATCATTTTTATTGTTTATTAAATTACTTCACTGCACTCAAAAATACACATATAAATTATACCATGTCTACTTAGCATGCTCTAACAACATATATAGACCCCGATTTCCTTCACGCAAAAAGACTCGTTAATAATTACACTGAAACTTAAAGGTAATTGCATAAACATGAAGGTTATCATACAAACTTGGAGGTTATCACACACACTTGAAGGTTATCACACAAACTTGGAGGTAATCACACAAACTTGGAGGTTATCACACAAACTTGAAGGTAATCATGCAAACTTGAAGGTTATCACACAAACTTCAGAGGTTATCACACAAACTTGACGGTAATGACACAAACTTGAAGGTTATCATACAAACTTGGAGGTTATCACACAAACTTGGAGGTTATCACACGAACTTGAAGGTTATCGCACAAACTTGAAGGGTTTTTCTATTCATAATGTTTATTTCTGCTCGAAAACTATGTACAGGATTTTTTCCATTGCACAGCTGATCGGCGTCGGTGTGACGTCATCGTAAATGACGATTCACAATACATCAACAAAACAACATAATTATTGTCAAAATATACAAATATGACATATACATTTAAAATAACAAGGGTAAATATTTACATAGACTTTCAAACAAAATATCAAATTCAAAATGAATTATGGATATTGTTTTCTTCAGTTTTACTTTGAAATTGCACTATTTACAAGAGCTTGTTTACACAATTCTGTACTTTGCTTGTGACGTCATCCCAAATGACGAATCACATGTTGCTGTTTTTTCTTTTGGAATGCATGGGAACTATTTACAAGAATAATTTGTTCACAATCTGGTCGTCTTTAATACGAAGTTATCCTTATGAAAACTATTGTACTTATATTTTTTTTAATGCAAGGGAACTATTTACACGAAATATTAGTTCAAAATTCTGTCGTCATGAGTGTGACGTCATCCTAAATGACGATTCACACGTTTTTAATAAAAATAATTTTTGGAATGCAAGGAACTATATACAAACTTATATTAGTTCACAATCATGTCGACATAAGTGTGACGTCATCCTCAATGACGATTCACACGTTTTTTTATATGGATTTTGTTTATTGGAATGCAAGGAACTATTTACATAAAATAGTTCACAATTCTGTAGTCATGAGTATGACGTCATCCTTAATGACGATTCATACGTTTTTTTTATTAAAGGATTTTATTTGGGATGCAAGGAACTATTTATAATATATTATTTCACAGTTCTGTCGTCATTAGTGTGACGTCATCCTAAATGACGAATCACATGTTGTCGGTTTTTTTAATTGTTTTTTTTTTATTGGAATGCAAGGGAACTATTTACAAGAAATATTACATCTTGTTCACAATCCTGTCGTTTTACTTGTGACGCCACCCTAAATGACGATTCACATATTTTTTTGATTTTTTTTTTATGCAAGGGAACTATTTACAAGAAAGTTGTGTTTTCATAATCGTGCAGCCTTACTTGCGACCTCAGCATAACGTGACGATTTAAATGATTACTTTTTTCGGTAAGGCAAGAGATTAGTATAAAAGTGCTGTATTCACAATTTTAAATCCAAACTTGGCGCAATAGCTAAACAAATCTAGGTAGATCTAACAAATGAAGAATCGATCAACTTATTCCCTTTATGTATTTTTGGACTACGAGCGGTTTGCACAAAGCGCTTCGCATTCGTGCCTCCAGATGACTTTAGAAATCTACATGTACAGAGAACTCTTTTCCACAATACGTTTCTGTCGCTCTTTTTCACTATGATTTAGATCTACACACAACTAATTCAAACGCAAATTTTCTTGGAAATGCGTATAACGAGGTCACTTATAATATAGTTGAATGTAACCTGTTGTAATGGCGACACCCGAAATGCACGAAGGGAAATTAATTACAAGAAACACGGTTTCACACTGAAACTATAAATACCTCAAAACAGCCACAAACACGAATCATAAAAATTATGTACAATAATAACTTAAATATATTAGAACTTCACATCAGTAATTGCAAAACTATAATATAAATATTCGTTTCCATGGTGATGATGTGAGGATCATGTCCACTCATGCGCGGTGGCTTTGTGGTTTTACTTCCGTCTGCCTGTCGCTGAAAAGGCGTCAGCGGGGACCGACTCTGTAACAGAAAAGTATGAAATGTAGTAACACAACGAGCAGTATATTAAATGGTATGATAGTCAGCTCGCCGTTTGTCATTTCTATACTTGCTATAATTAATAGGCTGTCACGAAAGCTTTCCACTTCCGGAAGTGTTAAATCATCATAAATATTGTTGACGCCGATTATTTACGGTTGCATCCACTTTCAATGGCGAATTATTCTACTAAATATCAGGACATTAGTTTTCCCAGATATTAAATGGTAAAATATATTTCAAACACGCGTACGGAATGGTACAATGTGGTATACGAAATTAAAGAAAACAAACGTTCCACAAATGTCAATCACATGCCAATAATTATAATTAAAGAACTCACTGCAATCAAATATTAAAGGTTTATACCTCTTAACCTACTTAAAACAAAAACAAGCGTTGTCAATGTAAGTGACGAATGCCCCCGAAGGTGTGTTTTGACAGAAGACAGAGTTGCGGTTCTTGTACTCTGCACTCCCTCTCAAAGCACTCTGTCATAATATAAAGTATCATTTGAATCCCTTTAATACATTTCGAGTTATGCTCCGCACAGGAAAATTACACTATGTAGTTTTGCTCTCCACACAAAAAGCCATGAGTAATAACTCCAAAAATATTGAAGAGTTTTGGTCCTTGTACTCTGCACTTCCTCTTTACGTCCTCTATCATTATATTAAGTCATTTGAATCCCTTCAATAATTATAAAGTTATACTCTGCACAAGAAGCGGGGCGGACGGACAGACGGGCGGACGGACAGACGGGCGGGCGCACGGACGGACGATGCGATTACTATATGCCCCCGAATCTCCCTTCGGGTGCATAAAAACAAACATATGCAAAAGCTCGTGAAGCGTGTGTGATGTTCCTTGAATGGAAATGAATCCGTTAACAATTGCTGGGGAGGAGTCTTAACAGTGCATGGCAAAATCCGGACAGGCTTTGTAATCCAGTTGCACCAGGAATGTGACGACTTACCGCGATACTCCGCGCATGCGCGGCAGCTGCACGATGATATGACGGGCACGAGGGCAGTGGACGGCCGCTTGCTCCTCCCCTACCCACACAGCACGTTCACCACGTGGTAGCTGTCGACATCGCCCGCCCATGCAGCACCTGAAACACACGGCACGTGTACTCTATATGGGACACGACATTGCTAGACATACGTATATCTGTTCATATCAATTCCGAAAGCAGCCTTTTTACACATTATAGCATAAAAAGTCCGTTATGCACCTATCAATATTTTCCCCCAGGGGAGAAGCGGCGGGCTGACACAGGGGAATTATACATATTTTATTTTTGGGGTCAAATTCCCCACCCTAGAGCCAAGCATTATTGTCTAAATCCCCGCAGAGGGAAATGCTTAATGGTGTATAAAATGGCCCGGGGGACCTATATTACCGGGATCTAAATTCCGAACGGTCTATTTCCCGGGACCCGGAGTTATTTGGCGTGACAAATTCCCGCCTGTCGGGAGTCGCTTTCAGTTTAATGTCTCGCATATCCCCGCCGCTCCCCCCGTGGTGGAAAATATTGATAGGTGCATTATAGGGGTGTGTTAACGAAAAAAAAGTGGTTGGTTATCGTTATTATTTGCCAAGCAGCCTTTTTACGCAATAGTATTCAATAATATCATATTTGTATATAGCAGGTACCAAAGCAACTATAATTCTACTAACGATAAGTTCAAACGTCACCAATGTGCCTTATTACTAAAGACTGTACTAGACTTTGTATGGTATTATACAACGGATATACATGTACATGTATATTAATCAACGAATAAACAGTGCATTCTACAAAAGCCCGTCCGAGCTAACTTGGTATATATATAACCGCGTATATTCAACCACATATTCGTTGAACTGTCTCGCAGCTAGCTGATTTCAATTCCATTTACATTTCACATCATAAGCGGTCAGGATATTCATTTGCGAGTCGCCAACTTTTTGACAGCCGCAACCAAGATACGTATAAGCAACGCACGGACGGCTAAGGGCCAGACCATGCCTGTACGTAAAAAACCGTCTAACATACGTACAGTACTAACTAACAGATAAATCATCGCCATAAGGAAAGATTTTATCACGCGATTGCGCAATAACTGTCAACATGAATGTTTCCACATTTGCCGAACGTAAAACACCACACGTTACGCAGATCTGCGCGACCGGTCAGAACCGGAGAGGTGCATGGTCGACCGGGCGATATTTCCGCTGCTGATGCGACAGATTTATTTGCATCCGACCGTCAAGTAGGTTATGTTTTTGCAGATGTTGATTAACAGTGTTGTTTTTTCTGTCAGTGAACAAGTTTATGCAAATAGTTATGAATTGGTTTGCAATAAACATTCTGGGGAAATTGGAACTGAGCCAATGCAAATAGCATCAGATTTTGGCGGTAATCCGGATCACCGTTATTGGATCCAGGACTTTTTAAAAGGAATCTTTACTTATAAGGCGTAAAAAAAATTGTTGGTTTCCGCTTCTCCAACCACCCACTAATTTTTCCCGCTGACCCTAAAAGTTTTTTTTGCCTATCGATCATTGACTTTTTCTGACTTTCGGTAAAAAGAGCAGTTTACGCTACTATGCGGCTTTTCGGTAATAAGCACACATTTTGATTTAGTCTGCGTTAGACAGGCGTACGGCACAGTTTCTTTGATGGGAGTCGTTTAAACATTTTTGGTGCAGTCCAATACACCTAAACTGTGTGGTGACTATGCCGTTAAGAAAAAAAGGTTAAAGGATAATTTTTTATCGCCCCCCCCTCCCATTTTTTTTGGAGACGTAAGCGGAAGCCAACTATTATTTTGGGGGCCTGTAAATATTCTGATCTTGCAACATAAAATGTTTATTAACCATCGTGAAACCATTATTTAAAGCACAACTGCTCCAGCGATTATTTCAGAACAAAATAAGCATGTTGGCTATTTTTGTCGGTACTGCACCACGTACCCCCTGCATCAATACTTAGAATTTCGTATATCACGATGACAGTGGTGCTTATCTGTGCGCACTTAACGAGCCTAAACCAGCAGTACAAAATATACATGGAGGCAAATATTTGTCTGGATATTTAATTTATCATGGAAAAGAAAGCAGGCGTTACTGCCATTTTCCTCATCAATAAATTATCAATGACGGTTTTAATTCAGCACTTTCTGGCAAAACCGCAATAACGGTTAAACGCATATTTAATGTTTCCTTATGCAGCTTTCAACGTGATCAAACTCCTGTCAAAATTCATAAATGAGGGCTTTAAAAGTCAATATAAAATTGAACAGTATTTTCATCCTTGATTTGAACTGTTAATTGAAAAGTAGGCCATTGCGCGTGTACATACCAGTCACGTGATCACATATAATGGACTTGCATGTACGCTATTGAAATTTCCTACACGACACGCGGCTAGTTTTCAATAGATAAAGAAGGAAAGCAATTATAAATTATTCTGTAACCTATTATCGGCGGAGCCTTACGTTTTGAAAATAGTTCCGGAAATTCGCAGAAAATGTTTAGTAAAATGCACGTGCTTACACACGTGCTTACACGCGCGAATAACCTACGGTAAAGAGTATAGATGCGTGTTATCAAATCACTCGTGCTTCACACTCTTGATTTAATTCCTACGCACCTATGGGTTATCACGGGTTATTCCACAACAATCTTTGATAGAAAACTATCATCAGACTGTTGGCGGAAGCAAACGGTCTTTTGAAAGGGTAATTTCCAAAACAGGTATCGCGGAAAACTACTTCTTCTTTGCAGGCTATTAGTCAGTAAATCAAAACCAGAAAGGGTCCTTCTTCAAAACAGCAACATTTCACACCTGTTTCCTTACATTTTAATTATTAAAGATTATGTATGCAATATGTATTGTAATGCGTATATCATGTGATTTATTACAATAACAGTTTGTAAAAACGGTCAGTTATAAAACATGTAACTTTAAACTAATGACACCCCTACTTTTGTCTATTTACTTGTATGTAACCGAAATATTTACCCGAGTGTCCTGGAATAAGACCACCAAATTCATGCGCTACATCTGTTATTTTTGACTCGGTGCGAAAGTGTTTATTCTTGTTACGAATTCTCATTCTGAATATTTGGACAAAAAATTACAGCAATTTATTAATTTTGAACTGTACTATGGAAAATCGAGAGCCTGCATTGTATTATCTATTTTGACTCAGTTGGCTATAAAAAGATCTATAAATAAAATGTTTATTTATAGATCTTTGGCTACGAAGTACTAACAATCGGTGCTCCTAACTACTACGCTTCATCGGTTATTCTGTCCCCTTGCAGATTGACTTGTTAACTGGCATGTATATAATTCCGTTTGTATCGTTTGCAGAAGATAATTAGCTCCAACACAATTTTTTTTTGATTTGTAACAAATGAGTTTTCATTATGATGTCGTATACTATTGAATAAGAAGCCACATTATAAAGTTTAAAGGTGGAAAATTGAACTTCATTCAAAATAATGTTTCCCTTTTAGTAAAAACGCACTCATAATTCACATGCTTTGAGTTTCTTTTGTCGCAAACAGTCTTTCTACGCTGTCAGCGTTTTGATTTTTAGACTGTTGGCGAAAGCCAACGGTCTATTGAGAGGGGAAATTTCGAAAACAGGTATCGCGGAAAAATACTTGTTTTCTTTGCAGGCTATTAGTCAGTAAATCGAAACCAGAATGGGTCCTTTTTCAAAACAGCAAAATTTCACACTCGTGTTCTTACATTTTAGTTATTTAAGATAATGCATGTAATATGTATTATAATGTGTATACCATGTGATTTATTACAACTTACAGTTTATAAAAGGGTCAATTTATAACAAAATAACTTTAAATTAATGACATCCCTACTTTTGCTATTTACTTGTATGTAACCGAATATTTACCGGAGTGTCCTGGAATAGGGCAACCAAATTAATCCGCAACATCGGTTATTGTTGACTCTTTGCGAAAGTGTTTTTTCTTGCTACCAATTCTCATTCTGAATATTTTGACAATAAATTACTATTGAATAAGAAGCCAACTTATAAAGTTTAAAGGTGGGGCACTGAACTTCATTCAAACAAATGTTTCCTTTTAGCAAAAATGCACTCATAATTTAGTTTCTTTTGTCGCCAACAGTCTTTCTACGCTGTCAGCCTTTTGATTTATCAATGACTGTGTATGAGACGCGACCGCTATTTATAGAATGTCTGTATATGTGACGCTACCGCTATTTATAGAATATGTGTATGCAACACGACGGCTATTAATATAATATGTGTGCATGTGACGCGACCGCTATTTATAGAAAATCTGTGTATGTGACGCGAACGCTATTAATAGAATTTCCGTGTCTGTTTCGCGAGCGCTATTTATAGAACGTCAGTGTCTTTGACGCGACCACTATTTATAGAATGTATGTGTCTGTGTTTGTATTTCGAAGTTTATGAGGTCCTTCTGCGCCTGAGGTTGCATTATGTGAGGACCCGGAGTGTGTCCCAGCACTCCTACCTACCGGTAATTAACTTACTAGAGACTCACGAAAGTTGGGACGAATTTTGAACCATAGCTTCAAGCTATTTGTTTTTTACTGAAATATATTTTAATTTTGGCGTGGTCGTGTGCTGTGGAGGGAAACCGGAGTACCCGGAGGAAACCCCACCTGTCCGGTATGGTGACCACCAACCAAACTCACATGCAACGGGAGTGGGAAGCGAGTGTACCAACCACTGCGCTGTCTGTGTCTGTGACGCGACCGCTATTTATAGAATATATGTGTCTGTAATGCGACCGCTATTTATAGAATGTCTGTTCTGTGACGCGACAGTAATTTATAGCCTGAGAGGAAGGCCTGCATCAGCACACAAGAGCCGGGACAGGCGCGCATCGACACAGGAAGTAGCACCAACCTGCAGCTGACGTCCAGGGTGTATCCGGTTGCGAGAAGCAGCTGCGGCGTCGAGGTGCTGTTGCCGCACGAGCCCGTGCAGAACGTAAACTCCACTTTGTCCACGGAGCGACACGTGCGGCCGGCGTCGTACAGGAAGTCCAGGCGCCGCTGCAGCTGACACGTGTCTGCGGAGGAAGAGATATATGGGTAAACATGACAGGTGCGTCCGGCCACATGACAGAGCGATGACATTTACATTGATGATTCAGACAAAGAATATTACCCTCCACAAATCTGGCAACACCATACAACAAAAGACTTCGTTGACTGTTTACCTGATTGTTACACACACCGACGACAGCACGTGTCTGTGACGTCATAACTGAGCGTCTCGTCCTGAAAGCACAACATACACTTGTAAAATTGACCTTACCACGAGATTTGAAGGACAATGTGTTAAGCCATTCAGAAAGCTAGGACTTTATTGTTTGACAAAAATGTCTTGTGAAATCATATAAATACTGTCCGTGATGATTGTTCGAGTTTCGAGTTTGACCTGCGTGGTTTCTAATCCAAATGCGTACCGTCAGGTACCTACTGGCATAACACGGGTCGCGCTTACTACGCTTTACAATAGAAACATTACCATATATACCAGACTTACCTCTCTAAAGACGGGAATGTCACAGTGAGGTGTACACGTTATGTCACACACTGGACTCACTTACCTCTCTACAGATAGACGCACTGGACACATGTACACTTACATCTTTACAGACAGGAATGTCACAGCGAGGTGTACACATGATGTGACACACTGGGCAAACTTACCTCTATACAGAAATGAATGTCACAGCGAGGTGTACACATAATGTGACACACTGGGCAAACTTACCTCTCTACAGACGGGAATGTCACAGCAAGGTGTGCACATGATGTCACACACTGGGCACACTTACCTCTCTATAGAAGGGAATGTCACAGCGAGGTGTACACATGATGTCACACACAGTGTTCACACTTACCTCTCTACAGACGGGAATGTCACAGCGAGGTGTGCACATGATGTGACACACTTACCTCTCTTCAGACGGGACTATTTCAGCGAGGTGTGCACATGATGTGACACACTTACCTCTCTACAGACGGGAATGACACATCAAGGTGTGCACATGATGTCACACACTGGGCACACTTACCTCTTTACAGACGGGAATGTCACAGCGAGGTGTGCAAATGGTGTGACACACTTACCTCTTTACAGACGGGAATGACACATCGAGGTGTGCACATGATGTCACACGCTGGACACACTTACCTCTTTACAGACGGGAATGTCACATCGAGATGTGCACATAATGTCACACACTGGACATACTTACCTCTTTACAGACCTGAATGTCACAGCGAGGTGTGGACATGATGTGACACACTTATCTCTTTACGGACGGGAATGTCACGGGGAGGTGTACCCATGATGTCACACAATGGACAAACTTACCTCTTTACAGACGGGAATATCACAGCGAGGTGTACCCATGATGTCACACAATGGACAAACTTTCCTCTTTACAGACGGGAATGTCACAGCGAGGTGTACACATGATGTCTCCGTTCACACACTCACACTGCACACACGTGTTGTCAGCTGGCGACCACGTCTCCCCCGGCTGCAAACAACACACACGGTATATTTCACTTGATATGGAAATCATTGTAATAAACAAAGATACTAATCAGTAATGAAAATCTACATTACTGGTGTTGCAATAATTCTTCTCTACGAATGAACCTGCGTTTATGAATAAAGACATAAACACACCTTTTTCTCCTGTCCGTTGACAACACAGACCTCGCACTGCTTGTCCGTCACACACTCCCCCTTCAGGTTTCTATAGTAACCGTGCGCACACATACAGCCCTCCTTGATAGTCCGGCCACAGTGGCCGTAAAGTCCCGTCAGCCTGGTCAGATAGCAGTGGGTGTTAAACTCGTGCAATTGCGACACGTGCGAAAACAAGTTTTTGCCGGGCCCGGCTAGCTCAGTTATTAGAGTGCTGGACTGTCAATCCGCGGATCGTGAGTTCGAACCCTAGCCCCGCCACATAACTTGTGTGGGGATTGGTCATGAAATTATTTCTACGGCCATTTCTCCCCTACCTCTGATTCAAGTAGGGCAGTTGTCAGTTACTGGCATAGTTATGTGCGCTTAGTACTGGTAAACTGCATAGATCGGCTAAGCTTGCCCAGGAAAAGTAAAAGTAGGTTAACTGACCGCCGTGATATGACTGAAATAAACGGTTAAAAACGGTGAAAAATCAAAACAAACAAACAAATATAAAACAAGTTAGTGAATCAAAACGCTGATGGCGTAGAAAAACAGGAGCGTATTAATTATGAGTATTTATTTAATTATTTGTGCTCCTTAGCCTGCAGAGTCAACAAGCAGAAAGCAGGCCATGCGATGGAGTCTTTGGATTTTGCCTTACTAAAGACCATTGACTTCCAGCAACATTCGAAAACGTATTACCGATTGGAGGCAGTTCTACTTCTGAAGCGCAATAAATATTTTACCCGCCGTCGCGGAGTTAGAATTTTCGAGTCAATTAATTGAGTGGTTGTTAAAGTCCGCAACGAAATTACTCGGCGTTCCTCCGAGTGTGCGTACAAATGATGGCTGATATTACGCGCAGTACACCCGTGACGACCTGTCTACTACGCGTCTGGCTCGATCGCCCGAACTCAGCGTGAGCCGTACAGTACATGTATATTTAAATACGGCCGGATGTTTACCTGTTGTCGCACGTGTCCTCGCACTGAGTTAAGTTGGTGTAGATCTCGTTGGTCCCGCAGTCTGAAATCACGTTGTTGATTAGTTAGAACAAGTGGAAGCTAATGTCCACGATGACAGAAATTCAATTATAATATCTATATTAAATACATGTACATTTCTGATTGCGGCATTAAGAGCTAAAGCTTCTACCAACTTGATTCATTACCAGAGTTGCCACTGAAATCACAAAAGTAAAATTCCCTGATTTTGCCATGTCCTGATATTTCCCTGATTTTTCCCTAACCAAAATGAGATTTTCCCTAACATTTATTTTTCAGATTACCGGCACAATTACTGCCGAGTAGTAACAATGTATACAAATACTTAGACAGCAATCTCTTTTATTTATCTCCCTCCCTGATTTTCAAAATCCCTGAATTTTTCCTGCAGGATTTTTTGACACTTGTTCCCTGTTTTCCAGATGGCCACTTGATTACACAGAACACGCGCTCGACTTACTGCAGGCGCCCTCAGAGCAAGCGGCGATGTCGATCAGGGCCGGGCAGTCGTAGGTTGTGGCCCCGAGCACGCGTCTGCTGCGCTCCTTCCGGCCGGTACCGCAACTCACGGAGCATAAAGTATGATATTTTGAAGCGTCTGTTAGTTCAGTGATAACATTTTGCTAGATATTGTTCTAATAACGCAGATAGTGGCGCTCTCTTCATCTGGTGGTTCATGTCTGTTTGCAGACGCGGCCAGGGCGCCATGGGAGGTCTGGCCTTCAAGAAGTGAGTCACGTGATCTCGCCAGCCATTTGCATCATTCACATAACATGTCGAAAATACTTACCAAGAACACAATCGTCTTTATATTGCTTTTAATAAATTTGTAAAATTATGTTTGTTTGTTTGTATTCGTCCATCTCGCCACGTACCGCATAAGTTCAGGCGACCGTGATTGCTTTTGAAATTGTGTTCTTTTTGACCAAGGATAACCGGTTAAACACATTTAGGCTGGTTATTCACAACAATGGACTGGTTAGACACATTTAGACTTATTATTCACAGGAGATAACTGGTTAGACACATTTAGACTGATTATTCACAGCAGATAACAGGTTAGACATATTTAGACTGATTATTCACAGCAGATAACAGGTTAGACACATTTAGACTGGTTATTCACAGGAGATAACAGGTTAGACACATTTAGACTGATTATTCACAGGAGATAGCAGGTTAGACACATTTAGACTGATTATTTACAGGAGATAACAGGTTAGACACATTTAGACTGATTATTCACAGGAGATAACAGGTTAGACACATTCAGACTGATTATTCACAACAGATAACTTGTTAGACTCATTTAGACTGATTATTCACAGGAGATAACAGGTTAGACACATTTAGACTGATTATTGACAGCAGATAACAGGTTAGACACATTTAGACTGATTATTCAACACAGATAGCAGGTTAGACACATTTAGACTGATTATTCACAGCAGATAACAGGTTAGACACATTTAGACTGGTTATTCACAACAATGGACGGATAAGACACATTTAGACTGATTATTCACAACAGTGGACTTGTTAGACAAATTTAGACTGGTTATTCACAACAATGGTCTGGTAAGACACATTTAGACTGATTATTCACAACAGTGGACTGGTTATTCACAACAGTGGTCTGGTTTTTCACATTTAAACTGATTATTCTCAACAGTGGACTGGTTATACACATTTAGACTGATTAACCAAAGAACAATAACACTGAACAGACGCCGTCCACATCATTTTTATTGTTTATTAAATTACTTCACTGCACTCAAAAATACACATATAAATTATACCATGTCTACTTAGCATGCTCTAACAACATATATAGACCCCGATTTCCTTCACGCAAAAAGACTCGTTAATAATTACACTGAAACTTAAAGGTAATTGCATAAACATGAAGGTTATCATACAAACTTGGAGGTTATCACATACACTTGAAGGTTATCACACAAACTTGGAGGTAATCACACAAACTTGGAGGTTATCACACAAACTTGAAGGTAATCATGCAAACTTGAAGGTTATCACACAAACTTCAGAGGTTATCACACAAACTTGACGGTAATGACACAAACTTGAAGGTTATCATACAAACTTGGAGGTTATCACACAAACTTGGAGGTTATCACACGAACTTGAAGGTTATCGCACAAACTTGAAGGGTTTTTCTATTCATAATGTTTATTTCTGCTCGAAAACTATGTACAGGATTTTTTCCATTGCACAGCTGATCGGCGTCGGTGTGACGTCATCGTAAATGACGATTCACAATACATCAACAAAACAACATAATTATTGTCAAAATATACAAATATGACATATACATTTAAAATAACAAGGGTAAATATTTACATAGACTTTCAAACAAAATATCAAATTCAAAATGAATTATGGATATTTTTTTCTTCAGTTTTACTTTGAAATTGCACTATTTACAAGAGCTTGTTTTCACAATTCTGTACTTTGCTTGTGACGTCATCCCAAATGACGAATCACATGTTGCTGTTTTTTCTTTTGGAATGCATGGGAACTATTTACAAGAATAATTTGTTCACAATCTGGTCGTCTTTAATACGAAGTTATCCTTATGAAAACTATTGTACTTATATTTTTTTTAATGCAAGGGAACTATTTACACGAAATATTAGTTCAAAATTCTGTCGTCATGAGTGTGACGTCATCCTAAATGACGATTCACACGTTTTTAATAAAAATAATTTTTGGAATGCAAGGGAACTATATACAAACTTATATTAGTTCACAATCATGTCGACATAAGTGTGACGTCATCCTCAATGACGATTCACACGTTTTTTTATATGGATTTTGTTTATTGGAATGCAAGGAACTATTTACATAAAATAGTTCACAATTCTGTAGTCATGAGTATGACGTCATCCTTAATGACGATTCATACGTTTTTTTTATTAAAGGATTTTATTTGGAATGCAAGGAACTATTTATAATATATTATTTCACAGTTCTGTCGTCATTAGTGTGACGTCATCCTAAATGACGAATCACATGTTGTCGGTTTTTTTAATTGTTTTTTTTTTATTGGAATGCAAGGGAACTATTTACAAGAAATATTACATCTTGTTCACAATCCTGTCGTTTTACTTGTGACGCCACCCTAAATGACGATTCACATATTTTTTTGATTTTTTTTTTATGCAAGGGAACTATTTACAAGAAAGTTGTGTTTTCATAATCGTGCAGCCTTACTTGCGACCTCAGCATAACGTGACGATTTAAATGATTACTTTTTTCGGTAAGGCAAGAGATTAGTATAAAAGTGCTGTATTCACAATTTTAAATCCAAACTTGGCGCAATAGCTAAACAAATCTAGGTAGATCTAACAAATGAAGAATCGATCAACTTATTCCCTTTATGTATTTTTGGACTACGAGCGGTTTGCACAAAGCGCTTCGCATTCGTGCCTCCAGATGACTTTAGAAATCTACATGTACAGAGAACTCTTTTCCACAATACGTTTCTGTCGCTCTTTTTCACTATGATTTAGATCTACACACAACTAATTCAAACGCAAATTTTCTTGGAAATGCGTATAACGAGGTCACTTATAATATAGTTGAATGTAACCTGTTGTAATGGCGACACCCGAAATGCACGAAGGGAAATTAATTACAAGAAACACGGTTTCACACTGAAACTATAAATACCTCAAAACAGCCACAAACACGAATCATAAAAATTATGTACAATAATAACTTAAATATATTAGAACTTCACATCAGTAATTGCAAAACTATAATATAAATATTCGTTTCCATGGTGATGATGTGAGGATCATGTCCACTCATGCGCGGTGGCTTTGTGGTTTTACTTCCGTCTGCCTGTCGCTGAAAAGGCGTCAGCGGGGACCGACTCTGTAACAGAAAAGTATGAAATGTAGTAACACAACGAGCAGTATATTAAATGGTATGATAGTCAGCTCGCCGTTTGTCATTTCTATACTTGCTATAATTAATAGGCTGTCACGAAAGCTTTCCACTTCCGGAAGTGTTAAATCATCATAAATATTGTTGACGCCGATTATTTACGGTTGCATCCACTTTCAATGGCGAATTATTCTACTAAATATCAGGACATTAGTTTTCCCAGATATTAAATGGTAAAATATATTTCAAACACGCGTACGGAATGGTACAATGTGGTATACGAAATTAAAGAAAACAAACGTTCCACAAATGTCAATCACATGCCAATAATTATAATTAAAGAACTCACTGCAATCAAATATTAAAGGTTTATACCTCTTAACCTACTTAAAACAAAAACAAGCGTTGTCAATGTAAGTGACGAATGCCCCCGAAGGTGTGTTTTGACAGAAGACAGAGTTGCGGTTCTTGTACTCTGCACTCCCTCTCAAAGCACTCTGTCATAATATAAAGTATCATTTGAATCCCTTTAATACATTTCGAGTTATGCTCCGCACAGGAAAATTACACTATGTAGTTTTGCTCTCCACACAAAAAGCCATGAGTAATAACTCCAAAAATATTGAAGAGTTTTGGTCCTTGTACTCTGCACTTCCTCTTTACGTCCTCTATCATTATATTAAGTCATTTGAATCCCTTCAATAATTATAAAGTTATACTCTGCACAAGAAGCGGGGCGGACGGACAGACGGGCGGACGGACAGACGGGCGGGCGCACGGACGGACGATGCGATTACTATATGCCCCCGAATCTCCCTTCGGGTGCATAAAAACAAACATATGCAAAAGCTCGTGAAGCGTGTGTGATGTTCCTTGAATGGAAATGAATCCGTTAACAATTGCTGGGGAGGAGTCTTAACAGTGCATGGCAAAATCCGGACAGGCTTTGTAATCCAGTTGCACCAGGAATGTGACGACTTACCGCGATACTCCGCGCATGCGCGGCAGCTGCACGATGATATGACGGGCACGAGGGCAGTGGACGGCCGCTTGCTCCTCCCCTACCCACACAGCACGTTCACCACGTGGTAGCTGTCGACATCGCCCGCCCATGCAGCACCTGAAACACACGGCACGTGTACTCTATATGGGACACGACATTGCTAGACATACGTATATCTGTTCATATCAATTCCGAAAGCAGCCTTTTTACACATTATAGCATAAAAAGTCCGTTATGCACCTATCAATATTTTCCCCCAGGGGAGAAGCGGCGGGCTGACACAGGGGAATTATACATATTTTATTTTTGGGGTCAAATTCCCCACCCTAGAGCCAAGCATTATTGTCTAAATCCCCGCAGAGGGAAATGCTTAATGGTGTATAAAATGGCCCGGGGGACCTATATTACCGGGATCTAAATTCCGAACGGTCTATTTCCCGGGACCCGGAGTTATTTGGCGTGACAAATTCCCGCCTGTCGGGAGTCGCTTTCAGTTTAATGTCTCGCATATCCCCGCCGCTCCCCCCGTGGTGGAAAATATTGATAGGTGCATTATAGGGGTGTGTTAACGAAAAAAAAGTGGTTGGTTATCGTTATTATTTGCCAAGCAGCCTTTTTACGCAATAGTATTCAATAATATCATATTTGTATATAGCAGGTACCAAAGCAACTATAATTCTACTAACGATAAGTTCAAACGTCACCAATGTGCCTTATTACTAAAGACTGTACTAGACTTTGTATGGTATTATACAACGGATATACATGTACATGTATATTAATCAACGAATAAACAGTGCATTCTACAAAAGCCCGTCCGAGCTAACTTGGTATATATATAACCGCGTATATTCAACCACATATTCGTTGAACTGTCTCGCAGCTAGCTGATTTCAATTCCATTTACATTTCACATCATAAGCGGTCAGGATATTCATTTGCGAGTCGCCAACTTTTTGACAGCCGCAACCAAGATACGTATAAGCAACGCACGGACGGCTAAGGGCCAGACCATGCCTGTACGTAAAAAACCGTCTAACATACGTACAGTACTAACTAACAGATAAATCATCGCCATAAGGAAAGATTTTATCACGCGATTGCGCAATAACTGTCAACATGAATGTTTCCACATTTGCCGAACGTAAAACACCACACGTTACGCAGATCTGCGCGACCGGTCAGAACCGGAGAGGTGCATGGTCGACCGGGCGATATTTCCGCTGCTGATGCGACAGATTTATTTGCATCCGACCGTCAAGTAGGTTATGTTTTTGCAGATGTTGATTAACAGTGTTGTTTTTTCTGTCAGTGAACAAGTTTATGCAAATAGTTATGAATTGGTTTGCAATAAACATTCTGGGGAAATTGGAACTGAGCCAATGCAAATAGCATCAGATTTTGGCGGTAATCCGGATCACCGTTATTGGATCCAGGACTTTTTAAAAGGAATCTTTACTTATAAGGCGTAAAAAAAATTGTTGGTTTCCGCTTCTCCAACCACCCACTAATTTTTCCCGCTGACCCTAAAAGTTTTTTTTGCCTATCGATCATTGACTTTTTCTGACTTTCGGTAAAAAGAGCAGTTTACGCTACTATGCGGCTTTTCGGTAATAAGCACACATTTTGATTTAGTCTGCGTTAGACAGGCGTACGGCACAGTTTCTTTGATGGGAGTCGTTTAAACATTTTTGGTGCAGTCCAATACACCTAAACTGTGTGGTGACTATGCCGTTAAGAAAAAAAGGTTAAAGGATAATTTTTTATCGCCCCCCCCTCCCATTTTTTTTGGAGACGTAAGCGGAAGCCAACTATTATTTTGGGGGCCTGTAAATATTCTGATCTTGCAACATAAAATGTTTATTAACCATCGTGAAACCATTATTTAAAGCACAACTGCTCCAGCGATTATTTCAGAACAAAATAAGCATGTTGGCTATTTTTGTCGGTACTGCACCACGTACCCCCTGCATCAATACTTAGAATTTCGTATATCACGATGACAGTGGTGCTTATCTGTGCGCACTTAACGAGCCTAAACCAGCAGTACAAAATATACATGGAGGCAAATATTTGTCTGGATATTTAATTTATCATGGAAAAGAAAGCAGGCGTTACTGCCATTTTCCTCATCAATAAATTATCAATGACGGTTTTAATTCAGCACTTTCTGGCAAAACCGCAATAACGGTTAAACGCATATTTAATGTTTCCTTATGCAGCTTTCAACGTGATCAAACTCCTGTCAAAATTCATAAATGAGGGCTTTAAAAGTCAATATAAAATTGAACAGTATTTTCATCCTTGATTTGAACTGTTAATTGAAAAGTAGGCCATTGCGCGTGTACATACCAGTCACGTGATCACATATAATGGACTTGCATGTACGCTATTGAAATTTCCTACACGACACGCGGCTAGTTTTCAATAGATAAAGAAGGAAAGCAATTATAAATTATTCTGTAACCTATTATCGGCGGAGCCTTACGTTTTGAAAATAGTTCCGGAAATTCGCAGAAAATGTTTAGTAAAATGCACGTGCTTACACACGTGCTTACACGCGCGAATAACCTACGGTAAAGAGTATAGATGCGTGTTATCAAATCACTCGTGCTTCACACTCTTGATTTAATTCCTACGCACCTATGGGTTATCACGGGTTATTCCACAACAATCTTTGATAGAAAACTATCATCAGACTGTTGGCGGAAGCAAACGGTCTTTTGAAAGGGTAATTTCCAAAACAGGTATCGCGGAAAACTACTTCTTCTTTGCAGGCTATTAGTCAGTAAATCAAAACCAGAAAGGGTCCTTCTTCAAAACAGCAACATTTCACACCTGTTTCCTTACATTTTAATTATTAAAGATTATGTATGCAATATGTATTGTAATGCGTATATCATGTGATTTATTACAATAACAGTTTGTAAAAACGGTCAGTTATAAAACATGTAACTTTAAACTAATGACACCCCTACTTTTGTCTATTTACTTGTATGTAACCGAAATATTTACCCGAGTGTCCTGGAATAAGACCACCAAATTCATGCGCTACATCTGTTATTTTTGACTCGGTGCGAAAGTGTTTATTCTTGTTACGAATTCTCATTCTGAATATTTGGACAAAAAATTACAGCAATTTATTAATTTTGAACTGTACTATGGAAAATCGAGAGCCTGCATTGTATTATCTATTTTGACTCAGTTGGCTATAAAAAGATCTATAAATAAAATGTTTATTTATAGATCTTTGGCTACGAAGTACTAACAATCGGTGCTCCTAACTACTACGCTTCATCGGTTATTCTGTCCCCTTGCAGATTGACTTGTTAACTGGCATGTATATAATTCCGTTTGTATCGTTTGCAGAAGATAATTAGCTCCAACACAATTTTTTTTTGATTTGTAACAAATGAGTTTTCATTATGATGTCGTATACTATTGAATAAGAAGCCACATTATAAAGTTTAAAGGTGGAAAATTGAACTTCATTCAAAATAATGTTTCCCTTTTAGTAAAAACGCACTCATAATTCACATGCTTTGAGTTTCTTTTGTCGCAAACAGTCTTTCTACGCTGTCAGCGTTTTGATTTTTAGACTGTTGGCGAAAGCCAACGGTCTATTGAGAGGGGAAATTTCGAAAACAGGTATCGCGGAAAAATACTTGTTTTCTTTGCAGGCTATTAGTCAGTAAATCGAAACCAGAATGGGTCCTTTTTCAAAACAGCAAAATTTCACACTCGTGTTCTTACATTTTAGTTATTTAAGATAATGCATGTAATATGTATTATAATGTGTATACCATGTGATTTATTACAACTTACAGTTTATAAAAGGGTCAATTTATAACAAAATAACTTTAAATTAATGACATCCCTACTTTTGCTATTTACTTGTATGTAACCGAATATTTACCGGAGTGTCCTGGAATAGGGCAACCAAATTAATCCGCAACATCGGTTATTGTTGACTCTTTGCGAAAGTGTTTTTTCTTGCTACCAATTCTCATTCTGAATATTTTGACAATAAATTACTATTGAATAAGAAGCCAACTTATAAAGTTTAAAGGTGGGGCACTGAACTTCATTCAAACAAATGTTTCCTTTTAGCAAAAATGCACTCATAATTTAGTTTCTTTTGTCGCCAACAGTCTTTCTACGCTGTCAGCCTTTTGATTTATCAATGACTGTGTATGAGACGCGACCGCTATTTATAGAATGTCTGTATATGTGACGCTACCGCTATTTATAGAATATGTGTATGCAACACGACGGCTATTAATATAATATGTGTGCATGTGACGCGACCGCTATTTATAGAAAATCTGTGTATGTGACGCGAACGCTATTAATAGAATTTCCGTGTCTGTTTCGCGAGCGCTATTTATAGAACGTCAGTGTCTTTGACGCGACCACTATTTATAGAATGTATGTGTCTGTGTTTGTATTTCGAAGTTTATGAGGTCCTTCTGCGCCTGAGGTTGCATTATGTGAGGACCCGGAGTGTGTCCCAGCACTCCTACCTACCGGTAATTAACTTACTAGAGACTCACGAAAGTTGGGACGAATTTTGAACCATAGCTTCAAGCTATTTGTTTTTTACTGAAATATATTTTAATTTTGGCGTGGTCGTGTGCTGTGGAGGGAAACCGGAGTACCCGGAGGAAACCCCACCTGTCCGGTATGGTGACCACCAACCAAACTCACATGCAACGGGAGTGGGAAGCGAGTGTACCAACCACTGCGCTGTCTGTGTCTGTGACGCGACCGCTATTTATAGAATATATGTGTCTGTAATGCGACCGCTATTTATAGAATGTCTGTTCTGTGACGCGACAGTAATTTATAGCCTGAGAGGAAGGCCTGCATCAGCACACAAGAGCCGGGACAGGCGCGCATCGACACAGGAAGTAGCACCAACCTGCAGCTGACGTCCAGGGTGTATCCGGTTGCGAGAAGCAGCTGCGGCGTCGAGGTGCTGTTGCCGCACGAGCCCGTGCAGAACGTAAACTCCACTTTGTCCACGGAGCGACACGTGCGGCCGGCGTCGTACAGGAAGTCCAGGCGCCGCTGCAGCTGACACGTGTCTGCGGAGGAAGAGATATATGGGTAAACATGACAGGTGCGTCCGGCCACATGACAGAGCGATGACATTTACATTGATGATTCAGACAAAGAATATTACCCTCCACAAATCTGGCAACACCATACAACAAAAGACTTCGTTGACTGTTTACCTGATTGTTACACACACCGACGACAGCACGTGTCTGTGACGTCATAACTGAGCGTCTCGTCCTGAAAGCACAACATACACTTGTAAAATTGACCTTACCACGAGATTTGAAGGACAATGTGTTAAGCCATTCAGAAAGCTAGGACTTTATTGTTTGACAAAAATGTCTTGTGAAATCATATAAATACTGTCCGTGATGATTGTTCGAGTTTCGAGTTTGACCTGCGTGGTTTCTAATCCAAATGCGTACCGTCAGGTACCTACTGGCATAACACGGGTCGCGCTTACTACGCTTTACAATAGAAACATTACCATATATACCAGACTTACCTCTCTAAAGACGGGAATGTCACAGTGAGGTGTACACGTTATGTCACACACTGGACTCACTTACCTCTCTACAGATAGACGCACTGGACACATGTACACTTACATCTTTACAGACAGGAATGTCACAGCGAGGTGTACACATGATGTGACACACTGGGCAAACTTACCTCTATACAGAAATGAATGTCACAGCGAGGTGTACACATAATGTGACACACTGGGCAAACTTACCTCTCTACAGACGGGAATGTCACAGCAAGGTGTGCACATGATGTCACACACTGGGCACACTTACCTCTCTATAGAAGGGAATGTCACAGCGAGGTGTACACATGATGTCACACACAGTGTTCACACTTACCTCTCTACAGACGGGAATGTCACAGCGAGGTGTGCACATGATGTGACACACTTACCTCTCTTCAGACGGGACTATTTCAGCGAGGTGTGCACATGATGTGACACACTTACCTCTCTACAGACGGGAATGACACATCAAGGTGTGCACATGATGTCACACACTGGGCACACTTACCTCTTTACAGACGGGAATGTCACAGCGAGGTGTGCAAATGGTGTGACACACTTACCTCTTTACAGACGGGAATGACACATCGAGGTGTGCACATGATGTCACACGCTGGACACACTTACCTCTTTACAGACGGGAATGTCACATCGAGATGTGCACATAATGTCACACACTGGACATACTTACCTCTTTACAGACCTGAATGTCACAGCGAGGTGTGGACATGATGTGACACACTTATCTCTTTACGGACGGGAATGTCACGGGGAGGTGTACCCATGATGTCACACAATGGACAAACTTACCTCTTTACAGACGGGAATATCACAGCGAGGTGTACCCATGATGTCACACAATGGACAAACTTTCCTCTTTACAGACGGGAATGTCACAGCGAGGTGTACACATGATGTCTCCGTTCACACACTCACACTGCACACACGTGTTGTCAGCTGGCGACCACGTCTCCCCCGGCTGCAAACAACACACACGGTATATTTCACTTGATATGGAAATCATTGTAATAAACAAAGATACTAATCAGTAATGAAAATCTACATTACTGGTGTTGCAATAATTCTTCTCTACGAATGAACCTGCGTTTATGAATAAAGACATAAACACACCTTTTTCTCCTGTCCGTTGACAACACAGACCTCGCACTGCTTGTCCGTCACACACTCCCCCTTCAGGTTTCTATAGTAACCGTGCGCACACATACAGCCCTCCTTGATAGTCCGGCCACAGTGGCCGTAAAGTCCCGTCAGCCTGGTCAGATAGCAGTGGGTGTTAAACTCGTGCAATTGCGACACGTGCGAAAACAAGTTTTTGCCGGGCCCGGCTAGCTCAGTTATTAGAGTGCTGGACTGTCAATCCGCGGATCGTGAGTTCGAACCCTAGCCCCGCCACATAACTTGTGTGGGGATTGGTCATGAAATTATTTCTACGGCCATTTCTCCCCTACCTCTGATTCAAGTAGGGCAGTTGTCAGTTACTGGCATAGTTATGTGCGCTTAGTACTGGTAAACTGCATAGATCGGCTAAGCTTGCCCAGGAAAAGTAAAAGTAGGTTAACTGACCGCCGTGATATGACTGAAATAAACGGTTAAAAACGGTGAAAAATCAAAACAAACAAACAAATATAAAACAAGTTAGTGAATCAAAACGCTGATGGCGTAGAAAAACAGGAGCGTATTAATTATGAGTATTTATTTAATTATTTGTGCTCCTTAGCCTGCAGAGTCAACAAGCAGAAAGCAGGCCATGCGATGGAGTCTTTGGATTTTGCCTTACTAAAGACCATTGACTTCCAGCAACATTCGAAAACGTATTACCGATTGGAGGCAGTTCTACTTCTGAAGCGCAATAAATATTTTACCCGCCGTCGCGGAGTTAGAATTTTCGAGTCAATTAATTGAGTGGTTGTTAAAGTCCGCAACGAAATTACTCGGCGTTCCTCCGAGTGTGCGTACAAATGATGGCTGATATTACGCGCAGTACACCCGTGACGACCTGTCTACTACGCGTCTGGCTCGATCGCCCGAACTCAGCGTGAGCCGTACAGTACATGTATATTTAAATACGGCCGGATGTTTACCTGTTGTCGCACGTGTCCTCGCACTGAGTTAAGTTGGTGTAGATCTCGTTGGTCCCGCAGTCTGAAATCACGTTGTTGATTAGTTAGAACAAGTGGAAGCTAATGTCCACGATGACAGAAATTCAATTATAATATCTATATTAAATACATGTACATTTCTGATTGCGGCATTAAGAGCTAAAGCTTCTACCAACTTGATTCATTACCAGAGTTGCCACTGAAATCACAAAAGTAAAATTCCCTGATTTTGCCATGTCCTGATATTTCCCTGATTTTTCCCTAACCAAAATGAGATTTTCCCTAACATTTATTTTTCAGATTACCGGCACAATTACTGCCGAGTAGTAACAATGTATACAAATACTTAGACAGCAATCTCTTTTATTTATCTCCCTCCCTGATTTTCAAAATCCCTGAATTTTTCCTGCAGGATTTTTTGACACTTGTTCCCTGTTTTCCAGATGGCCACTTGATTACACAGAACACGCGCTCGACTTACTGCAGGCGCCCTCAGAGCAAGCGGCGATGTCGATCAGGGCCGGGCAGTCGTAGGTTGTGGCCCCGAGCACGCGTCTGCTGCGCTCCTTCCGGCCGGTACCGCAACTCACGGAGCATAAAGTATGATATTTTGAAGCGTCTGTTAGTTCAGTGATAACATTTTGCTAGATATTGTTCTAATAACGCAGATAGTGGCGCTCTCTTCATCTGGTGGTTCATGTCTGTTTGCAGACGCGGCCAGGGCGCCATGGGAGGTCTGGCCTTCAAGAAGTGAGTCACGTGATCTCGCCAGCCATTTGCATCATTCACATAACATGTCGAAAATACTTACCAAGAACACAATCGTCTTTATATTGCTTTTAATAAATTTGTAAAATTATGTTTGTTTGTTTGTATTCGTCCATCTCGCCACGTACCGCATAAGTTCAGGCGACCGTGATTGCTTTTGAAATTGTGTTCTTTTTGACCAAGGATAACCGGTTAAACACATTTAGGCTGGTTATTCACAACAATGGACTGGTTAGACACATTTAGACTTATTATTCACAGGAGATAACTGGTTAGACACATTTAGACTGATTATTCACAGCAGATAACAGGTTAGACATATTTAGACTGATTATTCACAGCAGATAACAGGTTAGACACATTTAGACTGGTTATTCACAGGAGATAACAGGTTAGACACATTTAGACTGATTATTCACAGGAGATAGCAGGTTAGACACATTTAGACTGATTATTTACAGGAGATAACAGGTTAGACACATTTAGACTGATTATTCACAGGAGATAACAGGTTAGACACATTCAGACTGATTATTCACAACAGATAACTTGTTAGACTCATTTAGACTGATTATTCACAGGAGATAACAGGTTAGACACATTTAGACTGATTATTGACAGCAGATAACAGGTTAGACACATTTAGACTGATTATTCAACACAGATAGCAGGTTAGACACATTTAGACTGATTATTCACAGCAGATAACAGGTTAGACACATTTAGACTGGTTATTCACAACAATGGACGGATAAGACACATTTAGACTGATTATTCACAACAGTGGACTTGTTAGACAAATTTAGACTGGTTATTCACAACAATGGTCTGGTAAGACACATTTAGACTGATTATTCACAACAGTGGACTGGTTATTCACAACAGTGGTCTGGTTTTTCACATTTAAACTGATTATTCTCAACAGTGGACTGGTTAGACACATTTAGACTGATTAACCAAAGAACAATAACACTGAACAGACGCCGTCCACATCATTTTTATTGTTTATTAAATTACTTCACTGCACTCAAAAATACACATATAAATTATACCATGTCTACTTAGCATGCTCTAACAACATATATAGACCCCGATTTCCTTCACGCAAAAAGACTCGTTAATAATTACACTGAAACTTAAAGGTAATTGCATAAACATGAAGGTTATCATACAAACTTGGAGGTTATCACACACACTTGAAGGTTATCACACAAACTTGGAGGTAATCACACAAACTTGGAGGTTATCACACAAACTTGAAGGTAATCATGCAAACTTGAAGGTTATCACACAAACTTCAGAGGTTATCACACAAACTTGACGGTAATGACACAAACTTGAAGGTTATCATACAAACTTGGAGGTTATCACACAAACTTGGAGGTTATCACACAAACTTGGAGGTTATCACACGAACTTGAAGGTTATCGCACAAACTTGAAGGGTTTTTCTATTCATAATGTTTATTTCTGCTCGAAAACTATGTACAGGATTTTTTCCATTGCACAGCTGATCGGCGTCGGTGTGACGTCATCGTAAATGACGATTCACAATACATCAACAAAACAACATAATTATTGTCAAAATATACAAATATGACATATACATTTAAAATAACAAGGGTAAATATTTACATAGACTTTCAAACAAAATATCAAATTCAAAATGAATTATGGATATTTTTTTCTTCAGTTTTACTTTGAAATTGCACTATTTACAAGAGCTTGTTTTCACAATTCTGTACTTTGCTTGTGACGTCATCCCAAATGACGAATCACATGTTGCTGTTTTTTCTTTTGGAATGCATGGGAACTATTTACAAGAATAATTTGTTCACAATCTGGTCGTCTTTAATACGAAGTTATCCTTATGAAAACTATTGTACTTATATTTTTTTTAATGCAAGGGAACTATTTACACGAAATATTAGTTCAAAATTCTGTCGTCATGAGTGTGACGTCATCCTAAATGACGATTCACACGTTTTTAATAAAAATAATTTTTGGAATGCAAGGGAACTATATACAAACTTATATTAGTTCACAATCATGTCGACATAAGTGTGACGTCATCCTCAATGACGATTCACACGTTTTTTTATATGGATTTTGTTTATTGGAATGCAAGGAACTATTTACATAAAATAGTTCACAATTCTGTAGTCATGAGTATGACGTCATCCTTAATGACGATTCATACGTTTTTTTTATTAAAGGATTTTATTTGGAATGCAAGGAACTATTTATAATATATTATTTCACAGTTCTGTCGTCATTAGTGTGACGTCATCCTAAATGACGAATCACATGTTGTCGGTTTTTTTAATTGTTTTTTTTTTATTGGAATGCAAGGGAACTATTTACAAGAAATATTACATCTTGTTCACAATCCTGTCGTTTTACTTGTGACGCCACCCTAAATGACGATTCACATATTTTTTTGATTTTTTTTTTATGCAAGGGAACTATTTACAAGAAAGTTGTGTTTTCATAATCGTGCAGCCTTACTTGCGACCTCAGCATAACGTGACGATTTAAATGATTACTTTTTTCGGTAAGGCAAGAGATTAGTATAAAAGTGCTGTATTCACAATTTTAAATCCAAACTTGGCGCAATAGCTAAACAAATCTAGGTAGATCTAACAAATGAAGAATCGATCAACTTATTCCCTTTATGTATTTTTGGACTACGAGCGGTTTGCACAAAGCGCTTCGCATTCGTGCCTCCAGATGACTTTAGAAATCTACATGTACAGAGAACTATTTTCCACAATACGTTTCTGTCGCTCTTTTTCACTATGATTTAGATCTACACACAACTAATTCAAACGCAAATTTTCTTGGAAATGCGTATAACGAGGTCACTTATAATATAGTTGAATGTAACCTGTTGTAATGGCGACACCCGAAATGCACGAAGGGAAATTAATTACAAGAAACACGGTTTCACACTGAAACTATAAATACCTCAAAACAGCCACAAACACGAATCATAAAAATTATGTACAATAATAACTTAAATATATTAGAACTTCACATCAGTAATTGCAAAACTATAATATAAATATTCGTTTCCATGGTGATGATGTGAGGATCATGTCCACTCATGCGCGGTGGCTTTGTGGTTTTACTTCCGTCTGCCTGTCGCTGAAAAGGCGTCAGCGGGGACCGACTCTGTAACAGAGAAGTATGAAATGTAGAAACACAACGAGCAGTATATTAAATGGTATGATATTCAGCTCGCCGTTTGTCATTTCTGTACTTGTTATAATTAATAGGCTGTCACGAAAGCTTTCCACTCTCGGAAGTGTTAAATCATCATAAACATTATTGACGCCGATTATTTACGGTTGCATCCACTTTCAATGGCGAATTATTCTACTAAATATCAGGACATCAGTTTTCCCAGATATTAAATGGTAAAATATATTTCAAACACGCGTACGGAATGGTACAATGTGGTATACGAAATTAAAGAAAACATACGTTCCAAGAATGTCAACCACATGCCAATTATCATAATTAAAGAACTTACTGCAATCAAATATTAAAGGTTTATACCTCTTAACCTACTTAAAACAAAAACAAGCGTTGTCAATGTATGTGAAGGTGTGTTTTGACAGAAGACAGAGTTGCGGTTCTTGTACTCTGCACTCCCTCTCAAAGCACTCTGTCATAATATAAAGTATCATTTGAATCCCTTTAATACATTTCGAGTTATGCTCCGCACAGGAAAATTACACTATGTAGTTTTGCTCTCCACACAAAAAGCCATGAGCAATAACTCCAAAAATATTGAAGAGTTTTGGTTCTTGTACTCTGCACTTCCTCTTTACGTACTCTATCATTATATTAAGTCATTTGAATCCCTTCAATAATTATAAAGTTATACTCTGCACAAGAAGCGAGACGGACGGACAGACGGACGGACGGACGATGCGATTACTATATGCCCCCGAATCTCCCTTCGGGTGCATAAAACAAACATATGGAAAAGCTCGTGAAGCGTGTGTGATGTTCCTTGAATGGAAATGAATCCGTTAACAATTGCTGGGGAGGAGTTTTAACAGTTCATGGCAAAACCCGGACAGGCATATCAGGCTTTGTAATCCAGTTGCACCAGGAATGTGATAGCGTACGACTTACCGCGAGACTCCGCGCATGCGCGGCAGCTGCACGATGATATGACGGGCACGAGGGCAGTGGACGGCCGCTGGCTCCTCCCCTCCCCACACAGCACGTTCACCACGTGGTAGCTGTCGACATCGCCCGTGCAGCACCTGAAACACACGGCACGTGTACTCTAGATGGGACACGACATTGCTAGACATGCGCATATCTGTTCATATCAATTCCGAAAGCAGCCCTTTTGCACATTATAGCATAAAAAGTCCGTTATACACCTATCAATATTTTCCCCCAGGGGGAGAAGCGGCGGGCTGACTCAGGGGAATTTGACACATTTTATTTTTTTGGTCAAATTCCCCACCCTAGAGCCAAGCATTTTTGTCTAAATCCCCACAGAGGGAAATGCTTAATGGTGTATAAAATGGCCCGGGGGCCTATATTACCGGGATCTAAGGATCTAAATTCCGAACGGTCTATTTCCCGGGACCCGGAGTTATTTGGCGTGACAAATTCCCGCCTATCGGGAGTCGCTTTCAGTTTAATGTCTCGCATATCCCCGCCGCTCCCCCCGTGGTGGAAAATATTGATAGGTGCATTATAGGGGTGTGTTAACGAAAAAAAAGTGGTTGGTTATCGTTATTATTTGCCAAGCAGCCTTTTTACGCAATAGTATTCAATAATATCATATTTGTATATAGCAGGTACCAAAGCAACTATAATTCTACTAACGATAAGTTCAAACGTCACCAATGTGCCTTATTACTAAAGACTGTACTAGACTTTGTATGGTATTATACAACGTATATACATGTACATGTATATTAATCAACGAATAAACAGTGCATTCTACAAAAGCCCGTCCGAGCTAACTTGGTATATATATAACCGCGTATATTCAACCACATATTCGTTGAACTGTCTCGCAGCTAGCTGATTTCAATTCCATTTACATTTCACATCATAAGCGGTCAGGATATTCATTTGCGAGTCGCCAACTTTTTGACAGCCGCAACCAAGATACGTATAAGCAACGCACGGACGGCTAAGGGCCAGACCATGCCTGTACGTAAAAAACCGTCTAACATACGTACAGTACTAACTAACAGATAAATCATCGCCATAAGGAAAGATTTTATCACGCGATTGCGCAATAACTGTCAACATGAAAGTTTCCACATTTGCCGAACGTAAAACACCACACGTTACGCAGATCTGCGCGACCGGTCAGAACCGGAGAGGTGCATGGTCGACCGGGCGATATTTCCGCTGCTGATGCGACAGATTTATTTGCATCCGACCGTCAAGTAGGTTATGTTTTTGCAGATGTTGATTAACAGTGTTGTTTTTTCTGTCAGTGAACAAGTTTATGCAAATAGTTATGAATTGGTGTGCAATAAACATTCTGGGGAAATTGGAACTGAGCCAATGCAAATAGCATCAGATTTTGGCGGTAATCCGGATCACCGTTATTGGATCCAGGACTTTTTAAAAGGAATCTTTACTTATAAGGCGTAAAAAAAGTTGTTGGTTTCCGCTTCTCCAACCACCCACTAATTTTTCCCGCCGACCCTAAAAGTTTTTTTTGCCTATCGATCATTGACTTTTTCTGACTTTCGGTAAAAAGAGCAGTTTACGCTACTATGCGGCTTTTCGGTAATAAGCACACATTTTGATTTAGTCTGCGTTAGACAGGCGTACGGCACAGTTTCTTTGATGGGAGTCGTTTAAACATTTTTGGTGCAGTCCAATACACCTAAACTGTGTGGTGACTATGCCGTTAAGAAAAAAAGGTTAAAGGATAATTTTTTATCGCCCCCCCTCCCATTTGTTTTGGAGACGTAAGCGGAAGCCAACTATTATTTTGGGGGCCTGTAAATATTCTGATCTTGCAACATAAAATGTTTATTAACCATCGTGAAACCATTATTTAAAGCACAACTGCTCCAGCGATTATTTCAGAACAAAATAAGCATGTTGGCTATTTTTGTCGGTACTGCACCACGTACCCCCTGCATCAATACTTAGAATTTCGTATATCACGATGACAGTGGTGCTTATCTGTGCGCACTTAACGAGCCTAAACCAGCAGTACAAAATATACATGGAGGCAAATATTTGTCTGGATATTTAATTTATCATGGAAAAGAAAGCAGGCGTTACTGCCATTTTCCTCATCAATAAATTATCAATGACGGTTTTAATTCAGCACTTTCTGGCAAAACCGCAATAACGGTTAAACGCATATTTAATGTTTCCTTATGCAGCTTTCAACGTGATCAAACTCCTGTCAAAATTCATAAATGAGGGCTTTAAAAGTCAATATAAAATTGAACAGTATTTTCATCCTTGATTTGAACTGTTAATTGAAAAGTAGGCCATTGCGCGTGTACATACCAGTCACGTGATCACATATAATGGACTTGCATGTACGCTATTGAAATTTCCTACACGACACGCGGCTAGTTTTCAATAGATAAAGAAGGAAAGCAATTATAAATTATTCTGTAACCTATTATCGGCGGAGCCTTACGTTTTGAAAATAGTTCCGGAAATTCGCAGAAAATGTTTAGTAAAATGCACGTGCTTACACACGTGCTTACACGCGCGAATAACCTACGGTAAAGAGTATAGATGCGTGTTATCAAATCACTCGTGCTTCACACTCTTGATTTAATTCCTACGCACCTATGGGTTATCACGGGTTATTCCACAACAATCTTTGATAGAAAACTATCATCAGACTGTTGGCGGAAGCAAACGGTCTTTTGAAAGGGTAATTTCCAAAACAGGTATCGCGGAAAACTACTTCTTCTTTGCAGGCTATTAGTCAGTAAATCAAAACCAGAAAGGGTCCTTCTTCAAAACAGCAACATTTCACACCTGTTTCCTTACATTTTAATTATTAAAGATTATGTATGCAATATGTATTGTAATGCGTATATCATGTGATTTATTACAATAACAGTTTGTAAAAACGGTCAGTTATAAAACATGTAACTTTAAACTAATGACACCCCTACTTTTGTCTATTTACTTGTATGTAACCGAAATATTTACCCGAGTGTCCTGGAATAAGACCACCAAATTCATGCGCTACATCTGTTATTTTTGACTCGGTGCGAAAGTGTTTATTCTTGTTACGAATTCTCATTCTGAATATTTGGACAAAAAATTACAGCAATTTATTAATTTTGAACTGTACTATGGAAAATCGAGAGCCTGCATTGTATTATCTATTTTGACTCAGTTGGCTATAAAAAGATCTATAAATAAAATGTTTATTTATAGATCTTTGGCTACGAAGTACTAACAATCGGTGCTCCTAACTACTACGCTTCATCGGTTATTCTGTCCCCTTGCAGATTGACTTGTTAACTGGCATGTATATAATTCCGTTTGTATCGTTTGCAGAAGATAATTAGCTCCAACACAATTTTTTTTTGATTTGTAACAAATGAGTTTTCATTATGATGTCGTATACTATTGAATAAGAAGCCACATTATAAAGTTTAAAGGTGGAAAATTGAACTTCATTCAAAATAATGTTTCCCTTTTAGTAAAAACGCACTCATAATTCACATGCTTTGAGTTT
The DNA here is from genome assembly GCA_027627225.1 of Congeria kusceri. Classification (NCBI taxonomy): domain Eukaryota; kingdom Metazoa; phylum Mollusca; class Bivalvia; order Myida; family Dreissenidae; genus Congeria; species Congeria kusceri. The sequence goes on along the minus strand of CM051038.1, from coordinate 877,128 downwards.
CTTTTGTCGCAAACAGTCTTTCTACGCTGTCAGCGTTTTGATTTTTAGACTGTTGGCGAAAGCCAACGGTCTATTGAGAGGGGAAATTTCGAAAACAGGTATCGCGGAAAAATACTTGTTTTCTTTGCAGGCTATTAGTCAGTAAATCGAAACCAGAATGGGTCCTTTTTCAAAACAGCAAAATTTCACACTCGTGTTCTTACATTTTAGTTATTTAAGATAATGCATGTAATATGTATTATAATGTGTATACCATGTGATTTATTACAACTTACAGTTTATAAAAGGGTCAATTTATAACAAAATAACTTTAAATTAATGACATCCCTACTTTTGCTATTTACTTGTATGTAACCGAATATTTACCGGAGTGTCCTGGAATAGGGCAACCAAATTAATCCGCAACATCGGTTATTGTTGACTCTTTGCGAAAGTGTTTTTTCTTGCTACCAATTCTCATTCTGAATATTTTGACAATAAATTACTATTGAATAAGAAGCCAACTTATAAAGTTTAAAGGTGGGGCACTGAACTTCATTCAAACAAATGTTTCCTTTTAGCAAAAATGCACTCATAATTTAGTTTCTTTTGTCGCCAACAGTCTTTCTACGCTGTCAGCCTTTTGATTTATCAATGACTGTGTATGAGACGCGACCGCTATTTATAGAATGTCTGTATATGTGACGCTACCGCTATTTATAGAATATGTGTATGCAACACGACGGCTATTAATATAATATGTGTGCATGTGACGCGACCGCTATTTATAGAAAATCTGTGTATGTGACGCGAACGCTATTAATAGAATTTCCGTGTCTGTTTCGCGAGCGCTATTTATAGAACGTCAGTGTCTTTGACGCGACCACTATTTATAGAATGTATGTGTCTGTGTTTGTATTTCGAAGTTTATGAGGTCCTTCTGCGCCTGAGGTTGCATTATGTGAGGACCCGGAGTGTGTCCCAGCACTCCTACCTACCGGTAATTAACTTACTAGAGACTCACGAAAGTTGGGACGAATTTTGAACCATAGCTTCAAGCTATTTGTTTTTTACTGAAATATATTTTAATTTTGGCGTGGTCGTGTGCTGTGGAGGGAAACCGGAGTACCCGGAGGAAACCCCACCTGTCCGGTATGGTGACCACCAACCAAACTCACATGCAACGGGAGTGGGAAGCGAGTGTACCAACCACTGCGCTGTCTGTGTCTGTGACGCGACCGCTATTTATAGAATATATGTGTCTATGACGCGACAGCTATTAATAGAATGTCTGCGTCTGTGACGCGACCGCTATTTATAGAATGTCTGTGTCTGTGACGCAACAACTATTTATAGAAAGTCTGTGTCTGGGACGCGACCGCTATTAATAGAAAGTCTGTGTATGTGACTCGACCGCTATTTATAGAATAAATGTGTCTGTAATGCGACCGCTATTTATAGAATGTCTGTTCTGTGACGCGACAGTAATTTATAGCCTGAGAGGAAGGCCTGCATCAGCACACAAGAGCCGGGACAGGCGCGCATCGACACAGGAAGTAGCACCAACCTGCAGCTGACGTCCAGGGTGTATCCGGTTGCGAGAAGCAGCTGCGGCGTCGAGGTGCTGTTGCCGCACGAGCCCGTGCAGAACGTAAACTCCACTTTGTCCACGGAGCGACACGTGCGGCCGGCGTCGTACAGGAAGTCCAGGCGCCGCTGCAGCTGACACGTGTCTGCGGAGGAAGAGATATATGGGTAAACATGACAGGTGCGTCCGGCCACATGACAGAGCGATGACATTTACATTGATGATTCAGACAAAGAATATTACCCTCCACAAATCTGGCAACACCATACAACAAAAGACTTCGTTGACTGTTTACCTGATTGTTACACACACCGACGACAGCACGTGTCTGTGACGTCATAACTGAGCGTCTCGTCCTGAAAGCACAACATACACTTGTAAAATTGACCTTACCACGAGATTTGAAGGACAATGTGTTAAGCCATTCAGAAAGCTAGGACTTTATTGTTTGACAAAAATGTCTTGTGAAATCATATAAATACTGTCCGTGATGATTGTTCGAGTTTCGAGTTTGACCTGCGTGGTTTCTAATCCAAATGCGTACCGTCAGGTACCTACTGGCATAACACGGGTCGCGCTTACTACGCTTTACAATAGAAACATTACCATATATACCAGACTTACCTCTCTAAAGACGGGAATGTCACAGTGAGGTGTACACGTTATGTCACACACTGGACTCACTTACCTCTCTACAGATAGACGCACTGGACACATGTACACTTACATCTTTACAGACAGGAATGTCACAGCGAGGTGTACACATGATGTGACACACTGGGCAAACTTACCTCTATACAGAAATGAATGTCACAGCGAGGTGTACACATAATGTGACACACTGGGCAAACTTACCTCTCTACAGACGGGAATGTCACAGCAAGGTGTGCACATGATGTCACACACTGGGCACACTTACCTCTCTATAGAAGGGAATGTCACAGCGAGGTGTACACATGATGTCACACACAGTGTTCACACTTACCTCTCTACAGACGGGAATGTCACAGCGAGGTGTGCACATGATGTGACACACTTACCTCTCTTCAGACGGGACTATTTCAGCGAGGTGTGCACATGATGTGACACACTTACCTCTCTACAGACGGGAATGACACATCAAGGTGTGCACATGATGTCACACACTGGGCACACTTACCTCTTTACAGACGGGAATGTCACAGCGAGGTGTGCAAATGGTGTGACACACTTACCTCTTTACAGACGGGAATGACACATCGAGGTGTGCACATGATGTCACACGCTGGACACACTTACCTCTTTACAGACGGGAATGTCACATCGAGATGTGCACATAATGTCACACACTGGACATACTTACCTCTTTACAGACCTGAATGTCACAGCGAGGTGTGGACATGATGTGACACACTTATCTCTTTACGGACGGGAATGTCACGGGGAGGTGTACCCATGATGTCACACAATGGACAAACTTACCTCTTTACAGACGGGAATATCACAGCGAGGTGTACCCATGATGTCACACAATGGACAAACTTTCCTCTTTACAGACGGGAATGTCACAGCGAGGTGTACACATGATGTCTCCGTTCACACACTCACACTGCACACACGTGTTGTCAGCTGGCGACCACGTCTCCCCCGGCTGCAAACAACACACACGGTATATTTCACTTGATATGGAAATCATTGTAATAAACAAAGATACTAATCAGTAATGAAAATCTACATTACTGGTGTTGCAATAATTCTTCTCTACGAATGAACCTGCGTTTATGAATAAAGACATAAACACACCTTTTTCTCCTGTCCGTTGACAACACAGACCTCGCACTGCTTGTCCGTCACACACTCCCCCTTCAGGTTTCTATAGTAACCGTGCGCACACATACAGCCCTCCTTGATAGTCCGGCCACAGTGGCCGTAAAGTCCCGTCAGCCTGGTCAGATAGCAGTGGGTGTTAAACTCGTGCAATTGCGACACGTGCGAAAACAAGTTTTTGCCGGGCCCGGCTAGCTCAGTTATTAGAGTGCTGGACTGTCAATCCGCGGATCGTGAGTTCGAACCCTAGCCCCGCCACATAACTTGTGTGGGGATTGGTCATGAAATTATTTCTACGGCCATTTCTCCCCTACCTCTGATTCAAGTAGGGCAGTTGTCAGTTACTGGCATAGTTATGTGCGCTTAGTACTGGTAAACTGCATAGATCGGCTAAGCTTGCCCAGGAAAAGTAAAAGTAGGTTAACTGACCGCCGTGATATGACTGAAATAAACGGTTAAAAACGGTGAAAAATCAAAACAAACAAACAAATATAAAACAAGTTAGTGAATCAAAACGCTGATGGCGTAGAAAAACAGGAGCGTATTAATTATGAGTATTTATTTAATTATTTGTGCTCCTTAGCCTGCAGAGTCAACAAGCAGAAAGCAGGCCATGCGATGGAGTCTTTGGATTTTGCCTTACTAAAGACCATTGACTTCCAGCAACATTCGAAAACGTATTACCGATTGGAGGCAGTTCTACTTCTGAAGCGCAATAAATATTTTACCCGCCGTCGCGGAGTTAGAATTTTCGAGTCAATTAATTGAGTGGTTGTTAAAGTCCGCAACGAAATTACTCGGCGTTCCTCCGAGTGTGCGTACAACTGATGGCTGATATTACGCGCAGTACACCCGTGACGACCTGTCTACTACGCGTCTGGCTCGATCGCCCGAACTCAGCGTGAGCCGTACAGTACATGTATATTTAAATACGGCCGGATGTTTACCTGTTGTCGCACGTGTCCTCGCACTGAGTTAAGTTGGTGTAGATCTCGTTGGTCCCGCAGTTTGAAATCACGTTGTTGATTAGTTAGAACAAGTGGAAGCTAATGTCCACGATGACAGAAATTCAATTATAATATCTATATTAAATACATGTACATTTCTGATTGCGGCATTAAGAGCTAAAGCTTCTACCAACTTGATTCATTACCAGAGTTGCCACTGAAATCACAAAAGTAAAATTCCCTGATTTTGCCATGTCCTGATATTTCCCTGATTTTTCCCTAACCAAAATGAGATTTTCCCTAACATTTATTTTTCAGATTACCGGCACAATTACTGCCGAGTAGTAACAATGTATACAAATACTTAGACAGCAATCTCTTTTATTTATCTCCCTCCCTGATTTTCAAAATCCCTGAATTTTTCCTGCAGGATTTTTTGACACTTGTTCCCTGTTTTCCAGATGGCCACTTGATTACACAGAACACGCGCTCGACTTACTGCAGGCGCCCTCAGAGCAAGCGGCGATGTCGATCAGGGCCGGGCAGTCGTAGGTTGTGGCCCCGAGCACGCGTCTGCTGCGCTCCTTCCGGCCGGTACCGCAACTCACGGAGCATAAAGTATGATATTTTGAAGCGTCTGTTAGTTCAGTGATAACATTTTGCTAGATATTGTTCTAATAACGCAGATAGTGGCGCTCTCTTCATCTGGTGGTTCATGTCTGTTTGCAGACGCGGCCAGGGCGCCATGGGAGGTCTGGCCTTCAAGAAGTGAGTCACGTGATCTCGCCAGCCATTTGCATCATTCACATAACATGTCGAAAATACTTACCAAGAACACAATCGTCTTTATATTGCTTTTAATAAATTTGTAAAATTATGTTTGTTTGTTTGTATTCGTCCATCTCGCCACGTACCGCATAAGTTCAGGCGACCGTGATTGCTTTTGAAATTGTGTTCTTTTTGACCAAGGATAACCGGTTAAACACATTTAGGCTGGTTATTCACAACAATGGACTGGTTAGACACATTTAGACTTATTATTCACAGGAGATAACTGGTTAGACACATTTAGACTGATTATTCACAGCAGATAACAGGTTAGACATATTTAGACTGATTATTCACAGCAGATAACAGGTTAGACACATTTAGACTGGTTATTCACAGGAGATAACAGGTTAGACACATTTAGACTGATTATTCACAGGAGATAGCAGGTTAGACACATTTAGACTGATTATTTACAGGAGATAACAGGTTAGACACATTTAGACTGATTATTCACAGGAGATAACAGGTTAGACACATTCAGACTGATTATTCACAACAGATAACTTGTTAGACTCATTTAGACTGATTATTCACAGGAGATAACAGGTTAGACACATTTAGACTGATTATTGACAGCAGATAACAGGTTAGACACATTTAGACTGATTATTCAACACAGATAGCAGGTTAGACACATTTAGACTGATTATTCACAGCAGATAACAGGTTAGACACATTTAGACTGGTTATTCACAACAATGGACGGATAAGACACATTTAGACTGATTATTCACAACAGTGGACTTGTTAGACAAATTTAGACTGGTTATTCACAACAATGGTCTGGTAAGACACATTTAGACTGATTATTCACAACAGTGGACTGGTTATTCACAACAGTGGTCTGGTTTTTCACATTTAAACTGATTATTCTCAACAGTGGACTGGTTAGACACATTTAGACTGATTAACCAAAGAACAATAACACTGAACAGACGCCGTCCACATCATTTTTATTGTTTATTAAATTACTTCACTGCACTCAAAAATACACATATAAATTATACCATGTCTACTTAGCATGCTCTAACAACATATATAGACCCCGATTTCCTTCACGCAAAAAGACTCGTTAATAATTACACTGAAACTTAAAGGTAATTGCATAAACATGAAGGTTATCATACAAACTTGGAGGTTATCACACACACTTGAAGGTTATCACACAAACTTGGAGGTAATCACACAAACTTGGAGGTTATCACACAAACTTGAAGGTAATCATGCAAACTTGAAGGTTATCACACAAACTTCAGAGGTTATCACACAAACTTGACGGTAATGACACAAACTTGAAGGTTATCATACAAACTTGGAGGTTATCACACAAACTTGGAGGTTATCACACGAACTTGAAGGTTATCGCACAAACTTGAAGGGTTTTTCTATTCATAATGTTTATTTCTGCTCGAAAACTATGTACAGGATTTTTTCCATTGCACAGCTGATCGGCGTCGGTGTGACGTCATCGTAAATGACGATTCACAATACATCAACAAAACAACATAATTATTGTCAAAATATACAAATATGACATATACATTTAAAATAACAAGGGTAAATATTTACATAGACTTTCAAACAAAATATCAAATTCAAAATGAATTATGGATATTTTTTTCTTCAGTTTTACTTTGAAATTGCACTATTTACAAGAGCTTGTTTTCACAATTCTGTACTTTGCTTGTGACGTCATCCCAAATGACGAATCACATGTTGCTGTTTTTTCTTTTGGAATGCATGGGAACTATTTACAAGAATAATTTGTTCACAATCTGGTCGTCTTTAATACGAAGTTATCCTTATGAAAACTATTGTACTTATATTTTTTTTAATGCAAGGGAACTATTTACACGAAATATTAGTTCAAAATTCTGTCGTCATGAGTGTGACGTCATCCTAAATGACGATTCACACGTTTTTAATAAAAATAATTTTTGGAATGCAAGGGAACTATATACAAACTTATATTAGTTCACAATCATGTCGACATAAGTGTGACGTCATCCTCAATGACGATTCACACGTTTTTTTATATGGATTTTGTTTATTGGAATGCAAGGAACTATTTACATAAAATAGTTCACAATTCTGTAGTCATGAGTATGACGTCATCCTTAATGACGATTCATACGTTTTTTTTATTAAAGGATTTTATTTGGAATGCAAGGAACTATTTATAATATATTATTTCACAGTTCTGTCGTCATTAGTGTGACGTCATCCTAAATGACGAATCACATGTGTCGGTTTTTTTAATTGTTTTTTTTTTATTGGAATGCAAGGGAACTATTTACAAGAAATATTACATCTTGTTCACAATCCTGTCGTTTTACTTGTGACGCCACCCTAAATGACGATTCACATATTTTTTTGATTTTTTTTTTATGCAAGGGAACTATTTACAAGAAAGTTGTGTTTTCATAATCGTGCAGCCTTACTTGCGACCTCAGCATAACGTGACGATTTAAATGATTACTTTTTTCGGTAAGGCAAGAGATTAGTATAAAAGTGCTGTATTCACAATTTTAAATCCAAACTTGGCGCAATAGCTAAACAAATCTAGGTAGATCTAACAAATGAAGAATCGATCAACTTATTCCCTTTATGTATTTTTGGACTACGAGCGGTTTGCACAAAGCGCTTCGCATTCGTGCCTCCAGATGACTTTAGAAATCTACATGTACAGAGAACTATTTTCCACAATACGTTTCTGTCGCTCTTTTTCACTATGATTTAGATCTACACACAACTAATTCAAACGCAAATTTTCTTGGAAATGCGTATAACGAGGTCACTTATAATATAGTTGAATGTAACCTGTTGTAATGGCGACACCCGAAATGCACGAAGGGAAATTAATTACAAGAAACACGGTTTCACACTGAAACTATAAATACCTCAAAACAGCCACAAACACGAATCATAAAAATTATGTACAATAATAACTTAAATATATTAGAACTTCACATCAGTAATTGCAAAACTATAATATAAATATTCGTTTCCATGGTGATGATGTGAGGATCATGTCCACTCATGCGCGGTGGCTTTGTGGTTTTACTTCCGTCTGCCTGTCGCTGAAAAGGCGTCAGCGGGGACCGACTCTGTAACAGAGAAGTATGAAATGTAGAAACACAACGAGCAGTATATTAAATGGTATGATATTCAGCTCGCCGTTTGTCATTTCTGTACTTGCTATAATTAATAGGCTGTCACGAAAGCTTTCCACTCCCGGAAGTGTTAAATCATCATAAACATTATTGACGCCGATTATTTACGGTTGCATCCACTTTCAATGGCGAATTATTCTACTAAATATCAGGACATCAGTTTTCCCAGATATTAAATGGTAAAATATATTTCAAACACGCGTACGGAATGGTACAATGTGGTATACGAAATTAAAGAAAACATACGTTCCAAGAATGTCAACCACATGCCAATTATCATAATTAAAGAACTTACTGCAATCAAATATTAAAGGTTTATACCTCTTAACCTACTTAAAACAAAAACAAGCGTTGTCAATGTATGTGAAGGTGTGTTTTGACAGAAGACAGAGTTGCGGTTCTTGTACTCTGCACTCCCTCTCAAAGCACTCTGTCATAATATAAAGTATCATTTGAATCCCTTTAATACATTTCGAGTTATGCTCCGCACAGGAAAATTACACTATGTAGTTTTGCTCTCCACACAAAAAGCCATGAGCAATAACTCCAAAAATATTGAAGAGTTTTGGTTCTTGTACTCTGCACTTCCTCTTTACGTACTCTATCATTATATTAAGTCATTTGAATCCCTTCAATAATTATAAAGTTATACTCTGCACAAGAAGCGAGACGGACGGACAGACGGACGGACGGACGATGCGATTACTATATGCCCCCGAATCTCCCTTCGGGTGCATAAAACAAACATATGGAAAAGCTCGTGAAGCGTGTGTGATGTTCCTTGAATGGAAATGAATCCGTTAACAATTGCTGGGGAGGAGTTTTAACAGTTCATGGCAAAACCCGGACAGGCATATCAGGCTTTGTAATCCAGTTGCACCAGGAATGTGATAGCGTACGACTTACCGCGAGACTCCGCGCATGCGCGGCAGCTGCACGATGATATGACGGGCACGAGGGCAGTGGACGGCCGCTGGCTCCTCCCCTCCCCACACAGCACGTTCACCACGTGGTAGCTGTCGACATCGCCCGTGCAGCACCTGAAACACACGGCACGTGTACTCTAGATGGGACACGACATTGCTAGACATGCGCATATCTGTTCATATCAATTCCGAAAGCAGCCCTTTTGCACATTATAGCATAAAAAGTCCGTTATACACCTATCAATATTTTCCCCCAGGGGGAGAAGCGGCGGGCTGACTCAGGGGAATTTGACACATTTTATTTTTTTGGTCAAATTCCCCACCCTAGAGCCAAGCATTTTTGTCTAAATCCCCACAGAGGGAAATGCTTAATGGTGTATAAAATGGCCCGGGGGCCTATATTACCGGGATCTAAGGATCTAAATTCCGAACGGTCTATTTCCCGGGACCCGGAGTTATTTGGCGTGACAAATTCCCGCCTATCGGGAGTCGCTTTCAGTTTAATGTCTCGCATATCCCCGCCGCTCCCCCCGTGGTGGAAAATATTGATAGGTGCATTATAGGGGTGTGTTAACGAAAAAAAAGTGGTTGGTTATCGTTATTATTTGCCAAGCAGCCTTTTTACGCAATAGTATTCAATAATATCATATTCGTATATAGCAGGTACCAAAGCAACTATAATTCTACTAACGATAAGTTCAAACGTCACCAATGTGCCTTATTACTAAAGACTGTACTAGACTTTGTATGGTATTATACAACGTATATACATGTACATGTATATTAATCAACGAATAAACAGTGCATTCTACAAAAGCCCGTCCGAGCTAACTTGGTATATATATAACCGCGTATATTCAACCACATATTCGTTGAACTGTCTCGCAGCTAGCTGATTTCAATTCCATTTACATTTCACATCATAAGCGGTCAGGAAGTTCATTCGCAAGTAGCCAACTTTTTGACAGCCGCAACCAAGATACGTATAAGCAACGCACGGACGGCTAAGGGCCAGATCATGCCTGTACGGAAAAAAAACGTCCGGTACATACGTACAGTACTAACTAACAGATAAATCATCGCCATAATGAAAGATTTTATCACGCGATTGCGCAATAACTGTTAACATGAACGTTTCCACATTTGCCGAACGTAAAACACCACACGTTACGCAGATCTGTGCGACCGGTCAGAACCGGAGAGCTGCAAGGTCGACCGGGCGATATTTCCGCTGCTGATGCGACAGATTTATTTACATCCGACCGTCAAGGAGGTTATGTTTTTGCAGGTGTTGATTAATAGTGTTTTTTTTCTGTCAGTGAACAAGTTTATGCAAATAGTTATGAATGGGTTTGCAATAAACATTCTGGGGAAATTGGAACTGAGCCAATACAAATAGCATCATATTTTGGCGGTAATCCGGATCAACGTCATTGTATCCAGGACTTCTTAAAAGGAATCTTTACTTATAAGGCGTAAAAAAAGTTGTTGGTTTCCGCTTCTCCGACCACCCACTAATTGTTCCCGCCGACCCTAAAAGTTTTTTTTGCCTATCGATCAATAACTTTTTCTGACTTTCGGTAAAAAGAACAGTTTACGCTACTATGCGGCTTTTCGGTAATAAGCACACATTTTGATTTAGTCTACGTTAGACAGGCGTACGGCACAGTTTCTTTGATGGGAGTCGTTTAAACATTTTTGGTGCAGTCCAATATACTTAACTGTGTGGTGACTATGCCGCGAAGAAAAAAAGGTTAAAGGATAAACAATTTGTATCGCCCCTCCCCCCCCCCCAAATTATTTTTGAGACGTAAGCGGAAACCAACTATTATTTTTGGGGCCTATAAATATTCTGATCTTGCAACATAAAATGGTTATTAACCATCGTGAAACCATTATTTAAAGCACAACTGCTCCAGCGATTATTTCAGAACAAAATAAGCATGTTGGCTATTTTTGTCGGTACTGCACCACGTACCCCCTGCATCAATACTTAGAATTTCGTATATCACGATGACAGTGGTGCTTATCTGTGCGCACTTAACGAGCCTAAACCAGCAGTACAAAATATACATGGAGGCAAATATTTGTCTGGATACTTAATTTATCATGGAAAAGAAAGCAGGCGTTACTGCCATTTTCCTCATCAATAAATTATCAATGACGGTTTTAATTCAGCACTTTCTGGCAAAACCGCAATAACGGTTAAACGCATATTTAATGTTTCCTTATGCAGCTTTCAACGTGATCAAACTCCTGTCAAAATTCATAAATGAGGGCTTTAAAAGTCAATATAAAATTGAACAGTATTTTCATCCTTGATTTGAACTGTTAATTGAAAAGTAGGCCATTGCGCGTGTACATACCAGTCACGTGATCACATATAATGGACTTGCATGTACGCTATTGAAATTTCCTACACGACACGTGGCTAGTTTTCAATAGATAAAGAAGGAAAGCAATTATAAAATTATTCTGTAACCTATTATCGGCGGAGCCTTACGTTTTGAAAATAGTTCCGGAAATTCGCAGAAAATGTTTAGTAATATGCACGTGCTTACACACGTACTTACACGCGCGAATAACCTACGGTAAAGAGTATAGATGCGTGTTATCAAATCACTCGTGCTTCACACTCTTGATTTAATTCCTACGCACCTATGGGTTACCACGGGTTATTCCACAACAATCTTTGATAGAAAACTATCATCAGACTGTTGGCGGAAGCAAACGGTCTTTTGAAAGGGTAATTTCCAAAACAGGTATCGCGGAAAACTACTTCTTCTTTGCAGGCTATTAGTCAGTAAATCAATACCAAAAACAGCAACATTTCACACCTGTTTTCTTACATTTTAATTATTAAAGATTATGTATGCAATATGAATTGTATTGCGTATATCATGTGATTTATTACAATAACAGTTTGTAAAAGCGGTCAGTTATAAAACATGTAACTTTAAACTAATGACACCCCTACTTTTGTCTATTTACTTGTATGTAACCGAAATATTTACCCGAGTGTCCTGGAATAAGACCACCAAATTCATGCGCTACATCTGTTATTTTTGACTCGGTGCGAAAGTGTTTATTCTTGTTACGAATTCTCATTCTGAATATTTGGACAAAAAATTACAGCAATTTATTAATTTTGAACTGTACTATGGAAAATCGAGAGCCTGCATTGTATTATCTATTTTGACTCAGTTGGCTATAAAAAGATCTATAAATAAAATGTTTATTTATAGATCTTTGGCTACGAAGTACTAACAATCGGTGCTCCTAACTACTACGCTTCATCGGTTATTCTGTCCCCTTGCAGATTGACTTGTTAACTGGCATGTATATAATTCCGTTTGTATCGTTTGCAGAAGATAATTAGCTCCAACACAATTTTTTTTTGATTTGTAACAAATGAGTTTTCATTATGATGTCGTATACTATTGAATAAGAAGCCACATTATAAAGTTTAAAGGTGGAAAATTGAACTTCATTCAAAATAATGTTTCCCTTTTAGTAAAAACGCACTCATAATTCACATGCTTTTAGTTTCTTTTGTCGCAAACAGTCTTTCTACGCTTTCAGCGTTTTGATTTTTAGACTGTTGGCGAAAGCCGACGGTCTATTGAGAGGGGAAATTTCGAAAACAGGTATCGCGGAAAAATACTTGTTTTCTTTGCAGGCTATTAGTCAGTAAATCGAAACCAGAATGGGTCCTTTTTCAAAACAGCAAAATTTCACACTCGTGTTCTTACATTTTAGTTATTTAAGATAATGCATGTAATATGTATTATAATGTGTATACCATGTGATTTATTACAACTTACAGTTTATAAAAGGGTCAATTTATAACAAAATAACTTTAAATTAATGACATCCCTACTTTTGCTATTTACTTGTATGTAACCGAATATTTACCGGAGTGTCCTGGAATAGGGCAACCAAATTAATCCGCAACATCGGTTATTGTTGACTCTTTGCGAAAGTGTTTTTTCTTGCTACCAATTCTCATTCTGAATATTTTGACAATAAATTACTATTGAATAAGAAGCCAACTTATAAAGTTTAAAGGTGGGGCACTGAACTTCATTCAAACAAATGTTTCCTTTTAGCAAAAATGCACTCATAATTTAGTTTCTTTTGTCGCCAACAGTCTTTCTACGCTGTCAGCCTTTTGATTTATCAATGACTGTGTATGAGACGCGACCGCTATTTATAGAATGTCTGTATATGTGACGCTACCGCTATTTATAGAATATGTGTATGCAACACGACGGCTATTAATATAATATGTGTGCATGTGACGCGACCGCTATTTATAGAAGTTCTGTGTATGTGACGCGAACGCTATTAATAGAATTTCCGTGTCTGTTACGCGACCTCTATTTATAGAACGTCAGTGTTTTTTTGACGCGACCACTACTTATAGAATGCCTGTGTCTGTGTTTGTATTTCGAAGTTTATGAGGTCCTTCTGCGCCTGAGGTTGCATTATGTGAGGACCCGGAGTGTGTCCCAGCACTCCTACCTACCGGTAATTAACTTACTAGAGACTCACGAAAGTTGGGACGAATTTTGAACCATAGTTACAATTTCAAGCTATTTGATTTTTACTGAAATATATTTTAATTTTGGCGTGGTCCTGTGCTGTGGGGGGGAACCGGAGTACCCGGAGGAAACACCACATGTCCGGTATGGTGACCACCAACCAAACTCACATGCGCCGGGAGTGGGAAGCGAGTGTACCAACCACTGCGCTGCCTGTGTCTGTGACGCAGCGGTATTTATAGAATATCTGTGTCTATGACGCGACAGCTATTAATAGAATGTCTGCGTCTGTGACGCGACCTCTATTTATAGAATTTCTGTGTCTGTGACGCAACAGCTATTTATAGAAAGTCTGTGTCTGGGACGCGACCGCTATTAATAGAAAGTCTGTGTATGTGACTCGACCGCTATTTATAAAATAACTGTGTCTGTAATGCGACCGCTATTTATAGAATGTCTGTTCTGTGACGCGACAGTAATTTATAGCCTGAGAGGAAGGCCTGCATCAGCACACAAGGGCCGAGACAGGCGCGCATCGACACAGGAAGTAGCACCGACCTGCAGCTGACGTCCAGGGTGTATCCGGTTGCGAGAAGCAGCTGCGGCGTCGAGGTGCTGTTGCCGCACGAGCCCGTGCAGAACGTAAACTCCACCTTGTCCACGGAGCGACACGTGCGGCCGGCGTCGTACAGGAAGTCCAGGCGCCGCTGCAGCTGACACGTGTCTGCGGAGGAAGAGATATATGGGTAAACATGACAGGTGCGTCCGGCCACATGACAGAGCGATGACATTTACATTGATGATTCAGACAAAGAATATTACCCTCCACAAATCTGGCAACACCATACAACAAAAGACTTGACTGTTTACCTGATTGTTTCACACACCGAGGACAGCACGTGTCTGTGACGTCATAACTGAGCGTCTCGTCCTGAAAGCACAACATACGCTTGTAAAATTGACCTTACCACGAGATTTGAAGGACAATGTGTTAAGCCATTCAGAAAGCTAGGACTTTATTGTTTGACAAAAATGTCTTGTGAAATCATATGAATGCTGTCCGTGATGATTGTTCGAGTTTCGAGTTTGACCTGCGTGGTTTCTAATCCAAATGCGTACCGTCAGGTACCTACTGGCATAACACGGGTCGCGCTTACTACGCTTTACAATAGAAACACTACCATATATACCAGACTTACCTCTCTAAAGACGGGAATGTCACAGTGAGGTGTACACGTTATGTCACACACTGGGCACACTTACCTCTCTACAGATAGACGCACTGGACACATGTACACTTACATCTCTACAGACGGGAATGTCACAGCAAGGTGTGCACATGATGTCAAACACTGGGCACACTTACCTCTATACAGAAATGAATGTCACAGCGAGGTGTACACATGATGTCACACACAGTGTTCACACTTCCCTCTCTTCAGACGGGAATGTCACAGCGAGGTGTGCACATGATGTGACACACTTACCTCTCTACAGACGGGAATGACA
This sequence comes from Congeria kusceri, assembly GCA_027627225.1. Taxonomy (NCBI): domain Eukaryota; kingdom Metazoa; phylum Mollusca; class Bivalvia; order Myida; family Dreissenidae; genus Congeria; species Congeria kusceri. The sequence continues at coordinate 861,825 of CM051038.1, read as the reverse complement.
CATCAAGGTGTGCACATGATGTCACACACTGGGCACACTTACCTCTTTACAGACGGGAATGTCACAGCGAGGTGTGCAAATGGTGTGACACACTTACCTCTTTACAGACGGGAATGACACATCGAGGTGTGCACATGATGTCACACGCTGGACACACTTACCTCTCTACAGACGGGAATGTCACATCGAGATGTGCACATGATGTCACACACTGGACATACTTACCTCTTTACAGACGGGAATGCCACAGCGAGGTGTGCACATGATGTGACACACTTATCTCTTTACAGACGGGAATGTCACGGGGAGGTGTACCCATGATGTCACACAATGGACAAACTTACCTCTTTACAGACGGGAATGTCACAGCGAGGTGTACCCATGATGTCACACAATGGACAAACTTACCTCTTTACAGACGGGAATGTCACAGCGAGGTGTACACATGATGTCTCCGTTCACACACTCACACTGCACACACGTGTTGTCAGCTGGCGACCACGTCTCCCCCGGCTGCAAACAACACACACGATATATTTCACTTGATATGGAAACACTACCGATACGGGTGTGTAATACTTCAACATTAAGTCTGTAACTACTGTGCACACATGTTTTCTTAAAAAAGCATTTTTTTGGTCACAGGATTTTAATGTTTTCACACAGCAATAAATGAAAAAATCTCATCGAAGACAGTAAAATTGTCACGGTAGACGCCATTGTAATAAAAAAAGATACTAATCAGTAATGAAAATCTACATTACTGGTGTTGCAATAATTCTTCTCTAAGAATGAACCTGCGTTTGTGAATAAAGACATAAACACACCTTTTTCTCCTGTCCGTTGACCACACAGACCTCGCACTGCTTGTCCGTCACACACTGCCCCTTCAGGTTTCTATAGTAACCGTGCGCACACATGCAGCCCTCCTTGATTGTCCGGCCACAGTGGCCGTAAAGTCCCGTCAGCCTGGGGAGATAGCAGTGGGTGTTAAACTCGTGCAATTGCGACACGTGCGAAAACAAGTTTTTGCCGGGCCCGGCTAGCTCAGTTTTTAGAGCGCTGGACTGTCAATCCGCGGATCGTGAGTTCGAACCCTAGCCCCGCCACATAACTTGTGTGGGGATTGGTCATGAAATTATTTCTACGGCCATTTCCCCCCTCCCTCTGATTCAAGTAGGGCAGTTGTCAGTTACTGGCATAGTTATGTGCGCTTAGTACTGGTAAACTGCTTAGATCGGCTAAGCTTTCCCAGGAAAATTAAAAGTAGGTTAAATGACCACCGTGATATGACTGAAATCCAGTTAAAAACGGTGAAAAATCCAAACAAACAAACAAACACACATAAACAAGTTAGTGAATCAAAACGCTGATGGCGCAGAAAAACAGGAGCGTATTAATTATGAGTATTGATTTAATTATTTGTGCTCCTTAGCCTGCAGAGTCAACAAGCAGAAAGCAGGCCATGCGATGGAGTCTTTGGATTTTGCCTTACTAAAGACCATTGACTTCCAGCAACATTCGAAAACGTATTACCGATTGGAGGCAGTTCTACTTCTGAAGCGCAATAAATATTTTACCCGCCGTCGCGGAGTTAGAATTTTCGAGTCAATTAATTGAGTGGTTGTCCGCAACGAAATTACTCGGCGTTCCTCCGAGTGTGCGTACAACTGATGGCTGATATTACGCGCAGTACACCCGTGACGACCTGTCTACTTCGCCTCTGGCTCGATCGCCCGAACTCAGCGTGAGCCGTACAGTACATGTATATTTAAATACGGCCGGATGTTTACCTGTTGTCGCACGTGTCCTCGCACTGGGTTAAGTTGGTGTAGATCTCGTTGGTCCCGCAGTCTGAAATCACGTTGTTGATTAGTTAGAACAAGTGGAAGCTAATGTCCACGATGACAGAAAGTCAATAATAATATCTATATTAAATACATGTACATTTCTGATTGCGGCATTAAGAGCTAAAGCGTCTACCAACTTGATTCATTACCAGCGTTGCCACTGAAATCACAAAAGTAAAATTCCCTGATTTTGCCATGTCCTGATATTTCCCTGATTTTTCCATAACCAAAATGAGATTTTCCCTAACATTTATTTTTCAGATTACCGGCACAATTATTGCCGAGTAGTAACAATGTATACACATACTTAGACAGCAATCTCTTTTATTTATCTCCCTCCCTGATTTTCAAAATCCCTGAATTTTTCCTGCAGGATTGTTTGACACTTGTTCCCTGTTTTCCAGATGGCCACTGGATTACACAGAACACGCGCTCGACTTACTGCAGGCGCCCTCATAGCAAGCGGCGATGTCGATCAGGGCCGGGCAGTCGTAGGTTGTGGCCCCGAGCACGCGTCTGCTGCGCTCCTTCCGGCCGGTACCGCAACTAACGGAGCACGCCGACCAGGCGGACCAGACGCTCACGTTGCAGCGAACTGTGCACAGATATACGGGCGTCAATCATAGACTTGTATGAACAAAGGTGTACAATAAGTGTCACACATTTTCCTCTATTATTACATAAACACAAATTGGTGCAAACTAAATGGTTTTACTTCAGCGATCATTAACGTTTGCGCCAAAGTTTAACACTGCCAAATCAAAACACTTTTAAAAACGCCAACATTTGGCACCGCAGATATTTTGCGCAATAGTACTGTCTTGCAATCCAGTAGCGCATAGTGTAATATGTTTTTTTTTTTTTTTTTTTAAATCTGTAAATGCACGTTTTTTATTTCCTTACTGTTACAGGGTCTCTCCAGACAGACGCCCGTCTCCAGCAGTGACACGTGACAACGAGTTCTGTCAAGCGAGTTGGTGAACTCACGGCGCCTCTCCCGAGTTCCGGAGTCGCAGGTGGCGCTACACTCGCTCCACGCCGTCCAGCCGCTCACCTCGCAACCTGCAACATGAAATGACGTCTAACATCAGAAAGTGACGTCTACCAACAGGTAGTGGTGTTTAACAACAGGAAGTGGCGTCTCACAACAACAGGAAGTGGTGTCTAACAACAGGAAGTGACGTCTAACAACAACAGGAAGTGGCGTCTAACAACAGGAATTGGTGTTTAACAATAGGAAGTAGCGTCTAACAACAGGAAGTGGCGTCTCACAAGATGAAATGACGTCTAACAACCGGGAGTTGCGTCTAATTCCTGTGGCGTCTCACAACAAGAAGTGGGGTCTAACAAAAAGAAATGACGTCTAACAACAGGGAGTGGCGTCTCATAACAGCAAGTGGCGTCTAAACACAGCAAGTGGCGTCTAACAATAGGAAATGACGTCTCACAACAGGAAGTGGCGTCTAACAACAGGAAGTGGCGTCTCACAACAGGAAGTGGCGTCTCACAACAGGAAATGACTTCTAACAACAGGGAGTGGCGTCTAACAATAGGAAATGACATATAAGAACAGGAAATTACGTCTAACAACAGGAAGTGGTTTCTAACAATAGGAAGTGGCGTCCCACAACAGGAAGTGGCGTCTTACATCAGGAAATGACGTCTCACAACAGGAAATGACGTCTAACATCAGGAAGTGGGGTCTAACAACAGCAAGTGGCGTCTCAAAACAGGAAGTGGCGTCCAACAACAGGAAGTTGCGTCTAACAACAGAAAATGACGTCTAACAACAGGAAATGACGTCTAACAACAGGAAATGACGTCTAACAACAGGAAATGGTGTCTAATAACCATCTTCTCCAGCAACAGGAAATGGTGTCTAACAACCATCTTCAATTCAGTTCGGAAAGCAAACATACTGTGACAAACGAAGCAACTGAATCCATTGGGACTAAATAACAACCACGCATCGCATATCTGCAACCACGCATCGCATATCTGCAACCACGCATCGCATATCTGCAACCACGCATCGCATATCTGCAACCAGGGTCCATATTTATAAAGCTCGTTAGTATAAACTGAAGTAAATTTCTTAAATTCATAAAATGCCTTCATTCTGTGGATATATCATGTAGAGGACTTTTCACATTAAATGTTTTTAACTAGAAAAAATGTTCAAATGTTTTGTATCATACCCTTTTGTGAACAAATATCAAAGGCATTTAATGTAGAAATAGTAATCTGAAATCTTCACTTCAGTACACTTTAAAGGTGCATATGGACGGTATTTCGCATATTAAATAAAGACACATATTAAAACCAGGTAAGTTAATATTTTCTCGAATAGATTTTATGTTACTTTGGTCCTACCATACTCACACGTGACGTTGTTGTTGCATGGCATGGTCTGTGAGTTCTCTCCCGCGCACGGCGACCCTCCGCAGTGCTGCAGCGGCAGGTTGCACAACCGGAAGCGGTTGGTCAGCCCTCCAGCGCACGAGCGGCTGCAGGCGCTCCAGGCGCTCCACTGACCCCACAAGCCGTGGACTGAGCGGGAATACACAAGTGGCATAAACAGAGATACAATAAAACCCCGCTAATATATAGAGGATATTTGTCGGTTTCGGTAGAACATTTATTTAAATTCACGAGTAACCACAGAAATTTTTTTTATGACCACGAGTGAATAAAGAGTAAATATTCGACTGAAAACTATACATTTTCTTTATACTTTATGCTTTTTCCACCGGTTTTCTTTCATTTTAATTGCAATCTAATTGGCTTTTATTGGAAAATATCGCGGGACTCATTTGACAATTTTGAGTCCGGCATCGTTGACGGTCCGTTTCAATTACTGTTTTAAATCGGGAACTAGTATGAAACAGTGAACATTATCAGAGTGGTAATTTTCACCGTTTTAAACAGTGAAATACAAATTGTATTTCACTGATATTTCCCTATAAATTACTGGAAAGCATAAAATAAAAACCTTTAGCTGACTTTATAAATGTGGTCGTTTTATAGGGACGGTCTTATTACTGAGGAAAGGTAGACCAACATGCAGTTATAATTGTGTCTGTACGTATTTACATATACTACATTATATATGCAACACTATGCAAAAAGGACAACTTAAGAAAACATGATTACAAGTGATTCTAATAAGGGGTATTTTCCGGCTCACCTATAGCGTTCATGTCGCGCTCGCACCATCTCCCGTGCGTGGTGCAGTGACAGACGAGGCAGGGCGGCGCCCCCGGTATGAGGTCCCCCACGTTGTACGAGAAGCCGTTGTAGACGCAGTCCGCAGGGCAGGGGCGGTACGGGCAGTACTGGGTGTCGATCTTCTGACCGCAGTGTGCGGGGTCGCCGTGCAGCAACAACCTGGGAACAGTCACGTACATGTAGTTTAAAAACATCGTCAACTGTGCGAAGTGGAGTCCAAAACAATAAAAGACAGAAATCAATCGCAAAGTGCCGCTCATACAGTGCTCAAGTGAATTTGAACATTGGGAAATATTGAAGCGGAATTCAAAACCATAATCGACCGACCTCATACGCATAAGCGACTCTTATAGCTTTAAAGTATAGTATAAAATCACCGCCAACTGTGTCAAGCGGAATCCCAAACAATAAAAAATTGACATCATGTGCATAGGCCGTTGATATAACACTCAAAAGCTTTACATCCGGTCACGCTGAATGCAATACAATAAATGACTGACATCACGTACATTGACCGCTCATATAGCGTTCAAATGAAGTTTTACATGGCGAACTAACTGCGTCAAGCGGAATTCAAAACACTAAACGGTTGACATCAATCGTAAAGTGCCGTTCATGGAGCGTTCAAATGTAGTTAAACATCGTCGTCAAGCCGATTTCGAGACAATAAATGATCGACAGACACAGGGCGCTTATAAGGCGCACAAAACAATGCCAACGAACTTGATCAAGAAGTACATAAGCCTATACACGACCGACATGTCTACCATGCACTCACTTCCTCCTGAGTTGTTTAATATTTTATATAAACGACCGACAGACCAGGGTCTATCCCGACTCACCTGTATCTGTTGCGGGTGGCCCTGCCGCACGTGTCACTGCACTGGCCCCAGGCGCCCCACACATCCCAGCTGCAGCCTGCACGATACAAGTATATAATATAATATAATATGATATGATATAATATAATATAATTATTTTATAATATAATATAATACACATGTACGTTTAAGATTCTGTACAGTAGTTACAACGACACGAGACGGACCCACACAAACTTGTGGTGATTTGAGGATATTTAGAGAAGAGTAGAAAATACGTAAAAACTGTGTACACATTACTGATATCAGAATTTGACATGCACAAGGGTAAGCGTGATGGACATTGTGAGACAAACGCGGTCGAGTTGCAAAACGAGATACACAAGACATAATGAGAGACACTTTCAAAAGATAGACATACGGGTACACCGAGAAGAGAGAGACGGTCACTTACATTCCGGGTCCCTGTTGCACTCCAGGGAGCCGTTCCGGCACACACTGCAATACAGGTACAAATGCATGTTTATAGCGACATTAGAGTCTATGGGGCAACAGTACACCATGTAGCACTACGGTTAATTATATAATTATACAACCTTTTTTGACTGAGTTATACTGCTGCACAAAACACCAGTTGATAAAATATAACATTTTCTTTTGCAAAACATTTGTAGAACGTATTTTATAACGTCCGACACTGTTGGATGTGGCGAGGCAGTCTAAAGAATGATCCAAGAAACATGCACTGATACGCAATCGGTGAAACTAAAACTAGATGGCTATTATAATGCCCTGCACTCCTTCCGCACGCCAGACTCAGTCTTGATAAAATATATAAACACGATGCACACATATATGGCTATATGAAGGCCCGCCCCTACCAAGCCCCGCCCCTTACCAAGGCCCGCCTCTTTCCAAGCCCCGCCCCTTACCAGGTCTCGCAGGGTCCCCGGTTGATCTCCATGGTGTGCAGGACGACGCTGCCGTCCGTGTCGAAGCAGGGGCAGTTGTTGACCGGCACACACAGGCTGTTGTACAGCATAAGTCCGTCACCGCACGTGCAGCCTGTCACAGGATACACGTATATACATCAACAGTGGCTATGGAAATGAATGTACTTCAAATATTCAACAAACGTCAAGGACAAACATCTACCGAAGAATGTCCACTTCACTAAACTTACCGAATGCCCGAAGCTAAGCCAATCTACTTTCAGCGAATTTCAGAACTCATAATGTTCTAAGAAATAATAATTACTATACAGTACGTGTCATCTGGGACAAGATTCACTGGGTTTACATGATGTTCACGTGTAAAAGACAACTTCATAAATAAGTTAATACCGACCTGCAGATACACACCGACTACGGAACTTACCTGCAGATACACACCGACTACGGAACTTACCTGCAGAAACATATCCACTACGGGACTTACCTGCAGGTACACACCGACTACGGGACTTACTTCCAGATACATATCCACTACGGGACTTACCTGCAGATACATATCCACTACGGGACTTACTTCCAGATACATATCACTACGGGACTTACCTGCAGATACACACCGACTACGGAACTTACCTGCAGATACATATCCACTACGGGACTTACTTCCAGATACATACCCACTACGGGACTTACTTCCAGATACATATCCACTACGGGACTTACCTGCAGATACATATCCACTACGGGACTTACTTCCAGATACATATCCACTACGGGACTTACCTGCAGATACACACCGACTACGGAACTTACCTGCAGATACATATCCACTACGGAGCTTACCTGCAGATACACGCCGACTACGGAACTTACCTGCAGATACATATCCACTACGGGACTTACTTCCAGATACATATCCACTACGGGACTTACTTCCAGATACATATCCACTACGGGACTTACTTCCAGATACATATCCACTACGGGACTTACCTGCAGATACAAACCCACTACCGGACTTACCTGCAGATACAAACCCACTACGGGACTTACCTGCAGATACATACCCACTACGAGACTTACCTGCAGATACAAACCCACTACGGGACTTACCTGCAGATACATTCCCACTACGGGACTTACCTGCAGATACATACCCACTACGGGACTTACTTCCAGATACATATCCACTACAGGACTTACTTCCAGATACATACCCACTACGGGACTTACTTCCAGAAACATATCCACTACAGGACTTACTTCCAGATATATACCCACTACGGGACTTACTTCCAGATACATACCCACTACAGGACTTACTTCCAGATACATACCCACTACGGGACTTACTTCCAGATACATACCCACTACGGGACTTACTCCCAGATATATACCCACTACGGGACTTACTTCCAGATACATACCCACTACGGGACTTACTTCCAGATACATATCCACTACGGGACTTACTTCCAGATACATACCCACTACGGGACTTACTTCCAGATACATATCCACTACGGGACTTACCTGCAGATACAAACCCACTACGGGACTTACCTGCAGATACAAACCCACTACGGGACTTACCTGCAGATACATACCCACTATGGGACTTACCTGCAGATACATACCCACTACGTGACTTACCTGCAGATACATACCCACTACGGGACTTACCTGCAAATACATACCCACTACGGGACTTACCTGCAGATACCACCCGCTACGGGACTTACCGTGGACACTGTGACATAATTGCGTTGTTAACGACACGCACCCAGTCAGTAAGCCTAATACCATCTAGATGAAAATATACGTAATAAAAGAAAACCCTTTAATTAAAGAAGGAAACCTACTACGGGACTTACCTGGCACACAGTCGTCATCGTCCTCAGTGCAGGTGTTGAGGCGCAGGTCGAAGCAGGTGTGCGGGCACCTGTTGGCGCACGTGCTCCACACCAGACTTGGCGGACATTTCGATAGGACTGAAAGTACACACCAATGGCTAGATGACGTATGTTACATGCGCATAGTTCTTGGACATCATGGGCACTTCTATATTCATCCGTAACTTTCTTTGTTGCTTCCTGATCTTACGTGATCTCCTGATTTCTACCCAAGCTTGCACTCAAGGGGACATGGTAATGCCACAGACCTCGAGTATTTCAATGTGAGAAACAAAGAATGAACAATAACCCTCATACAACGGTTGTGTGGTATTTAAGGATGAAGAAGTTACCTGGGGTGGCTCATGGAAGTCTGAAATCGTATTATCGATTGGAATCTGGACACTTTCGAGTCCGTTTCCTGGGTAAAACCAGTACAAGGTCACTCGTAAGGCGGTCACCATATCCATTACGCCTCAGCTGAGAAACGGACTCAAATACAAGTAAATGTACAAGATATATTAAACTGCAAAGAATTTGCCAACTAAATGACCAACAACTCAGTCCTGCTAAAATGTATAATAAAAGAAGGATCATCGTTAAAGGGACTATGTCACTGAAAAGGGCCTCAAGGGGGCAATTTCTTATTAAAAAAATCTGAAATGAAGATTTTAATAGTATCACATATAATACCGGTTAAAATAAGGTATATATTATGGGAAAAGTGCTGAGGCATTCGGAGATAAAAATCAATTTATGTTACGGATTGCGTTTACTTTGCCCTTTTCATGTTTACGTTTTGACGTCAGAATTGTAAGTATTTGGATAACCATAGTTTACACAGCTTTTCTTACAAAGCAGAATAGCGCAGTTGGTTAAAGTGCTGTCTACTATCATTTCCTCATATGAGTCGTCAGTTCGATACCCACATGGGGTTTTAATTTTTTCAAACATGTTTTTGATTTGTTTTTCTCAAATATCACATTTATTGTTATATTATTTATTTTTTATTTAATGTATATGTGTTAGTTTAGCGCATTTCTATTATCCAATATAATTTTCAGTGCATCTGAAAACAACATTTTCGTTCACATAGTCCCTTTAAGATGATAGCATAACAAACAAAGACCATACTGCGACTATAACTCACTCTCGATGCACGTGTTCTCGCAGTGTCTGGTCTCCATGGCGTCTCCCAGGCAGCGGGCCAGGTGGCTGCAGGTGCGAGTCCTGAGCTGCGTGCCAGCCGTGCAGGGGATGCCGGGAGTGCAGGCGCCCCACGGCGTCCATGGGTTCCAACTGGGCGGCATAGCAGCTGCAAGGAGGAAGTACATTACTGTGATAATTTATCTATTAATGAGAAAAAGACATTTCTTGAACAAAAAAGATCTGGCCAGTGTCCGCTTAGCTACACATTTCAAAATTAAAATACATAATTCAAATACGAGTATATAAGATGCAATTTGATGATCAGCATTTGAATTTGAAAAAAGCAAATTAAGTTTCAGTTAAAATCAACGAGACTTTAAATTACTTCAAATTTATCAAATGTTTTACTGAAACATGGGGAAAATATACTCCCCACAGGTTGAATAGGGCCACAAATCAGTCATAGCAACAATGGAATGAACGCCTGATAAATAACAAAATTCGTTTCCGGAATAGAAAAACATGGTGTCGCCCGAGGCCTGTGCAGCCTACTTACTGGCGCAGGGTTCTAATGCGCAGTCCTCTCTCTCGGTGAGCAGGGGCTTGCACTTGGCCGCCTGGGAGCCGCCGCTGATGCGCAGGCGCCGCGACCGCCACTTCTGACCGACGTCACATGACTTGGAGCAGGGAGACCACGTGCTCCATGACCAGTAGGAGCAATCTGTTACAGCAGACGACAGTGGATGTGTCTGGGTACGGACGTTCAGTTTACATATTTATAGTCTTTTGTTAGTTTGATAAACTGTCAAACATAAACTTAGATGCTATATATATTCGTATATAAAACAGGCACTTAATTATTCATAACAGACACGGATGCCCCCCAGGATCCATGTTTGGACACAGACAAAGGACGTGTCGCCAACACTAACTTTTGCCTTCACCAATTTATTTTCATATAAATTCTATAGCGGAAAAAGGACAAAGGGCCATAATTCTGCCCAAAATTGGTTCCAGCCGAAATTCCTTTATTTACGATCACCTACACGTTAAGGTTGTTCAGCTGTGAAAGTTTCAGCGCAATCCGCCCAGCAGTTAGAGGAGTCGAGTCCACAAGATTCTATAGTGGAACAAAAAAGGGTCATAATTCTGCCAAAATTGGTCGCAGCCAAAATTCCTTCCTTAACGATCATCTACACATGAAGTTTCTTCAGCTGTGGAAGTTTAAGCGAAATCGGCCTAGTAGTTAAAGAGGAGTTGAGCACACAAACTTTCGGGACGTACGGACGGACAGACGTAAGGACGGACGGACAAGTTCAACGCTTAATGCCTCTCACTTTGTGAGGGCATAAAACAGGTGGTATTTTTCAGTTCGTATGTTGATATATCGATAATATTTAGGCATGTATCATACACATGACCAAATTCTACATCGAATATAACAGAATCTCGTATTGCCTTACGCACTTATCCATTTTCACAAATGCTGTTTGTCCCAACAATAATTATAGTTCTACAGTCAATTCTGGTAATAGTTCACTTGATTGGATATGCTCTGGGCCAAGGTGGTCAACATGAACACTTTAATTTGCCACCACTGTACATACGTGCTTACAACATTAAATAATTCACACAAACAAGCTGGGTTGAAGACTGGACCTTTACCCATTGATATACGTAAAGCTCTGTCTAGGATAATATTTTTCACACACCTGTTAAGAATAGGATCTTATTTGTTACATTTTTAAGTGTGAAGAACGTGATAGGCGAAAAACGGGGTATGCGTAAGTATCACAGAAGAATAAAAAATATGATTTGATTGCATATCAAAATTTGGTTGCGAGCACAAACTTCAAAGAAAATGTGAAGAATAAGACTGTGATGTGGGAACAATAAGATCTCAACTTTCACACATGTGAAGAATGAGATCCTATTTTTCACAGATGTAAAATATATTATTTGTGAAAAATGTGGTCCTACGTGGCTTTAAACGTTCTTCATTGATTCGTGACATACACATGTATACTCATTGATTCGTGACATACACATGTATACTCATTGATTCGTGACATACACATGTATACTCATTGATTCGTGACATACACATGTATACTTATTGGTTCGTGACATACACATGTATACTCATTGATTCGTGACATACACACGTATACTCATTGATTCGTGACATACACACGTATACTCATTGATTCGTGACATACACACGTATACTCATTGATTCGTGACATACACACGTATACTCATTGATTCGTGACATACACATGTATACTCATTGAACGATCAGGGCCCATTTCCACAAAGCTCCTTTGGACATTTCTTAAAATCCTTAAAGGGACAATGTCATCAAAAAGGGCCTCAAAGGAGCAATTTCTTTAAAAAATTTGAAATTCAGATATTAATACTGACATACAACAATGCTTCAACATGGTGTGTATAATACAAAAAGAGTGCAGGCATTTTAAGATATAAAAAAAAAGCTATTTATAATATGGGTCTTGTTTGTTTGGCCCTTTTCATGTTTACATTTTGACGTCATAATTGTATTTTCTATAACCATAGTTTACACTCTACTTCTTACCAAGCATGATAGCACAGTTGGTTAAAGCGGTGTCTACGGCCATCTCTTCGTATGACTCCTAAGTCGGGAGTTCGATCCCTGCTTGGGGTTTTGATTTTTTATGACTTTTTTGCTAATTTGTTTTTATCAAATATCTTATTGTGTATTATATTTTGTTTTATTTATGTCATGCACATGACTTTATAGAGCGCATTTCTATAATATAATATAATTTATAGTGTAATAGGAATCCAATTTTTTGACGTCATAGTCCCTTGAAGTCTGGGGCTGGTTATTTTAAAGCTAATTTTGTTTTAAATGGTCATAATCGTGTAAAGAATCCACAGATGCTTCTCATTTTACCATATTTCAAACATAAAATATTGATTTTCACACGGAAACTTATATTTGAATTGTTCACTTAAATATAACTTAAGATTTTCCTTAACAGCTTTGTGGATACGGCCCATGCTAAACGTACCTTCGCACTGGCCGATGGAACACTGTAGGAGACCGTTCATACACGTGCTGAAATGTTTAACGTGACGAGTGAAATACAGACATGGAGTAACAGCGGCAAAATATCCTCGCCTTGATTGGGTAGGACTTCAGTGTAATACACTAAATTGTCGTCATGTAGACATAAATAATGTTTTTACTGAATAAAAACATCAAATTGAAACCACCAACACATGTCTATACACATTAACGCGTGTGTAACACCCGAAAGCCGACACGATTCGTGTGTTTAAATATAACATTCATAATACGACGCTATCACATGGCACAAATATATGTTGAGAACGTACGGTGGCATGCTTGTGCATAAGATAACCAAATACTTGCCTGAAAATGACAATTTTATAAGAAAAGTTCTTAACTGTTCATGAAAGTCAACGCAGTTGATTTTTGTCCTCTTCAATTACGGTCACCGAAGAAAATTTCACGTATGTGCCTCGAACTTCATACGAAAACGTATTATATATTCCTTTTTTCACGAAAGGCTTTAATCTTGAAAGTTGCAGTAGTGGGTAATTATTTGACAGTTTTTCTCGTGCCGATAATTATGCCAATAATGTTTCACGAAGAAGTCAAAATGTTTCCCAAAGGTTTTCGGGAATTTTTTAAAAAGTTTTATGACAACTATCTAGTGATCTTATGCAGAAGTAAGCCACGCAATAACCGGGCCTTACGCGACGACAATTCTCTCGTAGACATGAGTCTACATAGAATATACCACAACCAGCAGTATGCGCGATAGCAGTCGCTTACCAGTTGCTGCAGTCCACGTGGACAATGACGTTGACATCAACTTTGTCGCCAATGTAGACGTCTTCATCGGGTGACGTTGGTCCGTACTGGCCGTCAGACTCCACCCACCCTGTGGAATGGAACGAAATTAAACGTCTGTATTGGCCAAACCAGGGCCCATGTTAATGAAGTTTCGTAAGCTATCCTTTAACTTAAGTTGCTTTTGAACATTTGCAGGGCAAATTCTAAATATATTAGTTATATTACACTTTGAATTCTATTGCAACTTCTGTATCAAAATATTAAAAAAAAAGTTTTTCTTTGACAGAGAATCAAAATATAAAACATTAGAATTTTAAGGTTTTCCATCACTTTGCGACTTAGATGATGTTTTATATATACAAGATTTATATATACAAGTACCAAAGCTAGATATAAATATGAAACTATAAATCTGTACAGGTATTTCCATTTGTTAGATCATTTACCAGTTCGTATTAACCAATCTTATGATCTGAAGATCATGAGATCGATCACTTATCAGGAAGCGTTTGAATGATCGTTCTCAAGAAAAGTAATAACGTACTGTTTCGACCCAGGAAACGGGCTCCAAATTGTATCAGTTAGCCTCAAGTTTCCAATGCAATCAAGCTTAAAATAAACAACCCGAGTTTAAACCTATTTATTTTATCTTGATTGTGAGCAAAGCCTGAGGCTTATGGAGACACTTTCAAGTCCGTTTTCTGGGTAGAAACAATTCTTGGTGTATACTGGGAAAGATCATTTAAACGTTCCCCAGGTAGGGATCGAACTCACGATCTCCCGATCGCAAGGCGGACACCATATCCATTACCCCTATGCATAATATGCTAAAACTAAACTAACGTACCAATCTGCTCGGCTGGCTCGTATCCGAAAGCGTTCCGGAAGGTGATCATGTCGAACGTGCACATGCAGGGCCGCTCCATGCACAGGAGGTGCTGGGTGGCGTTACCAGGGCAACCGCTGTCACCAGGCCTGGGGGCGGGGCTGTCGCAGGCTCTAGAGAGGAAAACAGGCGGATAAAGCAGATGAGTGAAAATTGACCAATCAGCGACAGTGAATCCAGACAATGCAAAACCAGTCAGAGTCAGACATGTCTGACAAAAAATGTCGGTGTGTGACCTTTTTTACAAACCTCATAATATTTTATGCTGGTCTTACTTATGTTAATAAATACTGAATGTAACACTGAAATAATTAGCTGCAAGCATCATGCTTTACCAAATAGTTGCATTACAATCAATTACTTAACACTGTCATGTTTTCAACATGTGGTCAACAGGCTACGAATCACGGTGTCTTGACAGCTGATTAAGAGGTTTCGCATAGTCTGTGAATCGGGATAATTTTTGCAGACGACAGTTTGTTTTATTTCCGCCTACCTCGTTCTCGTGCGTTTTCCCATGCCACATGTGACGTCACAGTCACCCCAGGCGGACCACGGTGACCAGTTGGGCCGGTCTGGAAATGTACGTTACAGTGTGTTGAAAACGCTAAGCACCATACTAATTTACATAATTATAAATAAGTAGTCTATTACACAATTTCGGTTAAGTACATGTACATGATCTAGCGTAGACTCGAGTAATTTAGGATACGATTTCAGTCATTTAAATACCGCTATATTCATATATACATAATGTTATTGTATACAAACTTAATAATTGTCAATTGTCTAGAGCAAAATGTAATATACATGTATGATTATTTTGTAAACACTTAAAACTAACCTGTTATTGAAACTTGATTGGTAAAGGAATATAACTTAATTATATTTCCACTATATTAAGTGCTTTTAAAACCATGTTTTGTTTCACCACTGTTGCCTATCATCCTTTACATAAAGCATTATTGACCATTTCCACAAAGCCACTTAGAATCAAAGTAAATTTGTTTTCTATAACAACATTCCTTAAGTAGGTAACTCGTTGATTTAAAGTGTATGTCGTCATGATAATTATTCTGGTTAGTGATCAACAAACGCTTTTTATTTTACCACATTACACGTATAAAAATAATGAGTTTTACAAGAAATATTGTATTTAAATCTTTCACTTAAGTATGACTCAAGTTGAGACTTCACTTAGGCAGTTAGAGGACATGAGCTTGGATGTCATATTCCTACCATATACACAATCTCTGAGTTTGCACGGCCGGGACCCAGTAGCGTCGCCGGTACACGGGGCGCCGCCAGGACCTGGTGGCGGTCGGTCGCACATCCGGTAGCGCGTCTCCTCGCCGGCACCGCACGAGCGGGAACATCGTGACCATGGCGACCACGTGCCCCACCCACCTAGGGTTGGTAAACAAAAGTGACTATTTAAACATCGTGCATTCAGGTAGTAAATTGATTTGTGAAAATAAAACAACCGCCTTGCTGATAATATGAAAGGTTAAAACTTGCAAGTTGCAGGATCAAGTTCTGTAAAATCCTGATGCGACAAATAAATCAGCATATGACTCAAACACCTAGGGGCACGCTTTGCACAATCAGCATATCACTCAAACACCTAGGGGCACCCTTTGCATAATCAGCATATCACTCAAACACCTAGGGGCACCCTTTGCAAAATCAGCATATCACTCAAACACCTAGGGGCACGCTTTGCATAATCAGCATATCACTCAAACACTTAGGGGCACGCTTTGCATAATCAGCATATCACTCAAACACCTAGGGGCACGCTTTGCATAATAAAAATATTCTCTGTGAAGTGCAATCGCCGATATATATGTATAGACAAGTTACTTTCGTTTTCTAATTACGATAATCAAAATTAAAATTCGCTTAAATAACATGGTTTAATGCGCAAAAAATAAAACCGTAAGTTTATAACTATTTTCATTATTATTATTATTATAACAACATATTATAATAGCATAAAGGAAATTTAAAAAAGAAGAAATAAACCAATATCCGTCAATAACATGGGTGCACAAGTCCTTCTCAAAACTATGTGAAATCTCTAAATCACCCTGTCGGACACCATGCTTTCAATCACCCTGTCGGACACCATGCTTTCGAGGGTAATAAAGCAGAAGATACTAACTGCCTTTGATTTAAATGACAGTTAATGCCTTCTGGTTTTCAACCCTAGAAATTGTGTAACCTGTATACCACATATTCAATACCTTAGATATATACACTGTAAAATAAAGGATGATTATGCGATAATTTAACCAAACATGACGCATACAGTTATTTATTTCAGTTGTCCATCCATAATTACTTATAATAAGTCTTACTAGCATAAAATATGAATGATGTGTGTTAATTTTGTTTGGCAGACACCCAGATTTTCTGTCAGACATGTCAGACAGGTTTCGCGCTGTCTGCAGTCATCGAACTCTAGTTACGTACCGTCCTGTGCTGGCGTGGTGGTCTCGAACTTGGTAGTGGTGGTCCCGGCTGAAACGAGACAGGGGAGGTAATCAAAGCAGCTTGCTCAGGGGAGGTAATCAAAGCAGCTTACTGAGTAGCAGCCGGTCAAGAATGTACTGTAACTCATGTAGAACATTGCAGAATACACTATTTCGTATCTTTAGGAAAACTTTCGAAATGGCGATTCTGTTACAAAGACCTCATTTATAACGCGCACGCACACGTCAAAGTTTTTGTTTCGGAACATTTTTGTAGCATTCAGGAACAGACATTTCAAGACAAACAAGCGGAAAATAAAAATAAATATACATCAATAGCAAGTTCGAAATGCAAACACTTATAAATAATTTCATGAAATATGTAACCCGCTGACAGGTAGTTTGCAAATTCGTAATATCCGGTACCGCCGGCATACTTACCGACCGCGCGGCAGCAAGGTCCGAAGTCCGCGCCCGGGAAGTAGACGCAGCGGTCAGTTGACATGGGACACGTGGCGCCCACAAACCCGCCGCAGTGGACCTGCTGACCTCCCTCCACCACCGGCTCGTACCCGTAACCGCACACTAAGGACGGAACAGAACAGACATTGTGTATCGTAAATACTCGGATAATGTTGACAGGGGGCGTACCTAAACCGAATGTGACATTTGTAAATCAAATTGACATTAATTTAAATTTACAATTTTATCTTATATGATAATTATTTATTGCGTACGTCAATTTTAAAGTTTATGCCAGTTTTAGTTTTCACATTGCGTCTAGATAAAAGAATAAGTCGGATAGTGCATAAACGATACCTGAACCCATTTAGCCTCAGATTGCAATCTATTATAAACGATACCTGAACCCATTTAGCCTCAGATTGCAATCTATTATAAACGATACCTGAACCCATTTAGCCTCAGAGTTCAATCTATTATAAACGATACCTGAACCCATTTAGCCTCAGATTTCAATCTATTATAAACGATACCTGAACCCATTTAGCCTCAGATTGCAATCTATTATAAACGATACCTGAACCCATTTAGCCTCAGATTTCAATCTATTATAAACGATACCTGAACCCATTTAGCCTCAGAGTTCAATCTATTAGAAACGATACCTGAACCCATTTAGCCTCAGATTTCAATCTATTATAAACGATACCTGAACCCATTTAGCCTCAGATTTCAATCTATTAACATGCTGTCAGCACTTTCTTTTTACCCGTTCGAGCACATGCGTACAAGAGTATGCATTGTAACGACCCCGGTTGAACGTTTCCTGATTTTTTACCAAGTTTACACTCCCAATGACATATAGTTCTCTTTTTGTTAATTCCAGACAGAACATAAACTGTGTTCTGTAAATACAGTCCAGTCCAAAGTTATTATTATTTGTCGTCTAGTTTGTATGATAGTGACAGCCGCTCAAAACGACACGCACCACTTCGAAGTGTGAATTTCAAAGTTCCGGTATACAAAAGTCCGATAATCTGCAAGTGAGAGTGAGTCAAATTGGGGACCAAAATTATAACTGTATATAAGAGAACAGACAACTGACGGAAGCGGTGCTAACTGTCAGGTAGCGTGGTGGCGACGCAGTTTTACAATGGCATCTCCTCTTAAATCTCTTTAATTTCCACATTAAATTTATAAACTGCCAATAAATTGTCTATATATGAGACAGAAAGTGGAGGAGGCGGGGCGGATAAGGGCCGGAAGAGGCACGGGGTCAGAGCTAAGCGTCAGGTGGCGAGGTGATGATGCAATTTTACAGTGGCGTCCACTCAGGCCACTTCATTTTGCAAATTAAATTTATAAACTGCCGATCATTTGTTTATATGTGATCGAAGAGGAACGGAGGAGGGACGGAAGAGGCAAAGGTCGGTACTCACCGTCGGCTGGCGTGGTGGTGGCGCAGTTCTCCTCGTCCAGGCAGTCGTAGCAGTCACACTTGCCGTCGCACAGCTGAAACAAACACCACTCGTGACACACCATAATGGACACGGACACAAACGGTATGCAAATTACCGGTAAACATGTTTTGTATTAAATATCTACATTTGTATACATGTTGAATATATAACTTTGTTTATTTCACATATATACATGTAAATGAGAAAAGAACATATTCGTACAATAAAAACATATACATGTATATACAATTAAACATCATGCGATGCAAGTAGATATAAACAAATCCGGACATCAAGATTAACGAATAACAGTTACCACACAGAAAAAAAGAAAACAGATTCAAGGGGTCCTGCTCACAATATAAATACATGTACCATGCTAGCAAATGTCATTTGATACTACGATCTACAAGTTGGGTATTTACAAGTTCCCACTTTTGTATTAAAACATGAAGGTTTGCAACAATAGTCTAGGCACAGGTGTAAACATACGCACCTCTTCAGCGTGTACACATGTGCTTCCGGCGTCGCACGAGAAGTAGCACGTGATCGGTGCTGGTGTCGTAAGCGGCGTGGGAGCGACCGTTGTAACCACTGGAATAAAAGACAAGGACAGTATTTTTATGAATATTTCAATCGACGCGTCCCATCATTCCATATGATAATTATGATAAATAGGTGGAACAAAAAGCTGTGACGCACGATCTGACGTCGTCAAAGGTTGTGTTAATCCTAGAATAGAAGACATCATGGAATCATTATTTTCAGATACACCTTATAAAATTATATGAAAATAACCAACATTTTGGGCCAATAAAATGGCTGGATGGCACCTATTAACAAGAAACACTTAATCATTCAGATGATGTTCGTAACAGCTAGACGCTATTTTTTTGGCTTTCTATTGGCGTTTTTGAACCTAGCCTCAGAATCTGTAGTAAGCATTACTATATATGGATATCTGCTATTCACACATTCTAATAATGTACATGCACACGACTCGCTGCGCTTGCTCCGCCCCTTCTTTACCAATACGTGTTTACTTATACCTAGTTTGTTCTAATTATTACAAAGTGCCCCATCATTTAAGTTGATCTTATTGCTTTAACTGACTGGTACATAAATCTATGACGTAATCACTGATCAGTGACGTCACGGGTGGTCTCATACCCTCGGGCGTGTAGCAGGCATGTATCTCTAGTTCTGCCACCTGGGGCTGGGTGTCCTGGGTGGGGCTGACGTAGATGTAGACCTTGTCGCCCATCTGCCCGTAGAAGTTGTACGTGATCCGCTTGTGGTGCACTGGCGTGTGGCTCTTGATCTTCTACAAATACAGACACGCATTGAGTGATATAGCTAGCCTTCACACATTTAGAAAAACAATAACCTACATAGAATATTGTTGCATGCTTTTATTGTATCAAATATTTGGAAATTATTGAAATTGTTAATGACATTATTATTTTAACATTTTATGAGATTGGTTTCTTCACTTTATAAAAGTTATATCTAGGTATAATTTTTTGTACTAGAGGTCTACTACTACTAGTACTACTACTACTACTACTTACTACTAGTACTACTTACTACTACTACTACTACTACTACTACTACTACTACTACTACTACTACGACTACGACTACGACTACTACTACTACTACTACTACTACTACTACTACTACTACTACTACTACTACTACTACGACTACGACTACTACTACTACTACTACTACTACTACTACTACTACTACGACTACTACTACTACTACTACTACTACTACTACTACTACTACTACTACTACTACTACTACTACTAGTACTACCACTACTACTAGTACTACGACTAGTACTACTAATCTACTACTACTACTTACTACTACTACTACTACTACTACTACTACTACTCGTACTAGTACTACTACTACTACTACTACTACTACTACTACTACTACTACTACTACTACTACTAACTACTACTACTACTACTACTACTACTACTACTACTACTACTACTACTACTACTACTACTACTACTACTACTACTACCATTACTACTACTACTACTATTACTACTACTACTACTACTACTAACTACTACCACTACTACTACTACTACTACTACTACTACTACTACTACTAATAATAATAATAATAAATTATAGTAATAATAATAATAATAATAATAACAACAATAATAATAGTAGTAGTAGTAGTAGTAGTAGTAGTATTAGTAATCTACAGTAATTATAAAAATCGGGATTTTTTCGTTTAGAAATTAACTTATTTAGAAGTTTTTACGAAGGAGAATTGTGGATATTGACCCAGACGCTATCGTTACTTCAGGGAATCCAACATACTGGTGTGTGGGGGGATTACAATACTCAACACTGTCCCCGCTTACCTCGCTAGTGTCCACGTTCTTGTCGTGCCGGTTGAAGAGGCTGAGCACGACGAACTTGGAGAAGCGGAGGGTGAAGGTCACCTTGTACACCACCGCCTTGCCCTCGAGCGCGTTTACCTGCAACCAGAGGGCACGTGTACATCGGCTCACTAAGACATTTCAGCGACTGTTTCCTGGGTAGAACTATAGTCGGTACTTGGTGTATTCGAGAAAGATCACTCGTACATTATTACATTTTGATCCGGATCCGATCCAAAATTTCAAGCCGCTGACGGAACCACGAATCTTAAAATGGAATTGATATTTTGGATACCCGTTATATCACTAATGTTCATATTGAATTTCATAAAGCAAACTTGCTAAGAATGTGTTTAAGACAACAAATAGTAACACAAGAATTCGAAGAATAATCGAGTTGGAACATTGCGTCGAAGAGTCACCCATCCGCTTTTTGCGCGTATAATGACATGTTTACGAGGTGTCCAACAGCCATCAGACACTGAAGCCAATAAAGGTAAACTATAAACGATTCAGATGTTAAAGTCACTTTAAATTTCCCGCCAGGACAATCATTTGCCACGTTGGCTCACATATCGTATTGCTATTTACATAAAATATCACAATTGGCTATTTGATGGAACGCACCTGGAAGAACAGGTACGGGTAGGTTTCGGCGTCGTCGGCCGTCGGGGACCAGAACCCCTTGGATCCCTTAAGCGCCTGGACCGCCTTTGCCCCTGGCATCTGGGAGGAGGCCCCGGCCAGCGCGTCCTTGCTGGAGTAGTCAATGACCTTGACCTCACATCCGGGCGGCGACGTGTAGTAATTGGAGGAGTAGACAGGAGTGGTCACTGGGAAAAAAGAATACGAAAACGGCTTAGAAATGGAAATAAATATCTGCTTATTCGTCAGTGAATGACCATGAGAGGGGACATTATTTGTTCGTACTGCCCAGCTTGTTTCAGACCACACACTTAGAATTGAAATATTGCAATATAAAAAATAAAATGTACTTACTGTACGGACAAGAGACAACCGCCATTTGTCAAAAACGGACAAGCATATAATTCACTTTAATGACACACGGAGTAACAAGGGTGCCCGGACGTCAGGGCAAGGTACGGTACGTACCCACGTCAAAGCAGGCCCATATGTTGATGGTGAGAGTGATTGGAAGGTCGGCTTGCAGCTTCTCAAGCACCACGATGACCACCTGGTTGGCCATCATGCCCGCCGGAAGCGGTATCGGGGCGTCCGTCACTGGAATCGGCTATAATACGCGATACAGAGTCAAACACACGAGATTGTGAACTTCTAAACTATGTGTATATATAGTACACTGCTGTCGGATTAGAAACAATCATTATTAGTCCGCGCTAAAGAAGGCATTGTTTCTGTTTGAAACCAACTAACTTATCCAACCATGCATGGTATATTAGTAGTCTCCCCTGACATTATATCTAACCTGTCCTTACATGCATAGTATATGAGTAGTCTCCCCTGACGTAATATCTAACCTGTCCATCCATGTACGGTATATGCGTAGTCTCCCCTGATATAATATCTAACCTGTCCATTCATGTATGGCATATGAGTAGTCTCCCCTGATGTAATATCTAACCTGTCCACCCATGTACGGTATATACGTAGTCTCCTCTGATGTAATATCTAACCTGTCCTTCCATGTATAGTATATGAGTAGTCTACCCTGATGTAATATCTAACCTGTCCATCCATGTATAGTATATGAGTAGTCTCCCCTGATGTAATATCTAACCTGTCCACCCATGTACGGTATATGCGTAGTCTCCCATGATATAATATCTAACCTGTCCATCCATGTATGGCATATGAGTAGTCTCCCCTGATGTAATATCTAACCTGTCCATCCATGTATAGTATATGAGTAGTCTCCCCTGATGTAATATCTAACCTGTCCACCCATGTACGGTATATGCGTAGTCTCCCATGATATAATATCTAACCTGTCCACCCATGTACGGTATATGAGTAGTCTCCCCTGATGTAATATCTAACCTGTCCACCTATGTAAGGTATATGAGTAGTCTCCCCTGATAAATATCTAACCTGTCCACCCATGTATGGTATATGAGTAGTCTCCCCTGGCAGCTGGATGAGGATTTTCACGGTCATGATGTTGCCATGCGATGGAAGCAGCAACTTGTCGAGCGCTGCGCCGCCATTGAAGTTGACGGCGACCCGCAGGTTCGCTTCAAACGACACCGCCGGGCCAGCAGGGTTGCCAGGCAACAGGCGCTGGAGGTCAATCGTGTGGTCGGAACATTCGAGAGACTCTGAAATACGGTCCACTTTTCAGTGCAACATAAAAGAATAAAGCTGGGAAGATAAACATTATCTACTCATAGCATTTTACAGTATCAAAATGTTTCATTAGCTTGGACTTAGTCACAGAAATAGAAAACAAATTTGGGACATCAACAGTTTACTGATAGCCTTATAATAAGTTTTTAATGAATTTTTGATATTTTATGCTTTTATTAATAACCGTTGTGATAACGTTAACAAAACTTCCTATAAACAGATTATCCTTAGCTTATTTCATAAAACGATGTATTAAACGACCAGTAGAATGTTTCCATATTTCCTGTCCTCAGGACACTATTATACATACCCGGAGGCAGGAAGCTCGGGTGCTCCACCATGCTCTCCGCCTCGCACGGCACCGTCGACGTCGAGATCGGCGTGTAGGACGGAATGGTCGTCCCTGAAATAAACACACCTTTATAAATAGTCTACGTGAGATTAAGCATCTTTGCTCACAAACATTTATGTTTAACATGAACTTTGCTGGTACAGATGTATAAACGACTTTAAAATTTATAATGAACCACACACATATGGACCAGCTAAATATCACGTGATCAGATCAGTATATACCCAGTCTACAATAGTACCTGGCATGAAGCATCCCCATATTTGCAACGTCATCAAGATGGCGTCCTCGAGGATGTATTTCTCCACCACCTCCACGACAACGCGTGCTATCGGCACATTTCTCGGCATGGTGATGGGTCTGTCTACAGGAAGGGCCTGTAATAGTTGGATGCGATTGGTTAAATGTAAACATTCAAAGTGATCAATCCAATATAACTGTGCTTGCAGATTATAAACATCTCCGACCAAAAATTAAGACTTTACTGTCTGAATGTCAACATACGCAGTTCAAATGTACTTCATTCTGACAGCGACATTGTGGCTACTGCACCTTCAAAGTTATGTGTAGTAATATGCGTTGTATTTCATATGCATGAATACTTAAATAAATATTGTTGAAGAAGAGAAATGTGATATTCAACTAGATAATGTACAAAACGCGGTTCTATGATACACACAACGCACCTTATTTGGATGCAAATGCATGCTTATAGTACATCAAGAAAATAATTTAAACTTTCAAAGCATGTTTCACCACTATGTGGCACCGCCTACCTTGCCGTTGTTGAGTGTGACGAGGGTGTCATCGCCGGGCCGCGTGTAGAAGACGAACACGCCCTTAATGTTTGTGTGGTCCGGTAGCTCCAGTCTATCCAGAACCACCCCGTCCGCGGGCAAATGCACCGTGACCTGGGAGAGAGAGAGAGTGCAGTTAAATCTTTGCTTTCAATAGACGCTTTCACAGATGTTAATCATATTCAAATAAACCTTGAGTTGTATCCAAGCCTTGTGATTAGCAATCACGTATTTACCGGTAACGTTTTCAACACAAAAGAGCACTGGGTAAGGCTTGTGATCTGTCGATGAAGATGGAAATTAACCCGTTAACAATTAACAATACACGAGGAATAAAATGTACAATAAAATGTAATTGGCTAAAACTGGAACGATCTATTATTGTAACCAAGGCAATTTAAACCCACACAAAAGAGAAAATGACATAAATACTAGTGCGTGGGACATGGAATAGAGGGGGCTGTTACATGACAGATAAACAGGCAAGGCTTGATAATGGTAGATTTATAACACAGTCGTTAAACAGTTTTAGTACGCATTAAATCAACATAGTTTTAGTTTAAACCTATTAATTTAAGTTCAGTTGTGTCATCATCAGCCAGAGACTTATTAAGACACTTTGGAGTCCTTTTGCTGGGTGGAAACAGCACATGGTATTTTTTTAGAAAGATCATTCCAACTAAAGAACTCCCAATCGCAAGGCGGACACCATATCCTTTATACCACTGTGACTTCTTTTTCAACTTAACCGACCAGCAATTAACTGCATTCAAATAAATGAATTCAAACGTAGAATTTTATGTAGCAACATAAACATCTTGTTTGCACCAGTGCTTGCCTTGAAGTTGGGTCGGTGCGACCTGACGGGGTTGCCCAGGTGAGGCCGAAGCCTGTTCGGTTCCACGGTGATGTCATTGGTGTGGATATTGCCGTTGGGGATGTCGTGGAAGCTCTCCATGCCCTTCAGGAGCAAGCAGGGCTCTGAAAATAGGCAGTGATTTTGGACTAAACGGAAATGGTGGTCAGCATTGGCATATGCTTGTCAAGAGAAGAAAGGCACGTCATTTTGTAATCTTCAAAATGTTAAATATTAAAACACAACTACAAAGAACACGAAGAGCGCAGTCCTTCACAAAGGCCCTATTTACCCTACATGTTTATCACAATAACGTCATATAATCCTAAGCACTAAAACAGACAAGTGATTATGTACAAAATGGAAAGGAATATCAAGGTTTACGAATGCTTATGAAGCAAAAATCGAACAAAAATGGTGTAATCTTTCATATTTTTTAAAATCTATTAAATGTAGACTGCATTATACGTTGATAAAAAACAATACAAGTTACCAGTGCTGGACACAGTTACGTATGGGGTGGTTCTAGGGGTGGTGTACACTGTCGATCTGGGAGTCGGGGTCAGGTGGATAGAGCTGGAAGGGGTTGTTGTTTCTGAAACCACGGACGACGAGGTTGTCTCAGGGAAGGGCGTCACGCTGGACTCAGTTGTCAGAGGAGATGACGAGAGGCTGGACACGGTTGTAAGGGTGGATGAGGACGATATAGTAGGTGCAGTGACTGAGACAGTTGGCACGGCTGTGGTCGTCATGTATTGGAAGCAAGCATAAACCTCCAGTCGGAACTTCATAGGTTTCGATATTTGATCTTTCTTGAGCGTTATTAAAATGTCGACTGCATTCGGTAAACCGAGGAACCGGACAACCGTTGACGGTGCAACGTCCTTGAAATGACAGAAACGGACGAAATTATATTAACGTTCACTATTTGTTAGCGAAACGGAACATGAATGTACAACATCTGTAACGGACGTTTAAAAAGGAACCGAAAATGCACGCGATCCTAATGACGTCGGAAATACTCGTGTAATATCGATCAACTTCGGCCCATTCGCGATTAACCGTAAATGTAATCGTTCTGAACCGGAATAGAAATTATTTTTTCGAAATAAACATTATTTTTTGCATACTGAGTTATTTTCTATTACATGTGTAAAATAAATGATTATTTGTGTTGAAATATGAAAATAAAAAAGTAGTTCGAAGAAAAAAATGGAACGCAGGCATGGGGAATACCTTCGGATGACGTCATTGTTGGGAATTTCTGTTCACATTCAATCATGAAGTATCGCGACATGCCTGGAGTTTTTCGTAAAAATCAAGTTAAAAAAACTACAATTAAACGTGCAAATAATATTGTTGTTTAACACAATTATTCAAATACACCTCTGTGTGACGGGGATTCGTGTTCATCCCGTTGTAATAACTTTCATGGACATGCAAACCTGGGAAAAGGTGTCAATCGAGATGGGTGGAGAGAGGGACGTCGAGTGGTCGAGTTCGGTGGTCTCTTGGATAACTTAAAATACTGCCAACAATGTAAACTTGGACCTGTTCCACTAACTGTCTACAACATTATGGGTGAACTACAAAAGGGACTCAGTGGGTATTTGTATGTCGTTTGTCAAAATCCTGACTGTCAACATGTCAACAGGGTTGCATATGGTAAACAGCACCACAGTCAAGGAAAGTCGAATGGGGATGCCGTGTTTTGATGTGAACACTAAGCTTGGCACAGGTCAGTTCTATGTCAATCATAATCTGTTCTCCTTTTGCATATGCATTTTTTATTTGAATTCTGAAATGTAAAGTTATGATTTCAGTCTTCACAAGAACATACAAACAGATACAAAAATCCACTAGCCGAACTAAATAAATTATGATTTTCTTCTAGCCTGAATAACATTTAATTAGTGGTTAGCATGAAGACTGTGATTTTTGTTGGAAGTGCTGCGCTTGTTGCACCTGATTATATGGACAACCATGCAAGCGGTCTAAATTTATTAGTTCAAAGATTATGTGCATTTATTTTGAAAGTTCAGCCCATAATATATCTGTTCATTAAATTTTACTTGCTGTCTTCAGCCATGATTGACAATCTTGGTGGCCCTGTCCGTGTCAATAGCTTCTTGTCAACCCTTAACCTGAAGACCATTGGCAACAAGAATCTGAAGAAGATGGAATTCCGAGCTGGAGAGGCCATTCAGTCATTTGCTATGAACTCTGCACATGAAGCAGCTCGAGATGCGTTTGAGAAAGAAATGGAGTGAGTTTTATTATGTTAATGATACTAATAATGTTTGGTAAAAATTTGTCACATGCTCACATTGAGATGCAACAATGTACACTGAAATACATGCTTTTTGTGTCTAATTCAAAATAATCAATTTGTTGACGTATAATTTTGTATTTTTAATAAAATATTTTTTTTATGTGTATGCTTTCTGCTCGTACCTTTTATTCAGAAGTGCATCATATTGAAAAGAATCTAATTGTGACTTACATTAACAATAAAAATCGCAGTGCATAGTTTTAGAGTGTATGACTGTATGTGCTTTTAACTGCTATAGTTCATTATAAATTGTATTTTAGAGATATCACAAGAGAAGAAACATCACAGGCCAAGGCATCAATAGAAGGTCCATTAGTTGATGACGTTGGAGTCAGTGTACTTCCAGATGAATCCCCTTCTTTAAAGTAAGTGTTCATTTTATATTGTATTAAATTCTATAGGTGAATAGTGGTATTATCATCATAATTATGTAACATATTTATTGAATTGTTAGGCCATCCTTAAAATTAAGTTTGTTTGCAACCATAGATTTTTATTGAAGGTCGGATTGTGTTTATTTCATTTTGTACATAAATTATGTTTGAAATGCTGAAAATGTTCAAATGAAGTTTAAATGAAGTTTTTTAATTTAAAAGACTTTGACTGCAAATGGACTCTGTTGGTAGCGAGTCGGACGGCTGGACAGATGTGGAATCCGATGAAGAGTCTCACTCAGAGTCTTCCTATGTCTGCAGTACTGTAAATCCTGCATCATCCACTGGATGCACCCAAAGGTAATGTATTTGTGATAGAGATTTACTTCAAAATGTTTGGTACTTATGCATCAAAAATGTGCTAATTCTTTTTTTATACAAATACCATAATATTGCAAAATTAGGAAATAGCTGAGTATAAAGTGTTCAGATTTGAGATTTTGTGGTCAGTCACTGTCCGGCGTCTGTCGTGAAAAATTTATATAGTATATATTACCCAAACATTGCTGTCAGTGGTTCATTGTTGATGTACATTGTCCTTATGTAACTGTACTGAAAACTTTAACAAAATCTTGTTATAAACCACTTGCTGGATTTTTAAATAAATTCACAGAAATGTTTCTACTATTTGCCAAATTCCTTCAGATTGTTTTGATTAGCTAATAAATATTGCTTTCAGTTGTCCATTATTGATGTATATTGTCATTGTATTACATCAAACACCTCTGAGTACGCTATTTATCTTTTACATGCCATTATAGTTCATTTAACTCAGTTGAGAGACCCAATGCAATTTGCCCTTGTTGTTATACATTGTATTCCATTGTATTTGCATAGGACTCCGACAAACAAAACACTTCCCACACTAGTCCAACGTTCCCGTAAATCAGCTGATAGGCGTCCCGTGTTCAAATCCAGTAGTCGAACGCGCCTGGACAAGAGGTTTCCTTGCTGGACCCGCACTGGCATGTCATGCGCCATTGATACTGCTTGGCAAAAAAAGGGGTTCGATAGCTTAACATGTAAGTGCGCTATAAATGTGTTTATATTTTGTAATAAGTTTTAAATTGTTAACACTTCACAATCTGTTTCCATGTTTGCATACAATGTAACATAATATTTCAGTTAACATTACTGCCTTATTACATGTATTTTCATGCAGTTTTATTTTTAAAACATTTTATTCTTAAACGAATGGTACTTGAATATTTGATATTTATTTTGACAGCACACACGTTCCTCATGAGCAAGGCCAAGTACGGAAAAAAGGTTGTCAAGTCAATAATCAGCCATAGGACTTGTGGGACTTGCAACTGGTGGCGGCGTAACCGACCTGGAGAACAAGTTAGACACCACATGTGTGTGCGTAACCATGCTGGAAGTGCCAGGATGATGGACAGCGTCAGTGGGGAGAAAGGCGTGCTTGAGCTGAATGAACAAGGGACGAAAGTAGAATACCTGGAAGGTGACGGGGACAATACACTGATTGCAAGACTAAGAAATAACAACAATATCCTCATGAAAAAAGGTATGATCGCAATCATGTTGTGAAAAATGTTGGCAAAAGCCTGTATGCTCTTCAGCATAAAAAAGGTGTGAAGTTAAGCAAGCTTGTTACTCTGCATCTGAAAAAGTGTCTCAAATATGCATTTGCCAGAAACCAAGGTGAAAAAGAACATCTAGTGAAAACTTGAAGGCCCTTGTACCACACCAGTTTGGGGACCATTCTTTGTGTAATGCTAGGTTTGGTGTTATGAAACGGACACCAGGTGAACTGTACATCCATAAAAGCCTGCCATACAAAACAGCATTGAGAGATACAAACCTGAGAACTGAACTGCCGAAGATTTTTGATCCACTGGTAGCCAATGCCAGTCAATATGCAGACTTGGGGTCTAGTCAGCAGTGTGAACATGCTAACAAGGAAGTCAGTCTTAGAGCCCCAAAGTCCCATCATTATGGCAATACAAAGTCCCTCGACTACCGGATTCATAGCACAGCAGCTTTTATCAATGAAGGACGACATTATGTATCAAAGGTAATTGATAGTTATAAAATTGTTACAATTTTGACTGTTCCATTGTTCATTGGTTTCTGCATAAGTTCTTGTAGTGTTGTATTTTTGTTTGATGGGGGTAACCCCAATTGTTATGTTAGAAAATAATTGTTAAGCTTATCGCATTTTACATTTTAAGAATTAAACTAGCCATTGTGTTACCTTTTAACAGTTCGATGTTTGAAACTTTATTTTCGTTTATTTTATTTTGTGTTAGCAGTTGATGGTTCCTGTTATGTTGACGGCAAATATGACGGCATTGAGGTTGGTTAAAATTTATCATTAATAATTTATTTTTTTTTGAAAATTCTTAGATTAGTTATGTATGAGGTCATGAATTGTGTAGTCATGTAAGCAGACCTGTTTTTCTTTAGTAAACAATTTATTTCATAAACTTATGCCCAAGCTGAGGCATAAAATTGAGCCGTGTTTTTAGTTTCAATTACATGGAGAGAGACCCATACTGCATTGCATTAATTTAGCTTGTTCAGAGAATTTACATACTTTAAGTCTATTTGCAACTGTCTGTTTTGATTGCTAGTAATTAGCATGATAGCAATGAAAGTTCTTATTATTAATCTCATTTAGACCAATGAGATGCTTGGACTTTCACCCGGGACTCACACGGTGAAGTATGCAGACCAGTGTCAGAAGCGGCGTCTTGAAAAGCAGCAGTCCCAGCAGCTCCCATCTGTAAAGCGTCGCAGACTAGTCCTAAAGCAGGAACGGGCAACTAGCCAGGGAGCAATGGAATCCTTAGAAGGCATTTCGTATCAGTCAGGTACAACATATTAAGAAAGCAGGTTTCATTTTACTGCTAACCAACATGTAATATATATCTACTCAACATCACGTCATAACTTTGTACAGGTATATCAAAACTGTTTGATTTGGGACTTTCTTGTGATCACTAGTTTAAAATAATGTGTGGATGGTATGGATATTTTACTAATCTCTTTAAACTGTTTTGTTCATATTTTTATTTGAACCCATGGATTTACAGTATCGCATACAAAACCAAGTTCACAATTATGTACTTTATGTTACCGGTATATTTAATTTGACTTCAGGAATTGGGCATTCCAATGATGTCGACATAAAACAGCTTTCAGAAGCGGTTCCTCGGGGAAACTTTCAACCGGTCAGAGTCGATGGAGGAGACCCGACATTTATAGCTTTCGATATTGAAACTACTGACTTGAGTAAGAATAAACATTTTTGGAATAAAGAAACAAAAAAAAAATTCACATGTTAATTTATTGAACAAATGAAAGAAAAAAGTTCTGAGTTTGACCTTAAAATATTCCAAATTTTAACATTGTTCCTTTTTAAATCTTTTTGTGATGAAAAAAATGTGTAACATAATAGAGATTTATTTTTTGGTCAGTTTTTCTCTCTTGATAAATACATTAAAACATGTTGTTTTAAGTATTGCTTTTATTACTAACTGACAATTATAACAAGTTACACTGTGACATTCATTTCAGTCCGTCGCTCTATAATGCCGCAGATAACACAGATCGCCGCATTTAATATAAAGTCTGGATCACGGTTTTCGGTCTACTCCAAGCCTCAGATTCCGATCGCTCCAGAGGCGCAGAGGATCACTGGTATTGGTGTTGATATGGATACAGGAGAAATGTCTCTAAATGGGGTGTCTGGTCCCAGTATTGACATCAAACATGCCTTTGAAAATCTGTGTACTTGGCTTTCCACATTTTCAAATGTGTACCTGGTTGCCCATAATGGGCGTATGTTCGACTATCCAGTGCTAATGTCAGCCATGCAGAGGACTGGGGTGGCAGATGACTTTCTGAAATGTGTTAGAGGATGTGTTGACACTATGCCAGTGTTCAAGAAGAGATTTCCTGGCCAGTCCCTGAAACAAGTAGACCTTATGAGTAATAACCTGGGAACCACTTATGATGCACACAATGCTGAAGCAGATGTTGAAGCACTTGGTAAACTTCTTGAACTTTGTGCAGAATCCGAAGTTTTGTCTAACAGTTTTTCACTGCTGGCTGTAAATAATTCTTTACGGTTTAATGCTGCAAAAGCAGCAAACATGATAACATTTGGAACTCTACTCAGTAACGAATTTTGAAAAGACCTACAGCTAAAAACATTGCTGGTTCATTAAGCCTGGACCATCTGAAAGTAATTTATAGGCGAAATGGTGAGGATGGTCTGAGAGACACCTTTTTGTCCAAAACCAGTGAGGGCTTACCAAGAGTCACCAGCTCCAAAAAGATTCTGGAGCAAGTTATTCCAAAGATTTGTCAGGTTTTGGAAACTTGTGTTAACCAAATGTAATTGACCAGTTGCAAATAGATTGCTCCGCCGTACCGTTTGTCTAAGGTTGTTTGTCCAAGTATTTGAAGTAAATTGATTGGATTATGCAACCATGTTTTATTATTTACCACTGAAATATAAACTCAATCCTTGATTGACAATTAGCAACAGGTCATTTAAAATGTCAAGTGCAATGTTTGAAACACATAAAACATATTATAATTTGTTCTGTATTTGGTACCCATAGATATGTGAACCTCAGTTATTACATAGTCCCTTTTTTAATGTATAATTAAAGCAATAATTCCTTCACATTGTATAAATATAATTCATTTTATAATGATAGTGGTAAAATCAAAAGTAAAATGTTCATTTTAAACATAGAAGGAAAATATTTGCTTTTTTACTTCATTTTCATATTTTTTATTTTTTTTTAAATAAAATAGGGTTGCCTCACTATAAATGTTATAACTTGAGATTTTTGTGGTGAACCTATACCACAATATATATTTTTCCTCTCAGATGAGGTTATGTTTAATTTTGGTACCACTGATTTTGACATATTATGAAATAAAAGTAATTTTATTTAAGGAAATCTGTGTTGGGATTTTTTTACTGTTATGAAAAATCTGGGTTTTTTAACTTAGGCTAAGCCAAAGGTAAGGTCATATATATTTTTGGTCAACTGTGTTTCTTATTTGTGTATACTTATTCCATTACATACATCTTTAATGAATAAATTAAAGCTATTCATGATTTAAGAAAACACATTTTGATAATTTTTCAATAATTTTGTAAGTGAACCCCTTGAAAATTTTAGGTTGAAATAGGAAAATCAGGGGTGATAGCAAAAAAATCTTTTTTTTTTTCAAAACGTGTGGTTAGATTTGGTTCAAGTTTCTCAGTTTAGTCTCTCAATATATTTATGGATAAAAGATAATAAAAAGTCAAGGTATGAAAAAAGTCCCATTAGGGGCTTTCTACCTTAAGACGGAAATTTTTGCAAAGATATACTAGCTCAACGTAATTTAATAACGTGCTATTCCAATACAATGATTAAAACTTCTAACAAATTCAACTACACAAATCTGAATGTACCTGTGCAACCAGAACTGTCGTAGCATTCTTGTCCGGGCGTACAAATTCTACCGTAATATATCTGACGTTCTCAAACGTTGGCAGTCGAACTGACTCGATACAATGATTAAAACTTCTAACATATTCAACTACAAGAATCTGAATGTACCTGTGAAACCAGAACTGTCGTAGCATTCTTGTCCGGGCGTACAAATTCTACCGTAATATATCTGACGTTCTCAAACGTTGGCAGTCGTACTGACTCGATGGGAATGGCGGGCATGAACCAGACCTTCAACGTAAATACGGCCCTGTCGACGCTGAACGGCCTCATGCTGGTCGGCCTGAGCATATCCACGTCGTCCAGAGACTCGTTTCTGACGTCCACAATGTTGTCTCTCGATATGAACATCGGCTTACTCATGCCCTCGAATACTTCGCAACGCGTCGTGTAACCTGAGCCAACAACGTTATTGTAATACGTCGTAAAACAAACAACTAACAGAAAATATAGCTCAAAAGAAATAGATTGTGTCATTTAATTTTAAACGATACATAATACATGACACATCTATTCGGAAAGGTACTTATTTTTTAAAAAGAAATCTTAAAACCCTTATATTACCCGGTTTAGATGAGAGTGGTGTTTCTGATGTGCTTGGAGTAGTAACAGAACTGCTCGTTTCAGTTGATGAAGACACTCTAGGTGTTGAGGTTACTGATGGAGTCACTGTACTTGAACTAGACACAGACGTGGTTTCAGGTGACGTAGTGCTTGTGCTTGAGGATACTGTACTGCCTGGGGTCGAAAGTGTGCTTGGAGTAGTAATAGAACTTGTCGTTTGAATGGATGAAGATACACTAGGAGCTGAAGATGATGATGCCGTTCCAGACGGAGTCACATAAATGGAACTTGTCGTCGAAGTGCTTCTCGAAGATGAAGTAGTACTTGTGCTTGAGGATACTGACGATATTGTACTACCTGGAGTAGATACTGTGCTTGGAGTAGCAATGGAACTTGTCGTAGACGGGGTTTCAGAAGATGAAGTAGTACTTGTGCTTGAGGATACTGACGACGTCGTACTACCTGGAGTAGATACTGTGCTTGGAGTAGCGATGGAACTTGTCGTAGACGGGGTTTCAGAAGATGACGTAGTACTTGTGCTTGAGGATACTGACGATGTCGTACTACCTGGAGTAGATACTGTGCTTGGAGTAGCAATGGAACTTGTCGTAGACGGGGTTTCAGAAGATGAAGTAGTACTTGTGCTTGAGGATACTGACGACGTCGTACTACCTGGAGTAGATACTGTGCTTGGAGTAGTACTGGAACTTGTCGTAGACGAGGTTTCAGAAGATGACGCAGTAATTGTGCTAGAGGATACTGACGATGTTGTACTACCTGGAGTAGATACTGTGCTTGGAGCAGTACTGGAACTTGTCGTCGAAGGAGTTTCAGAAGATGACTTAGTAATTGTGCTAGAGGATACTGACGATGTAGCACTACCTGGGGTAGAAACTGTACTTGGAGTAGTACTGGAACTTGTCGTCGAAGGAGTTTCAGAAGATGACGTAGTAATTGTGCTAGAGGATACTGACGATGTTGTACTACCTGGAGTAGAAACTGTGCTTGCAGTAGTACTGGAACTTGTCGTCGAAGGAGTTGCGGAAGATGACTTAGAAATTGTGCTAGAGAATACTGACGATATTGTACTACTTGGAGTAGATACTGTGCTTGGAGTAGCAATGGAACTTGTCGTAGACGGGGTTTCAGAAGATGACGTAGTACTTGTGCTTGAGGATACTGACGATGTCGTACTACCTGGAGTAGATACTGTGCTTGGAGTAGCAATGGAACTTGTCGTAGACGGGGTTTCAGAAGATGAAGTAGTACTTGTGCTTGAGGATACTGACGACGTCGTACTACCTGGAGTAGATACTGTGCTTGGAGTAGTACTGGAACTTGTCGTAGACGAGGTTTCAGAAGATGACGTAGTAATTGTGCTAGAGGATACTGACGATGTTGTACTACCTGGAGTAGTAACAGTGCTTGGAGTAGTACTGGAACTTGTCGTCGAGGGAGTTTCAGAAGATGACGTAGTAATTGCGCTAGAGGATACTGACGATGTTGTACTACCTGGAGTAGAAACTGTGCTTGGAGTAGTACTGGAACTTGTCGTCGAAGGAGTTTCAGAAGATGACTTAGTAATTGTGCTAGAGGATACTGACGATGTTGCACTACCTGGGGTAGAAACTGTACTTGGAGTAGTACTGGAACCTGTCGTCGAAGGAGTTTCAGAAGATGACGTAGTAATTGTGCTAGAGGATACTGACGATGTTGTACTACCTGGAGTAGATACTGTGCTTGGAGTAGTACTGGAACTTGTCGTCGAAGGAGTTGCGGAAGATGACGTAGTAATTGTGCTAGAGGATACTGACGACGTTGTACTACCTGGAGTAGAAACTGTGCTTAGAGTAGTACTGGAACTTGTCGTCGAAGGAGTTACAGAAGATGACGTAGTAATTCTGCTAGAGGATACTGACGATGTTGTACTACCTGGGGTAGAAACTGTACTTGGAGTAATACTGGAACTTGTCGTCGAAGGAGTTTCAGAAGATGATGCAGTAATTGAGCTAGAGGATTCTGACGATGTCGCACTACCTGGAGTAGAAACTGTGCTTGGAGTAGTGATGGAACTTGTCGTTTGAGTGGATGAAGTGACACTAGGAGTTGTAGATGATGATGACGTTACTGACGGAGTCACGTAAATAGAACTTGTACTTGACGGGGTTTCAGAAGACGACGTAGTAATTGTGCTAGAGGACACTGACGATGTTGTTCGACCTGGAGTTGACACTGTGCTTGGAGTAGCAATGGAACTTGTCGTTTGAGTGGATGAAGATAAACTCGGAGTTGTAGATGATGACGACGTAACAGACGGAGTCACGTAAATGGAACTTGTCGACGGGGTTTCAGAAGATGACGTAGTAATTGTGCTAGAGGATACCGACGATGCTGTACTACCTGGAGTAGAAACTGTGCTTGGAGTATACACTGAACTGGTCGTTGAGGGCGTTTCAGAAGATGACATAGTGCTTGTGCTAGAGGATACTGATGATGTACTAGCTGGGGTAGAAACTGTGCTTGGAGTAGTACTGGAACTTGTTGTTTGAGTGGTTGAAGATACACTAGGAGTTGTAGATGATGACGATGTTATAGACGGAGTCACGTAAATGGAACTTGTCGTCGACCGGGTTTCAGAAGATGACGTAGTTATTGTGCTAGAGGATACTGACGATGCTGTACTACCTGGAGTAGAAACTGTGCTTGGAGTAGTAGTGGAACTTGTCGCTGATGGAGTTACAGAAGATGAAGTAGTAATTGTGCTAGAGGATATTGACGATGTTGTACTACCTGGAGTAGAAACTGTGCTTGGAGTAGTGATGGAACTTGTCGTTTGAGTGGATGACGATATACTAGGAGTTGAAGATGATGACGACGTTACTGACGGAGTCACGTAAATAGAACTTGTGGTCGACGGGGTCTCTGAAGATGAAGTAGTAGTTGTGCTAGAGGATACTGACGATGTTGTACTACCTGGAGTAGAAACTGTGCTTGGCGTATAAACTAAACTTGTTGTCGAAGGAGTTTCAGAAGATGATGTAGTAATTGTGCTAGAGGATACTGACGATGTTGTACTACCTGGAGTAGAAACTGTACTTGGAGTATACACTGAACTTGTCATTGACGAGGTTTCAGAAGACGACGTAGTAATTGTGCTAGAGGATACTGACGCTGTTGTACTACCTGGAGTAGAAACTGTGCTTGGAGTAGTAGTTGAACTTGTCGCTGATGGAGTTACAGAAGATGACGTAGTAATTGTGCTAGAGGATATTGACGATGTTGTACTACCTGGAGTAGAAACCGTGCTTGGAGTAGTGATGGAACTTGTCGTTTGAGTGGATGAGGATATACTAGGAGTTGAAGATGATGACGACGTTACTGACGGAGTCACGTAAATAGAACTTGTGGTCGACGGGGTCTCTGAAGATGACTTAGTAATTGTGCTAGAGGATACTGACGATGTTGTACTACCTGGAGTAGAAACTGTACTTGGAGTATACACTGAACTTGTCGTTGACGAGGTTTCAGAAGACGACGTAGTAATTGTGCTAGAGGATACTGACGCTGTTGTACTACCTGGAGTAGAAACTGTGCTTGGGGTAGTACTGGAACTTGTCGTCGAAGGAGTTTCAGAAGATGACGTAGTAATTGTGCTAGAGGATACTGACGATGTTGTACTACCTGGAGTGGAAACTGTGCTTGGAGTAGTACTGGAACTTGTCGTCGAAGGAGTTTCAGAAGATGACTTAGTAATTGTGCTAGAGGATACTGACGATGTTGTACTACCTGGAGTAGAAACTGTGCTTGGAGTAGTAACGGAACTTGTCGTTTGAGTAGATGAAGATACGATAGGAGTTGTAGATGATGACGACGTTACTGACGGAGTGACGTAAATAGAACTTGTCGTCGACGGGGTCTCAGAAGATGACGTAGTACTTGTGCTAGACGATCCTGATGATGTTGTACTACCTGGAGTAGAAGCTGTACTTGGAGTATACACTGAACTTGTTGTCGACGGAGTTTCAGAAGATGACGTAGTAATTGTGCTTGAGGATGCTGACGACGTTGTACTAATTGGTGTAGAAACTGTGCTTGAAGTAGTAATGGAACTTGTGGTCGACGGAGTTTCCGAAGATGTCGTAGTTTTTGTGCTAGAGGATATTGATGACGTTATACTACCTGGAGTAGAAACTGTGGTTGGAGTAGTAATGGAACTTGTCGTCGAAGGAGTTCCAGAAGATGACGTAATACTTGTGCTAGAAGAAACTGACGATGTCGTACTACCTGGAGAAGAAACTGTGCTTGGAGTAGTACTGGAACTTGTCGTTTGAGTGGATGAAGACACACTAGGAGTTGAAAATGATGACGACGTTACTGACGGAGTCACATAAATAGAACTTGTAGTGGACGGGGTTTCAGAAGATAAAGTAGTTCTTGTGCTAGAGGATACTGACGATGTTGTACTACCTGGAGTGGAAACTGTGCTTGGAGTAGTACTGGAACTTGTCGTCGAAGGAGTTTCAGAAGATGACTTAGTAATTGTGCTAGAGGATACTGACGATGTTGTACTACCTGGAGTAGAAACTGTGCTTGGAGTAGTAACGGAACTTGTCGTTTGAGTAGATGAAGATACGATAGGAGTTGTAGATGATGACGACGTTACTGACGGAGTGACGTAAATAGAACTTGTCGTCGACGGGGTCTCAGAAGATGACGTAGTACTTGTGCTAGACGATACTGATGATGTTGTACTACCTGGAGTAGAAACTGTGCTTGGAGTATACACCGAACTTGTCGTCGAAGGAGTTTCAGAAGATGACGTAGTACTTGTGCTAGAGGATACTGACGATGTTGTACTACCTGGAGTAGAAACTGTGCTTGGAGTATACACTGAACTTGTCGTTGACGAGGTTTCAGAAAATGACGTAGTACTTGTGCTTGATGATACTGACGACGTTGTACTACCTGGGGTAGAAACTGTGCTTGGAGTAGTACTGGAACTTGTCGTCGAGGGGGTTTCAGAAGACGACGTTCCACTTGAGCTAGAGGATGCTGATGGTGTCGTACTACCTGGAGTAGACACTGTGCTTGGAGTAGTACTGGAACTTGTCGTTTGAGTGGATGAAGATATACCAGGAGTTGAAGATGATGATGGAGTTACTGACGGAGTAACATAAATGGAACTTGTCGTTGACTGGGTTTCAGAAGATG
Organism: Congeria kusceri; assembly: GCA_027627225.1. Taxonomy (NCBI): domain Eukaryota; kingdom Metazoa; phylum Mollusca; class Bivalvia; order Myida; family Dreissenidae; genus Congeria; species Congeria kusceri. The sequence continues at coordinate 822,005 of CM051038.1, read as the reverse complement.
ACGTAGTAATTGAGATAGATGATACGGATGATGTTGTACTAGTAGTACTGGAACTTGTCGTTTGGGTGGTCGAAGATATACTAGGAGTTGAAGAGGATGATGGAGTTACTGACGGAGTAACATAAATGGAACTTGTCGTCGACGGGGTTTCAGAAGATGACGTAGTAATTGTGCTAGAGGATACGGATGATGTTGTACTACCTGGGGTAGAAACTGTGGTTGGAGTAGTAATAGAACTTGTTGTTTCGGTGGATGAAGATGCACTAGGTGTTGTAGACGATGATTTCGTTATTGATGGAGTCACTGAACTAGAAATCGACGTGGTTGCAGAAGATGTAGTTGACACGGTTGATGTTCCTGAAATCGGGTCAGTTATACATATGTGTTAAGACTCAAGACTTCGAAAGTAATCATACAGTAATTGAGAATAATTATGATTATTGCCCATTTTTTAAAGCAAATATCAAATAAATTATAAAAATTCAGTGATTAATCATTAATGCCTGATTAAAGATATTGTTAATCGATAAATAATCATTATGATTAACGATTATTATTGCCCCGTATCTTCCTTACTAGTGTTTTATACGTGTAAATACATTTTAAATTTGTTCGATAAATACTTACCGATTTCGAAACATCCGATCACTTCGACTGTTATACCCATAGTTTGTGCATATTTTTCTCGATTTACGTTAACAATGATTTGTGTAATTTCCCAGTTTGGGAATCTGACTACATCCATCGGCTGGTATTTCTGAAATATCGATCAGTTATAATGAGTGTTTTATCTCTGTCTTGAATTTATAAGAACACTGAACAAACGATTGAAGATTGTTTTATCTGAAATGCATACTTTTTTGTTTTCGACTTCAAGAAGGATGCCATTTGGTCTTCGAACTGCCACGGTGAAATAGACGACATTGCTGCCCGTCGGGAGACGGAGGTTGACGACGCGGGTGAACGAGGGCACGTTGATGGTGATAACTAGTTCAGGTACTCTTGTTATCAGGGGACTCAAATTGGAGGGTCTGCAATTGTAAAATTGTGGGGTATTCTATCCATTAAGTGTCTGTGAAAATGGTTCTATCTGCTGTGGACTCATCTAGAGATTTGCATGCAAAATATCACGATGCTAAGTAATAAAAGTTGTGTTGTATTGAATTTAGGCAAATATTGGTGTGCTAATCATTCATATAGCATTTCAAGAACTTCCAAATATTGTTGCCTTTACTTTAGAAAGAAGGGCGATTTCAATTGAATTAATATTCTCTTTTAATATTATTTAATTTGAATTGCAATGCTATGAGGTTAAAGTTTATTTACAAGTGCGTGTTTTGTGATTTATTCTGGGCTAAGTGTAAGGTTCGGCATGCTTTTAAAGCGGTTTAAACCGCAATGCTTTGCAATGACCTTTCCAAGGCGGTGACCCCAGTTTTAATCATTTTTAGCGCGACTATTCGAAGAATATGTGAGCTTTTCTACTACCCCCGGCGTCAGCGTCGGAGTCCGCGTCTGATTTTGGTAAAAGTTTTTATTCAAAAGTCTTGTAACTTCAAAACTACATAAGTTATTCACTTGAAACTTGGAATGTACCTTTGTCATCAACTCCAGTGTCAGGGGCAACATTACCCATAACACTGTTTTGTATTTTGACAGAGTTATGCCCCTTTTTCACTTAGATTTACTGGTTAAAGTTTATATTCAAAAGTTTTGTAACTTCAAAACTACATAAGTTATTCACTTGACACTTGGAACTGACCTTTGTCATCAACTCGAGTATCTAGGGCAACATTCCCTTTAACTCTGTTTTGTATTTTGACAGAGTTATGCCCCTTTTCACATAGATTTTCTGGTTGAAGTTTATATTCAAAGGTTTTGTAACTTCAATACTACAAAAGCTATTCACTTGAAACTTGGAATATACATTTGTCATCAACTCCAGTATCAGGGTGACCATTCCCCGTAACTCTATTTTGTATTTTGACATAGTTATGCCCCTTTTTCACATAGATTTTCTGGTTAAAGTTTAAATTCAAAAGTTGTATCACTTCAAAACTACATAAGTTATTCACTTGAAACTTGGAACTAACCTTTGTTATCAACTCTAGTATCAGAGGCAACATTACCCATAACTCTATTTTGTATTTTGACAGAGTTATGCCCCCTTTTCACTTAGATTTTCAGTTTGAAGTTTATATTCAAAAGTTTGGTAACTTCAAAACTACATAAGTTTATCACTTGAAACTTGGAACTAACCTTTGTCATCAACTCCAGTATCAGGGGCAACATTACCCATAACTATGTTTTTTTTTTGACAGAGTTATGCCCCTTTTTTCACATAGATTTTCTGGTTAAAGTTTATATTCAAAAGTTTTGTAACTTCAAAACTACATAAGGTATTCACTTAAAACTTTGAACTAACCTTTGTCGTCAACTGTAGTATCAGGGGCAACATTACCCATAACTCTGTTTTGTATTTTGATAGAGAAATGCACACTTTTTTCATAGATTTTCTGGTTACAGTTTTTGTTCCAAAAATGTATAAACTATACAAGGCTTCACTTAAAAGTTTGGTATTTTAACAAATGTATGCCCCTTCCACTATCCAAAATATGTACCAACTGAAATACTTCGAATAGTCGAGCGCGCTGTCCTCTGACAGCTCTTCTTATGTTTTGTGTTGTTATGTATGTATTGCCCTGTATTGTATATGGTACGTGGTAACTTGCCTCAAAGAAAGGATCACAAATGGTAATAAGGGTTTCTCTCCTGATGATGTCTCTGGAGTTTTATTATTCCTATCTTTTACTTTAAACCGAGAGGCGAAGTGGTGAGTGCAGACATTTAGTTAGAAACTTTAAACGAGCTAGGGCTATATACCTCAGAAATAAATATCGAAAGGGCTCATAGAGTGGGGAACGCAACAGAATACAGAAACAAAATGGACCCAAAACGTCCTTTGGTAGTCAGATTCAGAGACTATGTTGACACTTAAATTATTATGGCCAAGGCTTACGTACTGAAAGGGACCTCTAATGGTATTGATAGACAATAGCACTGGTGCAAGCTACTTAGCACTGACAGAATTATTGAGTTGGGGCAAACTGTTTCCACATTGGCAACACATGTGGAAACAAGCAATGCATGATGTATTCTACAGAAACAGTAGCAGATCAAGTGGGCACCAGTATCAACCCAGGAAGTAATTGTGATGATTCCTGGATTAAGTGCTAATTCCAATAATAATTAAAAAACATACATTCAGGTAATACAGAAACTCTTGTAAATCTAGCATCAACCATGAGAGTTTGAACAAGAAATCAAACACCCGAAACGACAAAAGTAGTCCACACGTAATGGGTCTACACATTTAGAAGTCTACAAACAGCATGCCTTGCAGTCAATGAGAGACAGGAAAAGCGGAAGAAATAGTACAGCAAAGAGGTTAAAACGTCAAGTTATGTTTATGTAATGTTTTGCATTGACCGTTCCAAGGCAGTGACGCCAGTTTTATTCATGTGTGTTTTGTGTTTGTTATGTGTTTTTGAGATGTGCTGTGTAATTGTTTGGCGATTGGTCACTTGCCAAAAATACAGGACCTCGGGCTGCTCATAAAATTTCTCCCCTGCTGTCGCAGCTGGAATTTCAATTTGTTTATATCTAGCTTATCAAAGAGTAAATTATGTTTCTATAAAAAAATGGCGGACATAATTCGACAATTCTACTAGATATAGGACATACATACTTTTCGCAGATTTCAAATTTCAATCTTATTTGCCAGATCTAAATATAAGTAAATATAAAATTGCTCTATCTAGCTTGAGAGAAACTGCACATAGATTAGAAGCGGAAGCTGGCAGATGGCATACACCTGTTGTAACCACATTCTGAAAGAAAATGTTTAGTCGGTAATGTACTTGAAGCTGAATTTTACTTCGTTTCAGAACTTCCTTTCCATAAATATTTAAGAAAAATACTTAAAAGAATTATTATATTAGTAATTGAAGACCAAATATGTTGAGCTAAATGTGTTGAATTATGTATGTTAAAAATCGTTAATATATGTTTACAATGCAATGAAAGTTAGGAGATGACTTTTAACAGTATTATACACACCATTATGTCAGTATGTTGTATATACTTCGCCTGGTGAACTAGTCAAATCTGTTCGTTATTTAAATTACATATTTCTGTTAATATCATGTTTTTGTTGCTTGTTTTTTTTGCCTGTCTGTTGTATGATTAGAGTGTCAATTTATTTAAAGTTGGTTAATTTATTCTTATACACTTTCACGACTATCAATATTTAAATTTCATACTATGCATAGTATCATACGTGTATTCCCTGCATGTATGTACCACTGTTTATTACGTAAATGTATACTCATGTGCATTATTGTGTCAATGTATCCAGAATAAACTGTAAACTGTGTGTTAAATATAACGTTGACTGATTTTCAAAAAATGTTTTCAACAATGTCTATATCGAGAGTTGAGAACCAGAAGGTACCAAACACCATTGAAATCAACAGCATTGTGTCCACCAGGTGTCGCTTCTCGCAACTAACCTGTGTGATTTCGCGCTGTGCATGATGGGTAAGCACTATATTAATATGGCGCCAACTGGAGCATGAGACGCTTCTCTTAAACATTACCAAAATCTTCATACAGTCTTGTAGGACGTAACTATGTGCAAGTAACTCAATTTGTGCATCGTTTAATTCAATTTGAAAATATAATCCGCCGTTGTTTTCAATATTAAAAAACGTTTTTATCTCTATTTGCTCACTTTTACATAGTGTACGAAAGTAAAAGTATAAACTGCATGACAACTCAAGTAAAACGCATTTTATTGCACGAACAGGTATAAACACAATGCTTTGAGTGTTTGAAGTTAATAATGATGATATAGTTATCATGGTTAAACATGGTTTTAATAAGAATATACGGACATTGTCTTTGTTTGGAAATTATTTCACTCATCCGCGGACTATATCTCAGTGTATGTACCATTTAGCCAAATATGGATAGTAATCAGTTCCCAGTATAGAGATTAGACGAAAGCAGTGACGTCACACTCCATGTATAGAATGAATCAACAGCTGTTGATACCTTCTGGTTTTTAACCCTCGATATATGCTTTATATTCGTTTTTATATCTTCCGACGAAATAAGCCGTCACTGGCAGACGAAAGATTTCATGTTAGAGAACTAATATGTCATCAGATGAAGCTTTTAACTAACGTTTACTACAATTGGATATATGGTTATTAATAGTAGGTGTAGAAAATCTGAAAAAAAGTAATGGTTCTTAGTAACGCCAGTAGAAGAGGTTTACAAAAGAAAAGACATCTGAATGAAGTATGGGCCAGGACAAGGCCAAACAAGCACATTAAGTACGTCGGTTTGCAAGGTGCGTTCTTGTTTTATCTTGCTGCCAAGAATAAAGAACATAGCTGAAATGTATCCTTATATGCTACCTGAGACTTCCTGTGGCGGTGACGTCATCGGTTGTGATGTCGTCATCAGGGATGTAAGCCGGACTGTTCATGCCGTTCACGAGGGGACATTCCGTGGTCACTGATGACGTCACTGTGGATGGGGTATATGACGAGGTAGGTATTTGCGTGCTAACTGAAACAAACACGCGCTTTTTACTATCTAAAATAGTGTATATTAGTTACCAATCATACTTTCACGCGGGTACGGTATCATTCATTGCACAGAACAAACAGTTGCCAATTTGCACCATTAAAGTTAGAAAGACTTGCTACTTGTGGTACTACTGTTTTTGAAGATATTGTTGATGATGGTGAAGGAGGTGGTGATAATGATGATGATGCCTCTGCTGCTGCTGCTATTGCTGCTACTGCAGCTGATTAGGATGATGATGTTAATGATTTTTTGACAGCAATGAAAATTTTGAATCAATAACACCACAATAAGCCGGTTGCATCGACACCAGAGGCGTCCCACCAGCGGACGTATGCCGGGTACCTGGCGGGAAACAGGCGACGACGCTGATCCGCAGGAAGTAGGGCGTCGTGCCGAACAGCTCGATGTCCACCTCGATTACCGCATGGTTGATCGGCACCCGTTCCGAAGGGAGAAACTTCTGGAAAAAGTGGGAATCGTATATCACACACATCTAAAAGATATTACATACTTAATTATTGTAAATATAAGTCGGTTATAATATAGGTCGGTTATAATTGTTTTTTAACAAGACACGCCCATATTTTCTATAGATGAAAGTACAAAATCACCATGTTTAATCTGCAATAAACAACTATAACAAAATGCAATGGAGTCCGGAACTGACGGCATTCATTTAGTTTAAGAAATTAATGAAAGTAACGTAACATTATGTCTTTATTCTTATTGTTGTTCTTGTTTTCATGTTGTTGTTGCTGGAGGTGTCATTGTGATGTAAAACATAGTGACCTTTCCCCCGAAGACCGGTTTAAGGGTCGTGTCAAATTGGCGCTTCACGGAGACTCGGAATCTGTCCACGTTCGTGTAGGTGACCAGCGACACAGACTCTACAAACACCACCGGAAGTACTATCCGTATGACGGGGTCGTTCTTCCGGATCAGCAGAGGGACGCGGCTGCCAGGGCGGATGTTGTCGATGTTTATCAACGCGTCCTCGTCGTCAGTGAAGATGACGTTGGAGGGGATTGAAAGGCTGCTGGACATGCCCTCCGTCTCCTCGCAAGGGGTCGCCTCCGACACTGCAACACACCAGACAGAACGGTCCATATATAAAGGTCACAACACAATGCAAAACGGTCAACACACCATACAGAACGGTCGACATACCATTCATAACGGGTTGTCTGACCTTTCATTGGATGTAACAATTTAAAATAACGTAAAATAAACGATTACAAGCAATATGCAAGTCAGGCATGTAACCATGACAACTGGTGTAGTACATGGTGGTGTAAAGTGGTGTAAAGAAACATGTACGACCCACCTGTCGTGGAGCTGGATACAATCACTATGCTCGTTGTCGTGGGGACCGTCGTGGTTTCTGTGGGGAAAATATCACAAGTCAGTTATGTTCCATATAATTACATTGTTTACATTGCACTCGAAGAGCGGAGGCCTCTGTTATGGCTATATGCCATATATCCAAATGAATCTTGCATGGATCCTGCATGGTTTACAACATTTTGTAGTTTTGATTCTTGATTGAGAAACTTTATGTACAGCGTGTTTCCCTGTTTCTCCTACTTGATACTCATTCAAGCGCTAAATTTACAAGAGTTTACCTATTTCTCCTACTTGGCAGCCGTAGACTTCTACCTTAAGGTACGGCATGCCACCGGAAGTGATGCGCACGCGCAGCGCGGTCACCTTGACAGGCGGGAACCGGAACTTGCTGGTCACATCCGGTGTGGTCAATCGGAACACCTAATAATTCAATACATAATGCTCACGGTGAATATGGTCACCGCATACTGCTGAAGTAAAATAGTAAAGTTGTGGAAAAAGTCGTTGAACAGGCAAGAGATACCTGTATTTAAAATTAAATATTTAACAATCCATATACTCTATGATAAAACCACGAGTTGCACGGAACAAACTATGATTTAAGCCACACATGAACGTTCAATTTTAGTAAAATAGTGCTTACATGGTGTAGATCTCAGTCAAAAACAAGTACCCGTATTGAATGATATGCATGATTCGCATTTAAACCCTAAGTTTCAATATAACGTTTATGGTTCTAAACGTATTTTTTTTCAACAAAAAGGTGATAAGATCACAGAAACTTAGATGAGCTTCTATCACACGAATTATAGCCAAAATGGAAGAGAAATCTGAGTATATATGTGAAAATTCACTTCATGAATAAAAGACATCGACACTTTTTCACTTCGTCTTTGACAAGGGACGAATTTCAGGAACATATGTTGTAAGAATATTTAGAAGCGATACCTACTGTGTTCCGTAGAACTAAAATTATTGTAAGATCATGATGAAAACCCAGAGAAATTAACATTTTCTTGCACTGCACTCTTTATCCGTCCATAAGTATGCGAAGCCCATCAATTCATTATAAAGGTAACGTACATGTAGTTTTATTACATCAGTATACGGTGACCATATACACCGTGAAGATGAAAATCGCTTAGGACATTCTGCTGAAGTAAACACATGGTCTTTAGAGTAGAAATATACGGTCCAAAACTGACTTGTCTCGTTATTATGAATGTTAGGTGTAGAACACTGGCCTAATCAAGAAGGCAATTTCAAATCCTCCAGTAAGTAAAAGCTCCATCATTTCATGGGTATTTCAATAAGAAAGAGTCACAGTGCGCGCGCACTGAACGGATGTCACTGTTACCCGCGGTCTGCCGTCGGTGTCGTACTCGGTCTCCCAGGCGCCGCCCGGCGTCCGGTACTCAATGAGCGCCTCGAGGGTACTTCCGCTCAGCCCCACTTGCTTCACCTGCATCTCGGCCCTGAAACGGGAACCAGCGCGATCTCAAACACGGACAAACTGTCGTCATATACGGGTATTAACGGGACTATGTTAAGGAAAAGGGTCTCACTGGACCGGTGTTATTTATTTAAATACTAAGTAATCTGAAATGAAGATATTATTAATGGTGTATTATAACGGTTAAAATAAGGTATATATATTAAGGGGTGGGGGGGGGGGGGGGAGTTTTCGCATTCTGAGATAAAAATCAATTTATAATATGTTTCGTTTTTGTTTAGCCCTTTCATATTTACATTTTGACGTCAGAGTTGCGAGTATTTTGCATAACCAAATTTTACACACGTTTCCGTAGAAAGCAGAAGAGCGCAGTTGGTTAAAGCGCTGTCTGCTGTCACTTTCTTCGTATGGCTCCTAAGTCGTGAGTTTGATACCCGCTTGGGTTTTAATTTTTACAAACGTGTTTGCTGATTTGTTTGATCAAATATCTCATTATGTTATATATTATTTATTCTCAATTTATTGTACAATTTTAGTATAGCGCATTGCTATCATCTAATATCATAGAATTTGTAAGAAAGTTCACTACGGCCTACGATATATATTGTCCAGAGTTCAGACCACACAGAGAGTTTTCCAGATTTTATTAGTTGAATCGTCTCCACCCCCTGTACGCCGGTAAACCAATTTGCAGATGATAAATCAAATTTCAGAGAAAACATGTCGGACAAATTACTTATTACCATAATTTATTTTAAAAAACTCATATCTTTAAGGTAAGATTCAACATTTAAAATATCGCACAAGATACAATGATATTTTGAACGTATAATACGCTGTTACAATCGATTCCTAATGGCAACTATTTTGCCAATTTAGTATGAATTTGGTTAAGAATGTAGAAAAATCAGTAAAGTTGGCAATATTTTATGTAAAAAAAGTACTGACCAATTAATGTTTTTTAAATTATTAATGTACGACCTTACGTATCAGCCATTCTTCTTTGTAGATCTGTTTCATGCGTTGTTTAAATGCACCAAACACGCGTTATATTGTTTTTTCAGGGGACAATATAATTTAAAATTGATAAAGCCCTAACTTTTAGGTGATAAAGTCCAAACTATTTTTTAAAACTGAATGGATAATAACCAAACTTGTACAAGAGTGCTTTATGTAAATGCTATAAATGTATGCATTTAAACCATGTTGAGCGAGATTTTAACATTGTTGACCACAAAAAGTTCACTAAAGCATTGTGCAACAATTTTATGAAAGTAAACATTGTAAAGGTTTTTATCACAGTAATACTTTACTGCAAACGAAATATTCAAAGGGACTGCCAATATAAAAACTGGAAAAAGTGCGGGACCAGATCTTATCTTAAATGAATTTATAATAAATGGCAGAGATGAACTTCACCCGTATTTGCTTAAATTATTTAACAAAATATTATGTTTTGGATATTTTCCAGATAAATGGACCGAATGTTTTATTGTACCTATACATAAGAAAGGAGATTTAAATGACCCAAATAATTTTAACCTTGATAACCATGTTAAGTGTCATAGGTAAATTGTTCGCAAATTTGATTAAAAGTAGGCAATCAAATTGGGCTGAACATTACCATGTAGTGCTGGAAGCACAAGCTGAATGTCGAGCGAAAATGGGGACAACATATAACGTACTTGCCCTTCACCGTCCGCATACATGGGTAGGAAGCATTTTAACATGCCTGTATCAATACCACGTGCAACTTTTGAGTACAATATATCCTCCATGTCATTGATATACAAAGAAAAAAGAATCGGAAACAAAATACACGCCTTGTCTTAGACCTAAATGACTCTCAAATGCAGTTCCGATATCATTATGATGTCATACTTTTGTGTCCACATGAGAATACATTGCTTTTATAACTGTAAAACGTCGTCCTCGAATACCGAGTCGGTATATTCTGTACCAAAGATATCCCTTACAATGTAATCAAATGCCTTTGTAATGTCAATAAAACAATAAAATTGCTTATTTTAATTTAAATCTGTTATTAAATGGCGAAGGACAAATAGGTGCCAAAATCAGCACACATAATGACTTCATATTATCGGACACAGGGATACTTGACTTTTTAACTATGAGTAAAATAAATATGATAAAGTACTGGTTTAAGGTGATCTGTGCGCCAGAACATAAATCCATTAAAATGATAAAATTATGCTAGACGATATTGAAAGTAATCCCCTTAAAACCAACTGGGCAAGTTAAGTGAAATGTAGTTAAAGTTCGTTGGGATTCTATCATGTCTGCTTGGCACAAGGTGTTGGTGATCTCAATGGTTTCTGTTTTGTGTTTAAGCAAAGAATTACTGACACTTTTGTCCAAGGTGTAGAAGGACGCATAAATGGCTATTCAAGGGCATTATTTTATAGAAATATCTTCTTTTTTTAAACTTCATTTTTACCTTAAATGGCTTAACATCGAGAAGGGAAGGTGGAATAATACCGATATTAGTAATATAGTGTTTGCCCAGTTTGCCCTGTTCTCGAAGATGAAATCATTTTATTTTTGAATGTAACATCTACTCACAAACACAAAATACAATACATATATCAGTTCATTATAGACGTCACCCAAGCATGTTAAAAGCCACAGAGTTATTTTCCTCACAGAATCCAAATACTATCAAGTTACTAGCTGTTTATGCATGTACGTAGAGCTTTTAAAATAACAAATACTGTCCGTACATGATGATTAATGCTTTTTTATTTAGTTACATGCAGTGCAGATGACTTTTATGAATACAGTGCATATTACTTTAATGTTTATCTTAGATATACATTATTCTTGCAAAGCATGAGAATACAGTACCGATAACTTTAACGTATTACTTAAATTTAATATAAATTATTATTGTTAAGCATGAGAATACAGTACAGATCACTGTTATGTATTACTAAGATAAAAATTATTTGTGTAAAGCATGAGAATACATTACAGATCACTGTTATGTATTACTAAGATATACATTATTTTTGTAAAGCACGAGAATACAGTACATAATACTTTTATATAGTACGCGCAGATATATATAAAGTTTATAAACAAATGTATTTCTCTTTCTTAAAGCATGATAATATTATTTGTTCCTATTTGTATAATTGTTATTCATGACCATCATGGGCCATGTCGGCCTTAATCGGCCTTAATCGTTTTTATATGCTACATTGTACAATGTTTTAATAAAAAATATTTTTCTTCAATTACATATAAGAAAAATATGTATATGTAATGAAAATATGTAATGAAAAATAGCACAAAACAAATCTTCCTTCGCAAAAAAATAATCATTTTATCGCGCAGTTTGAGCTTTATCCAGTTTAAGTTTTGACTTTATTTACAAATGTTCTTCAAACAGTTCGGCTTTATCCATAAATGAGCATACCATTTCAAGATATAACTGATTTTAACCCAGAAACCACTACGATATCAACTAATAAACGCTTGAATGCCCTTCTAGATATATTATATCACTACTCTGTAACGGTTTAGTTCATTAACGCGTCGATTTAGATGCCAAAAATTAATCAAATACGTTGTATTTAAAAAAAAATTAGTTTGTATTTCTCCCAGACAATTGTTATAGTTCTTCTTAGAAAGACGTAGATTTCTGGTAATACACTTAATACATAATGGCGTTGGACATTACCTTATACATGTGTACAATAATAATGGCGTTGGACATTACCTTATACATGTGTACAATAATAATGGCGTTGGACATTACCTTATACATGTGTACAATAATAATGGCGTTGGACATTACCTTATACATGTGTACAATAATAATGGCGTTGGACATTACCTTATACATGTGTACAATAATAATGGCGTTGGACATTACCTTATACATGTGTACAATAATAATGGCGTTGGACATTACCTTATACATGTGTACAATAATAATGGCGTTGGACATTACCTTATACATGTGTACAATAATTTTGTATATATACTCACTAAAATCGCCGAAAAATCAAAATATGTACCTACCTGTCAAATGCGGACGACATTTTTTCTCTGAAATTTGATTTATCAACTGCAAATTGGTTTACCGACGTACAGGGGGTGGTCTCGAGAAAAAGACAAATAATCGATTCCAAAAAATCACATACACGGTCAATATTCTCAAACACCTGCGAGACAGCGTATCACACTCACGACTACGCATCTTCTTCATCTAAAACTTAGTGTTAACTTACTTGAGTGTTTACTAAAATATTCAAGCATAAAACGAGATACGAATGTTAATGATTTGTATAGGCATTTGTGTTTTTAAGATCAGGTCTATATTAATTTCAACTATGTTCATAGCCACGTGTTGTGTAATTTCTTACCATGATAGCTTAATACGCATTTCTGAACATAGGTTATTCTCAACATTAATTATAATATTATTTTACAAATATACTGTCATCATAACAATCAAAGGATGGTTTTACATTATAATTTTTGTACAAAATCGTACAATCCCTCATGAATTTTGTGCACGCACGTACCGGAAGTTGATGGTTATGAACGGCGAAGTGTCGGTGGGCAGGGGCCACCAGGGCTCGTCGTCGAAGGTTCCGTCGCCGGACAGCAGACCCTGGGAGCTGTACTCGAGGCGCGCCCCGGCCGCTAGGGGCTCCAGACAGACTTCTGTAGAAGAGAGAGGTATAAATCAGATGTGTGTGTCAGCGTGCCATTCATATAAGATAATTGATGCAGGAGTTGTTTGTGACAATGTATTCATTAAACATATCATAAAAAATACACAAATATTTGCAGAAATTAGTCCCTTCTACTAGATTTTCATATTTACCAAGGGTGATCGCTAGGTTGTTTACATGAAGCAGCAATTTTATTCTTCAAACACAACAATCCATATATTCAAGACGCATTTTTCGTAAAATAGATTTTCTAAAAAATCAAAGAATTGCAATTGCAAAATGTTTACTCAAAAATATTAGCAAAGAAAATTGCAATGTTAAATGTTTACTCAATTATACGGCTAGTTTCGGGACAATTTTGAAAGCATTTCAATGCATCTACTTCAATAATAACGTGGTAACCTCCCGTTTACAATCAGCAAATTGTTAAGGGGCGCCAAAGGGGCAATCAAAAGACCATATTTCGGCTAACACTTATGTTAGTATTCGCATTATCACCGCTAATCTGGCATAGAATTTAATATTACATCATACATAATGATGATGTAGGTAATAGAATTTAGAATATTATAGAGCAATTAAAATCTTGAGGTGTTTAGCACAGAAATCGCATTTTCAATTGAAAGAAAATAACACGGATACTACTAGTTTTCAATTAATGCTTAATGATTACCCCTTTGGCACCCCTTATATGGAAAAATCCATATGACGTCATGAGAAGGTATTCACATCCTCGTAAACAGAAGGAACCAAGCTTTGTTCTGCAACACGCATGTTTTAAAGTATAACTTACGCGATTGAAAATAGAGAAAAACTACTAAAACATCACATATATTACTCGCAAACCAGTATGTCGAAATAATTGTCTTAAATCTACTTGTAGCTTAGTGCAGCCTTAATATTCGATATGCTATTGCAATCGCTATTTGTGTTATATAAGCACATTGTTTAGTTTTACCATATTTTATTGCAGCATTAATATTCGATATGTTATTGCAATCGCTGTTAGTGTTATATAAGCACATTGTTGTGTTTGACCATATGTTCCTCATTGTGTTCAGCAGTAAGTTCAATACATTGTCAGATTTAATATTAAACTGTTAACTTGTTGTGCTTTGTGCATGCACATATACTACTAGTACTACTTTGTTTTGTAATTTCCTTGAAATTCTAAAAGCATTATTTTCTTAGCATTTGAACTATTACTTTAAAATACCTGGTGTTGAACCTGTTGTAGTTGAAGAGGAAGTGGTCGTCGATGACGTCACAGGAGAGGGAGTGTTCGATGACGTCAATGAAGAGGAAGGGGTCGTCGATGGCGTAAAGTGATCAATATGAGTTGAACCTGGTGTAGTGGAAGAGGAAGGGGTCGTTGATGACGTCACAGGAGAGGGAGTCGTCGGTGACGTCACTGAAGAAGAAGGGGTCGTTGATGACGTTACAGGAGAGGGAGTCGTAGGTGACGTCACTGACGAGGAACTTGTCAAAGAGCTTTCAGAGGACAACGTCCCTGTAGATGAACTTGACGACGACGGCGTCGTTGTGAAAGAGCTGGTGAAAGTTGACGTCTCTGTGTAGCTCACTGTGGGAGCCGGTGTCTTCACTGGAATAATTATACATGTACAGTATAGCTCGGGAAAATTGTTCTGACAATCATGAACTCTATTTCACGCTTGATTTAATTCCTGTTATAGTACTCGGTTGTGTTCGACCACGTGTGTTTCGTCTTTCATGGTACAATGAAGTTCTGAATTTGCAGTGGAATACTCGTACATCGACTGGACATGATTTCAGTAGGGACACTACTATATCTCAATAGATATGTAATATATTCATAATACTTACAGTTCAGTGTCCGAAATATATAGCCTGTGTTTATACTGATATTGTTAACCAATGCTGTACGTAAATAAAACAGTACATCGCGTTATACGATTTTTATTTATGTCAGATCAATACCTACCTAGCGGTTGGAAACAGGCAGTCACTATGAGCCCGCACAGTTTGATGGGGGTGCCGGCGGCGGGGATCAGTTTGATCTTGACGACCTGCGCATGCTTGCCGGTGGGGGTGGAGAACTCCACGTCCGAGGGCACGGTTGGTTCGCTGAGTAACCGTACAGGCTGAAACATTGCGCGCAGAACTGAGAAATGTTATGTATGTAATTTAAGAAACTATTTTCGATTGGCTAATAAACAGCGATTTGGAGTTCCGATGCATATGAATTTAACCTAGAGGGCGTGAGGCCAAGTAGTTTATTATACCGCATCAGAATTACAAATCGTTGTTTATTAGCCGATAGACAACGATAATGCGAAAATTGTTTCGATTCTAGCATAATCTGACAACATTTGCTGCAATTTCAATGCGAACTATATTTTACAGTTTCGGAACTATTTTTTCTTGTTGTGTATTGGTAGTTTAACAATGGAGAATTTTGTTCTTTCTCTATAGAAAACTCGGCGAGTTTCATGTTAGAATACAAATACCATTCTGTACCGAATTGTTGATGACCATAGTATGAATTACGGTAACTTGCACGTAACGTGTCGGATGAAAAGGTGTGAAATTCACGTAGTACGTAGGACTACGGTATGCTAAGTGGACCAAAACAGATGTCAGGTCAGGTCAGACAGGTTCTGTTAGGGGCAGGTTTACACTACACTTATATAAAATAGTTATTTTGCAGGAAATACAGACAAATATATGAAACGACAGGATGCCATTATCAACAAATGTCCGTGCTTACATACTAATCTGCATATGATACCAAATACAAGGGACACCATCATACCGGCATAAAGGAACTCGGGAGGTACTCGATCATCACTATGGACACGCCGCGAACGGTCATCTGCACGTTCGTAACCAAGGCGTCTCCGGCGCTGAGAATGGTCAACGTAAGTCTGGGTAGAACGTCAAAGTCCGCCGGCTGCCAGCACGAGACGGGCCCAGCTTCCGGTAGCAGAGCGTCTTCCGGCTCGCTACCCGGTTTGGAGGAGGAGCCCTCGACGCGCACGTAGGGGGAGTCACCGTCCAGCATCCGCTCCGTGCATTCTGTGGATACCGAGGTGTTTTATGAACAAAACTATTTATCAGAACTGTTGATTCAAGTATCAAAGGGCAAATGCAACAACGCTGAAGTAATAATTATTTGCACAATAAATCTAAATTAGTATTAAGCTTGAGATCAAAAGATCTATGTAACATGTTCAATCAATAGATCCACAATGCACTCACCAGTGGGTGTGCTCACGACGACCGGCGTGGTGGTCTCGACCCGCACTGAAATATTTAACACTGGAGTTAGGTTTGTGGAAAATAGAGTATCACTGGATTCTGTAGTGTTGTAAGGTAATTGAGCGATTGGTGTAGTACAGTTAGATACCAGTTTTCTTTTAAGACAAAATCGTCGCCACTTATATATGAAGGAGCAGAGAAATGCCATGTCTTACCAAGACACAAACACTTTCGAAGAAATTACTGAAAGGTGGTGTTGGTTTATGGTGCGGCGGTAGAGTTTGTCGGTCTCACTTGAACGGTTCATACAGGAAGATATAATTATGATACAGTATCATGAAGCCGTTACGTTTACTGTGCAGCCAATGGCAGTTTTGTTGGGTCAGAGATCCCATACGGTTCGTTAAAAGGGAGATATATATATATTAATATACAGTATCAAGAAGCAGTTCTAAATCATACCATCTACGCACGCGCTTATCTCCAGCTCCACGTAGTAGGGCCGGGTGGGCCGCACTCGAGAGGTCAAGGTCACCACGACACTGTCAACTGTAAGTCCGGCCACGCTGACCGTGTCCGTGGGGGCGAACACCTGAGGGCAGCACCGGAAGTATGGTAGACGCATTAATACAATAGACATTTCCAAAATTGTCAATCTGCGAAAATGCAAGTTAATCTAGTGTTTTATCCGATCATTGTACTCGAATATTGTACGCGTTTAACGGTTGATCTGTTTTACAAAAAAAGATCCGAAAGTAAAGCTTGTGAAGTGTTTGTGATAAATGTATTTACATGACAAGTGCGCCGAACAATTCAGTCATGGCTTCCCGATAGGCTTAACGCCTTGTCGTTTAAATTTCGTCGATCGGTCAACTGATTAAAGAAATATAGGATCTGACACAAGTTGTCATTTCATACTATATTTTATTAATCGAGTTCAGGAATTTTGTTAGTATGGGAGCCTTTAATAACGCGTGTCAGATCTTTTTATAACATGCTATTAAACGAAATAAAACCATTCTAATTTTACTAAAATAAGTTGGTAAATCCTCAAAGTTATGTACTGACGTGACGTCATTGCATGTTGACGACGTCTTTTCACCAAAATAACGTCATGCATATTGTCAGTCAAAGAATATGTAGCCCATGAAAACGCTCAAAATATTATCTTACACATGTGTAAGATAAAAATATTCGTAATGGCTGTATAACACGGAAAACAAGGTAAAGCATGTGATAAATTATATTTTAAAAGTAGGCCTTCGGCGTCTTTCACATGAGTGTGTGATTCAAATACTGAATAAGTTTTTTGGGGTTCAATGTAAAATCCAAGATGAATGTTACCCACCTTGCCTCCCTGTACAGGAGTCAGGAACAGCTGTCGGGTCTTCCTCACCGACACCGTGAAGCCGGCCACGTTATCCGACACCGGCAGCCAGATCGACTCCACAGGGGTGCCCGCCGGAAGTGCCACTGTGATCTGTAACAGAGGCATACCTAATAGTGTCAGCCCCGGCATCCAGTGAAATCCGTACAAAAAACAATGTTTCCATCCCTAATCTGGGAGCTTTCGAACGATCTGTGTCAAAATACACCAAGAACTGGTTCTACCCAGGAAACGGACTTGAACATGTCTCAAAAACGCCAGGCTTTCGACACAATCGAGCTTAAATAAATACCGGTAGGTTCAAAGCAAACTAAACAACCAAAGAGACCGATGATTACCCGTGAATGTTACAAGAAGTTAGGGAAACTCACCGTAAGGACGCTCTTGTAGGACTTGAGCGGGTCTCCCCCGGGCCGGATGTTGTCCTTGCTGGCCCGCACTTCCGGGTCGTCGACGCTGATGTCCCGGCGGTGAACGGCGCCGGGGGTGGACATGGCCTCGATATACACGCAGGTGGATGGGGTGACCGGGGTACCCGCTGCAAGGAAACATCGTATACATATAGAAGAGTCATTGCTTGATGAACTACATAGATAGGGGGTGGACATAGCCTACACATATATGCCGGCGGGCGGAGTGACCAAGATACCCGCTACAGTGAGGTATCATATACTAGAGAAATATTAGAGCTTAAGGCAATGCATGTGTATCGACCATAGTTAAAGTAAGAACCGCCTGCACACTCTGAACATTACATAAAGCATGCAGTTGCGTTTTGTTGTTGTTGTAGTTGCTGTTTCAATTACATATATTACGCACTGGTGAGAACGAAAACTCAATAGGCGATCTGGTGAAAATGTCATACACTGTTTGTTATCTAGCGCCATTGCTGAACGGGGTCTGATTCGCGATGCTCTTATTGGATTGCATCAGTCTATGTTTCACCTTTGACAACACTTTTAATATAAGTGAGCACGGAAAACAATTGAAGAGGTAAACATCGGAATGTATGTTTTCGGACTTTTTTCCAATTAATATTTATTTAGCATCTAAAATTTCGGACAAGAGATAATTATTTTAAGTGTCCGAAACCACTGATGATATCGTCTGGACGTAATAGAGGGACACTGGACGGGGAAGCCGGAAGTGGCAAGTCTACGTACGCGGGTGCGCGGTGGTGATGCCGCATCCCTCCTCGTCACTTCCGTCCTGGCAGTCCACGTCGCCGTCGCAGCGCTGACTGGAGCGCACGCACTTCCCGTCATCACAGGTGAACTCGCCCGGCTTGCAACCTGTGGTAGAGACAGGGGTTTATAGTGAGCAGTGAGTAGAGATAGGGTAGCATGTCTCTACGATTGTACCATGTTAAAAAAAACTTGATCTTACACGACAATTTTATTTTGCGACGAATATAAAAAAAGAGTTTAAAGGAACTTAAAAAACAATTTCCATGAACTGCGATGTTGATTTTGGAATAATATGACTGTGGTAGTGGTGGAATAAGATGGCGGCGGTGGTGGTGGTGGTTATGGAATAAGATGACGGTGGTGGTGGTGGTGGAAAAGATGTCGGTGGTGGTGGTGGACTAAGATGGAGGTGGTGGTGGCGGAATGAGATGACGGTGGTGGTGGTGGAATAAGATGGCGGTGGTGGTGGTGGACTAAGATGACGGTGGTGGTGGTGGAATGAGATGACGGTGGTGGTGGTGGTGGAATAAGATGACGGTGGTGGTGGTGGTGGTGGAATAAGATGACGGTGGTGGTGGTGGAATAAGACGACGGTGGTGGTGGTGGTGGTGGAATAATATGACGGTGGTGGTGGTTGACTAAGATGGCGGTGGTGGTGGTGGAATAAGATGGCGGTGGTGGTGGTGGAATAAGATGGCGGTGGTGGTGGTGGAATAAGATGACGGTGGTGGTGGTGGACTAAGATGGCGGTCGTGGTGGTGGACTAAGATGGCGGTGGTGGTGGTGGAATAAGATGGCGGTGGTGGTGGTGGAATAAGATGACGGTGGTGGTGGACTAAGATGGCGGTGGTGGTGGTGGTGGAATAAGATGACGGTGGTGGTGGAATAAGATGACGGTGGTGGTGGTGGTGGTGGAATAAGATGACGGTGGTGGTGGTGGACTAAGATGGCGGTGGTGGTGGTGGACTAAGATGACGGTGGTGGTGGTGGAATAAGATGGCGGTGGTGGTGGTGGAATAAGATGACGGTGGTGGTGGACTAAGATGACGGTGGTGGTGGTGGTGGTGGACTAAGATGGCGGTGGTGGTGGTGAACTAAGATGACGGCGGTGGTGGTGGAATAAGATGGCGGTGGTGGTGGTGGAATAAGATGACGGTGGTGGTGGTGGTGGACTAAGATGACGGTGATGGTGGTGGAATAAGATGTCGGTGGTGGTGGTGGAATAAGATGGCGGTGTGGTGGTGGAATAAGATGGCGGTGGTGGTGGTGGTGGAATAAGATGACGTTGGTGGTGGTGGAATAAGATGACAGTGGTGGTGGTGGTGGTGGAATAAGATGACGGTGGTGGTGGTGGACTTAGATGGCGGTGGTGGTGGTGGACTAAGATGGGGGGGATTATATTAAATATTATTAAAATAACTCATAAAGAATATATATTACAAAAATAAATTATTAGAACTAAATGTAGTATCGTTTTAAACTCATTACTAAGGCCACATGTCCGTATGACAGGTATCCGGAAAAAAAAGTAATCTCCTTGTCTCGTCTTAAACGGTTGTTTTTCATACATAAATACCACCACGTGTTCTCTCAATGGATAC
The DNA here is from genome assembly GCA_027627225.1 of Congeria kusceri. Taxonomy (NCBI): domain Eukaryota; kingdom Metazoa; phylum Mollusca; class Bivalvia; order Myida; family Dreissenidae; genus Congeria; species Congeria kusceri. Next base: position 801,429 of record CM051038.1, on the reverse strand, counting down.
TTAGTTATCTGACTGAAGAGAGGTCATAAAAATACCAAAGCCACAAACCGCTGGGATCTTATCAAATTGCCCTTAGAACAATCCCGCTAATCCGTGCAATTGCGTAATGCATTGATGATAAATGTTCTGTTCTGATGATAAAGATCTACATGCAGAGACAACTAACATCTCACACTTTGTCTGCGCCTCAAATTAAAGTTTATCTCATATTTTAAAATGTTGTTGTCTCCGTTGTTGTTCTTTGCCAATCACCCTATGAAATTTCGCCACCTTACTGAACAGAACAGAACAATTCTTTATTTTGTTTCACATATTACAAAACATAAATATTTTGTAATAACATGTGAGCATATATAAACACAAAAAGCAAAAAAAAATACACAAACAATATTTAGTGCAACACTTCATGTGGGAAAGTGGTCACGGTTAGATGCTTCCTTTAATAACAAAAATAATTTTAATGGAAGAAATTTAGCAGAGAAGAAGTAATTTTAACAATACATATCACATCGTGTAACATATTAAACTATACACTGACATTACGCATATTTATGTAAGTTTATCATGCAAATTTATTTGAGCTTAATGTAGTTTTATTTAATAGAAAGAAAAACATCTATTTAGAATGATGAAGATCGAGATTTCAATTTAAATAATTTCTAAAATCAAATACATCTTAAAATGTATTGTCACAACACTAACAAACACATGGAATAAAAACAACAACAACAACGAATAAAATAATTATGATAATAATGATAATAATAATGATGATAATAATAATAATAATAATAATAATAGTATCATGGTATTACTAAAATAAAAAACATGATAATAATAGTGCGTGTAATAATGTCAAGGTTATATTAATAATAGTAAAAGAGTAAAAAAAAGTGGTTACTTTAGTATCTTCGTAAATTTGTAAATTTGTAAATCTTGACTATTAATATTATTTTACATACCACAAAAGGTCGACATAAAATGTACAATCACGCTATACACAAAAGTTGGTATTTCTCGTATCCTATACATGTACACTTCCTGTGTGTTGTGAATGCAATTTCTCACTTCAAAAAATGCCAATAGTTAGATCCGTACACGAAATATGTACAAATAATGTTATATAAAATTTTGCAATTACGTTGAAGTGTCTTCTCATTTATCAAATACGTGTGCACTTATTTGCAAAATAAACTCAAGATTAAAAAAATATACATTTCATTATTATGAGTGCGATTTGAGTCTCAACACAAACAAATATTTCTACGTACCGTTAAATTAATCCACATGTACATTACTCTCCCATTGAAGCGATTAAAGTTTGGGAGTGCAACAGTTGGGGAACTAGTTTCGAGAGGTTTTTATTTTCGACTAGGAGCATCAATTTCTTTGTTTTATTTTCTAGAAATTGTTGATTATTGCTATAAATTGACATCGTTAGATTTAACACAATCAGATCGCAGTTCTATATTTCGTTCGAGGTTTTATATGCTAATACTTTAGTTGCTACACATTGTGTACAGATCTCTTATGGAACCCCTGCGTTATTACTACTACGCGGTGGCGTCTGGGATTGGTCATTTAATAGTGCAGGAATTTCATTGACGGGAGTCTTGTATAAACGTGAGACGGTAGTGCGATAATTCATTTTTGTTTCAATGTTGCTCGATGTGTACAAGACAAAATACAAAGTGTTGCGAAGGAGTTGGATTTTCGTGCAGAACCGGAAGTATGTTTTCTTTTGATATTGTTGGCTTATTCTCCATCTGTATTTATGTTAGTCAAAAAAGATATGGAATAAGATGGCGAAGAAAAAGGATGGAATTCTGTTAATGATAAATGAACACGATGCACGAAACGGATTTTGCAGTGTTGGTTTTAATGTTATCGATTGTGTTTAACAAATAGGCCAAACATGTGTGCTTCGGACAACGGGCTCAACACGATAGGTAGGGTTGGCAGTTTTTTTAAAACTTTTGTTGGAAGACACATTTTGGTCAAAAATTATCTAAAATGTTATGAATACGGATTTCACGGAAAACAGTCGTCACCAAAACAAAAGGTATCGGGTGGTTTTCGCTAGGTAGGGTCGGGTTGCCCGAAGCACAGACTTTTTTGTTTGGCCTATGACGTGATGCTCGTATAAGTGGTTGTTTTAGTAGTAAAAAGATTGTAGCGCCGACGCGTGGTTACTCACTGCAGCTGCGTTCATCGGTTCCGTCGGCGCAGTCCACGACGCCGTCACACTGGCGGTACTTGTCCAGGCACTCGCAGCTGCCGCACGTGAACAGGCCACGCCCATCGCACGTGCAGTCTGCAAGAGAGTATCGGCGCGATTTTAAATTCTATATAGTCCATAATTAACATAACCCATTTTGATATACGTTATGATTGTACGATAACTTGTATGTTAGGAAATAAACTACATGTAATATATTTCTATGCTCGTATTCACCCACACATTCTTAAGTCTTAAAACGGAAGAACAAATGAGGCGTGTCGTGGGAAAACCGGACGTAATGCATGTGCGTAAAGTGTCGTCCCGGATTAGCCTGTGTAGTCCGCACAGGCTAATCCGGGACGGCACTTTCCGCCTACAATGGATTTATGTTTAGAAGAAACTTCCTTGAAACAGAAAATACCATGAAAGCGGAAAGTGCCGTCCTGGATTAGCATGTGCACATGCATTAAGCCCGATTTTCCCACGACACGCCTCAAATAATATTATTGAAGCTGTTCTATTCTCTAAATAATGTATTCATGACAAAACGCCATTGGTAATCGGCATATTTGAAAACACACACAAGTACATGTAGTTTTTCTTGAATCTTAGTCTACCCGTATATTTCCTAATAAACGCCCCCCCCCCCCTCCCCTCCAAATTTTAATAAATAACATCAAACCTCCATGCCTTATTAATGCCCTCAGTTTGCTTTAAACACTAAATGCACATGTAAGGACACATGTTTTATAAATATTTTAAAGAAGTGTTTTTACAATATGCTCCAGTGTCATATAAACATGTTTTTAATAAACTGATAACAGGGGCGTAGCTTCCTTTAGGCACTATATGCGCGTGCCTATACATATTTTCCAGAGATGAAAAAAATAAATATGTCAAAAATGCAATAAAAACAAGAGGGAGGATGGGGATCTTCTTGGCTGTGTTGATACTTCATTGTTTAACGAGTCGAATATGAAATAAATTTCATGAAACACACGCTTATTTTACAATTATTTTGTAGAATCGGGGATAAGCTGTAGTTAGTTGTTTGTAGCCACATATGAGTATAAACACTTCTGGCCCAAATAATCGCTTACAGCGTCATTTTGTAGATTCCGCATATTGTGCCTATACATTTTTTTAACCCAAGCTACGCCCCTGGATAATATATGACAGAACACCAAAAACTGGACTCATAATAAGGCCCTCTTTAGGAAAATATAAAGCCCCCCCCCCGGGGTGGGGGTGGGGGCGTTTATTAGGTAATATCTTTATATTTTAGCCTAAGAATGGGTTGGTGAATACGCGCCCTGGTGTCGATATAGTCCATCGTTACGTACTGCAGCCCATTTCGTCACTTCCGTCGCCGCAGTCGTCATGGCGGTCACACCGAAGCGTGTAAGGTACGCATGCGCCGTTCTCACACCGGAAGGTGCGCACCTCGGAACACTCCTTGATCACTGAAATACGGGACCGGAAATAGTGCGGTGCTTTTATAGTTCACGTTCAATGTTTGATTAAATCGAAACGAATGTATTAATTTAATACTATGGGGATCATAATTATGTTGTCATAAGTACTCGTCGTGTATTGTAATTATTTTTTTTATATTATTTTCAGCTTTGGATTTTGTACTGTAGTGATACTACATGTTGTAAGTTAACGGTGTTTTGTTAGTTGTTTATTAAAGTTATTAATGTTTTAAACACTGGCCAGCTAACTATTTTTATTGAAAATAATCTTCTGTATTTGCTTTTTGATAGTTTCGTTATAGGTTTATATGTGGTTTATATGATGGAACTCGGGTTAAAGTAGCTATAATTGTGTACGTAAATAAAAACAAATACTAGTAGATCTGACTGAATAAAATCTTTCTGATTGTAACACTGGATTTCACACTGTCCCACTTTTTTTCCCATCTATCATTACAGTAAATGACTCGCTTTATCTGCTTTGTTAATAAACGCTTAGCCGGAAGTTAACCGTGATAAAACACCCATGGAAGAAATACAGCGCCCTGTGTGCGCCACCTACCGGGGCAGTTGCGTTCGTCCGAGCCATCCATTGGGCCGCAGTCGTACTCGCCGTCGCACCGGAAGCTCAGCGGGATGCAGTACCCGGAGCGGCACGTGAACTCGTCCGAGCCGCAAGTCGGAACTACGTGGGGAAATGTGGAGTGAAACTTACAGGGCGATTCAAATAAGAAATGTGAATATGAAATATAATTAAACACGTGTTTTTTTAAGTAGATAATATATTAGAACTCCGCGAGTCGAATGTGTCGCCTGACGGGGAATTACCAAAGTACGATAAAAGCAATTATGCCAAAAACCGAACTTGATTTTCCTTCTATGCCTTCAAACACTCCATAAAGTTTCAAAATGATAGCACAAAAACTTCTCAAGTTATTGTCTGCACAAGCCTTATTTGAACTGTTTTTTTTAAAAAGAGGGGCATAACTCAAATACGATAAGAGCAATTATGCCGAAAATCGAACTTGACCTTCCTTTTATGCCTAGAAACACTTCCATACAGTTTCATAATGATGGAACAAAAACTAATCAAGTTATTGTCGCCGCCGACAACCCGAAAAGTAACCCCTATATGTCGGCTTTTCAGGCAACACAATAAAGTATAGCATCACTGAAAAAGTACAGTTGATAGCCATAATTATATTATATAGATATGTTTGGACAATCCGGAAATTAAAACTGTGTAATTGCTAAAACAAACTAACCAAAATTACAAATTCATGTATGTTATTTCTGGGAAATGGTAACTGTATTTTGTATGTGTTTTTTTTTCATGTGTACCAGTCGCTTAACAAATAGTCTAATATTAATTTGATCTTAAAGTATTAATTGTTATGGTCAATCCGTGACAGTATCAAACTTAAACACAAATTAAGCGCTATTCGACCGCTGGTCGACTCACCCCCGCAGTCCGCCTCGTCCGACATGTCGAGGCAGTCATAGAATCCGTCACAGCGGAACTTCACACTGATACAGCGGCCGTTGCCGCACCGGAACTCGTCCTTGTCGCACTGCGTCGCTGCAGTGACGTAACAGAGGCGTAGAGAAGCGCTTCCATAGCGCAGAAGAGTGCGCGCGCGTGTGTGTGTGGGGGGGGGGGGGGGAGGCGATTATCATTGATATTATAGTGTATTCCAACCTTACTAGAAAATGTTATGCAAATCCGTTCACAGCTTGTAAAGTTGGTAACATACAGTCAAACGGACAGCCGGCCGGCAGGACAGACGCATGCAGAAACATCACCCTTTTAGCGAAGGTACTGACATAAGTGCAAACGGTTATAACTTACTAATATTAAGATACCATATATCACAGATTTTAAAATCGCCACTTTATAAAAACAGTAAATAGTCTAAGCACAATTAAAGCTGCATAGGATATACTGATGTGCTGACTGGTCAATGACGTAAACCCGGTAACTGTGCATCACTGATAACAGCGCTCGTACATGTGCATCACTGATAACAGCGCTTGTGCCTGTGAATCACTGATAACAGCGCTCGTACAGTGCATCATTCATAACAGCGCTCGTACATGTGCATCACTGATAACAGCGCTCGTACCTGTGCATCACTGATATAAGAGCTCGTACCTGTGCAGTTGTTTTCGTCACTTCCGTCGTGGCAGTCCGAGTAGCCGTCACACACGTACTGATGGCCAATACAGTCGCCATTGGCGCACAGGAACTCGCCCGGCGCGCACACACCCGTGCAATTGGTTCCGGTACACTCGAACTTGCCACGCGAGCACGTGCTGTAGAATATGAACCTTATATTATTTGTCCAATTTGGGTCGACAAAGATTAGGTTCCTCCCCGGGCCCCGGCTTTGTTTGGGGATTATTATCTACTAGTTTTATTTGTTATTGTGTGTGTTAAAGGGACCTGTTCACAGATTGACGATTTGACAAATTTTTAACTGTTTGTCTCTGATTCCAAAAATAAAAGAAAATTGTATACAAGGGAGCAAAATAATACTACGGACCTAGAAAAATACTGTAAAAACTGTTTCGTTCAGGAGTAATCATCCGTTGAAATTGATAAAATTATAATTATAGGAGTTGTGTTCTTTGCAAGAGCATTCTTCCTATCAAATTTGACGACTCGATCCAAGTATTCAGTAATTATAGTTATGTAATAGGTCATCTACTCAAACTGACCATTGTACCTATATAGTTTGAGGACCATGTACCAATGGTTCATCTGTTATTAAGTGGAAATGTTGTTGTTTTTACAAGCACCTGTGACCTTGACCTTTGATCTCTTGATCTCAAAATTGATAGGGGTCTTCCTTCCCTTAAAACTAACCAGCCTACTAAGTTATATGATAATAGGTTAAAAGCGTTCTCTAGATATTGTGTGGAAACGGTTTTTATGTTACAAGCCCCTGTGACCTTGACCTCTGACTGGTTGACCTCAAAATCGATAGGCTTCTTCCTTTCTTCTCGAGTAACCAGCATACTAACTTGGATGATAGTAGGTCAAAGCGTTCTCTAGATGTCCTGCGGAAACAAAATGGTCTACAGAGAAAACAGTTTTCGTGTTACAAAGCCCCTGTGACCTTGACCTTTGACCTGTTGACCTCAAAATTGATAGGCGTCTTCCTTTCCTCCCGAGTAACCAGCATACCAACGTGGACGATCGTAGGTCAAAGCGTATTCTACATAACATGCGGAAACGAAATGGTCTACAGAGGAAACAGTTTTCATGTTACAAGCCTCTGTCACCTTGACCTTTGAACTGTTGACCTCAAAATTAATAGGCGTCTTCCTTTCGTCCCAAGTAACCAGCACACCAACTAAAATTTTCGTAGGTCAAAGCGTTCTCTAGATATCGTTCGGAAACGAAATGGCCGACAGACAGACCGACCATCCCACCGACCGACCGACCGACGGACAGGTACAAAGCAATATGCCCCCACTTCTTCATACGGGGGCATTATAATGCAGTATAAAGAAGTCGGAGTGGCCGAGTGGGTAAGGTAATAGTCTTTTAATCCGGAGGTCCCGGGTTCGAACCCTGGTGGGACCCCAATTTTTTTTTTTTCGTTTTTCTTTCTTAATACTCTTCTTGTTACTATACTTGAGCTTTTTAGTTCCCATGCATAAATCTGTCAAGTAAAGACATTTAATGGCATACTTAATCTGTGAAAATCTGTGAACAAGTCCGTTAAAATGCAAGTTAGAATCGTTATACATACTTTAAAATTTCTCCTATTTTCAGTAAATGCGTTATCCCAACAATATCAACTGAATTTAAATCGACGAAATTTAATAGATGAAAAGTTTATTTTGAATATAGGTTGTAAACGGGTACCGTAAGTTGACAATTCACTCACGTCTTTCAATGTGATTGGTATTTGTGAAGGCGGCCATTGTCATTATCACCAGCAAGCCCATAAATCATAAAAGTATGCGAAAAGTCGCGAAAATCGATGGATGAGTGTGAAACTATTGCATATGATATGGACATATTAAGCAGATAACCCAGTTTCGCGCTCACCACTCGAAATACAAAATGTAAAAGCTACAGAAACATATAATATTATGTTATTTAATCGTTAAACACAAATGAATATTATAACTCTATCAGTTGTTACCAGTTCATGCAGTTGTGGTGGATGGAGGTGCCCGGGGGGTAGGTCTGGCCGCCCAGGGTACACGGGCAGTCGTCGGCAGGCACGCACTTCTCTCCTGTAACAGGCAGGGCAGTCACACAGTGAGTCAGCTAATAGCCAGAGATATCATGTTTGATAATGAAATTATCAGCACGGATATCATGTTTGATCATGGAATTATCACCACGGATATAATGTTTAATCATGAATTATCATGACGACTATCATGTTTGATCATGAAATTATCACAGCGGATATCATGTTTTATCATGAAATTACCACAGCGGATAATCATGTTTGATCACGGAATTGTCATCACGGATATCATGTTTGATCATGGAATTGCCATCACGGACATCATGTTTGATTATGGAATTACCACAGCGGATATCATGTTTGATCATGGAACTGTCATCAGGGATATCATGTTTGATCACGGAATTGTCATCATGGATATCATGTTTGGTCATGGATTTGTCATCACGGATATCATGTTTGATCACGGAATTGTCATCACGGATATCATGTTTGATCATGGAATTGTGTCGGGCCGGCTAGCTCAGTTGGTAGAGCGCTGGACTACAAATCCGAGGATCGCGGGTTCGATTCCCAGCCCGGCCACATAACTTGTGTGGGGATAGGTCATGAAATTATTTCTACGGCCATTCTCCCCTACCTCTGATTCAAGTAGGGCAGTTGTCAGTTACTGGCATAAGTATGTGCACTTAGTACTGGTAAACCAGCTTACCCAGGAAAAGTGTGAGTAGGTTAACTGACCGCCGTTATATGACTTAAATACTGTTGAATACGGCGAAAAATCCACACAAACAAGCAAACGATCATGGAATTGTCATCACGGAAATCATGTTTGATTATGGAATTACCACAGCGGATATCATGTTTGATCATGGCATTGTCATCACGGATATCATGTTTGATCATGGAATTGTCATCACGGATATCATGTTTGGTCATGGAATTGTCATCACGGATATCATGTTTGATCACGGAATTGTCATCACGGATATCATGTTTGGTCATGGAACTGTCATCACGGGTATCATATTTGAACATGGAATTGTCATCACGGATATCATGTTTGGTCATGGAATTGTCGTCACGGATATAATGTTTGATCATGAAATTGTCATCACGGATATCATGTTTAGTCATGGAATTTTCATCACGGGTATCATGTTTGGTCATGGAATTGTCATCACGGATAGCATGTTTGATCATGGAATAATCATCACGGATATCATGTTTGATCATGGAATTGTCATCACGGATATCATGTTTGATCAAGGAATTGTCATAACGGATATCATGTTTGATCATGGAATTGTCATCACGGACATCATGTTTGATTATGGAATTACCACAGCGGATATCATGTTTGATCATGGAATTGTCATCACGGATATCACGTTTGATCATGGAATTGTAATCACGGATATCATGCTTGATCATGGAATTTTCATCACGGATATCATGTTTTATCATGAAATTGTCATCACGGATATCATGTTTGATCTTGTAATTGTCGTCACGGATATCATGTTTGATCATGGAATTACCACAGCGGATAATCATGTTTGATGATGGAATTGTCATTACGGATATCATGTTTGATAATGGAATTACCACAGCGGATATTATGTTTGATCATGGAATTGTCATCACGGATATCATGTTTGATCTCGGAATGTTCATCACGGATATCATGTTTGATCTTGGAATTTTCATCACGGGTATCATGTTTGGTCATGGAATTGCCATCACGGGTATCATGTTTGGTCATGGAATTGCATAGCAGATCCAAACTCAAACATCCTCCTAGGTTTACCACATGTACATACCCAGTTCAACGAATCCCTTGGGGCAGAAGCAGCCCTCGACGCAGGGGCTGGAGTCGGCGGGTGCGTCTTCCGGTCCCCAGCCGAGGGTGGCACAGATCTGCGGGTACGGAGAGCCACACGGCATGTACACCTTCCCGTAGTCGCACTGCAGCGCTGTGGAAACAAACAAATGTCAACATCTGACTGATAGCAACAGGCCTTTGATATCTGTTTAGTTCTAATTATGGAATGTGAATATGTTATTTAGGGGAATACTGTAAACTAAAATTATTTCGCTGGGTCTAAATTTCCCGCATTCTTGATAAACCGCTAATTAGCACAGTCTTTAATTCGCGCATTTCCTATTTATCCACATTTTTCTAACAATCATTCAAAATGAACATGTACGCGGGCTCTTAAATTCGCGCTTTGTTCAGACCGCGAAATACGCGAAATAAAATGATTGTACAGTAGCTAATATAGAACCGTCTCAAGTAGGGGGTGTCCAAAGTAGGTGGTGTGTAACGTAGGGCGTGACAAACGTAAATAGAGAAATATCGAAAGTAAGGTATTTAAGTAAGGAAATGGCTCAAGTATTGGGACGGAATCTGTAGGGCGTGGCTTAAATATGCCCACGACTAAAGTAGAGAATTGCAAAATAAGCGTAATGGGAAAAGTAGCGCAAAGACAAAATTATATCAAAATTTGGGGATGGCGAGTGTTTTAACAGCAAAGGTATTAAGATGGATTAAGGAGAGGGTAGTTCAAATAAAAAAGTGCTTACAGTAGGGATAAGTAGATGATGGATTAAATACAGGACGCCTAAAGTAGGGGATGTTTAATGTAGGGGTTGGATAAAGTAGTGGGAGGATAAAAAAAAGTGGTAGGGTAAAGCAGTGGGCGGATATAGTAGCATGAGGATAAAGTGGTGGGAGGATAAAGTAGTGGGGGATAAAGTAGTAGGAGTATAACTAGTGGGATGATAAAGAAGTTGGAGGATAAAGTAGTGGACTGGTTTGTAATGGGCGGAGGAAGGATTCGGTCTTACGGCACAGTTTCTGGTGACGCCAGCGCACCGGGCTGCCCAGCTCGTTACATTTCTCCGCGAAGTTCGCCAGAGCCGTACACAGACAGTCACAGTCGCCGCCCATGTCACACCTGCAACGCCAAACAGGGGTCAGATATACAGCAACCGCATGAGGGGGGGGGGGGGCGTGTCGTGTAGATGGGGATAGTCGTTACCATAAACAGGCGGGCCTATATATGGTGTAACTGAAGTACTTCTAAAATGCTTTAAATATTAAATGTTACTTCTACTTTTTTGTGTAAAAATTTATGAAAATTTTCAGTGTTTCAAACAAAATTGCTTTAAACGCTCAATTTTGTCTTGTATATACATTTTCACATAGATTTATCACAGTTCTAAAAGTACCATAACATTTTTTCAAACTAATGACGTGATATTAATCTAATACACAATGCAAAACAGGTGGACGTTCACAGCCGTGTCACGTGACATAGAGGCACTGATATGTGGGCGGTTAGTGCAGTGTCACGTAACAGAGCGGCGTTGACACGTGGACGGTAACCTCGGTGTCACGTGACAGAGAGGCGTTGACACGTTGGCGGTCACCTCAGTATTTCATGACAGATAAGCGATGACACGTGGACGGTCAACTCGGTGTCACGTGAGAGAGAACCGTTGACACGTCGGTGGTCACCTCGGTTTCACGTGACAGAGAGGCGTTGACACGTGGACGGTCAACTCGGTGTCACGTGCAAAAGAGACGGTGACACGTGACATGGAGGCGCTACCTGCAGGCGTCGAAGAGGCAGTCCTGGTAGTAGTACTTCTCCATCCAGTCCTCCATCTTGGCTCTGCAGGCGGCGAACACGTCCCCCGTGACGATCAGCGAGCACATCTGGGTGGCCCACGGCTCCCGGTGCTCCACACCCTTTGGTGTGCACGGACAGACAGACGAACAGAGGTTAGCGAGGGGTTACTCAGTTACTTAAATGCTATTTTATAAGATGAAACGTCAGCTTTAATAGTTAGTTAAAAGCCCGACGTATTTTTGTTATCGCTTAGCTTGTCTGTTGAACAGGGAATTAATAGATACAAATGTTTAACTTGTACATGTGAAATGAACTCTATCAATGCAGTTGACAGAAGAAACCCATGTAAGATTACATTAAATATGGAGTTATTCTTTTATTGATAATTTGCTTTGTTTCGCGTGGGCAAAGAGAGTATACGTAAAGAATAACCAGGTCAAAAGTCTTCCATAGGGCGGATAAAAACAACTTAATTTGTAAATCACCGTCACAAGATAAGATCATGAATTGCTTGTATTGTGTTTAGTGCCTGAGAGAAAACCTCAGGTTTTTCAAACAAGGTGGCCTCAGTTTTTGAAGGATTGGTGTACCTGTATATATTCTGTAATGATAGTGTAGATATTCATTCACAGTATATTTTTAGAAAACGTTTTATTATTTAAACATGTGCAACTAAACTAATAACACTCAAATTAGGTTATCACGTGACTCACAAAGCATGGGTCGAGTTGCTCCGGGCGTGGGGTCGGAGCGTCCGCGCAGCTCGTACTCGTCTTCCAGTTGTTGGCGAAGTCCACCACGTTCAGGCCGCCGTCGTTGCTCTGTCGGCCGTCGAAGTTGCCGCACAGACCCTCCACGTTGTTCCTCCAGGAGCCGTCCAGATAGACCGCCACTCGTGTGCCTGCGAGAGAGAAAGGATCGTATGGAACTTGTTAGGAAATTATTTACAAGAGGGACAAATGGCCCTGGGTCGCTCACCTGAGTTTCATTAGTCGAACAATTTTCCGTGTGTTAGATTTTTATACGGATATGGATATACTGATGCGGACTGATGGAAATGCGGCCTTAATCATCATGGTTTGAAAACTTAAGTGACAACAGACATTCAAAATTTTGAAGTACATATTGATATTGAAGCTTTTTCTTCAATTTGACCTAGTGACCTAGTGTTTCACCCCACATGACCCAGATTCAAACTCGGCCGAGATACCATTGGGACAAATGTTCTGACCAAGTTTCATGAAGATTGGGCAAAAAATGTGACTTCTAGAGTGTTATCAAGCTTTTTCTTCAATTTGACCTAGTGACCTAGTTTTTCAACCCACATGACCCAGATTTAAACTCGGCCGAGATATCGATAGGACAAATGTTCTGGCTAAGTTTCATGAAGATTGGGCAAAAAATGTGACTTCTAGAGTGTTAACAAGCTTTTTTTTCAATTTGACCTAGTGACCTAGTTTTTCACCGCACACGACACAGATTTGAACTCGGCCGAGATATCATTAAAGCAAATCTTCTGACCATGTTTCATGAAGATTGGGCAAAAAATGTGACTTCTAGAATGTTAACAAGCTTTTTCTTCAATTTGACCTAGTTTTTGACCCCACATGACCCAGATTCCAACTCGGCTGAGATATCATTGGGATAAATGTTCTGACCAAGTTTCATGAAGATTGGGCAAAAAATGTGACTTCGAGAGTGTTAACAAGCTTTTTCTTCAATTTGACCTAGTGACCTAGTTTTTGACCCCACATGACCCAGATTCGAACTCAGCCGAGATATCATTGGGACAAATGTTCTTACCAAGTTTCATGAAGATTGGGCAAAAAATGTTCTGAGCAAGTTTCATGTTTATTAGCCAAAAAATGTGACTTCTAGAGTATTCACAAGCTTTCTCTATAAGAACAAAGATTCTAAGCAAGTTTTATGTTGATTGGGCAAAACTTGTGACTTTTAGGGTGTTCACAAGCTTTTTCTATAGCCATATAAGGAAAACTGCCTCGCCCCCTGGCGGCCATGTTTATCAACGGATCGGAACCATTTTCCAACTTGGCCAAGATATCATTAGAACAAATGTTCTGAGCAAGTTTCATGCTGATTGGGCAAAAATGTGACTTCTAGAGTGTTCACAAGCTTTTTCTTCGAATTGACCAAGTGACCTAGTTATTGACCCCACATGACCCAGTTTCGAACTCGGTCGAGATATCATTGGGACAAAATGTTCTGACCAAGTTTCATGAAGATTGGCCAATAAATGTGGCCTCTAGAGTGTTCACAAGGTAAATGTTGACGACGGACCTATTCACGACGGACAAAAGGCGATCACAAAAGCTCACAATGAGAGGTGAGCTAAAAAAAATGTATGTTCCTTGTAAAATTATTGACACTTATTACTAATTTGACAAATTATATTAATATAATTCTAGTGTCACTATATAATCCAAATCGAATACTAAAGAAACAGCCGCTGATGTTCATTATTTAGACGTTACTTAACGGATGTATTGTTTCTGACAACAATATGTATGGGCATGTGGTTGTTGCAAGTATCGCAATAAATGTCGAAATCACTCAAATAAAAAAATAAACACTTATAAAAATCAAACAGGTATACATGTATTTATTAAATCTTTGGGAAAGCCCTACCTTCGTCATACTGTACCGTGACCTTCAGTTTGGGCGCCCGGACGAACACCCAAAGTCCCGACTTGCTGATGGTGAGCCCACGCGTCTTGTAGGCATTTCCGGTCACCGTGATGTTGTCCACAGTGGGCGCCATACCCCGCAGCAGCCGCACCGTGACCCCGTACATCCGCACCGTCACCGCCTTCGTGCACGTGACACCTGAGGTTGTATTCCAGAAAGTTCTTTAGTAATATATTGGGCCGTATGCCACACACATCTTGAGTAATATATTGGGCCGTATGCCACACACATCTTGAGTAATATATTGGGCCGTATGCCACACACATCTTGAGTAATATATTGGGCCGTATGCCACACACATCTTGAGTAATATATTGGGCCGTATGCCACACACATCTTGAGTAATATATTGGGCCGTATGTCACACACATCTTGAGTAATATATTGGGCCGTATGCCACACACATCTTGAGTAATATATTGGGCCGTATGCCACACACATCTTGAGTAATATATTGGGCCGTATGCCACACACATCTTGAGTAATCTCTTGGGCCGTATTGCAGAAACATCTTGAGTAATATATTGGGCCGTATGTCACACACATCTTGAGTTATATCTTGGGCCGTATTCCAGAAATATCGTAAGTAATATATTGGGCCGTATTCCAGAAACATCTTGAGTAATATATTGGGCCGTATTCCATAAACATCTTGAGTAATATCTTGGGCCGTATTCCATAAACATCTTGAGTAATATATTGGGCCGTATTCCATAAACATCTTGAGTAATATCTTGGGCCGTATTCCAGAAACATCTTAAGTAATATCTTGGGCCGTATTCCAGAAACATCTTGAGTAATATATTGGGCCGTATTCCAGAAACATCTTGAGTAATATATTGGGCCGTATTCCAGAAACATCTTAAGTAATATCTTGGGCCGTATTCCAGAAACATCTTGAGTAATATCTTGGGCCGTATTCCAGAAACATCTTGAGTAATATCTTGGGCCGTATTCCAGAAACATCTTGAGTAATATATTGGGCCGTATTCCAGAAACATCTTGAGTAATATCTTGGGCCGTATTCCAGAAACATCTTAAGTAATATCTTGGGCCGTATTCCAGAAACATCTTGAGTAATATATTGGGCCGTATTCCAGAAACATCTTAAGTAATATCTTGGGCCGTATTCCAGAAACATCTTGAGTAATATATTGGGCCGTATTCCAGAAACATCTTGAGTAATATATTGGGCCGTATTCCAGAAACATCTTAAGTAATATCTTGGGTCGTATTCCAGAAACATCTTGAGTAATATATTGGGTCGTATTCCAGAAACATCTTAAGTAATATCTTGGGCCGTATGCCACACACATCTTAAGTAACATCTTGAGTAATATCTTGGGCCGTATTCCAGAAACATCTTGAGTAATATCTTGGGCCGTATTCCAGAAACATCTTAAGTAATATCTTGGGTCCTATTTCAGAAACATCTTAAGTAATATCTTGGGTCGTATTCCAGAAACATCTTGAGTAATATCTTGGGCCGTATGCCACACACATCTTAAGTAACATCTTGGACCGTATTCCAGAACAAAGTGTTACACGATGATATTTATCAAGTAATAACCAAGATCAAGTAATGACTTATTATGGATGTACATTGCTTACTACTAAGGTGCATGTACATTGCTTACTACTAAGGTGGATGTACATTGCTTACTACTAAGGTGGATGTACATTGCTTACTACTAAGGTGGATGTACATTGCTTACTACTAAGGTGCATGTACATTGCTTACTACTAAGGTGGATGTACATTGCTTACTACTAAGGTGGATGTACATTGCTTACTACTAAGGTGCATGTACATTGCTTACTACTAAGGTGGATGTACATTGCTTACTACTAAGGTGGATGTACATTGCTTACTACTAAGGTGCATGTACATTGCTTACTACTAAGGTGCATGTACATTGCTTACTACTAAGGTGGATGTACATTGCTTACTACTAAGGTGGATGTACATTGCTTACTACTAAGGTGCATGTACATTGCTTACTACTAAGGTGCATGTACATTGCTTACTACTAAGGTGCATGTACATTGCTTACTACTAAGGTGGATGTACATTGCTTACTACTAAGGTGGATGTACATTGCTTACTACTAAGGTGCATGTACATTGCTTACTACTAAGGTGCATGTACATTGCTTACTACTAAGGTGCATGTACATTGCTTACTACTAAGGTGCATGTACATTGCTTACTACTAAGGTGCATGTACATTTTAATGATTTTATTGAACACATATTTTGTTTCAAAAGGAACAATAAACAATACACCGTTTATTCTGCAGTTGGTATTTAGATCAAAATTAATAAAACAATTTCTTAATCAATGTACGCTTAATAATAACAATACCTCGGACAAATGACCCAACACTGACCTTTATGCATGCATTGACATATAATATAATATACTTTAACATGATATAATATAATATAATAACGCGAATACTAGGAAAACATTGACGTTTTGTTAGAGAAACGTATACATTTGCTACAAATTCGCTGTAAATTCGATAGTTTTATGACGACTAAAAATATCCAGAATAATTTTGCCACACACGAATTAAGGCCAAGATAAATGTAGAAAATAATTCCAGCGTTCAGTTATGCTAATAAAGGTCACGAATGAATGGTCAATTAGTACGATGTAATACTGTCACATACAACGTGTATATTTCTATGATCAAGTAAACTAACACAACTGCGTTAGTGATTTGCGGACAGAAGATGACGTGCGGATCCACTCTGCAAGACGAGGCAAATTAAAAGGGCTATGTCAGCAAAAAGGGACCCAAAGGGGCAATATCAGTAAAAAAACATATGAAATTTAGATGTTTATATTGACATATAATGAAGGACAAAATAATGTTCATATAATGGGAAACGAGTTTACGAATTCTGAGATTTTTTTAAATATAATTTACGTCGTGTTTGTTTGGCCCTTGTGACGTCAGAATTATAAGTATCTTGTATAACCAATGTTTGCACATGTATTCTCACTAGTCAGAAAAACGCAAATTGTTAGAGCTTTGTCAATTGTCATTTGTTGTTGTTATAACTCTCTACGTCGTGGGTTCGATACCTGCTCTTGGTTTTCGTCTTTCCAATTATTTATGTTATTTGTTATCTATTTTTATGCTAAATCCCATAATGTGCTGTACATATTGACGCGACGTCGTGTTACGCTACCGGGAACGAATAACGTGCGACTGGTCTGTAGTATATTATTCATATTTCATTTCATGTATATGGCTTTGTTTGTTTACTCATTTGAATAGCATACTATGCTGAAGGCGAATGACTTTTTCGTAGACATAGTTCTTTTAAAGTACTGGTTCTACCCAGACACCCTCAGATTCATCAACCTCCGCGCAAAGATTTGACTGGTTCCGAGCAAAGCTCTAACCAAATCCCTGCTATTATAACAAACCCCGTGATGATGATAGATAAAAATCAACTACTTATTATTTATGGTTTAAATTTATTATTTTCTTTTCCTTTTTCATTACTGACTGCAAACGATATACAAAAAATCAAATTATGTAGACAATTGCACTGAGTTACAAACACGTAATTCTTCCTGACCATAGGCGCTTGTTGTTCAACAATTAAAAAATATTTTTCTACATATACAAATATACAAGGTAGCCCACTCGCCATTTTCTATCGTAACGGAAGTCGACTGGCAATGATTGGCTGATTTTAATGTATAAACTTACATCTTTGGTTCCCGAAATCTACGTAGCCCATGCATGTCGGACCGGGTACTTTTAAAAAATAAAACCAGTCAATCAACTTCCGTTACGATAGAAAATGGCGAATGAGCTATCTTGTGTGTATTAATATTATAAGGAATAGGATTATTTTGTATTTGTTAAACAACCAATAGCCTATGTTCGTGACCAGGAAGGATTTTACTTGTGACAGCAGTGGTTACTGTTGACCGAAAGGGTAAGTAACCGCTGACCTAAAGGGTAAGTAACCGCTGACCGAAAGGGTAAGTAACCGCTGCGAGGAGTTGGCAGACTAATATGTTCGACAAAGTAAAACTAAACACATCGGTTTAAACCAGTGCGACTATTTCGTCTGCGTATGAACACTCACCCGTTGTGCCGCATGGCATGTTCTGAACGGTGACGTCAAACGCTCCACCAGAAGTAGCGTCCCGTACGAGAGTGTAGGAGCAGACTCCCTGGAAGGAGAAGTGCCTGCCGTCTAACGTCTTGTAGTGCGGGTCGCCCGCCGCCCAGCAACTTCCTGTAGTGTACGATACAACGTGTCATAACGAACCGTAACGTGTCATAACGAACTACAACGTGTCATAACGAACTACAACGTGTCATAACGAACAGCAACGAGTCATAACGAACTAGAACGTGTCATAACGAACCACAACGTGTCATAACAATCCACAACGTGTCATAACGAACCACAACGTGTCATATCACTCTGGCCAAATGACTACGAGCATTATTAAACCTCAATATTAACCAATGAAAATCTAGGCTCACATATGTTACAAACAATTTCATTGGTCAACATTTAAAGTCTTTGGACCTGGTACACGTGCGGGCCAACCAATTGTTTTCCTCGTTTTCATCAATGCAGCTTAGGATCGTCGTATGACCAATTGTACGTGTATTAAGGTGCCAAGGTACCAAACTGGACGAAATTGGGGTATCTTCATAATTCTATATACAGAGGTTCACATGCGCATCTACCATGCATAGTAATTTTCAGTGTTATTCATGATGTAGTTTAAAGGTGGTGTGTAACCTACCTGGACAGTTGTTGTCTCTCTCCACCACCCACTTCTGGCCCTGACACCGCCTGCAACAGTGACGTCATACTTCATTCACTAGTACAAGCGGTGACGTCAAACATTCACTAGTGCAAACGGTGACGTCACACATTCACTCGTGCAAACAGTGACGCCACACGTTCACTCGTGCAATTATTGCCGCCAGGTTGACGAAGTGAAAAATTATTCTGGTCATAGAAAATTACAAATGTTAACTCGTGGCTACGCCGCTTGTGAAAATGTTTTTCTATAACTACTCGTGAAATAAATTCGATCATTCACATAAATCAATATCCTGTACATCACTATGACCGTCCTGACGTCGACAAGCTTTATCGATTGTTTAAAAATTTATAAACATTAAAGTTGTCAATGTATTTTGGGCCGGTATATTGCGAAATAAACGTGTTGGTATTTGTATTGAAAGCGCAGGGTACCAAAAAATGTGAGTACATACGAACGTGTACACATATGCGACCTTTTTAGTTGCCTATATCGATGAAGAAAATACATTCCAGCCTCGACTACGTTCTCATATCTGTATGTACCGCTATACACCATGGACATCAATAACTTATCTCATATCTGTATGTACCGCTATACACCATGGACATCAATAACTTATCTCATATCTGTATGTACCGCTATACACCATGGACATCAATAACTTATCTTATATCTGTATGTACCGCTATACACCATGGACATCAATAACTTATCTCATATCTGTATGCACCGCTATACACCATGGACATCAATAACTTATCTTATATCTGTATGTACCGCTATACACCATGGACATCAATAACTTATCTCATATCTGTATGTACCGCTATACACCATGGACATCAATAACTTATCTCATATCTGTATGTACCGCTATACACCATGGACATCAATAACTTCTTAGATCTGTATGAACCGCTATACACCATGGACATCAATAACTTATCTCATATCTGTATGTACCGCTATACACCATGGGCATCAATAACTTATCTCATATCTGTATGTACCGCTATACACCTTGGACATCAATAACTTATCTCATATCTGTATGTACCGCTATACACCATGGACATCAATAACTTATCTTATATCTGTATGTACCGCTATACACCTTGGACATCAATAACTTATCTCATATCTGTATGTACCGCTATACACCATGGACATCAATAACTTATCTCATATCTGTATGTACCGCTATACACCTTGGACATCAATAACTTATCTCATATCTGTATGTACCGCTATACACCATGGACATCAATAACTTATCTCATATCTGTATGTACCGCTATACACCTTGGACATCAATAACTTATCTCATATCTGTATGTACCGCTATACACCTTGGACATCAATAACTTACAGTTCCTTGCAGCCGGACTTGACAATCTTCCCGACGGGGTACCAATCCGTGCCGTACTGACAGGGGCACTCGCTCGGATGAATGCACTGGCCCTATAACATACACCCACCCCGGGGGTTAGCATGTGCGCGTCATGGTGGGGGGGGGGGGGGGGCAAAAATTCCTCGCCCGCAATGGGAACACGCAAATACACCTTTCAGACTAGAAACTGTTCAATATCAGATACAATAGTTTCATGTTCAACCATCAATTCAGAATTACATAAAACGTATTGAAAACAAGTTGTCACCAGTTGTACACTACCAGTAGTAGTTGTTTTTAAATATAATAATCCATTAACTTTAAATACTGAAACAGTGACCATGGTGTCAATATTAAGTTTAAATTGTGCGTATACTACACAATGGAAATAACACTTAGAACAATGCAGTTAGCCAGAAACAACTTAAAAAATACTCTGATTTAATTCAATAGATACACGTGTCAGTAATACTTTAATTGGTCTAAATCAACCTACATCCGGGGCCATGGTGGTGTTCTCGGGGCATCCACATCCGGTGTACACGTAGCCGGCGCCGCAGTCGTATCCGTACGTCTCGCACGTGCCCTGGCACACGTGACTGTCCTCTAGGTAGCGTTGGTTGCGCGGACACGTGACGTCAGTCAGGCAGTGCTCCACGAGCGCGCATTGCCACGCGCCGTTCACGCACGTGCTGTCAGACAAAGAGTGGTAAAAATCTATTTATTCAGGCTCGCTGTGGTGTAATGAATATGTTGTCCGCCTTGGAGGTCATGGGTTCGATACCTACTCGGGAAGCGTTCGATTATTCTTAAAAAAATACCACATCAAGTACTGGCTCTTCGCAGGAAGCGGACTCGAAAGTGACTCAATAAGCCTACGGCTTTCGACACAATCGAGCTTAAATAAATGTGTTCAGTTAGTTTAAACCTAGTTTAAACCTGTTTATTTTAGACCGATTGTGTCTAAGCCTGATGCAGACTGTGACACTCAGTTTGTTTCCTGGGTAGAACCAGTACTTGGTGTCTTTTTTTAGATCATTCGAACGCTCCCCGAGTAGCTATTAAACTTAGGTCCCCACGGTCACTGCGACCTTTAGTTTAATTCTATGAAATTAGTATACTAGTATAGGTAAATAAAATAAATAAAATAGGGTCAACAATTTCAATACTAATTTAGCGGTGTGTGAGAAAAAGAGTGGTATAAATAAGCAAGAATTTTATGCAATTAGAAGATAACAAAAAGATAGAGTCAAATTTTTCATTACTTATCGAGCAGTGTGTCAGAGAAAGAGTGAAAAAAGAGCCAGAATTCTATGCAATTAATAGGTAAATAGTGTTAACATTTTCATTAATAATCTAGCAGTGTAAGAGAAAGAGTGAAACACGAGCAAGAATTCTATGCAAATAGTAGGCAAACAAGTATTGCGAAGGGTCTGTGTTCTTAGATTAATATACATGTACATGACAGTTTTTTTTAAATTTGCATTAATATGATATTGTAAAAAAAATATTTTAAATGTATGTTATAAAATGAATAAATCTCTGACACAGGACAAATATTTAGACAATACTGAAAAAAAACAACAACAAGAAATGTCACTGAAACGGAAACTGTGTTATAAGATGACGAAAAAACGTGCATTCATACGCGCTGTTTTGTTTGTTGTCGCATTAAACGATCAATATTGAACTTGGAACTTAACAACATGTAGTTATGCATTTGTATACTGGACAAAACAAACGTGGATATATTGGTAAGGTATAACAAAAACTGAAATCGTTTTAAATAAAAGTAACGTAATGATGTCTGTTGTGTTATAGGCAGAATAATCGGCTTATAGCTGCAACAGCTGTCGGTAATTCGAATAAATGAATCGTCGGGCGAGATCTGAGAATAGAAAACATACTATCCCTTGTTCGATAAGAATTTTGTTCCGAGCTAACATGATACAAATGATTTTCAGAAATCCTCAGGCGCTATTGTTCTATATATGTCGTCACTGTCGCCATGTATGATACATAATTCCAGACTCGTTGCCTTGCACAATGCGCCCTACTGGGGTAGAAAACGGTTGATAAATATTCAGTCGTGCTTGCTCTATGTTCACGTATCTTCTAGCACTTAATACTCCGTGTTCTACATATCAAACCAATCAGTTGACGAACAACTCTGCATGCTCTGTGTTCACGTATCTTCTAGCACTTTATACTCCGTGTTCACATTCCGCGTCCTATCAAACCAATCAGTTGTCGAACTATCAATCATGAATGCTCTATGTTCATGTAACTTCAATCACGTAATGCTCCGTGTTCCACGTCTCTATATTGTTTCTTATCGACATCTTAAACCGGCGGTTCAATCACTTAGTACTCCGTGTTCTAATAATCTGTATTTACGTCAGCTTCGACACGACGGCTGCACGTGATGCAATAACTGCCGGACAACAGCGCAAAATGGGTGTAACTTTGCGCACCTATCTGGCAGCTACCCCACCACGACGCTGGTGTAACTTTGCGCCCCATCTGGTAGCTACCCCACCACGGCGCTGGTGTAACTTTGCGCCCCATCTGGCAGCTACCCCACCACGGCGCTGGTGTAACTTTGCCCCCCTATCTGGCAGCTACCCCACCACGGCGCTGGTGTAACTTTGCGCCCCATCTGGCAGCTACCCCACCACGGCGCTGGTGTAACTTTGCGCCCCATCTGGCAGCTACCCCACCACGGCGCTGGTGTAACCTTGCGCCCCATCTGGCAGCTATCCCACCACGGCGCTGGTGTAACCTTGCGCCCCATCTGGCAGCTATCCCACCACGGCGCTGGTGTAACCTTGCGCCCCATCTGGCAGCTATCCCACCACGGCGCTGGTGTAACCTTGCGCCCCATCTGGCAGCTATCCCACCACGGCGCTGGTGTAACCTTGCGCCCCATCTGGCAGCTATCCCACCACGGCGCTGGTGTAACCTTGCGCCCCATCTGGCAGCTATCCCACCACGGCGCTGGTGTACCTTTGCGCCCCATCTGGCAGCTATCCCAACACGGCGCTGGTGTAACTTTGCGCCCCATCTGGCAGCTATCCCAACACGGCGCTGGTGTAACTTTGCGCCCCATCTGGCAGCTATCCCAACACGGCTCTCACTTTCCACTGGTCGTATAACATCTTCAACCTCACAGTAATCTCAGCGTTCCGACTATTTTTCCTAAATGGGGGTTCACCCAACCCTCTGTGCACCCATTTCATATGTAAATATAAGTACACTCTGAATGCTATAAGTTTGTTTTTTTTATAAAACAAATGGGGGTTTCACCGCTAAACCTGGGGGGGGGGGGAGTGTCACACTACCAAACTGAGGGTTTTATAGGAAAACTGCGCTAATGAAATCTCCTTAGGAATTTACACTCTCTTACGCTGTGTGTTTGCTGAACAAAGTTCTACGGACCTACTTCTTACCAAGTGTCCGCGAATATTTATGAAAACTGTTAATTATGATTTTGCCATTCCTTACAGTGTGTTACTTAGTGATTGCTTACAGAGTTCTATTGACATACGAATTACCATCTTTCCGCGATCATTTATTATGGCTGTAAATTATGAAATCACCGTTCCTTACACTGTGTGATTTAAGTGTTTCAGCTAACAGACTTCTAACGAACCCATACCACTCACCATCTGTGGCAGTTTCTCTCCGTAACGTCACCAGCCTCCCGGATGCGGTCCCCGTCCGGCGCGTATTTGTCATAACAAGTGCACTGCCCGAGCCGCACGCATTCCCCGTTGTCGTCCATCACCTGTGAACGAGAATAAAGGGTCATTGGGAAATTGGGGGTCACTGAGGGATGGGTTGACACCAAACCGGTATTTGACGCGAACGTGCTGGTAATATTTGCAACACTTACTACAACTTAATTGACCACTAGAATGCACTCGGAGAGCGCAGACCTCCGTCAGGGCAACTCATCCCCCCATGTGTTGTGCAACGAATGAGTTATACAGCACAATGCGGCCATTTGCTCTATCGATTTAAATTTTATTTTTCGATACACGGTTCCTTCAGGATTCGAACTCACGCCTACAAAATGGCGACTTTCAATGACAACTTTCCCGCGCTACGACACAGTCATACATAGCGCGCATGCGCATATCGGTACTTTACGTTTCATTCATATCGATTTCACTACTACTACTAGTTTTTCCGCGCCCGCGAAAAGTGTCACGTACGGTGACCGGTGACCATTTTTTATATTATAAAAAATAATATTTTACTGTTTGTTTATAAAAACGAGATGTGTGATTAGCAATCATTTAGATCTAATAAATACTTTTAAAATATAATTATTTTATTTTTCGAAGTGTAATACCGTATCAGCCGTCGATACGCCCTTTAATGTTCACACATGTAGTAACACCTACCACACTTTATGTTTTTCTCATGAGAAATGCAAATATACAACGTTGAGTACACGGTTGTGTGCTGTGTACCCACCTGACCGGGCGGGCAGGTACATCCGGCGATGCACTCCTCCTTACAGGAAGTGTCGGCCACCTCCTGGTCTCGGCAGTGGCCCTGGCACGCAGAGCAGCACTCGCGGTACACCGAGCCGCCGAAAGAACCGCACCGAGTCAAGCCGCCTTGAAAGGAAAAATGACATGACTTAAAAGTGCGATAGTAACTGCGCGAGACATTAAACATAATTTTAGTATAAACATGAGACCAGGTCCGGTTTTCACAAACCTCCGTGGGAAATGCATACGTGAATTTCTTCAAATCATAACATTCCTTAAGTTTATGGATGTTTCATATACATATATTTTACACTAAAATGTTTTAAGCTAGCGCGTATTGAAGATACGGTTCTTATTTTGACCGTTTTGTGAACAGAATTCATTGCTACTCGCGTAGAAAATCTCATCTGCAATTTTCACAAAGTAGGATATTTT
This sequence comes from Congeria kusceri, assembly GCA_027627225.1. Classification (NCBI taxonomy): domain Eukaryota; kingdom Metazoa; phylum Mollusca; class Bivalvia; order Myida; family Dreissenidae; genus Congeria; species Congeria kusceri. The sequence goes on along the minus strand of CM051038.1, from coordinate 776,034 downwards.
TCTGTAGTCGTTTTGCGCAAAACGACCCTGCTATTTTTGTTCATTAACATGAGAGAAAAATCCCATGAAGACTTGATTAAATGGGCAAATGAGCAATTACAAATGACGTCATGTACGCACCACATTTGCCGCGGATGCTGGCGTGGCTGCTCCAATCGTCGATTTCCGCTCCGAGCAAGGCGCACTCGCGCGCCACGACCGACAAGACAATGCAGGCGGGCGCGCTGACGTCGAGGGAGTTGACGGAACAGACGTCACTCAGGCACTGCTGGTAGTACACGTTGAAGTCGAGCAGGTCCCGGCAGCGTCTCCATAGCGACGTGGCGTCACGCACCGGCTCGCAGATCTCCTTGGCGTACTGCATCTGTAACATCATGGTAGCAAAAATAAAGTGTCTATACAAAATGTTCATACCATAGCTTGGTCCATCTCACTGTTTAACTCGAGGAAATAATTGTATATATTATCCGAGTCTGTGCATGGAGTTTTCATTATATAATTGAGGCGTGTCGTGGGACAACCGGGTTTAATGCACGTGCGTAAAGTGTCGTCCTGGATTAGCCTGTGCAGTCCGCACAGGCTAATGCAGGACGACACTTTCCGCCTACAGTGGATTTATGTTCAGAACGGACTTCCTTTACGCACATGCATTAGCCCGGGTTTCCCACGACACGCATCAATTACATTATTAACTGATTAGTAAAAAGAGTAAAAAGAGATTGATGTTAACATGATATGCTGATTTTATTTGTAGATACATTCAATAGTGTTCAAAACAAGAATTTCAGATGTTCACTTCTACCAACTGTATTTATATTCAGTTACAACACTGAAAATAATAATCACATCCATATAATCACTGTCATTTCAATATATAACTCACTGGCCTGGGTGAAAAATACTGAAGTCTTCCTTAAAAGTAAAATGTGAAATAAAAAAACAAGTATTATGGAAACATAGATTTACTCACTTTCAGTATCGGGCAGTCCGGGAAAGCGGGTAGCTCCGTCTGTCGGGCGCAGTTCGGCGGGGTCATGTAGTGCGACACGAACGCCCCGGCCTTCTTCTCTGTGATACCGTTCGGCGCCATCCAGTCGTCATTTGTGATGAAGTTGAACTTGCCGCACAGGCCTTGAATCTGAGAGAGAGAGAGAGAGAAACCATAGCACATCGGGACTTTCTTTCATAAAGCCATAAAGATCAGGTTTAGTCTTAGGCGAAAACTTTATATTAAATCTCTATTTTAATTTTTGAAAATCGGTGTGCATTCGGCATTATAGTTTAATAACAAAACCGAATTTTTCTAAGAAATGTTATTTTATGAATGAGATTATTATTAAATTTTCATCTTAAATGTAAAAACTACGGCTGCAATTCAATAAGGATTACCCTAGTAAGTACGCTTACGAATGAGACGGATATTCGGATAAGACGGATATTCGGATGCCGATTTAGGAATAGGATTCCACCACTATAGTTTAAACAAACTGAAATGCCGCGAAAGTGTAGTAAAACGTCAAAACCACGGCGGAAATATATATTAAAGGAATGTACGCGTGTAATTTACTAAGACGGTTATACATACGGACCCTGGTTACAGGAATTACGTGTCCATATGTGCATGTATACGTAAGTAAAATAAAAAAGTCTTATTTCTAATATCGTTATATAAACGTAGTCTATTGTCACCATAAACCAGTAATGTTAATACATTCCGTTTGCTCCATGTGTATACAATAACTACAGGCTACAAGCGGCTGGTACCAGCGTGTTACCTTGTTGTCGTAGAACGACTCGACGCTGATGTAACTACAGGCTACAAGCGGCTGGTAACAGCGTGTTACCTTGTTGTCGTAGAACGACTCGACGCTGATGTAGACACGACGGTGGCCGTACAGGACCCGGAAGCCAAAGCCCCGGATGAGCTTGAACAGCGAGGTGGCCTGCTTGACGTACAGGTGGTGGGAGAGGTACGGCTTCTCCTGGATGTACGCCGTGTAGTCCTGACCGTTCACCTTCACACTGTCACCTGGCGGGGAGACAGAAGGACGATGACGTGAGCAACGATGACGTCATAGTTTGTATTATTTATGTTCATCAAATTACAATGTACTACAATGCATGATTTCAAACTTTTCCCTTTTCATATAGTCAATAAAGGGGCCCCATAAATTTACTGTATGAACATAACTAGACCCTGGGTCGCAGTTAATGAACGAGACTCCGATAGTCTTATATCGTCCTTATTGATATCTAAACACTATCATTACCCCGAACCCTTACCAACGCGTACCTTCCGTTGGTATTTCGCTGGACACGTAACAGCCGTTGGTTGGCCTACCATTCAACTGTTTAGTTTTGAAATGTAAACTCGCTATACCTCATCCTGTACCACGCCTTTTACCCTGTATGACCACTATTTCTCACTGGGTCTCCACTCTCACCCATACCTTTAATGACTACTGTTTCCCCCTGTGTCTCCACTCTCACCCCAACCTTGTATGACTACTGTTTCCCCCTGTGTCATCACTCTCACCCATACATTGAATGACTACTGTTTCCCCCTGAGTCTCCACCCTCACCTCTACCTTTTTAGACTACTGTTTCCCGCTTGGTCTCCACTATCACCCCAAATTTGTATGACTACTGTTTCCCCCTGGGTCTCCACTCTCACCCCTACCTTGTATGACTACTGTTTCCCCTGGGTCTCCACTCTCACCCCTACCTATTATGACTACTGTTCGCCCCTGGGTCTCCACTCTCACCCCTACCATCTATGACTACTGTTTCCCCCTGGGTCTCCAAACTCAACCCTACCTTGTTTGACCACTGATTCCCCTAATTCTCCACTCTCATATTGCATGTACCTTGTATGACCACTGATTCCCCCTGGGTTACCACTCTCACCCCTACCTTGTATGACCTATGTTTTTTCACGGGGTCTCCACTCTCACCCCTACCTTGTATGACTACTGTTTCACCCTGGGTTTCCACTCTTACCCCTACCTTGTATGACCACTGTTTCCCCTGTATCTCCACTCTTACCTTACCCTGCATGACCATTGTTTCCCCCTGTGTTTCCACCCTCACCCCTACCTTGTATGACCACTGTTTCCCCCTGTATCTCCACTCTCACCCCTACCTTTTATGACCACTGTTTCCCCCTGGGTCTCCACATTCACATTTACGTTGTAAGACAACTGTTTCCCCCCCTGGTTTCCACTCTCACCTTTACCATGTAAGACCACTGTTTACCCCTGGTTTCCACTCTCACCTTTACCTTGTATGACCACTGCTTCCCCCTGTGTCTCCACTCTCACCTTTACCTTGTATGACTACTGTTTGCGGATGGTCTCCACCCTCACGTTATCTTGTATGACTACTGTTTCCCTCTGTGTCTCCACTCTCACCCCTACCTTGTATGACCACTGCTTCCCCCTGTGTCTCCACTCTCACCTTTACCTTGTATGACTACTGTTTGCCGAGGGTCTCCACTCTAACATTATCTTGTATGACTACTGTTTTCCATGTGTCTCCACTTTCACATGACCTTTTATGACTACTGTTTCCCTCTGTGTCTCCACTCCCACCTTTACCTTGTATGACCACTGTTTGTTCCTGTGTCTCCACTCTCACCCTTACCCAATATGACCACTGTTTCCCCCTGGTTTTCACTCTCAGCCATAACTTGCATAACCACTGTTTCCCTCTGTGTCTCCTCTGTCACCACTACCTTGTATGACCACTGTTTCCCTCTGTGTCTCCTCTCTCACCCCTACCTTGCATGACCACTGTTTCCCCTGGGTCTCCATTCTCACCCCTACCTTGTATGACCACTGTTTCCCCCTATGTCTCCACTCTCACCCTTACCTTGTATGACCATTGTTTCCCCGTGTGTCCACTCTCACCTTTACCTTGTATGACCACTGTTTCCCCTTGTGTCTCCTCTCTCACCCCTATCTTGTATGACCACTGTTTTCCCTGGGTCTCCTCTCACACATTACCTTGTATGACCACTGTTTCCCCTGGGTCTCCACTCCCACATTGATCTTGTATGACCACTGCTTCCCCCTGTGTCTCTACTCGCACCTTTGCCTTGTATGACTACTGTTTCACCCTGGTTTCCACTTTTTTTCACCCATAACTTGCATCACCACTGTTTCCCCCTGTGTCTCCACTCTCACTTTTACTTTGAATGACCACTGTTTCCCCCTGTGTCTCCTCTCTCACCCCTATCTTGTATGACCATTGTTTCCCCCTGTGTCTCCACTCTCACCTTTACCCAGTATGACCACTGTTTCCCCCTGTGTCTCCACTCTCACCGTTACCTTGTAAGACCACTGTTTCCCCTGGGCCTTAACTCTCACCATTACCTTGTACAACTGTTCCTCTGGGTCTCCACTCTCACACTACCTTGTATGACTATTGTTTCCCCCGTGTCTCGACTCTTACCTTACCTTGTATAACCACTGTTTCCCCCTGGTTCTCTACTCGCACGCCTGCTATACAGTTGCGCCCCGCCATGTCTATCCCACAGTCCTCGTGCAGTGCCCGGATGACGAGGTTGGCGCGCGGGTCCGCCTTCACCGCCTCAGGGGCCGGCTGAAACACATGCGCATTGGATGTTAGATGTCGCATGGTAATTCTGAAAATCCTTTTATTTCGCTGTGTATAAACCTCAAGCATTGTTGAGAAAAGGCCTATTTGCGTTGTTGTCTTCAATTCACACATTTGTTCATTTTTATGTTATATATATTTTTTTTAATTCTGCTTGAAGAAAATTTATGCGGAGTCTTAAATTGGAGCTGTTCGGACCGCGAAGCAAACCAAAATTACACAAGCGCGAAATAAAACGATTTTACAGTATCAGTTACTTTTTATTATCTATTGCAAACGTATTTATTATTTCTGGAAAACGTCAACCGCTCAATGTTTTGCGCATGCGTACCTCCACTAGGTCATAAGTGCAGGGCGTCGCCTCAAACTCGTACTCGAGCCCGTCGAATGTTTTCACGTGCGACATCCCGTAATAGTTACACGTGGAGCTGCATTTGTCATCCGTGCACTTCCACTTGCCCATATAACACGTGCTGTAACAGACAAACGTGCAACAGTGTAAGAACAGGTAGTGTAAGAAGAACATGCAGTTTAATAAAAAAACATTTAGTGTTATAAAAACCTATGGAGTAATAACAACATGTATTTCGATAATATCATGTAGTTTTATGAGGGCATGTAGTGTAAATCGGAAACGTAGTGTAATATAAAGTAAATGCAGCGCAATAATTACGTAAAGTGTAATGAAAACCTGAAGTGGTATAAGTACATATAGTGTAATAAGTACATGCAGTGTAAAAGGGACATATATTGTAATAAGAACATGTAGTTCAATTAGTACACGGAGCTTAATAAGAACAATTAGTGAAATAGGCACATTTAGTGTAAAACGTATGGTACAAATAGTGTAAAAGTATGTTTAGGGTAACATGTACGGTACAAATATAGTGTAAAAGTACAGTCCGTGCAATAAATAAACATGCAGTGAAACAATTGCGTGTGGTGGAATAAGTACGTGTAGTTTACAAACACCATGTAGTGTAATAAAACATATAGTTTGATAAGCACGTGTAGTTCGATAAGACAATTTAGTGTAATACGAACATGTAGTGTAATGAGAACATGGAGTGTAATAAGAACATGTTATGTAATAAGAACATGTAGTGTAATGAGAACATGGAGTGTAATAAGCACCTGTAATGTAAAAGGAACATGAAATGTAATAAGAACATGTAGTGTAATAAGAACATGTAGTGTAATAAGAACATGTAGTGTAACAAGAACATGTAGCGTAAAAAGAACATGTAGCGTAATAGAAACATGAAGTGTAATAAGAACATGTAGAGTAATAAGAACATGTAGTGTAATAAGAACATGTAGTGTAATAGAAACATGAAGTGTAATAAGAACATGAAGTGTAATAGAAACATGAAGTGTAATAAGAACATGTAGCGTAATAAGAAAGAAGTTTAATAACAACATCTTCTGTAACAAGAACATGTAGGGTAATAAAACATGTAGAAGAATAACAACTTGTATGATAAGAACATGTTATGTTTTAAGAACATGAAGTGTAATAAGTGTATATACCGGTAGTGAAAATACATACATGTAGAGAAATATGCACATGTATGCTAGATGTATGCCATCCTAGTGACGACAAAATGGGCTAACATTACCATTTGTTGCAGCCGATCTGCATGACGGCCGAGTTGTTGAACCGGATGTGGTTGTACTCGCACTGGCAGGCGGCCGGTTCCACGCATCGGCCGTCCTGGAGCACCTTCCCCGGCGGGCACTGACATCCGGTCACGCAGACGGCGGCGCACACGACGGGCTGGTGGAGGCTCTGACACGTGGCCGGGCAGGGGGAGGCGCAGTCCGAGTACACCAGGCCCGGGGGACACTCCTTTGCTGGAAAAAAAACAACAACATACAAACATAAAATTACTCAAATGTGATATAGAAACGCTCGCAGCAAAAGATGACTTACAATGGCTATAAAGAAGATTTAGACGAATAACCAGCATTATGAAATGCAATGTGTCAATAATGCTTTTTGAAAACGGAGAAATTTAAATTTGCATCAGACGTCAGACGTTGAAAACCTCTATACCACTACGGCACCTTAAAGTGACTATGTCATCGAAAAGGGTCCCAAGGGGGCAATTTTTTTAAAACAAATCTGAAATTAAGATATGAATATTGGCATATAATTGCGGTTAAATCAGGTTATATACAATGGAAAAAGAGTTTAAGCATTCTGAGATAAAAATCTATTTATAATATGAGTCTTAATTTTACGTCAGAATTGGGAGCATTTTATATAACCATAGTTTTCACACTAATTATTACCAAGCGTGATAGCGCAGTTGGTTAAAGCGCAGCCTGCTCTCATATATTTGTATTGCTATTAAGTCGTGTGAGTTCTATACCCGCTTGGGGTTTTAATTTGTTCAGCCTTTTTTGCTTATTTGTTTTTATCAAATATGTTGTTGCGTATTATGTTATTTTTTGTTTATTTAATGCACTTGTCTTAGAATAATACATTAAAATAACATGATATATTTATAGTGCGATAGGAAGCCAATTTTTCGTTAACATAGTCCCTTTAAATAAGTAGGCACAATGAGAAATGACCAGTGGCAAGAACATAGATCGCTCCTCCTTTCTGTTTGTCTAAGTTGTTTGTCCAGGGATTTGAAGTAGATTGATTGGATTATGCAACCATGTGCTATTATTTACCACTGATCGTTGATTGATAAGTTGCAAATGGTCAATTGCAGATTACACTGTGATAACGTGACTTTCAAACACTCTACTTATATTAGTTTCAGAGAAATAATCACTATTTTATCACCCTAGCAATAAGGATTTTGCCACGCACAGTTTAAACTTCAATCGGGATTAATTTCCATTCATCAAAAATCACAAACTTAACCGCGCGCTCTTTTTTGTAAAATAGTTAACCGTTTAAAGGGACTCGTTCACAGATTTTCGCATTTTTTAAGTATGCCATTACATGTCTTTACTGGACAGATTTAAGCATCGGAACTAAAAAGCTCAAGTATAGTAACAAGAAAAGTATCTAGAAAAGAAAAGAAAACACACAAATAATTGGTCCCGCCGGGGTTCGAACCCCGGACCTCCGGATTAATAGGCTATCGCCTTGCTCACTCGGCCATTGCGACTTCTGTATTTCACATTGCATTATTTACTTTATTTGAGTATTCCGTGTGTTGTCAGCAATTTCAACGAAAACAACAGAAACACTCCAAATTATTCAATCGTTTAGCGTTACAAACTCTTTATAATTTTATACATTTCAAGTGATGATTACTCATAAACAAAACGGTTTTTACAGCATATTTCGAGGTCCGTAGTGTTATTTTGCTCCCTTGTGTACACTGTTCTTTTATTTTTGGAATCGGAGACAAAAAGTAAAAAAAATTGTCAATTCGTCAATTTGTGAACACATGATATCCAAGTGCAATGATTGGATACACTTAATTTGCATATCAAAAAGATACTCACGGCAGGCGGCCACGGTACGCCAGTGGACGATGACGCTCTGGCTGGAACACTCGCGCGCGTACGCCTCCGTGTAGAAACAGCGGACCGCCGTCTTGTCTTCCGGGGAGTCGGCCGCGCAGTGGTAGTTCATGCACATCCGGTACCAGATGTTCACGTCAATCTGGGGACAGGAAGAAAGGCAAGGGTGCCAAATAAAGGTATTCGATGTAACAATGTGGAGTACTGCATGAATAAACCTATTGTATGACAAGTTAACTGAACATAGTCAATTATTCAATTATTTTTAAAGCAGATGGAAGTGACAAAATAACTTGAACTCATAAAAATGACGAATGGAACTATCAAAGAAATAACAAGACGCATGTCGATGTTTCATTGTTTATTAGTGTTGTGTAACAACTGTAAAGCCTGCGTTTCTATATATATTCATGTATATACATATGTTAGTGTTTTTGGCTGTATGGACGAAAACGATTTTGTGTACAAAAAGTAGCCAATTACGCGTTTTACAGCAGGGTTCTTCAAATGTTGTTGTTTTCCATTTTAAATCGAAATACATGGTAAATATTTTATTGCGATATTTATGCCCCAATGTCTGTTCGTATTTATGCCTTCATTGTGTCGGCATTGACGAAATAACACCCCGTTGGATAAACTTACATCTGTCTGTCCACACTGTTGATGAAGCAAACACGCACAGTGTAATGACGTCATCGTGTTCACTACCGTAACGTCATTTCAAGTTCTGCTTCTTCGTGTTTTAGTATGTTTTTCTTTCGTTTATTTTAAAAATCAAGACAGAAATGATGTGATTTATAGGTAATAAGGATGAATAGGTAAGTGCTGAATAAAGATAAGTGTATTTTCTATAAACTACGCTAAATAAGTTTATCTTAAATCAACACTAACGTAGTATTTCTATATACACGCTTTAAAACTGGTAGACAACTCACGAGACTGTGGCAGTCGCTGAACACCGAGGAACGCATGTACGAGCACGCCTCTTCCGCCTCCCGCCGCTCCCAGCTCGTCGCTTCCGGGCAGTACTTCTGGACGGCCGTGCTGTCCGGACACTGCAAAATGAGGCAGTGTTAGGGCTGGTATTCACAAAGCTCCCTAGGAAAATCTAAATTTCATTCATATTTAAGTGATTATTTTCAATCAAAATTCCCTGTAAAAGTTAATATGTTACCCTTGAAATATGGTATAATAAGACGCATCAGTTGATTCTTTACCAGAATAACACATATTTACTTTACAGTAATTAAAAAAAATCTTAATATGATGCAGCCGCAGACTTATGGAATTTTATGATTTTAAGAAATTTACTTCAGTTTTCTCTAAGGAACTTTGTGGATATGGCCCCAGGACTTGTTTTCGTAAATCTTCACTTAAGGCGTACTTTGGTTCACGTTTCAGATCAAATATTTAATGTTTTATGTGAAATCCAAAGAGTTAAGTTTACCAAAGGGCAAAATACTAAACATTTAAGAAATATTTACTAGTAAAAAAAATTTAATTCCAAAAGACCTTTACATAAAAAAGTCACAGAGTTTTTATTTTATAAATGTATTAAATATACTTACGTTTTCCCTAAGGAGCTTTTTGAATACTGGCATGATATTGTAGTTTTATCAACTAATGCAGTAGGGATAACATTGATATTGTAGTTTTATCAACTAATGCAGTGGTATTAACGTTGATATTGTAGTTTTATCAACTAATGCAGTGGTATTAACGTTGATATTGTAGTTTTATCAACTAATGCAGTGGGAATAACGTTGATATTGTAGTTTTATCAACTAATGCAGTGGGAATAACGTTGATATTGTAGTTTTATCAACTAATGCAGTGGGAATAACGTTGATATTGTAGTTTTATCAACTAATGCAGTGGAAATAACGTTGATATTGTAGTTTTATCAACTAATGCAGTGGGAATAACGTTGATATTATAGTTGTATCAACTAATGCAGTGGGAATAACATTGATATTGTAGTTTTATCAACTAAAGCAGTGGGAATAGCATTGCCATTGTAGTTTTATCAACTAATGCAGTGGGAATAGCATTGCCATTGTAGTTTTATCAATTAATGCAGTGGGAATAATATTGATATTGTAGTTTTATCAACTAATGCAGTGGGAATAACATTGATTATGGTAAACAGTTTTACGGTCGGCTTGATTAAAAAGTTGTATGGTATAAATTGCTTAAAATTGGCGATGACACATTTTATAAATGTGTCGTTAAAACTGTTCAGAGAAAAGTGGTAACTAAAGCTTGATATCTTTAAAATGACATTTTTCTGTAATCCTATTGGTCAGTGATAACTAACCTGCCATGGAACAACCAACTGTATCAAGGTTTATCTGTTGAAATTGTATAACAGGTGTTCTTTCGAATATCTGTGATACATGTAATTGTAAAGAAATGTTTTCCCACATTGAGGCCTTAGTGAAATTTGGGGGCTTCCTGTTTATCTATACAGGGCTCTCACTGGAAAATATTTCTCTTTCGCCACCAATTTTGCCATTGTGTAAAAACTGTCGCCATTTCAAATAAAATGGAGCCATTGTGTAGCCAATCTGCAGTTACATGGTCAAACTTTACTGTATTACCGGGTACATCACAGCCTCCAACCATGACATATGGCAACTGAAGCCGTACGCGGTCGTTTATACTACATATGATATACTACATTGATTTGGAAGATGAATTATATATCATTTTATATGCTTTTCCCCTCTGTATAGTGACATTCGGAAGACATATATAAGTGAATATAACTATACTAAAACAAGTGTGGTCAAATTTATTAGCCTATTTAAATTAAACTGTTATAAAACAGTACTGAATTTGTGTGAATATACGGTATGGTATACGCTTTTAACAGACGAAAATGTATGATTAATACTGTTCAATAATTGCAATAATTTGTTTTTCTCTTCAGTTGCATATATTATATTATATAAGGGTACATATTGTGATAAAGCTGTCTCGTATTTTTGTCTTATTTTTTCGCATGAAATCTACAAGTCCCTCCTCTGGACATGTTCTTTATATAAACACATTTGTTGTAAATGTCTCTGGAGTTTGTTTTTTGCTATGCGAATTAGGAATAATAAATGTTATTTATTTTTATATACATAATATTATTATAAACTGTGTATATATGTCCATATGTTTAGTTATACGTTGTCATGTGGCGATAATTATAATATTTTATTGGATCATGTTACGAGAAACATGTAAATATTTAGGTGACAAAATAAATGTGTTGAAACTTGAAACTATTTCTTACCACGCCACCGGCAGTCACCACTTTGAAGGCGTTACCGAACGTCGCCGGGTTCGTAGTACCAGCGAACTCATCTGAAAACAAAATATGTTCCCAAATAAATGAGTATACTCTTCCACCCTGTAACTCCGTCAATGAAATGGCGACACGGACCAGTGGTTCCTAAGGGGTCACAATAAGGAGCAAATGCCAGTCCTCCATATTAGTTTTGGTGTAAAGCGTAAATGTACACCCAGTCTTCAATGTAAAGGAGTAAATGTACACTCAGTCTTAAATGTAAAGGGGTAAGTGTATACTCAGTCTTAAATGTATAGGGGTAAATGTACACCCAGTCTTAAATGTAAAGGAGTAAATGTACACTCAGTCTTAAATGTATAGGGGTAAATGTACACTCAGTCTTAAATGTAAAGGGGTAAATGTACACTCAGTCTTAAATGTAAAGGAGTAAATGTACACTCAGTCTTAAATGTATAGGGGTAAATGTACACTCAGTCTTAAATGTAAAGGGGTAAATGTACACCCAGTCTTAAATGTAAAGGAGTAAATGTACACTCAGTCTTAAATGTAAAGGAGTAAATGTACACTCAGTCTTAAATGTAAAGCAGTAAATGTACACTCAGTCTTAAATGTAAAGGGGTAAATGTACACCCAGTCTTAAATGTAAAGGGGTAAATGTACACCCAGTCTTAAATGTAAAGGAGTAAATGTACACCCAGTCTTAAATGTAAAGGAGTAAATGTACACTCAGTCTTAAATGTAAAGGAGTAAATGTACACTCAGTCTTAAATGTAAAGGAGTAAATGTACACTCAGTCTTAAATGTATAGGGGTAAATGTACACCCAGTCTTAAATGTAAAGGAGTAAATGTACACTCAGTCTTAAATGTAAAGGGGTAAATGTACACTCAGTCTTAAATGTAAAGGGGTAAATGTACACCCAGTCTTAAATGTAAAGGAGTAAATGTACACTCAGTCTTAAATGTAAAGGGGTAAATGTACACCCAGTCTTAAATGTAAAGGAGTAAATGTACACTCAGTCTTAAATGTAAAGGAGTAAATGTACACTCAGTCTTAAATGTAAAGGAGTAAATGTACACTCAGTCTTAAATGTAAAGGAGTAAATGTACACTCAGTCTTAAATGTATAGGGGTAAATGTACACCCAGTCTTAAATGTATAGGGGTAAATGTACACTCAGTCTTAAATGTATAGGGGTAAATGTACACCCAGTCTTAAATGTAAAGGAGTAAATGTACACCCAGTCTTAAATGTATAGGGGTAAATGTACACCCAGTCTTAAATGTATAGGGGTAAATGTACACTCAGTCTTAAATGTAAAGGAGTAAATGTACACTCAGTCTTAAATGTATAGGGGTAAATGTACACCCAGTCTTAAATGTATAGGGGTAAATGTACACCCAGTCTTAAATGTATAGGGGTAAATGTACACCCAGTCTTAAATGTAAAGGAGTAAATGTACACCCAGTCTTAAATGTATAGGGGTAAATGTACACCCAGTCTTAAATGTAAAGGAGTAAATGTACACTCAGTCTTAAATGTAAAGGAGTAAATGTACACCCAGTCTTAAATGTAAAGGAGTAAATGTACACTCAGTCTTAAATGTATAGGGGTAAATGTACACCCAGTCTTAAATGTAAAGGAGTAAATGTACACTCAGTCTTAAATGTAAAGGAGTAAATGTACACCCAGTCTTAAATGTAAAGGAGTAAATGTACACTCAGTCTTAAATGTAAAGGAGTAAATGTACACCCAGTCTTAAATGTAAAGGAGTAAATGTACACTCAGTCTTAAATGTAAAGGGGTAAATGTACACTCAGTCTTAAATGTAAAGGGGTAAATGTACACTCAGTCTTAAATGTAAAGGAGTAAATGTACACTCAGTCTTAAATGTAAAGGGGTAAATGTACACTCAGTCTTAAATGTAAAGGGGTAAATGTACACTCAGTCTTAAATGTAAAGGGGTAAATGTACACTCAGTCTTAAATGTAAAGGGGTAAATGTACACCCAGTCTTAAATGTATAGGGGTAAATGTACACCCAGTCTTAAATGTAAAGGAGTAAATGTACACTCAGTCTTAAATGTAAAGGGGTAAATGTACACTCAGTCTTAAATGTAAAGGGGTAAATGTACACCCAGTCTTAAATGTAAAGGAGTAAATGTACACTCAGTCTTAAATGTATAGGGGTAAATGTACACTCAGTCTTAAATGTAAAGGGGTAAATGTACACCCAGTCTTAAATGTAAAGGAGTAAATGTACACTCAGTCTTAAATGTAAAGGAGTAAATGTACACTCAGTCTTAAATGTAAAGGAGTAAATGTACACTCAGTCTTAAATGTAAAGGAGTAAATGTACACCCAGTCTTAAATGTATAGGGGTAAATGTACACTCAGTCTTAAATGTAAAGGAGTAAATGTACACTCAGTCTTAAATGTAAAGGAGTAAATGTACACTCAGTCTTAAATGTAAAGGGGTAAATGTACACCCAGTCTTAAATGTAAAGGAGTAAATGTACACTCAGTCTTAAATGTAAAGGAGTAAATGTACACTCAGTCTTAAATGTAAAGGAGTAAATGTACACTCAGTCTTAAATGTAAAGGGGTAAATGTACACTCAGTCTTAAATGTAAAGGAGTAAATGTATACTCAGTCTTAAATGTATAGGGGTAAATGTACACCCAGTCTTAAATGTATAGGGGTAAATGTACACCCAGTCTTAAATGTAAAGGAGTAAATGTATACTCAGTCTTAAATGTAAAGGAGTAAATGTATACTCAGTCTTAAATGTAAAGGGGTAAATGTACACTCAGTCTTAAATGTAAAGGGGTAAATGTACACTCAGTCTTAAATGTAAAGGAGTAAATGTATACTCAGTCTTAAATGTAAAGGAGTAAATGTACACCCAGTCTTAAATGTATAGGGGTAAATGTACACCCAGTCTTAAATGTAAAGGAGTAAATGTACACTCAGTCTTAAATGTAAAGGGGTAAATGTACACTCAGTCTTAAATGTAAAGGGGTAAATGTACACCCAGTCTTAAATGTAAAGGAGTAAATGTACACTCAGTCTTAAATGTAAAGGAGTAAATGTACACTCAGTCTTAAATGTAAAGGAGTAAATGTACACTCAGTCTTAAATGTAAAGGGGTAAATGTACACTCAGTCTTAAATGTAAAGGGGTAAATGTACACTCAGTCTTAAATGTAAAGGAGTAAATGTACACTCAGTCTTAAATGTAAAGGGGTAAATGTACACTCAGTCTTAAATGTAAAGGAGTAAATGTACACCCAGTCTTAAATGTAAAGGAGTAAATGTACACTCAGTCTTAAATGTAAAGGGGTAAATGTACACTCAGTCTTAAATGTAAAGGGGTAAATGTACACTCAGTCTTAAATGTAAAGGAGTAAATGTATACTCAGTCTTAAATGTAAAGGGGTAAATGTACACTCAGTCTTAAATGTAAAGGGGTAAATGTACACTCAGTCTTAAATGTAAAGGAGTAAATGTATACTCAGTCTTAAATGTAAAGGAGTAAATGTACACTCAGTCTTAAATGTAAAGGGGTAAATGTACACTCAGTCTTAAATGTAAAGGAGTAAATGTACACTCAGTCTTAAATGTAAAGGGGTAAATGTACACTCAGTCTTAAATGTAAAGGAGTAAATGTATACTCAGTCTTAAATGTAAAGGGGTAAATGTACACCCAGTCTTAAATGTAAAGGAGTAAATGTACACTCAGTCTTAAATGTAAAGGAGTAAATGTACACTCAGTCTTAAATGTAAAGGGGTAAATGTACACCCAGTCTTAAATGTAAAGGAGTAAATGTACACTCAGTCTTAAATGTAAAGGAGTAAATGTACACTCAGTCTTAAATGTAAAGGAGTAAATGTACACTCAGTCTTAAATGTAAAGGAGTAAATGTACACTCAGTCTTAAATGTAAAGGAGTAAATGTACACTCAGTCTTAAATGTAAAGGAGTAAATGTACACTCAGTCTTAAATGTAAAGGAGTAAATGTACACCCAGTCTTAAATGTAAAGGAGTAAATGTACACTCAGTCTTAAATGTATAGGGGTAAATGTACACTCAGTCTTAAATGTATAGGGGTAAATGTACACCCAGTCTTAAATGTATAGGGGTAAATGTACACTCAGTCTTAAATGTATAGGGGTAAATGTACACCCAGTATTAAATGTATAGGGGTAAATGTACACTCAGTCTTAAATGTATAGGGGTAAATGTACACTCAGTCTTAAATGTATAGGGGTAAATGTACACCCAGTCTTAAATGTATAGGGGTAAATGTACACTCAGTCTTAAATGTAAAGGAGTAAATGTACACCCAGTCTTAAATGTAAAGGAGTAAATGTACACTCAGTCTTAAATGTAAAGGAGTAAATGTACACTCAGTCTTAAATGTAAAGGAGTAAATGTACACTCAGTCTTAAATGTAAAGGAGTAAATGTACACCCAGTCTTAAATGTATAGGGGTAAATGTACACTCAGTCTTAAATGTATAGGGGTAAATGTACACCCAGTCTTAAATGTATAGGGGTACATGTACACCCAGTCTTAAATGTAAAGGAGTAAATGTACACTCAGTCTTAAATGTATAGGGGTAAATGTACACCCAGTCTTAAATGTATAGGGGTAAATGTACACCCAGTCTTAAATGTATAGGGGTAAATGTACACTCAGTCTTAAATGTATAGGGGTAAATGTACACTCAGTCTTAAATGTATAGGGGTAACTGTACACTCAGTCTTAAATGTATAGGGGTAAATGTACACCCAGTCTTAAATGTATAGGGGTAAATGTACACTCAGTCTTAAATGTATAGGGGTAAATGTACACTCAGTCTTAAATGTATAGGGGTAAATGTACACCCAGTCTTAAATGTATAGGGGTAAATGTACACTCAGTCTTAAATGTATAGGGGTAAATGTACACTCAGTCTTAAATGTATAGGGGTAAATGTACACCCAGTCTTAAATGTATAGGGGTAAATGTACACTCAGTCTTAAATGTATAGGGGTAAATGTACACTCAGTCTTAAATGTATAGGGGTAAATGTACACCCAGTCTTAAATGTATAGGGGTAAATGTACACCCAGTCTTAAATGTATAGGGGTAAATGTACACTCAGTCTTAAATGTATAGGGGTAAATGTACACTCAGTCTTAAATGTATAGGGGTAAATGTACACTCAGTCTTAAATGTATAGGGGTAAATGTACACTCAGTCTTAAATGTATAGGGGTAAATGTACACTCAGTCTTAAATGTATAGGGGTAAATGTACACTCAGTCTTAAATGTATAGGGGTAAATGTACACCCAGTCTTAAATGTATAGGGGTAAATGTACACCCAGTCTTAAATGTATAGGGGTAAATGTACACCCAGTCTTAAATGTATAGGAGTAAATGTACACTCAGTCTTAAATGTATAGGGGTAAATGTACACTCAGTCTTAAATGTATAGGGGTAACTGTACACTCAGTCTTAAATGTATAGGGGTACATGTACACTCAGTCTTAAATGTATAGGAGTAAATGTATACTCAGTCTTAAATGTATTGGGGTAAATGTATACTCAGTCTTAAATGTATTGGGGTAAATGTACACTCAGTCTTAAATGTATAGGGGTAAATGTACACTCAGTCTTAAATGTATGGGGGTAAATGTATACTCAGTCTTTAATGTATTGGGGTAAATGTATTGTCATGGCAAATTTATTGGTTAACTTAAAGATGCCAAAGAACGCAAATGTTAAATTATGTAGTGAAGTTTCAAGAAAATAATAAACTGTAAGGTATTTCTACATATTTACGACTTTTTAACAGTCGTATATCTTTTTTTCAATTCCATTTCTAAGCTAAAAATGATATTCTGAGTGTAATTGTACACATTGATTTTATTTTAAGTGGTATGATGTGATTTTCCCTGTGAAATTACGCATGTAGGCGCCTTATCTGGTCATTTGCAATACGGATCTGTTGATTCTCATGAGACCGGAAGTTCCCTACCTGGGATGCCGGGGACGCCGTTGTTATTGCCGCACAGCCCCCGCACCTGGTGCTCCGCAGTCTTCGACTTGTCCAGCGTCACGTAGACGGTGGAGGCGTGGTCCGCCTTGACGCGCAGACCGGAAGCGCTCTCCAGCAGCACCCAGTCTCCCACCAAACTCACAGTGAACGCTGGAACACAACCGGTTATTATGTTGGTTAGCAGGTCAGTGTATAACATGCTACATGCTCCAACCCTCTCTCATGCAAATAAACATGTTTAGTTTTACTTTTTTGTATGTGTGGGTCCACTAAAACAAAAACGAGATACCCATAACCAAATCTGTTTCACGCACTGAAAACTAAAACTCATCCAGCTGTTTCAGGGTGTTTAATTATTCTGGCAATGGCTATTACGGACAATTTAATGACTGTAAGTGTTTTAACATACGCCAGTATTTACTTGCCAAAATGAACATGAATGTCTCGTTTCTTGGATAACCTAACCCTTCAGAAATTTGTTCTAGATACAATCTTAGAACGTATTTATGTCGTACATTTGCCGGGGGTGAGAAGCGGCTTGTCCGGAAGTATGCTGACCGGATGTCCGTTGACGCGCACCTGGCCGCCCTCTGTCTCCACCGTGTCGCCGGAATCCATGTAGGTCTTGACGAGCTGTGGACAGACGGGATAGTGGGATAACCATTAGTATAGTGGGATAACCATTAGTATAGTGGGATAACCATTAGTATAGTGGGATAACCATTAGTATAGTGGGATAACCATTAGTATAGTGGGATAACCATTAGTATAGTGGGATAACCATTAGTATAGTGGGATAACCATTAGTATAGTGGGATAACCATTAGTATAGTGGGATAACCATTAGTATAGTGGGATAACCATTAGTATAGTGGGATGGACACTAAGACCATTGGATAGTCACAAGGAGAGTGGGATAAATACGAGCACTGAAGGATTGACACCATAGGTCAGTGCGGTTACAATTAAGATAGTGGGCTCGCCGATCGGACAGTGTGACCGACACTAGGACAGTATGACCGACACCCGGGCAGTGTGACTGACACTAGGACAGTGTGACCGACACTAGGACAGTGTGACCGACACTCGGGCAGTGTGACTGACACTAGGACAATGTGACCGACACTCGGGCAGTATGACCGACACTAGGACCGTGTGACCGACACTAGGACAGTGGGATTATCACTAGGACAGTGGGATCAACACTAAGATAGTGGGATTATCACTAGGACAGTGGGATCAACACTAGGACAATGGTATTGACACTAGGACAGTGGGATTGACACTAGGACAGTGTGACCGACACCAGGTCAGTGGGATCAACACTAGGACAGTGAGATTGACACTAGGACAGTGTGACCGACACTAAGACAGTGGGATCAACACTAAGACAGTGGGATCAACACTAGGACAGGGGGATCAACACTAGGACAGGGGGATCAACACTAAGACAGTGGGATCAACACTAGGACAGGGGGATCAACACTAGGACAGTGGGATTGACACTAGGACAGTGTGACCGACACTAGGACAGTGGGATCAACACTAGGACAGGGGCAACACTATAACCACTCAGACAGTAGGATCACCATTAGGACAGTGGGATCAACAAAAGGACAGTGGGATCGACATTAGTGGGATAACAACTAGGACAATAGGATCATCACAAGGGCAGTGTGTCCAGGGATTACCAATAGGATAGAGGAATAAACATTAGGGCAATGGGATCAAAACTTTGAGAGTGGGGTAACAGAATCAGTCCTTGCGACATGTTTTCAAGGGCAGAATGTATCCTTCAAAAACGAGTTATGGCAGTATTTAATGGTATTAGTAATTGTGGCAAATAACACAGGACATAATGTAACTTTGTTTAGGGCTGAGCAGTATATACCTCCCAGTGCGAATACTACAATCACCTTTCTAGACATTTAACTTCACGCACCTTTCGACACGTGGTCCAGTAGTCGCAGTTCTTCACTGTGACCTCCACGTGCCAGCCTTGGAGCACGCTCTCCGCCAGAGTGTACGTGCACGTGCCGGCGAACTGGAACTCCAGGCCGTCAAACATCCGGTAGAAGGAGCGCCCGAAGTTGAGGCACGTGCGGAACGGCAGGTTGTTCGTCTGCATGATCACAGAGGGCGCTGGAAGAAAGGAACGTTGTAAATATTTTCATATAGTTCATACTCAACAAATGTATTTTGAGTTTTATCTAACTGAGATGATAACGCGAATTTTCAAAAAAATGTTGTTATCTATATTTGCACTAAGAAGTAACAATTAGTACTTTTTCATATTTGCAAATTCATATCTGCCACTTTGAAATAACGCATGTTTACACTCAACAAATGCATATTTAAAAAACAGTGATGATCACATAAATTATTAAAGGAATATTGTTGTTTGCACTAGGAAGTAATAGTAAGTAGCCTTTTTTCCAAATTTGTTAAAAATCCCAGTCATTTTAAAATATTTTCTCCAATAAATTTTAGTAGACAGTGGAAATTAATACTGTTCTGGCTACAAGATACGCTAACAGAAGTAATGACCCTCCACTTCCTACCTAGCTGACCGCTCTCCGGACACGTGACGCAGTGGTCAGTTCCGCCGACCCCCCACGAGCCTCCGCCGTCCGCGCAACACTTCTCCTGGCTGCACGTGCCGGCATCAAATCCCGTCTGCTTCTCCCCATAGCACGTGCTCGCCTTGTAGCAGTACTGCAGGCTTGACTCTTGCTCTACAGGGACACCAGGTACAGTCAAAGAGCCATTATATATTCACAGTGTTTCGTTGTGATTAGTATTATGTTAGATATGGCGTACTTTTAAAAAAGCAAATAAGGTGCACGCTAATCCGGGACGACACTTTCCTCTTTTATGGTATTTTCTGTTTCACGGAAGTCTCTAATAAATATTAAACATAAATCCACTGTAGGCGGAAAGTGCCGTCCTGGATTAGCCTGTGCAGTCCGAAACGACCATTTACACACATGTATTAAGCCCGGATTTCCCACGATACGCTTCAAATATTTGTCAAAGAAAAAAAATCTATTCAGTAATATCTTTCAATGGCTGTTAATAAGAAAATATATATAATTCGTATACGTCATGTTATCATGTCATAAAGGGGGCCCTACTTTTTAGCAGTTTGAAATTTCGGTAGCGATGTATGTAGATAAATTAAGAGTTCTGTCATTTAATTGTTCATGCACAACATAACAGACCGTTTATGAAACGCGTGTATTGCCTCACATTGAAGTGAAACTTAACGAATACTTAAATTACTACCACTTTGAGACAGTAACACTGTCAACTAGCACTCGGAGAGCGCTGACCTCCGCCAAGTTAGTCCTTCTTAACGCCCTAATTTTCCAAATTATACATTACCTGCCTTGTCATAATTTTCCGATAATCAAGAATCCTTGAAAACAAACTTAATCCTGACGGGTGATGCGTATCACCACCAAACTGAAATCTTATTTACATTTGCCCATTTCCAATATTCTCATACAAGTTCATGCAAATCCGTATATATTTTTTTGCATAGAGTTGGTAACAAACTGACAAACATCAGCACAAAACATAATCCGCTTGGCTGAGGTTACGAGGTTTTGCAGACTTTCCGCGTTAATGCACCTATCAATATTCCCCCCCCCCCCCTTGGGGGGAGCGGCGGGCTGACCCAGGGAAATTAGACACATTTTATTTTTTGGGGTCTAATTCCCCACCCTAGAGTCGATCATATTTGTCCAAATCCCCTCAGTGGAAGATGATATATGTCTATCAAATGGCCCGGGGGCCTGTATTACCAGGACCTAAATTCCGACCAAAGTCTATTAACCCGGGACCCGGAATCATTCGGAATGTCAATTTCCCGCCTGTCGGGAATCGCTTTCAGTCTAAGGTCCCCCTATATGCCCGCCAACATTGATAGGTGCATACTACTCACGTTTTGTGAGGTCGTCACAGCGGTAGCCGGTGTATCCCTCCTTGCAGTCGCACACGTTGGGCGCCAGACACCCCCGGGCGTTATGAGCGTTACACGGGGGATTGCACACCGCTGAAATAGTCATGTGGTTGGTGTATTGGTTGGTTAAAAACCCTGAGCAATGGAATTTGTACAAAATAGTTTTTAATTTAGTTACATTCACTTACTTCTGTGGTCTAAAATATCCACATTGTCATCATAATAATTAAACAGATTCAACTGAATATGTACATATGACAATCAACGACAACATCTCAGAAGAACCTAACTATGTCACACCAACGTTTATTTTATGAAATATGCACATAGATTTACGCACGTATGTCACAAAAGAACTAGCATTAGTCGCACAATATTGTATTGCGTCGCACAACATTTCGAGTAAGTCTTATAATACTCTATGATGTCACTCTCCTAAAACTAGTATCTGTAAAACAACACAATACTGAGTCACACAAAACATTGTGTGTGTCACATAATACTGTATTGTGTCACACAGTAACTCACGTATGTCACACGCGGCCCCGGTCCAACCGGCACAACAACTCTGTATCGTTTCCTCGTGCTCTCTGCAAACAGGAAGTGAACGCTGTGTAAACGCGTTAACTGATTTGTGTAGTATAGACACTTTAACACTATTGTGAAGTATGGACACTTACAGTGTTTTTTTTCACCTTTGGGGGAAAGGTGGCGGGGCCCTTCAGATGGGGAATTTTACGACAAATGGGGATGTTTTTTTAGAAAAGCATTATTACATGTTTATATTCTACTTTGACATAAAACATTAATGAATTGTTTTGCTACAAATGATAACTTGGATTAACTTGGTTTGAATAAAAATTGCAGGGATTGTTTACGAAAACTCCTCTATCTTAGACAATTTTTGTCCGATTTTGGTCTTTTTTTCCAAATTAAAGCATACATTCTGAGGGGAATTTTAAGGTAAATATAGGGGGAAAATATATACTTTTTAAGCAGGGGAATGGGACCGAATTTCGGCCCCAAATTGGCCATCAAAAACACTACACGTTAACAGTTTTTACACAAATCTATACTTGTTATCTTGTCTGTACTACACATACAGACAAGATAACAAGTATAGATACTTTAACAGTTTTGTGTAGTACAAACACGTTAACATTATTGTGTAGATTAGACACGTTTAGAGTTTTGTGTAGTCGAAACACGATAACAGTTTTGTGTAGTATATACATTGATAACAAGTTTGTGTAGTAGAGACACGTTTAAAAGTGTACACGTGTTGTATAGTCACTTTTACAGTTTTGAGTAGTTTCGACAAGATAGCAGTTTTGTGTAGTATAGACAAGATCAGTTCTGTGTAATATAGACATTGATAACACGTTTGTGTAGTAGAGACACGTTAACAATTTTGTGCAGTATAGACAAGATAACAGTTTTGTGTAGTATAGACACTGTAACAGTTTTGTGTAGTATAGACACTATAACAGTTTTGTGTAGTATAGACACGTTAACAGTTTTCTTTAGTGTAGACTAATAAACAGTTTTGTTTGAAATATTGTCTGCCTGACTAAGAGGTGTCGTGTCGTCTGTTGAAATGAACACCAGTCGCTAGTCCAATAAGCGTCTAGCGGGCACATTATTCAAACGCTAATAGAATCGATTCAACACAAATAACAACTGAAAGTGAATGCTCCAACCATAAGTTATATCTTTCTCCAATAAATTTAATCAGTAATAATCATAAAAAAGGTTTAAATGAATCACTTACATGTTATAATACCGAGTGTCGTTTGGATTTGCTAACAGTAGATCGTGGCGTTGTTTGATCAAAGGGACAAAACTCACTAAAAAGGTTACATGCTACCAATACCTAGATCAATGTTTGCTACACTGTAAAAGCCTACAAATCCGCGTTACGCAGAACATATTTTTCTGTGTACAAAGTAAACATTAAATAAAACTAGGTTACAAATTGAATATTACGCTTTTACATACGACAATAGATTAAACAACGTTTTCTTAATCCAAAAAAACATTGTCAAGGGTTGTACCATGTACACTGTTTATAAACACAAAGAATGTTTACATATCTGCAAAACCAACATAATTATTCGGATATTAACCTAAATCGAGGTTTGAAATCTGTAACGAGATATTCCACAATATCAACAAATATACATTTTCAGAAAATTGAAACTTCGTATAAAATGTGTTATACAGTACGGTTATGCATGGATTTTACTATGCTTTTGTCAATATAGTTCAATTCTGAATGCAATTAGGATTTTATTATTTACGGAATAGTTTTAATTGAAAGCGCACCATGCTGCCAAAGGTAATTGTTAAATTTTAAATGAAGTCCGTGTTGTTAAAGGATACTGCATTTGAACTTTAAAACTCCATGCTGTTATAGATACGGTGAACGTAGCAAGACGTCCATGCTATAAACCCTAAGGGCGTAGTCGTGCAGTGGGTATGATGTCCGCCATGCGATCGGGAGAACCAGGGTTCGATCCACACTCAGGAAGAGTTCTTAAGATCTTTCCAAAGACAACAAAGTATTGGTTCTTCCCAGGAAACGGACTCTATAAGCATACGACTTTGGATGCAATCGAGCTTAATTAAATAGGGTTAAACTAATAACGTATTAATCTATTGACCCTTACCTGGTATAAACGCATCGCGGGGTGGAGCTGTTCTTCGCCATGGCCGCCTGCATGAAGTCGGACACCTGCGTGTTGGACATGTCCGCCAGCCCCGAGCCCTTCTTGTCCAGAGTGTAACCTGGCCGTGGGGAGAAGTAGGTATGGTCAACACGTTTGAAATACGCAACATACGTCACAGTACGTGACGTGTAGCGTTGAGAGAATGTTGTTGATTTCCATAGTTAGTTTCGAACCACTTTAATAGTAATGATGTATACAATGGTTTAAAATCTCTTCATACCTCATGCAAATACTCTGTCACACGATCAAACGTGATTAAATTCCCTTTTATAATATCAGAGTTTATAATGAGTTAAGCGTTTAACTGTGTGAATAATACTTTAAATTGTACGTTAATAAATTGGAATGCAATGGTGTCATGAGGTAATGATGGTATCACAGACGACTCTACTGTTGCTAGTGAACCAAGAAGTGCGCATGTGTACCGGTAACCATCATCTGTGTAAACTCCGCGCAGGCCGCCTTCCATGATGTCTGCACCGTCCGCGTCGTCTGGCATTTCCTGTGGAAGAAACAGATAAAGGGGCCGTATTCCAGGAATAGCTTAAGTTTATGTTAAAATATTTTCCACTAAGTTAAAATATTTTAATATTAACAAATATTTTCTATAGCTACGTATACATTGTTATTTTCTGGCAGTAGAAACCACATACACAGGTGTCGTGTTTCAGAAACAATTTAAGTTCATTTTAAATATTTGCCCATATAATACAATGTGCAATGTAATATTTTTTTAAATACATAAGCATATATAGTCAGTTTAAAAGCTATTGCGAGCTTATGTTGTATTCTTATTGTCTTGACGACTTAAAAAAATCCTAACTTTTGTGATTTTCTATACAGTTAAACGATACAGTAAACGTTCTTCCTCAGACATATCAGAGTGCACACAGACTTTCAAAGTGAACACAGATATATATGACTGTACACACAGACATGGAATAGGGTGTACACATACATGTCAGAGCGTGCACATGTATATCAGAGTGTACACATATATATCAGAGTGTGCACATATATATCAGAGTGTACACATATATGTCAGAGTGTTGACCGATATGTCAGAGTGTACACAGGTATATCAGAGTGTACACATATACACAGACATGTAAGGGTAAAAACAGCCATACCAAAGTGTACACAGATATAGCAGAGTGTACACAGGAATATCACAGTGTACACATACATGTCAGAGTATACACATGTATGTCGGAGTGTACACAGACGTGTCACAGTGTACACAGATATGTCAGAGTGTACACAGTATATAAGAGTGTACCGGTACACAGACATATCAGAGTGTACACAGATATGTCAGAGTGTACACAGGTATGAAAGAATGTACACAGACACATCAGAGTGTACACAGACATATCAAAATGTACACAGGTATATCAGAGTGTACACATACATATCACATACATGTCAGGGTATACCCAGCCATATCTGAGTGTACACAGGTATATTAGAGTATACGCATCTGCATAGTGTACAAATAACTGTTAAACTTAATCGTAATCAGACTTGTCCAAGTCACCATAAACCTGTTAATTATACACCAACCTGTAATAGTGTACACATGCACAAAGACTTATTCAAGTGTACACAGACATAGCTAACAGTTTACACAGACCTGTCAAAAGTGTACACAGACCAGTCAAAGTGTCACACTCTACACAGGTTACGTGCCTACACAAAGACAACATACTTGCAGCCACAGTATATGCACATTTTAAAGAGCAAACATTCCCTTCTGTTGCACCAGGTATGTCAGTTGATCATATGCACAAACGTGCTTCATTTACCAAATGTCCCATCTAGGGGTCGCCAAGCTCACGGGCGTTCAAAGCGCACACGGCAGCTGCGCATAATAGTCCGAAATTCTAACGAGCGGAAGGACACTTGCCGAGAACTAGAATGATCTACACAACTGTGACCGATTAAGCGTTTGTTGATAAGGTTAAGATTCGCATGTAAAATATTTTGAAGAAAAATGCCTATCAGCCGAATATGGTAAACTTTCCATGGCCATTGAGAAATAAGGGAAATATGTAATATTACCTAATCTACAAACTACCTTCGAAGTTCAAAACCCGTAATGCCATATAGAATACTGAGTAACATTAATTTTCTCTAGCAGTGAAATAATATATAATATGTTTTTAATGTACATCCTTTCGAAACATTTGAATTAAGTGTCAATATCTCTGTTGTTTTTTATGTTAATTCGACAAACACCATTTTGTTGTTGTTTTTTGTGTGTTAACAATTATTAAATCGTACACGGTCATGTTATATCATGATCACAACCTATTCCTTAATGCTTATAGTATTGTAACGTTGTATAACACGACATCGATTTTGATTTTGTATTCAATAATGTGTAGATCAATTTCATTCCGCTTATATTTGTTTAGGACGACAGAAAGGCAATATGTAACTCTAAAATCATTGTCATTGCATATTAACGCAATAGTTTTAATAATGTTTTAATAATACAAAGGGTCTTGAATTAAATTACGAAAAAGTAGTACGTTGATGACGTATTTAATTTACTCGTTCTACACAAACTATACAGGAAACAGGAACTTACGTTGCTACTGCGCTGTCACTATTTTTAAAAAGAAATATCCATAATAACATCAAAGCATACGGCGGCGTTCTTGCTGCCATTGTAATCCCGTTAAAGGGCCGAAACACGGGGTCGCTTCCTTGAAATGTCCCTATTAACACGAGTCGGTTTGATAGTTCACGTGGAAAACAAAAGATTCAGATATGTCCCTATAATCCCCGTTTTGTATTTCCGTTTAGTTTGATCACTAAGGGACAATGCCGGCACATGCGCGCATTCCACTTTTATATGAGCAAGCGGTTGCACGTGGGTCGTCCAGAAAGTAGCTCCTATGGAGCATGCGCACACAGAGGGAAAATTTGTAGGCTTTTATTATGAATGCAGTAAAAACTAAGGCACCCAATAATGATGGCAGTAAAAACTAAGGCACCCAATAATGATGGCAGTAAAAACTAAGGCACCCAATAATGATGGCAGTAAAAACTAAGGCACCCAATAATGATGATACCTTTTCTATGATCTTCATCATAATTTAAGTTTTAGACTAGTGTATGTCCACTTATAACTGCTGACATCCAAACGCGCACATTTGCCAAAGGGACGTACTAAAGCGAAGTTTGCGACCTGCCGTGGGACAGGGTTATAAAGATGGCAGGGGAAGCTTCCGGTACTGCGAGATGAGGCCGGTATTAGGGGAGGACGGAGAGTTGAGTGTCGGCCTGCTAAAGATTTTTTAGCGCCCCTTCAAATATTTGCGGGTCGGGCCAGGTCGCCTATTATGACATCTTCCTATTTTCGCATTCATACGCGTACATGTTCCGTATATTCAGCTCTGTGCTACAAGACGCTATCTTACGGTCTTTTCCAGCTCACAAAGACCCCTGATGCTCCCACCGCCTCTCATGTACACTGCCGTCTGCTGCCGGCCAGTGTCGTTGGTTTCGCGCAGATGGTGGGGTTTAGGAAGGATTACGGCGGATAATCTTGTATACCGGTAAATAATTTCTTCGCAAATGTGAGGATTCCTGTAAAGTGTTGGGGTTAAGCGGCGATAAAGTCCGCCTAAGATGACGCTCTGTGCGGATAAGCGGATTACAAAATCAGATAGTGGTAAATGGGGAATTTCAATGTTATATCGTTTTAGCGGAATATGTTTTCACAACGACCAAAACATGAGACATAATGATGATGTTTGTTCATTATTTAATTTACTGGTTTAATCCCGTTCATCAATCTGGCCCGCGAATGGGTTTTGAGAATAATAAAGAAAAAGTTCTCACGTTTGCTAGACAAAATTCACACGTAATACGTTCATATTTTTTTCCAAATAGAATATGGTCAAGAACAGAATATTTATATGTCATTGCATGTCCATAATGCACATTCCTCTTGCTTTCAGAGGTTCGGGCTCTAGATGGTCCCATGCCAGTGAAGTATACAGGGTGCAACGGCTTGATCTTGGGTGTCCACAAGAGTTTCCTGGTGTTGAACTGTAGACCTCCTTTGCGTTTTGTGCGAGGTCTGGTTCTTCCAAGACTAGTCTGTACAGCTCACATATCTATTCTACACTATTCTCTTATCGAGTCTACAAGTTCACGTATCTTAGTCTACACTTTGCAATTATCTGGTCAACAAGTTCACATATCTAGTCAACACTATTTACAGATCAAGTCTATACAGTTCATATATCTAGTCTAGGCAGTGCATATATCTAGTCTACACTATTCACTTATCTAGTCTACAAGTTCACATATATAGCCTACACTATTCACAGATATAGTCTACACAGTTCATATAACTAGTCAACACAGTTTAAATATCTAGTCTACACTATTCACGTGTCTAGTCTACGTACATAGTTCACAGAGCTAGTCTACATATTTCATATATTTAGTATACATATTTCACAGAGGTAGTCTACATAGCTCACATATTTAGTCTACACTATTCACATATCGGGTCTACAAGTTCACATATTTAGTCTACTCTGTTCACAGCATATCTAGTCTACATGGTTCACATATTTAGTCTACACTATTCACAAATCTAGTCTACAAGCTCACATATTTAGTCTACTCTGTTCTCAGATCTAGTCTACAAGTTCACATATTTAGTCTACTCTATTAACAGATCTAGACTACAAGCTCACATATTTAATCTACACTATTCACATATCTAGTCTACAGATCTAGTCTACAAGCTCACATATTTAATCTACACTATTCATATATCTAGTCTACAGATCTAGTCTACAAGCTCACATATTAAGTCTACACTATTCCCAGATCTTTCTAGTCTACGAGCTCACATATTTAGTCTTCTCTGTTCACAGATCTAGTCTACAAGTTCACATATTTAGTCTATACTATTCACAGATCTAGTCTACAAGTCCACATGTTTAGTCTACCCTATTCCAAGATCTTGTCTACAAGCTCAAATATTTAGTCTACACTATTCACAGATCTAGTCTACACATTCACATCTTTAATCTACTCTGTTTACAGATCTAGTCTACAAGTTCACACAATTAGTCTACACTATTCACAGATCTAGCCTATACGTTCACATATTTAGTGTACACTATTCACAGATTTAGTCTACAAGCTCGCATATTTAGTCTACATTATTCACAGATCTAGCCTATAAGCTCACATATTTAGTGTACACACTTCACAGATCTAGTCTACAAGCTCACATAATTAGTCTACACTATTCACAATTCTAGTCTACAAGTTAGCATATTTAGGCTACACTATTCACAGATCTAGCCTTCAAGTTCACATATTAAGTCTACACTATTCACAGATCTAGCCTACAAGTTTGCATATTTATTCTACTCTATTTACAGATCTAGCCTACACGTTCAAATATTAAGTCTACACTATTCACAGATCTAGTGTGCATAGTACGCTGAACGGTTTCACAGACGCTTGCATATCAATATTCGTTCAAATTGTAAAAAGCCTTTTATTTAGACATAAAAACATGGTTATTATTTTGCAGCTACTAGCACTTTTAAAAGATCTATGGAAGGGAAGTAACTCGTAGCACAGTCATTAACGCCTATATACAAGAGTTATATTCCCTGCATTCAGTTATAAAATAAATAACTGTTGTTGCGAACTGTCTTGTTCGTCTTGATATAACTTGAGATAAAATTCACCAGTAATGTGAACTGAAATTTTGAAATTTATTATAATTGAAATTAATGGGCAAAACAAATACGATAATATTCTTAAGTAACGTGGTATACAGCAGGCCAGAAAAGCTACAGATTATATACATTGTACATGTATGTGTACATTTGTTATTGTAGTTGTTAATATGCGTTATGCGCTTTTGATTTCTTTCCAATTAAGAGCATCTGTGGACGTAATAACAGGGCATAATCCTATCAAAGGTCGCCGCTTTGTACTGACTTACAGTATAGATTAACAATTTGTACGATTATCTAAAGTCAATGTGCGTTGACTCGAAATTGAGTATCAATCGGCATGCGGTGCAAACTAACTGATTCATGTAACATTTTGTACATTCTTATTTAATTTGGGGCCTACTTCATCATTAATTTTGATCAAAACAGGAGAAAAAAGCGCAACTAATAGATATTCTTTGTACAGTATGATTTTGGAAATTGCAAGGCATCATAGTCCAAATACAATTGCATATTTAATACCTAACAATAAGTATAAATATTTATTTGTAAGGCACAGAGAGTCATTATTTCATTGAATTTGCAATTAGTTTCAGTTTCAACCTATTTATTTTAGCTCGATTGCATCGAAAGCCTTAGGCTTATGGAGACACTCTCGAGTCCGTTTCCTGGGAAGAAACAGTACTTGGTGCATTAGTTTGTGTTTGTCATCTTGAAATGAATGGCATCTGTACAACATGCTATGCACTACTCGAAACTTCTATTACACGTCAAACCGAACCCACGGCAATTCAACACACGCAGGTACGTACGCACCAAAACACGCACGAAAATGCGCTCGCACATGGGCAGGCATACACGCACACATGCGAAAGCACAAGCTCACGCACGCACTTAAGCACACACTCACGCTCACACATGTACACGTACTCGAACACTTACTGACAAGCAAAAACATATGCACACATAAGCACTCGCACACAAACACGCACTCACACACACACACGTACACGCACACGCAAACATGCACTCACACACAAACACGCACTCACTCACAAAAACGCACGCAGACACAAACACGCACTTACACACAAACACGCACTCACTCACACACAAACACGCACTCACTCACTCACAAACACGCAAACATACACGCAGACACGAACGGACACAAACAGACACAGACATGCACGCAGACACTGAGAAAAAAAAGAACGCACACAAACACTCACAGAAACGCGAACGGACGCACGCGTGTACAAATGCACAATCTCGCACGCATAAACACTGATCGGTCAAGTGCACACATGTCAAAAACAATATTTTCAGTGGGGCGTGAACGTACTCTGCAGACCATTACTCTGTTCTTTGAGAAAGCGTCCTAGTGCCACAGTCTGCATTATTTTTGTATTTCATTATCTCATGGAGATACTAAATCCTAAATAGGAGGTACTTAGTCCTAATTATGACATACTAAGTCTTAATTAGGAGATACTTTGTCCTAATAAGGAGATATTATATTTTAATTAGGAGATGCTATATTCTATTAAGGAGATACTAAGAAAAAAAAAATAGGGGATACGATGTCCTTATTAGAAGATGCTTTGTTCTTATAGGAGATACTAAAACCTAATCAGGAGATACGTACTACTAGTAAGTCCTTATTATGATATAAGAAATCCTAATTATGCGATAATAAATCCTAATAATGAGATACTACATGTAAGTCTTAATTATCAGATACTAAGTCCGAATCAGGAGATACTATAATTCCTAATTATGAGATAGCAAGTACCAAAAAGGAGATACTATATTAAATTCCTAATTATGAGATAGTAAGTCCTAATTATGAGATACTAAGTCCTAATTATCAGTTAATAAGTCGTAATTGGGAGTGAGCATCTCCTATTTAAGTCCTAATTAGTAGTGAGTATATCTCCTATTTAAGTCCTTATTATGAGTGACATCTCCCTACTAACCGCTATTAGGAGTGAGTATCCCCAAACTAAGTCCTTATTAGGAGTGATCGAGTATCTACTAATCTACAAAAACAATGTAAACCGTGGCACTAGGACGCTTCCATAGTTCTCGGCTTGAGCGCCCATCTGTCGGCAGGCATTCTGCACTGACGTGGACAACAAACAAGTTTGCTGTAATCCGCA
This sequence comes from Congeria kusceri, assembly GCA_027627225.1. Classification (NCBI taxonomy): domain Eukaryota; kingdom Metazoa; phylum Mollusca; class Bivalvia; order Myida; family Dreissenidae; genus Congeria; species Congeria kusceri. Next base: position 744,002 of record CM051038.1, on the reverse strand, counting down.
GCTTTGATGTGTAGGAAGTCTCCAATAAAACTACGCCACAAAATCGCGCCGATGTTCTAGAAAACAAGCAGATGTGAATGGCCTTGCCGTACATGATGTCAGTGTGTTCATTTCAACTTGCATTAATATTAAGCAAATACATTTTCGTATCCTATATACTGGATACTCTTAAACGGCAGACGAGCACGGGAAACATTGCCCAGTTTTTCGAATTACAGATGTTTTAAGAGGTCAAATGGCTTCAGGTTTATGTGGATGTTGTTTGTGTCTTACTTAGAGACATGTGTGGAGTTGATTCTTCATCGTTCTGAACTTCAAAATGTCATGATCAGCAATGCCAACAGCGGCTGGTAAAACATCAACCATGCAACGTCATACAGTCTAATTAAACAGTAGTATTCATCGACAAGCAATACATATTTTGTGTCTGATCATTTAGGTAGAGTGGAATGTATCTAATAACCCCGCCCTCAGTCCCTCTTACAGTCTCCCGTACAGTCCCTCATACAGTCCCCCGAACAGTTCATCCTACAGTTCCCCGTACAGTCCCTCCTACAGTCTCCCGTACAGTCCCTCATACAGTCCCCCGTACAGTCCCTCCTACAGTCTAATTTACAGTCCCTCCATACAGTCCATCCTACAGTTCCCCGTACAGTCCCTCCTACAGTCCACCGTACAATCCCCTATACATTTCCTTCTGCAATCCCCCGTACAGCCCCTTCTACAATCCCTCGTACAGCCCCTTCTACAATCCTCCGTACAGCCTCTTCTACAATCCTCCGTACAGCCCCTTCTACAATCCTCCGTACAGTCTCTTCTACAATCCCCCGTACAGCCCCTTCTACAATCCTCCGTACAGCCCCTTCTACAATCCCCCGTACAGCCCCTTCTACAATCCTGCGTACAGTCCCTTCTAGAGTTCCCCGTACAGTCCCTTCTACAGTCCCCCGTACAGTCCCTCATACATTCTCCGTACAGTCCCTTCTACAATCCTCCTATAGTCCCCCGTACAGTCCCTCGTACAGTCCCCCGTACAGTCCTCATACAGTCCCCCGTACAGTCCTCATACAGTCCCCCGTACAGTCCCTCATACAGTCCCCCGTACAGTCCTCATACAGTCCCCCCGTACAGTCACTCATACAGTCCCCTGTACAGTTCCTTCTACAATCCTCCTACAGTCCCTTCTACAGTTCCCCGTGCAGTCCCTTCTACAGTTCCTAGTACAGTCCCCCGTACAGTCCCTCATACAGTCCCCCGTACAGTCACTCATACAGTCCCTTCTACAATCTACCTACAGTCCCTTCTACAGTCCCCCGTACAGTCAACCGTACAGTCCTTTCTACAAACACTGTACAGTCCCTCCTACAATCCCTTGCACAGTCCGTCCTACAGTTCCCCGTACAGTCCCTCCTACAGTTCCCCGTACAGTACCCCGTACAGACCCTCCTACAGGTCCTCGTACAATCCCCGTACAGTCCCTCCTACAGTTCCTCGTACAATCCCCCGTACAGTCCGTCCTACAGTTCCTCGTACAATCCACCGTACAGTCCCTCCTACAGTTCCTCGCACAATCCCCGTGCAGTCCCTCCTACAGTTCCTCGAAAAATCCCCCGTACATTCCCTCTTACAGTTCCTCGTACAATCCCCCGTACAGTCCCTCCTACAGTTCCTCGTACAGTCCCCCGTACAGTCCCTCCTTCAATCCCCCGTACTGTCCCTCCTACAATCCCCCGTACAGTCCCTCCTACAGTTCACCGTACAGTTCCTCCTACAGGTCCCCGCACAGTCCCTTCTACAGTTCCCAGTACAGTCCCTCCTACAATTCCCCGTACAGATCCCCCTACAGTTCCTACTACAATCCTCCGTACAGTCCCTCCTACAATCCCCTGTACAGTCCTTCCTATAGTCCACAGTACAGTCCCTCCTACAATGCCCAGTACAGTCCCTCCTACAATCCGCGTGCAGTCCCTGCTACAATCACCCGTACAGTCCCTCCTACAGGCCTCAGTACAGTCCCTCCTACAATCTTCCGTACAGTCCCTCCTACAATCCTCCGTACAGTCCCTCCTATAGTCCACAGTACAGTCCCTCCTACAATGCCCAGTACAGTCCCTCCTACAATCCGCGTGCAGTCCTCCTACAATCCTCCGTACAGTCCCTCCTACAATCCTCCGTACAGTCCCTCCTATAGTCCACAGTACAGTCCCTCCTACAGGCCTCAGTACAGTCCCTCCTACAATCCCCTGTACAGTCCCTCCTACAATCCTCCGTACAGTCCCTCCTATAGTCCACAGTACAGTCCCTCCTACAATCCTCCGTACAGTCCCCAAAAGAGTCCCTCCTACAATGCCCAGTACAGTCCCTCCTACAATCCGCGTGCAGTCCCTGCTACAATCACCCGTACAGTCCCTCCTACAGGCCTCAGTACAGTCCCTCCTACAATCTTCCGTACAGTCCCTCCTACAATCCTCCGTACAGTCCCTCCTATAGTCCACAGTACAGTCCCTCCTACAATGCCCAGTACAGTCCCTCCTACAATCCGCGTGCAGTCCTCCTACAATCCTCCGTACAGTCCCTCCTACAATCCTCCGTACAGTCCCTCCTATAGTCCACAGTACAGTCCCTCCTACAGGCCTCAGTACAGTCCCTCCTACAATCCCCTGTACAGTCCCTCCTAAAATCCTCCGTACAGTCCCTCCTATAGTCCACAGTACAGTCCCTCCTACAATCCGCGTGCAGTCCCTCCTACAATCCTCCGCACAGTCCCTCCTACAATCCTCCGTACAGTCCCTCCTATAGTCCACAGTACAGTCCCTCCTATAGTCCACAGTACAGTCCCTCCTACAGGTCACAGCACAGTCCCTCCTACAATCCCCTGTACAGTCCCTCCTACAATCCTCCGTACAGTCCCTCCTATAGTCCACAGTACAGTCCATCCTACAATGCCCAGTACAGTCCCTCCTACAATCCGCGTGCAGTCCCTCCTACAATCACCCGTGCAGTCCCTCCTACAGGCATCAGTACAGTCCTTTCTACAGTTCCCCGTACAGTCCCACCTACACTTCCCCGTACAGTTCCTCCTACAATCCCTCGTACAATCCCTCCTACAGTCCACCGTACAGTCACTTCTACAATCCACCTTACAGTCCCTCCTACAGTCCCCGTTAGAGTCCCTCCTACAATCCCCCGTAAAGTCCCTCCTACAGTTCCCCGTACAGTCCCTCCTACTGTTCCCAATAGAGTTCCTCCTACAATCCCCGTACAGTTCCTCCTACAGTCCATAATAGAATTCCTCCTACAATCCTGGTACAGTCCCTCCTACAGTCCACCGTACAGTTCATCCTACAATCCCACGTACAGTCCTTCCTAGAGTCCCCAAAAGAGTCCCTCCTACAATTCACGTGCAGTCCCTCCTACAGTACCCGCACAGTTCCTCCTACAGTCCCCCGTACAGTCCCTCCTACAATCCCTCTTACAGTCCCTCCTACAATCCTCCGTACTGTCCCTCCTAAAATCCCCCGTATAGACCCTCCTACAGTTCCCCGTACAGTCAATTCTGAGTCCCTCTACACGCAGTCCCTTCTACAGCCCCTCCTACAATCCCCCGTACCGTCCCTATTACAATCCCCCGTACAGTCCCCATATAGTCCCTCCTACAGTCCACCGTACAATCCCTCCTACAGTCCCCCTTACAGTCCATCCTATAATCCCCGTACAGTCCCTCATGCAATCCCCCGTACAGGCCCTCGTACAATCCCTCCTACAATCCCCGTACAGTCCCTCCTGCAATCTCCCGTACACTCCCTCGTACAATCCCTCGTACAGTCCCTCCTTCAATTCCCCGTACAGTCCCCCATACATTCCCTCCAGTCCCCGTGCAGTCCCTCCTACAGTCCACCGTACAGTACCCTTCTACAGTCCCTCGTACAGTCCCTTCTACAGTCCCTCCTACAGTCCCTCCTACAGTCCCTTTTACAGTCCACCGTACAGTACCCTTCTACAGTCCCTCCTACAGTCCCTTTTACAGTCCCTCCTACAGTCCCTTCTACAGTCCCTTCTACAGTCCCTCCTACAGTCCCTTCTACAGTCCCTCATGCAGTCAATTCTAAGTCCCTCTGCATGCAGTCCCTCATTCAGTCCCCCGTACAGTCCCTCCTACAGTTCCTTGTACAGTCCCTTCTTCAGTCCCTCATACAGTCCCTCCTACAGTCCCCCGAACAGTCAATTATATGTCCCTCTGCATGCAGTCCCTCCTACAGTCCCCCGTACAGTCCCTCCTATAGTTCCTCATAGTCCCTCCTACAATCCCTCGCACAGTCCCCCGTACAGTCCCATCCGAAACAAGGATATCAGTAAAACTGATGGATGCTCCGTAATGCACTTTGTCAAGCTATATAAATTCAATGAGAAGGGTAAAGATAGTAAAATGACTAAAAATCGCTAGAACTGTAAGACCAAATGTGACATCAAAACTTTATGTGAGCATACCACAAAAATACAATATGAACATGCAGTAAATTGTAAACATAAAATAAAAACAAAAAACGTGGAAATTCCACGAAAATCAAAATTGTTGAACGAAATGCATTAGTCAGCACAAAAATAACATTTTTAGTAATGGTGACCTTGAACTTGTCCCCACCAACCCCATAAGCAATCCCAAGCCAGGTTTAGATATAAGGTATCTACATAATGAAGTTTCATTAAAACATCTCAATGTCTTCTCAAGCTATTGAGAGGAAACTGTCTATTTTTAGTAAAGGTGACCTTGACCCCACCAACCCCATATGCAATCCCAAGCGAGGTCTGGATATAAGATATATATGCATTAAGTTTCATTAAAATATCTCAATGTGTTCTCAAGTTACTGAGCAGAAAGCGTTTTTCTATTTGAAGTAACAGTGATTTTGACCTTGACCCCACCCACCCCACATGCAATCTCGATATCAGGTATCTATGTTTGAAATTTCATTAAAATATGTCAATGTGTTCTCAAGCTAATGAGCGAAACCGTTTTTTTTATTTTTAGTAATGGTGACCTCGACCTTGACCCTACTCACCCCATTAGCAATCACAAGCGACGTCTCGATATAAGGTATATATGTTTGAAGTTTCATTAAAATATCTCAATGTGCTCTCAAGTTAATGAGCGGAAACCGTTTGTCTATTTTTAGTAACCGTGACCTTGACCCCATCCACCTCATATGCAATCCCAAGCGAGGTCTCGATATAAGGTATCAACGTATTAAATTTCATAAAAATACCTCAATGCAATCTCAAGATATTTAGCGGAAACCGTTTTTCTATTTTTAGTCGCAGTGACCATGACACCACCCACCCCATATGCAATCCCAAGCGTGGCCTCGATATAAGGTATTTATTTATTAAGTTTAATTAAAATATCTCAATGCGTTCTCAAGTTATTGAGCGGAAACCGTTTATCTATTTTTAATAACCGTGACCTTGACCACACCCACCCCTCATGCAATCCCATGTGAGGTCTCGGTATAAGATATCTATGTATAAACTTTCATTAAAATATCTCAATGCGTTCTTAAGTTATTGAGCGGAAACCGTTTGTCTTTTTTTAGTAACAGTGACCTTGACCCCATCCACCCCATATGCAATCCCAAGCGAGGTCTCGATATAAGGTATCAATGTTTTAAGTTTCATAAAAATACCTCAATGCAATCTCAAGATATTGAACGGAAACCGTTTTTTATCTATGTATTAAGTTTCATTAAAATATCTCAATGCGTTATCGAGTTATTGAGCGGAAACAGTTTTTTCTATTTTTATTAATAACACTGACCTTGACCTTGACCCCCACCCACCCCATATGCAATTCCAAGCAAGGTCTTGATATAAGGTATCTATGTATTAAGTTTCATTAAAATAGCATACGCCAATCTAATAACCGAAATTTGTCTTCGAAAATTTTGGTTAACATAATAAAATAAATCAAAGTGATGGATCAATACAGTAATACCGGTATGGTTATTTTTAGTTATTTAGTATTCCACCAAGCATCATTGATTCATATAGCAGTTCCTGAAAAATAGATATGACACAATTGACATCTTCAAAGTCCCATAACTCAAAGAAAAATCATTGAAGCAGAACGTCCTGGTAATATGCATATATACCTACTCTTGGCAATGAAGCTTCCAATAAAGTTTTATTAAAATCTGGCCATTAGTTGCTGAGAAAAAGCCCATACAAGAATTGTGCACTTATAATAAACTAATTTCAGAAATTTTCGAACTACCATAACTCTGAGAAAAATCATTGAAGTGGAACATCCTGGTCAAATGCACATCTCCTCTTAGTAATGAAGAGTTCCATCAAGTTTCAATGAAATATGTCCAGTAGTTGCTGAGAAAGAGCCCGGACAAGAATCGTGCACTATATACTAATTTCAGAAATCTTCAAAGTCCCATAAATCCGAGAAAAATCATTGAAGTGGAACATACTGGTCATATGCACACCTCCTCTTGGTATGAAGCTTCCCATGAAGTTTGGTTGAATTTCAGCCAGTAGTTGCTAAGAAAAAGCCTGGACAAGAAAGTCAAGAATTGTGCACTATATACTTATTTAATAAATCTTCAAAGTCCCGTAACTCTGAGAAAAATCATTTAAGAGGAACGTCCTGGTAATATGCAAAACTCCTCTTGGTAATGAAGCTCCCCATACAGTTTTGTTGAATTCCGGCCAGTAGTTGCTGAGAAATAGCCCAGACAAAAAAGTCAAGACTTGTTTACTATATACATATTTCAGAAATCTTGAACGTCCCATAACTCTGCGAAAAATCAATGAAGCGGAACGTCCTGGCAATATGCACACCTCCTCTTGGTAATGAAGCTTGCCATAAAGTTTCGTTTAATTCCGGCTATTAGTTGCTGAGAAATACCGGTAGCCCGCACAAGAAAGTGGGACGGAAGGAGGGACGGACAAGGCGGCGACTATATGCTTTTTCGGGGAGCATAATAAAGGGATATAATATTATGTTATGTTTTTATATGGGTTATTATGTTTGTACAGTGACTGCCTGTCTCTCGCGGCAGCTCAAAAAGGGAGAGCACTGCCGTAGTATTTGGTTTTGCAGATTGCTACAAATTACTTCCCTTCCAAAACTGTCATTTCTCTTTGTTGGTGTAAAAGCGATTGGACAAAAGTGGTGTTCATGAATGTTTAGTATTTAAATACTGATTTATGAATATAACAAGTGGTTACGGTTAATATGACAAATGTGGTACACGCCAATATGAAAGACATATACTTAGTATTATTTTAACCTGAACGCATATAATATTTTAGTTAAACAATCTCAGACTATTCTAATCGTTCATTTAAACCTTACATTGTCATGAAAATAAGCTTCTAAAACCAAACTATCTTTTTATATTTTTAATTCAAACTTAACATTCGTAGAATGAAAACAGGCTGTATTAAAAAATGCCAGACTATGTTTAATATTTTATTCGTCTTGTATTTGAATTTAGGTTAAAACTGTTGTTGTTTCATCATCCATTCAAGTGTTGAAATACGCACGGATAGTAAGAACCACGTGGTAGCTCAAGCAGACGACAGGTCGATGTCCAAATACGGTAACGTCTACTTTAAATACTCGGTAGGCGGGGCTACAATAGCGCGCCAAAAGTTCACTCAGATTTTTGGGTTATGAGTTTTATTTATAGTATTTTTTTGGCGTAGCTGTCTAAGTCACTTTTGACCTAGATATCTTGTGAAAATAATGCAGCGGGAACTTGAATGCCAATAGAATTGGGCAAATTTTCTAATTTTAGGGAATGCAAACTTACAACAATGGTTTGATGTATACCAACAACTGTTGCATACTTTTGGGGATTAACATGTACATAATTGTTTACATAAGTGGTTAAAATAAAGTTACAGTGAAACCTGTCCAAACCGAACCCTGAGAAAAACCGATTCCCTGTCTAAACCGAACGGCTGTGTCGGTCCCGATTTTTTCCTTCTTATTTTATATTTCAACAAACCTTAATAAACCGAACCCTGTCTAAACCGAATACCGAACGATTTTATCACACATTAGATATCATTCAACCTTAAACAGCCTGAATAAACCGAACGGTGTATCCTGTCAGGTGTCACTTCGCGATACCGCAGAAGCGTAAACTCGATAATTGGTGACACACATAAAGGGCATAATCGCAATGGTGTTAACGGGCCAGTGGTGCAATTAGGGATCAGCTAGTTGGTGCATGCGACAATTTTTAACTTGTGAAAAACAGATTAGTCGATCGTGTTTTATGTTGAAATTTAAGTACAGTGTAAAATATTAAATGTTTCACAACAATTGAAATGTGAAATTAACGTATACAGATATTAAATTGGCAATATTTCGATAACTGATCTATATAAGCCTAAGGCTAGCGATACAATCGCGCTAAAATAAATACGTTTAAACTAATTAAAGCAAGTCAACAATTGGTGATTTCTTGAAACAAATGTAAATAAGTTGTACGTTGAATAAATGAACTTGTTTGATTGATAATTTGAGTGTTGTTTTATGTACAAATATACAGTTTTACTTGCAAATAATAAACATAATAAACAATAATGTAAGCGTAAACATTAACATGTTGCTGTCTTATTATTTACTTAAATTAACATATAAAATAAAAAAGTACGTTTTAAAGGAAAATGACTCATCATCATGATTCAATTATTTGGTTGAAACTAGATCGAAATTTTTTTGGTGTAAATGAAGATATTTATCTTTGTGATTGTTATGTTTGGTGCGTAGATTCACCTGCATACAATATTATTAGTGTTGATTTTTTTGAGTCGGTGCGTATATTCACCTGCATACAATATTATTAGTGTTGATTCTTTTGAGTCGCTTGAAAATGAAAATGACATTTCCATTTATGATAACCAAGGTCAGGTGTTACTCTGTGGTGATTTTAATAGTAGACTTGGCAGTAAATCTGATTTTGTAATTCATGACATTGTAAATAGATTTACAGATGATATTGATTATGACCCAGATATATACTCTGTTAGGGCCTCAGTTGATAGATCTCACAATAACCACGGAATCAAACTGCTTGATTTGTGTAAATCCTCAAATTATCGTGTTGTGAATGGTAGAGTAGGTGATACGAGTAAATTTACATTCTTTTCTCATACCGGTTTATCAACAATCGGTTATTTGCTTTGTCACGAACGAAATTTCACACATATTACAGATTTTATTATACATGATTTTAACGAGTTAAGTGACCACGCACCTTTATCATTTTCTGTATATTGTAACAATAAAATTGTTGATCCTTTGTCGTTTACAGAGACTAAGTTTAAATGGGACGAATCGTTGCGTAACCAGTTTAGATCAGGCATTATTTGTAGCTTTATTTAACAGAATTATTGATCATATTGATTGTTGAAGCAGTGATTCTCTGAATATTGCATTAGATAAATTCACTGATGTTATTCGCAATGTTGCTAATCCTTTATTTTCAAAGGAACACTTTATTTCTAACAAACCGAAATTTGAAGAATGTAGCGTGTTAAGCATGCAGATTGGTTTGACGTTGAATGCAAAATGGCACATGCTCATTATGGATCTTTGTTGAATATTTTTAATTGTGATAAGTCGGACAATAATATAATTCAATTGCTGCATTATAAAAAAGAGTATAAAAATTTATAAATACGAAGAAAAAGACATATTTGAGAATTAAGGTTAATGAAATCGAAGGATTAAAAAATCATAGACCCAGAGATTTTTGGAAATATTTTTAATCAAATACTACAACGAAAATTGATACTATTTCATTAGAAGACTTTAGCAATTTTTTCTCTAATATAAGTAGTGGTTTGTTTGATTGTGTAAACGATGAGGCTGAAACTTTATGTTCAACACATAACTTTGATTTACCAAATTCACGTTTCCCTGAATAAGATCAGCCTTTTACCGTTGACGAAAATAAAAGATTATATGTCATTTACGTTGATATGATGAAATGGTTTGATACTGTATATAGAAATGCATTGTGGCTAAAAATTTTCAAATGTGGCATTGAAGGTAAATTATTAAGAATAATAAAAAATATGTACCAAAATGCTAAGTCATGTGTTAAGCATTGTTCATCATATTCAGAATATTTTAATTATGCTGTAGGTCTACGCCATGGCGAAGTTATGTCTCCCTTGTTATTTTCTTTATTTATAGGGATTTATAACTATTTTTTGCAGAATGAAGCTACTTCCGGTTTAAGTATTGATGATATTGTACTGATATTGTTACTATTTGCTGACGATATGGTAATCATAGGCAAATCTCCAGAAAAAGTGCAAAACCATTTAAATCTTTTACCTAATTATTGTAATTGTTGGGGATTAAAGGTAAATACTAATGAAACTAAAATAATGGTGTTCCGTAAACGAGGAAGACTATTGCCGTCTGAAAAATGGACAAATTACGGTCAGCAAATTGAAGTAGTAAACGATTTTAACTATTTGGGAACTGTTTTTAATTATACTGGAAATTTTAATTTGAATCAAGAACATTTATGTGGTAAAGCACTAAAAGCAATGAATATTTTATTTAACAAATGTAAAGAGTTTGACCTTAAGCCCAAAACACAATGCCAACTGTTCGATGCTTTTGTTGGGTCTATTTTGAATTACGCATGTGAGGTATGGGGTAATACAAAGTCAAAAGAATTGGAAAGGGTGCACTTAAAGTTCTGTAAACGACTGTTAAACGTTAAACATAATGTTTGTAATGCTACAGTCTATGGCGAATTAGGTAGATACCCACTTTTTGTTCATCGATACGTAAGGATTTATTGTTAAATACTGGTTTAAAATTACCCAAACTGAAAATATTATTATAAAATCCATATATTTGCAAGCTTTACACGATTGCCACAACGGACGTTCAAACTGTGTTTTAAATCTTAAAAAAGTTGTTAGACAATTACGGTTTGTCTTACGTGTTTAATAATCCAAGCTCTGTTGATGTTAATACATTTATAACGCACTTTAAAAATGTTGTAATTGATAAATATAAACAAGAGTGGTTTAGATCTGCTGTTAATAGTTCTGTTTTAGATATGTATCGTGTATTTAAGCCTATTTTCAATTTTGAATACTATTTAGATTTGCTACCTAAAAAATTAAGACACTATGTCACGAAGCTTAGAACTTCGGCTCTGCCACTGAGAATTCAAACTGGAAGATATGCTGACCAGAATATCCCAAGAAACGAACGCTATTGTCTTTGTTGCAATGAATTAGACGTGCAAGATGAGTTTCACTTTGTCTGTAAATGTTCTTCATACTCTGTCCTTAGGCGAAAGTATTTAAAGCAATGCTATTACAACAGACCTTCTGTTTACAAATTCCACCAATTGTTAAACACAACTAATAGATGCGAACTTATTAAGTTAGCAAAATTTGTAAAAGAAGCAATAATTATAAGAAATAATTGTCTTAATGTTGTGACATAACTATAAGTAGTTATCTCCCATAGAAATTACGAATGTGCATTATACTTATTTATATTAAGCTTTTACAAAAAAATATATGTACATGACTGTTATTTTGATTGATTTAGTTATTATTGTATTCATTATAGTGTGACGAAATGTATGTATGCAAAACATTTTAGTGTTTAGACGATGTACACTGTACAAGTCTTAATAAATATTTGTCTTGTCTTGTCTGAAAACCGAACGATCAGCCCGGTCCCGACGCCGTTTGGTTTAGACAGGTTCTACTGTATATAGGATCTGACACGAGTTGACATGTAATACAATATTTTATTAAACGAGTTCAGGAATTTTGTTCGTAAGCGAGCCTATGGCGAGCTTACTAACGAATTTTCTGGACGAGTTTAATAAAATATGGTATGAAATGACAACGATTGTCAGATATTTTTTATCACATGCTTTTACACGAAATAAAACCCTTCTACTTTTACCAAAACAGTATATAAATCATCTGTTGTTTACTGACGTGACGTGATTTCATGTACTCGACGTCATTTCACCAAAATAACGTCATGCGATTGGTCAGTCAAAGAATATGTAGCCAATGAAAACGCTCAAAATGTTATCTTACACATGTGTAAGATAAAAATATTCGAAATGGTTGTATTACATGGAAAACAAGGTATAGCATGTGATAAAAACATACTCTCGATATACACTCTAGAACTGAGTGTAAGTATGAACATATTTTCTCATTGTATGTCATGAACATAATATTATATTCATTCCCAGAATTAATCCACTACATGTGTATGTTGTTTTAGCCTAGAGGCACGCTCTATAAACAGCAATTGATTCTAGCGAGTTCAACACACGATCATTCTGAAAATAGCGTGCGTTTAGCTGCCAGTGTATAGCTGTTATGCATCAATTAGTGTTCAGAGAATCATGAGAGCAAATATTTCAATAAATGGGCAGTTGCGATCTGTTAAGAATTAATTAGAATTGCACATTTCTATCAACTTCTCCAGTAGATGTTAATCAACCTATAATAAAATCTTTGAAAAAATAAAATTTGGTGAAATAAGTCTCGGAATGCGTCGAAATGTTCTTCATGTTACTTTAACTTCATTTTCGTAGCATTGATACATTATTTGCAATACCAATCATACACAGAAACCCTTGATACATCATATTCCTACCGAATATAATTTTCAATCACCATAGTCTAATGAAATGTTATGTTTGTGTTATGAAAAATGGAAGTCATCATTATTTCAGATGCGCTGAAGGTTCTATGAAGATTGCTTTTCATTCGGATATACAGTATAAATGATTAATTCACTTCGAAAGATGTATGTATTATAAATAGATCACTTCCAAGATGAAGGTAGGGTATATTACCCGTACTTAAAAATAACTATACACGTCGGATACTAAATAATTTTCATTCATTCCCGCAAATATTTTCGTTAATTAGTTAAATTTGGCTTACCGATTTATATAATAATGATGTTAACGTAAATGATTTAGGTTATTCAAGTATCACTGGTGAAAACATGGGGTGGTATGATCGGTTTATTCACGGTACAAATATTAATAATTCTTGAATTAATAACAAATTAATTTTGGGATCCGAGAGGTTTTCTTATGGTGTCCGAAAAATCTGGGGCCGAGAAGCCAAGTAATCAATCATGTTGGCCCTTTTGAATTATGTTTAGGGTATAAATGATATCGCAATATTAATGTGAACGCCGATTGTCTTTTAAAGACATTTCTTGTTTAAAGTCACTTTAAAACATTATATGTCGAACGTTGGTTTCAATGAGTCCGATATGAGTAAAAAGCACACATACAAGGTCACTAGGTGTTGCATGTTAAGTAAGTTTAATTTAGATTTGAAAAATACATACAATAATGCATTGGACACTAAAAAAGTCAACATTTTTCATAAGATAAATTACAATTTAAAAACTGATTTTTCAACTTCTGTTTACATTTTGCACAATACCAAACTACACGAAATTTATTGTTTCTAAGTTTGGATATCGTGCAGTTTGCCGAAAATTAACGGTGCATATTTGGATTTAATCAGTGTCTCCACGATCTTCTGTCAGGCTGGCCACTGAAATTCCCAAATAAAATTCCATGACGTTTCCCTGATTTTCCCTGACCGGAATTTGATTTTTATGACATTTATTGTCAAATTACCGGTAAAATTAGTGCAAAGTGGTGATAACAAACATAAATACATGACCACTATTTTCCATTTTTAGCCATTTTTACTATTGTAAACTTCTTATTCTACAACAACAATGATATTTTTATTGGTTTATTGGTTTATTGTTTTGGATTTGTTCTAACACTTTTTTGTCAAATTACCTTAATTTTCCCTGATATTAGCCACATTTTCAAATTCCCTGATTTTTCCCTGTAAGGAATTTTTTTCACACTTTTTCCCTGATTTCCCTGTTTTCTAGAGTCGGTGGCCAGCCTGTTCTGTATATAAAAATAATGAAAGTTTATGTTTATAAATACTTTTACTTGGAGGATCAGTGTTTAGGTGTTAAACAGTATCTAACAAACAGAATGCTTCCAATGTTGGTTTAGATACATGTATTCCACATAAAAATAACAGGCTATAAGAAGACAGTTTATCCTGAATTCGACCATTTCACCTTTTAAGTGGCTTTAAACAACATATTATGCCGTCCGTGAGGAAACATTGTTGTATGGAATCCTTATTCCGCCAGTTCAGTTTCGCGCTGTACAAAAAAGGGCGACGATGCGACAACGCGACATTTGTATTTTCTGCAGATCTCGCACTTTGAACAATGTGGACACACGAAATTTGGACGCTAACTGTCGTCCAAATTTCGCTTGTATATGAAATTTAACACAGCAATAATTATTGCCCAAATAGCGCATCGTCTATGGCTTATACACAGCGATAATTATCGCCCAAATACTGTCGCGGTATTTTGCACAGCAACAATTATCGCCCAAATGTCGCATCGTCGCACAGTTTGCTAGACCGTGACGATGCGAGATTTCGGCGATAATTATTGGTGTGTACTGTATCATAGACACGCGAAATTTTGACGATAATTTCGTGTGTCTGTATAAATTTCTTTGTGCAAGTTTAATTGTCGCATCGTCGCGGTCAAGCACAGGGCGAAGTTTGACTGGCAGAAGTATTTTTGCCAGATGGCATTTATGAGCAGCTGTCCATGGCCTTATGAACAAAAACACATTTAATACCACTAAAGTAGTATTCAGACTGTAGTTGTGAAATAAAGGGAACAAAAGGTATGTTGGTAACGTTTTTGTTAGACAAATCGTATTCATTAATGTTTACATATGCATCTATGAGACATTCATGGTCAACTTTAAGATTCTAAAACTAAATGAATATTCCAAACATATCGGCAATACCCTTAAACATTGCTTTGAAGTGGATGCTATCAAAACAAAATACTTTTTATCCAAAAAACATTTAATTATTGGAAAAAGGTAAATAAAACAATAAATATCTGACAAACTCGATAAAATGTTCTAGGGTCGGGACATTTTTTTAGGGTTTAAAGTTTAAACATATTTTATTTTCATAATGAAGTACAAGTACAAATGACATTTATACATACATAAATTATTTATCGATACATTCATATGAAAAAAGGGTAGGACCTAAAGTTCTAACAACATTATATGTGGTCTTTCCCTGTGTGATTTAATTACGTGTTTCGGGCGATGTATGTAATTTTGAACGAGTCACAAGTACGCTCAAATATGAAAATAAACATATATGAATAGCAAATAAAAAGAAAAGCAATCTAATAAACTGTACGAGAAATTAATAATCATGAAAGGCAAACTAAATTGGGGGAAAAAAACAAAACAAAACGAGTCGGGACATTTTTTTAGGGTAGGTCGGGTAACCTGAAACAAACATATTTTTTAAGTCTGAGTGCAGTTTTTACTATAGATATGCCTGCCGTTGTTGGTTTGAATACAGTTTCTCTATTGATGTGAATTTTTTCTCCATAGACAAATCCTTTACATGCCTCCATACGTTGATTGGGGGGGGGGGGGGGGGGGTCTTGAACGTATTTGCGATTTTGCAATGTGTACCGGGACGCAGGTACGGTTAATCTTAAGTCGAACTGCCTCCAATTGGTTAGCCTATGATCGGTAAGGACTACATGACCTTATGTTCGACTAGTAACCTGCGACCCAGTCGCTCTGTAGATTGCGGTGCAACTTGCGCGCGTGGCCTGACACGTGTGGGGGTTCAGCGATGTTTGATAGCTTTGACCGATTTCTCCGTATTGGTGACTTTCACGCACTAACGTTATGGGTAAATTTATCAAATTAAAAGCCCTCGCATCGTAGTACTGAACATCGTAGTACTGAACATACGGCAAGAGAGAAACCCTTATTAACATTCCGCGGTCCTTTAATTTACAAACCACTTCACAAAATGTACTTATATTCCTTAATATTACATATGTGTTTTCATTTTAACAACTTTTAGTGTTGATAAGGCAGACACATTTGGCGTGCATGTTGATCGGCATGTTGCAAGCTATCAATACCTACACTGAACACAATGCATAAAGCACGTACAATGCGTTATACTGTAAAATGATTTTATTTCGCGGTGTCTAGATTTCGTGCATTCTTGGAAAACATCTAATTCGCGCGGTCTTAAATTCGCGCATTTTTTTTTATTTGCAAGTTTTTTTTTTATTTTTTATTTTTTTATAATCCTTCACATGAACATCATATTATTAAAATCTAAAATTAAAATCACGTATGAATACAATAAAACGTTTATTTTTCCGGAGAAATATACATACATGTAATCGTTAACTTTATCAAGTACATAGACAACATGCATGCAAAGCAAAGTAAAAATATATCAATCATTGATAACTTTATGCGGGATCTTAAACTCGTGATTCGCTCGGAACACAGCGCGAAATTTAGACCACCGCGAAACAAAACGGTAATTTGCCGCTACTGGCTATTGGTCTAGTTCCTCAAAAGTGCAGACTGCGCACGCCATACAGAGGACGTGACGGACGGACTGGCCTCGACTGACGGTCGCTTTCTAGGACGGCACGTCATATGTTGTCCAACACTGCCATATAAGTCCAGTAAAAATAGCAATACGTCGTAAACAAGAAATAACGCGCAATAAATGCGCCATAACAGGGGATGTTTTATCTCCAGCACACGTGTCAATCATCCACCGCCGGATCGCCATCAGGTGTAAAAAAAATTATGTTTGTTTCAGGTCACCCGACCTACCATAAAAAGGCCCCGACACTAGAACATTATATTGAATGGGTCAGATTTTGTTTTGCGTTTGGAATGTTACGATCATGTGACTAAAACCACGTGAACCGGGACTACTTTCCGAGCCAACTACAGAGGTAAATGAAATGAGGCCGGTGTAGATGGCCGCTTTCTTTACTGGCAAAAGATGACCGCTTTGTTAACTCACAGAAACAAGATGGCCAATTTTTTTACTAACAGAAACAATATGACCGCTTTGTTTACTCACAGAAACAAGATGACCGCTTTGTTTACTCACAGAAACAGGATGACCGTATTGCTTACTGGCAAAAAAAGTCGGAAGACGGGCGCTTTGTTTACTCGCAGAAACAGGATGACCGCTTTGTTTACTCGGAGAAAAAGGATGGCCGCTTTGTTTACTCGCAGAAACAGAATGACCGCTTTGTTTACTCACAGAAACAAGATGGCCGCTTTGTTTACTCGCAGAAACTAGATGACCGCTTTGTTCACTCGCAGAAAAAAAGATGTCCGCTTTGTTTACTCGCAGAAACAGGATGGCCGCTTTGTTTACTCGCAGAAACAAAATGACCGCTTTGTTTACTCACAGAAACAAGATGACCGCTGTGTTTACTCACAGAAACAGGATGACCGCATTGCTTACTGGCAAAAGAAGACGGGCGCTTTGTTTACTCGCAGAAACAGGATGACCGCTTTGTTTACTCGGAGAAAAAGGATGGCCGCTTTGTTTACTCGCAGAAACAGAATTACCGCTTTGTTTACTCACAGAAACAAGATGGCCGCTTTGTTTACTCGCAGAAACAAGATGACCGCTTTGTTAACTCGCAGAAAAAAAGATGTCCGCTTTGTTTACTCTCAGAAACAGGATGACCGCTTTGTTTACTCGCAGAAACAGGATGGCCGCTTTGTTTCCTCGCAAAAACAAGATTACCGCTTTGTTTACTCACAGAAACAGGATGACGGTTTTGTTTACTCACAGAAACAAGACGGCCACTTTGTTTATTGGCAAAAGAAGATGACCGCTTTGTTTACTGGCAAAAGAAGATGACCACTTTGTTTACTCACATAAACAGGATGACCGCTTTGTTTACTCGCGGAAATAAGATGGCCGCTTTGTTTGCTCACATAAACAAGATGGCCGCTTAGTTTACTCGCAGAAACAAAATGGCTGCTTTCTTTACTCACATAAACAAGATGGCCGCTTTGTTTACTCACAAAACATGATGGTCACTTTGTTAACTCGCAGAAATAAGATGACCGCTATGTTTGCTCAGAAAAACAAGATACCGGTAGTCGCTTAGTTTACTCGCAGAAACAAGATGGGGCTTGTTCTGTTTCTCGGGTGGTGGTTAGGGGAGCGCTAAGAGTGGACGCATTTCTAGCAGGTCATTAGCCGGCACTGTCTGGGACACTTGGCACGCCGACGTAAAGCCTCAGTCACACATTCGTGATTTTTACTTCCGTCCTTGATCCGACAAATTCCCGATTCAATTTGTCAAAAGTAGGGACGATATACGATGTGATTCGGGGCTGACGTGTCCCGATAGTTCCCGATCCCGACATCGTTTAGGAAGAGCCCCGATTCAGCAGTTTCCAGCCGTGTTTATTCAGTTCTCAATCCGATCCTGATATAATTCGTAGCATTGTCGGGACTCTGCCGGGACGCTATCGAGACAATGCCGGGCCGATAGGGAATATCGGGAAATGTCCGGCAAGGTCGGCCGAACACTCCCGACAGTTAGGTTTGTCCCGTAACGTTCGGGTGACAACCGAATTGGTATAGTCGGAATACAAGCGGGAGGTTGTCGGGAGCCAAAATCGGAAATGTGTGAACGGCCGCATAAGGTGCAAAGGTTACGCATGCGCAAATAAATTCCTTCTTTGTTACATATAAAATATTCAAAATTTGATCTCACTTCTCACCATGACCAAGCTACTTTCCAATATATCACCATACATTGCTGGAAAGATGAGGACATAACCTTTTGAAAAATAGCATGTCAAAAAATTCTATGTGTTGTAACTCAAAATATTTACTTTAGAAAAAACACACCGGTTTTGACGGGCATAGAGGCTACAATTTTGCGCATGAATACATGGGCCAAAAGTTATGAAGCTGGGACCCACTAGACAAAATGTAGTGCACAAAACAGCCTTTTTTCTTATTGCTTACATATATACCTTTAAAATGATACCAAACATATCATTTAAACTGTATTTTACAAACTATATGCATCCTGCACTCAACCACATGTGCTTATTATCTAACTGACAGCAATTAGACCTTTAAGAGAACCCAACCCTTTCAAATTTGAATAAAAACCACAATTTTCATCAATCTGATCTATTTCAAGAAAGAACATGAAGTCCTATTACACTGGTTTAAAGATTTATTGGAAAAAAATAAAATTGAAAATGTCACATATAATGGTGGTTTGAGGCAAACATTTAGACGGACAAAAATGTACTTGGGTACATCTGCAAAACATGATTTTAACTCAGAATTAAGCATAAGTTTGAATTTAAATAGGCATATCAGATACAGTATATAGGGTCAGAAGTGAAAACAATCTTCATTGGCATTATAAATGTTACAGGATAGGTTTTTAGTCCGTTTTAAACTATTTTTTTTTTAAGTTTCTGCATTTGTGGGGGTAAAATCCATATAAATGTAGCATTTCAGATGCCATTTGACCACAGAAAAGGGTTTGTTTACATAACAATCAACAGATTTGACCTCCTGTCACACAACAAAAAAAAGAATTTGACCCCAAAATGTCAATGCCAGATATTAATTAACAGTCTTCTGTCACACCTGAACCTGTGGGTGAGGTCAGCCGCCTGCAATCTTGAATCTGTACCAGGTACTCTCTGCCGAGTAATCTGTGAAAATAAAAAGGTTTTCTGTGCATGTTTACTCAATATTGTGATTACTAGTGTAACTTAGATACAATAAGTGTACATATACAATAGTTTACTAAGTTTTATTTACTGCGATAAGGCTAGTCGCTATGCCGGCGTCAGATTGTCGAGCTCATGTGCGAACAGTTCAGTTCTAAAACGGGTTTGAGAGTCCCAACAAGGGTTAAAATCTTGCTTTTCCTACTGGTGTTGACAAGAAGAATGCCAGGCTGGAAAAGAAGTCATTAGATAGTAGAATACATGACAATAATCATGTACTAACCTTCAAAAATACCGATGGTACGGACACGTTTGTGTCAACTTTACGGCCCCGCCCCAACGCTCCAGTGTAGTTGACAAGTAAAGTAGTGTTGATGACTATTCACTTCACCCAGACTTGTATACCAATGAGTTGATGGTTCCGGCTGAGGTCCTGGTTCTTTTCAACACTGCATTTAAAAAAACATACTCAAATTAAACCAAACTGTGATGGTGATTTAAATTTTGATGCCGCTATCTCCATTAGGTGGGGTCTAGATTGGCGTGAGCGGCTTAAGTGTTTTATGCATGCATTTTTCAGCTGAAAGCCTAATTGAAGTACAATTACAAAATAACATATGAACTAAATAGGATCTGTTAACTTTGCAAATTAGGAGGCAGGTCGGACGGTCATCATGGCCAAAGCATCGGCCAGTGCGGACACGACCTTTGCGGGCATTATTGTCAGTTACAGGTTCTTAAACTAAATATTCAGGATTACAACACAAGGCATTATGACATACATGAGAGAATTGTTGAAACTAATGCAAATTAATGTCAAAATGAAACTGAAAAACAACACGATGAACACAGTGGGTCTCGGATTACCACTCTGGTGGACATTTTGCTTTAATTTTCCCATATTCCCCCCCCCCTAATGCCCCCTAGAGCAACCATCCCATAAAATACAGCCCTAAATGGGGTCAAGGTGGCATCTGGCAGTTATTCTTTCCAGTACAGTGTGTTTGTAAGAGTCCATTTTCAAACTCGTTGCAGACGACTAATATTACGTGAAGTTCTTAAAGGTTACGCATGCGCAAATAAATTCCTTCTTTGTTACATATAAAATATTCAAAATTTGATCTCACTTTTCACCATGACCAAGCTACTTTCCAATATATCACCATACATTGTTGGAAAGATGAGGACATAACCTTTTGAAAAATAGCATGTCAAAAAATTCTATGTGTTGTAACTCAAAATATTTACCTTAGAAAAAACACACCGGTTTTGACGGGCATGGAGGCTGCCATTTTGCGCATGAATACATGGGCCAAAAGTTATGAAGGTGGGAACCACTAGACAAAAAGTAGTGCACAAAAAGCCTTTTTTCTTATTGCTTACATATATACCTTTAAAATGATACCAAAACATATCATTTAAACTGTATTTTACAAATTATATGCATCCTGCACTCAACCACATGTGCTTATTATCTAACTGACAGGTGACCGTTTTGGGGTAATTAGATCTAAAGTAAGGTAACCAGTTGTATTTACAAACTACATAATGCGTGTTCCTAGTCACTGTGGCGACCTCTAGCGGCCTTGATACGTTGTTGTTGTACTAGTATACAGCACATCAAAACGATATTGTGCGGTCAATGACTGGATTGAAATAACACACTAGCAGTTCGTCACAATCACGCTCCATTTTTATAATGTTGTTGTTATTGAATCAATAGTGGTCTGTTTTAGTGTGTCGTATATCACAAACACCCCCAACTCAACAACTCCGAGCTCAATCGCTGCAAGCTCAATCACTTTAAGCTTAACCAAACCATTGCAATGTCAAACACTCCAAACACAACCTTTCCAATGCAAACCACTCTAATCTTAATCACTCAGAATCTCTCCAATCTCAACCACTCCAAGCTCAACCGTTATAATCCCAGTCACTCAAACACAACCATTCCAAGCTCAACAACCATTAGGCACAATCACTTTAAACACAACCACTCCAAGCACAATCCCTCCAAACACAGCCGTTCTAATCACAATCAATAAAAAAACAACCACTCTAATCACAATCACTCCAAACGCAATCACTCCAAGCACAATCACTCCAAACACAATTACTCCAAGCACAATCACTCCAAGCTCAACACCTCCAAGCACAATCATTTCAAAAACACAGTCACTCCAATCACAATTACTCCAAACACAGCCACTCCAATCACAATCACTCCAACACATCCACTCCAATCACATTCACTCCAACACAGCCACTCCAATAATAATCACTCCAACACAGCCACTCCAATCACAATCACTCCAACACAGCCACTCCAATCACAATCACTCCAAAACACAGCCACTCCAATCACAATCACTCCAAACAAGGCCACTTCAATCACAATCACTCCAACACAGGCACTCCAATCACAATCACTCCAACACATCCACTTCATGCACAATCACTCCAACACAGCCACTCCAATCACAATTACCTCAAACACAGCCACTCCAATCACAATCACTCCAACACAGCCACTCCAATCACATCACTCCAAACACAACCAATCCAATCACAATCAAGCCAATATAACCACTCAAATCACAATCAAACCAACACAGCCACCCCAATCACAATCACTCCAACATAGCCACTCCAATCACAATCACACCAACACAGCCACTCATATCACAATCACTCCAACGTCCACTCCAATCACAATCACTCCAACACAGCCACTCCATTCACAATCACTTCAACACAGCCACTCCATTTACAATCACTACAACACAGCCACTCCAATCACAATCACTCCAAACAAGGCTAATTCAAATACAATCACTCCAAACAAGGCCACTCCAATCACAATCACTCCAAACATAGCCGCTTCAATCACAATCACTCCAACACAGCCACTCCAATCACAATCACTCCAACTCAGCCACTCCAATCACAATCACTCCAACACAGCCACTCCAATCACAATCACTCCAAACACTCACTCCAAGCACAATCAACCCATGCTAAACCAATGCACAATCAAATGTCAACATTTATGTGCTGTTCGTACAAAGTCAGCAACTTTGCGCATATCAAAGATAGGTTATTAAAGCAGCTTGGAACAAGAGCTGTCGGAGGACAGCGCGCTCGACTATTCGAAGTATTTTGGTTGGTGCATTTTTTAAAGTGGAAGTGGCATAAATGTGTCAAAATACAAAGCTTTGTTTGACAATTATTTCATCGAATGCTGAAATTGATTTCAATGTTATACTTAAGTGAAAAGCTTGTGTAGTTTTTAAGTTAAAGGACTTTCGAACATAAAATTTATTTTGAAAATGTGAAAAGGGGACAAAACTCTGTCAAAATACAAAACAGAGTTATACGGATTGTTCCACCTGATCCTGGAGTTGATTTTAAAGACGAATTCTAAGTTTTAAGTGAATACCTTATTAAGTTTAGAAATTATAACTTTTAAATAAAACCTTTAAACTGAAAATCTATGTGAAAATGGGGCATAACTGTGTCAAAATACAAAACAGATTGGATAATAAAGGTATAGTCGAGGTTTCACGGGAATAACGTATGCAGTTTTGAAGTAGTAATACTTATGATTAAAACTTTAACCTTAACAAAAATGAAACGGGGACTTAACTCTGTTACAATACAAAACAGGGTTAGTTGGATTGTGGCACCTGATGTTGCAGTTGATGACAAAGGTATATACCAATTTTCAAGTGAATAACTTACACAGTTATAGGACTAAGCACAAACTTGAACCTGAACATCTTTGTCAAAAAAAGAATTATGGGGAGTGTTTCAACAGATGCTGGAATTGACCAAAAAGTTATATTCAAAGATTCACGTGAATTACTTATGTAGGATTGAAGTTACAAAATTTTGGATATAAACTTTAACCAAGTTCAGACGCGGGCGCCGACGCCGGGGCGAGTAGGAAAGCTCACCTATTTTTAGACTGTTGGCGGAAGCCAACGGTCTTTTTAGAGGATTATTTCCAAAACAGGTATCGCGGAAAACTACTTCTTTTCTTTGCAGGTTACGAGTAAGTAAATCGAAACCTGAACGGGTCCTTTTTCCTTTTTCGAAACAGCAAAAATTCACGCATGTTCTCTTACCTTTTAATTATGTAAGATAATGTATGTCATGCGTATTATAAAGTGTATATCATGTGATTTATTACAGTTACTGTTCCTGAAAAGTCAATTTATTAAAAATGTTACTTCAAACTAATGACACTCATATTTTCGATATTTACTTGAATGTAACCTAAATATTCGCCTGGTGTCCTGAAATAAGACCACTAAATTAATGCGCTACATCAGTTATGTTTAACTCGTTGCGATCGTGTATTATTATTACTGGTTACCGGTTCTTTTTCTGAATAATTTGACAACAAATTTAATATACTTATTTTAAACTACAGTATTGAAAATCGAGAGCACGCATTGTATGACCTAGATCTACTTTTGACTGAGAGGGCTACGAATCAATTACAATCGATGCTCCTATCTACCACGCTTCATCGGTTATTCTGCATGGCTCGTTGCAGATTGACGTGTTAACTGGCATACAATTCCGTTTGCATTGGATAACTAGCTTGGAAAAATATGCGTTCGTCGATTACAAATTAATTTGTATTATGATGTCGTATATTATTGAATAAGAAGCCATATTATCAAATTTAAATGTGGGAAATTGAACTTCATTCAAACAAATGTTTCCTTTTTAGCACAAATGCACTCATAATTCACATGCTTTTGTGTCTTTTGTCGCCAACAGTCCTTCTACGCTGTCAGCGTTTTGATTCGAATAGTCGAGCTAAAAATGATTTTAAGATGGATGACTTTTCCTAAATCTCCTCTTGGATATACTAGCATAAATATACGAAAGAATAAGAAATAATTTAAGTTCTTAAAAGACCGAAACATGCATGTATGCTTATAACATAGATGGCACATACATTGTGTAGATATTCGATATCAACAAAATTGCTGTTCTTTCAGAGCAGATATAAGCAGGTGACCCAATATATAGAGAATACATGGTTGGTGCCGGGATGGAGAAAGTTTATACGGTGAGGCTTAGAAAATGAAAATAGGGCGAGCTTTAGAGAGCCCTATTTTTGTCTTCGGGCCGAACCGGATAAACTTTCACCTTCCCGGCACCTACCGTGTATTCTATTTATCCTGATTTCTATTCAATTAAATTAAAAATCACCAAACACTAATTAAGGTTTTAAATTTAAAAACATTCTAGACGGGCCTCGACCTAATAACTCGCTTGCATGAATGCGTACTACCCGGAAAAAATAGTTATCTATTTCTTAATCACCTTTTTCAAAAAGCAAAAGTAAAATATTAGTAAATCTAATTTGCTGATGTCAGTATGACACGAAAATGACGTAGTAAATTTGTTTTTGTTTTAAACCAGATTATATTGGTTTTTAAAGAGTTAAATTACGTCACACCAACTACGTCATTCATTTTGAGTTGTAAGTTTACACCATGTAGTCAAACGAGAACGCGAGTGTTTTGCAGTTTAAAATACATGAAATCGGAATAAATATTTAGTGTTTCTGTGTTTTGGATGGAGTATATTATGCAAGAGCATTCAGATAAAAAGTGTATGGAATATTTGCCTCGAATGGAAACGGTGAGATTAATAACTAAAGCTCGCCCTATTTTCATTTTCTACGCCTCACCGGATGAACTTTCTCCATCCCGGCACCAACCCTGTATTCTCTATGAACGCTACCCTGCTGGTATATTTGTTGCGGCGTTAACATCAAAAGTGCATGCACGGACATGTTTTCAAATATTTAGGTTTTATCGTTACTAAGCTGCTCTGTTCATTGGCGTTGTTGTACCACAATGCGGACCATAGTACCGGCAAGATTATCAGATTATAATTTTACATTCCATTTCTAACGTCTTGCTGCATACAGCTTGTGTGAGACTTTCTTTAAATGTAGGTTTAAAGCCGTCTGTGGGCGACATACCAGATTTGGCACAATGGCACACATTCGGACATTAACCCATCGTATAGGTTCACTCATAGGTAAATGTTAGAGGTCACAATCAGTAACATGTATTCACCGCGTCCACATATCGTTCACGCACATTAACATACAGTACACCAAGCCTTCTGTGTAATACACGTACCTCCCATGTGATACACGTATCTCCCATGCGATATACGTAGCGCCAATTTGATAACCGTACCTTCCATTTGATACAATTACGTACCTTCATGTGATACACGTACCCCCGTCTGATACACTTACACCCTATGTGGTGTACATAATTTGGAAATGACTGAACTTGGATGTCGAATAAAATTATTTGTATCATTCCGAAATACACTTTAATCGCGTAAAACATGAACTCGTTGTGTTTAGTCTTTCAAAAACGTATAATTCACAATATAACAGACGGGACATGTATAAATTACTGTACTAAATATATAAGCAACATTGCAAAACGCGTTCGTGTACTCTATCAATATATGTGCGTTTATTTATCATTTCAATACTAATGGGAGTTATGCTCCTCACAAGAAAAATAACCAAGCGTAATAACTCAGTCAATATTGAAGAATGAGTTATGGTCCTTGTACTCTGCACTTCCTATCAAAGTCCTCTATCATTATATGAAGTATTATATACTTTTCGAGTTATACTCCGCACAAGAAGCGGGACGGATGATGGGATTACTATATATGCCCCCGAAGCTCGATTCGGGGGCATAACAATCGCAACAATCGGCAACATAACATTAATAGGAAGTAGCGATTTATTAGATCTGATTGTAGGACGTATAAAGTAAATAATTGTCCGCTTAACTGACACTTATGCGGTCAAGCTTGAGCGACCCTCCGCACGTGAAAATAAAGTAGAATAGCGTAAACATCGCGCGGACGAAATTCCTACCATTTCTTTAATTGTCCGCTAAATTAACACTTATGCGGTCAAGCTTGAGCGACGCATCGCGCGTGAAAATAAGGTAGAATAGCGTAAACATCGAGCGGACGAAATTCTCACCATATCTCGCGTGTGACGCGGATTTTGATACTGCCCCACGCATAGCTGCGTGTCTGGCCATCGTCACTGACCGGCGGATTAGTTGACCAAGTTTTTCACAAGGAGACACTGCCGTGTCGCAAATAGTTGCTAGCCTTAAAGGCCTAGTTTAATCCTTTATTTGACATCCTCTCCCAAATCTGGGCTTTTGTACTCTTGTGTATTGGCACCCTGCTGTGGTCACAGTGTGAACACAGTCTTGCAACTCTCATCAGCTGAGATCAATACACTGCTGCAGAGGAAACAGTGCACTTAGTAATTGCTCAGTCAGCTGAGTACAACTAGACCATTCATACATTGGCTAGTGTCCACTTATTCTGGTAACCGATCTTTACTTACTTCGTGGTAAAGGTCTGGCATCACCCAAATCTCCGGTTAAATCAAGATGGCTGGTACGTTACTTTCTATAGGCAATTTTAAACGAGCTTGAAAATTAAGTACTTCTGTTCATGTCGTTGTTGTATCGTTCCGCCTTCATTCAACCTTTGTCTTGTCTGTTTATATGCACGCTTGCCAATGCAGAATACATTGTAGTATTGTTAAAAAGCTCACCCAAATTAACTGGATGTCTATTTCGGATATTCGGAAAAGTATTCAGGAACTAATTCAGTGTACGCAGTTAATGCGTCTTGTTAGTTAATTTGATTTCTAATAATGCTCACAAGGCCAATCACGTTACTGTATATTAAGTTTATGATAAAGAAACAAGTATTTCAGCAAAAGTAAATGTGTATCATCACCATTTTAGAATTATTACATTTGGAAATACATTTACAATGTAGATCTAGTTAGTTGTTGTTGATGCTATTACAACTTACTGTATAATTATTGTTTTTGTATTTATTTTCAGGTTGCTGATTCATTTAGAAATTGTTGGATTCATTTTGTGTGCATGGCTGGCCAACTGTATTGGCAATTCAAAGGATATTGAAATTGACTGTTGACAAAAAAAATAAAAGTTATTTTTTCTGCACAAGTGTTGTTTTTTTATTTATGTTTCATTATTACCAGTATTACTTAACAAATCATACACACCTTAGGTATTATGATTAAGAAGGTTGAAAATTGAAAAAGGCGTGTCTTACAGAAAAAGGAAATTGTAATTAATTTATACAATTAATGAAAATGCCGTGAAACTTTTAGCTGAAACACTGTACATGTCACTCTTATTACTGTGATATGACTGGAAATATTTACTAAATCATTTTATGTATAAGACTTATGCCAGCGTATAAGTGATATTATTTGGGCATAAATATAATTAACAAATTTTAATAACACAGTTGAAACCTTTATTTGATTTGTAGTTTCAAATCAAACAAATAAAAACACAGTTAATTCACACATAGATTCTTATGTCTATTCTAAACCAAAGCATCTACATATATATTTCTGGTTAATAATGACACAATACTAATGCACATATTATTAAGTGCAATACATGTTCTTCAGTGAAATACAATTGTCAATTTATTGCATACAATATCTTTTACTGACTGAACATGTTTACTTTCACAATAAATGTATACATATGAAGTATTATTTATATATATTTGCAAATAAACCATTTGAACTGTATACAAATAATGGGCATATTCCTAAAGTAAATTATCTTCATTAAAATCTTCACTGAAATAATTTGATGCAGGCTCAGGCAATGCACACCATCAAACAAATCAGTATTACATAACTGAATATATTTAAATGTAATTGCTCAATGTTCCCCAAAGGTGCAGCTCAATGTTCCCCAAAGGTGCAGCTCATTGTTCCCCAAAGGTGCAGCTCAATGTTCCCCAAAGGTGCAGATAAAAGAAATTCAATTATCATTTAAACATATTACAAGTTTCCTTTCACCTTTCAACAGTAAACACATGCTTGGGGTATGTTACAAAGTTTGTAAGATATACTCATTATTGCTTCGTTCGCTGACATTTTACGATCTTATAATAAATCCACTAGATAAACGAGTAATCACGCAGATGAACAGCAAAACTTATGTTTATGATTTTTCTTGTCTCGTGCAGTTGGAAGAGAACAGTATAACGCATGTTGGGGCTTTTTTTCTGTTTCTATCTTCTTATTGTTGCACTGATGCCTTGGAGTGGAAACTGCACACTGAAACAATATAACAGTTGAAATAAATTATTATTAACAATAAATTCATCATTTATTTATTAATTTATTTTTATTTTGTTTGACCAATTCATATTCTTTTAATAAGGATACTTTTTTTACAAACATAAGATTGAAATGTATTATTTGTTGTAAATTATTTAAAATAATACAACAGTGTATTTAAAGATCTATAAATAAGCATTACTAAATTTCTGGTGTTGTTTTTTTTCAATAGTAAACAACACGTCCGAATATCCGAAATATATGTATGGATGTTCAGACAGGTTATTCAGTATATTTAATCGAAATATATTCAACGAGATATAAATCACTAAAAGATCGCGATATGCTAAAATGAAATATAATGTTTGGTTACGACAGGCAAAACAAACGCAAACAATTTAGAAAACTATGTTTTTATGTATGACATACCGTTAGTCCGCCATATTGTATAGTTCATGAGTAGTCGGCCATGGATTGGTTGACGTCAAACTAGTGTCCACTACGCTAGTGAGACGGGTATAGCGACACGTGTGTGTGGTACATTTTTATCGAGTGCACCGGGATTCTCTCCCATATGGCCATCGCCCCCCCCAGAAGACTTGTTAGTTGGGTTACGAGGGATAGTGCAAGATACAGGAGACGCCCCGTTCCAGAGACGACCCTGGGTCTTTTAGTGCCCGGTGTAAAGCACCTAGTACACTGCACCTCGGTTTAACGTCTCATGCGAAAGACGAGTTAGTAGGTTAGGGTGTAGCGGGGGCTCGAACCTGCGACCCCTGAGTTGTGAAACCAGTGCGTTACCACTAGACCACGGATCCGCCACAAAGCGACATGTACACAGCTGCCAGAGTTTACATATCAGTACGGGGGCACGATAACCGGTATCGAGCAAAAGCGGAAACGGCGTTTGAGATTTTACAGCAATGAATGGATTAACGTTTTTGCATGTAGTCTTTTTTGGTTACAAAAGACGTTTTGTTACAATTGTCAGACGAGCTAGCCGTAATACAGGTACAGTGTCTCTTGTATCTGTGTTAGTGTTGGGGTGTCTGACGAAAGTTTAGCAAATGAAGGGTCAAAGTTGCACTACCCTTAAAAGTCATAATAAATTCAGAAATGTATGTCCACTAAAATTAATAATAATTATAACATTTAATTAAACATATGATGATCGGCTGTAAGTCAAAATTATGGAAAGATATAATTTAGATACAGTTAACTCAATATGTAATAATAATATGCAAAAATTTAAACAACCTTCATAAGTAGGGTCGCTTTTTATGCTACCAGAAAAATCTCGGGGGAGCCTATAGGCGCCGCTTTTGTTCGTACTTCCGTTACATTTTCTTGTCCGGGCTATTTCTCAGCAACTACTGATCAGAATTCAATGAAATTTCCTGTAAAGCTTCATTATAATGAGATGTACATATTACCAGGACATTCAGCTTCAATGATTTTTCTCAGAGTTATATGACTTTGAAGATTTCTGCAATAAGTTTTAGTAAACAATTCTTGTCCGGTCTACGCAACTACTGGCCAGAATACAATGACACTTTATGGGAAGCTTCATTATAAAACAGCAGGAATGCATATTACCAGGACGTTCCGTTTAAAGACGTTCGCAATAATTTCCTTCAATTTCTTTCCAACGACAGATTTTCTTAAAAATTGGCACAAACATGCATCAATGTATCAAAACTAAAACAGTCTTAAAAAATAGGTGTCACCGGCCTTTTTACGGAAATATTGAATTTTGAATACGGTACCTGTAGAAGCCTGTTTTTCAGTTTGTGTTACTTTGTGGTAGAATGTTGAATAATATAAAGCGTTTATATTCAAACAAAGATGGAGATTTTTAAATGCATCTTTTTTAATGTTTCGTATGGCAATATACAAGTGCAGTTTAATGATAGAACGCGCTTTATCTACAGTTATCATTTAACAAATTACTTTAAATGGACACTTAACGAGGTAAATTATGCATTAAATATGCCTGTGAAAACATCAATAAATTATCAAATGTACGAATATCTTTTGATCCAAACGACAGATTTTGTTAAAAGATCCCACATACATGCGTCATTGTATACTGAAACTAAAACAGTCTTTAACAATATGGGTCACCGGCCATGTTCCGGAAATATTGGGTTTTAAATACGGTAATTGTCCAAGCCCCCTTTTCAGTTTGGATTTTTGTTAATGTTTTAAGTAGGTTTTTTTTTCAAACAAGGTTATGGTTCGTTCATCTGATATGTTTGTACATGCTTTGTTTGGCAATATACAAGTGTATGTTGATAATAAATACGCTTTACCTACATTTACTGCTAAAATAATGGATTTCATATTGGGTACCTGCGTAGCCTTTTTCCTGTTTCATTTTAACATACAAAAACAACGTATCAATATAATGGAAATATTTAAAGGATCATTTATGAACTAATTAGTTTGGAAATACATTGCATAGTGTGTTTTTGATTATTATATATGCTTTATGAACTTTTACTATTAAAAATATTTATTTTGAATGGACATTATAGATGAAATTAGTATATTGTAACCTATTTACAATAAAGAAAAAATGAAGCAAAAGGAGAAATTAACCCAATTATTTTCTTTTTGTTGCGAACGTTTTAAGTGATTTTTCTTGGAGTAATGGGACTTTGAAGACTGCTGAAATTCTGAGTATCTAGTGCACAATTCTTGTCCGGGCCTCTTTCTCAGCAGCTTCTTTATCAGTCGTGTCAGGTCTAATTTTATCGAACTGCTTCAGAAATTCAGTGAAACTTGATGAAAAGTTTAATAACCTGCCTAGGATGAAAGGCCGTATTACAGTGATGTTCAACCGACGTTTGGTTTATTTTGCAGGTATGAACCAGCATATTGGTTTTATAATGTTGCTTCTTCGGCATGTGTGTATGGTTATGTTTGTTTGTGTCATGCTCAAATAGTTTTGACAGCATATAAATTTAGATATATTATTTTAGTATCTATGCCCTTCTCGTTGCATTCCCATAACTTGGCAAAGCGCAGAGGGGAGCATCCAACAGTTTTACTGTTTAATGTTTGTCAATATTTTGTTTACAAGTAATACCACACGTTTTCACTATTTACCAAGTTATATTGATGTATTTAAGTTATATTCACACATTGCCAAAATGTAAAATATATATTTATTTCGAAGTTTCATTTCGATTTTGAATGGTAATGTCGCTCTAAAACGTATCGGATTACTGCCAGTATATTGCCAGTTGATTAGATATACAATTATGTGCAGAATGCCAGTTTTCTTAAATAAAATGCATGAATTCCATTTACTGAACATAGGGTTGATTTCATACAATCTTTATTGTTTACAACATAAAGTCTTATGGAAAATACATAGTCATGTCACAAACGAAAATACATGTAAACGAAAATGAACACAATAATTATTCTTACAAACAACATTACAGAAAAAAATACTCCATACAATAACACAGTGTTTACTTTAAGTTAAAACAAGTAGTATCTGGTGTCTCCATGTTAGAAAACCGATCTCAAAACAAAGTTAAATACAAAAAAAAATCAAGAAATGTATACTCCATATTCTATCATAACAGTTCATGCAGAAACAGCATGCAGAAACACACAAACATAAGCCAGATCTCAACAGCTGACAACCTATGACCTGTTCCGTAAATGAGAATATAAACAAAGTTTAATTCTCTTCAAGTTGTTGTCAGTAAATCCTGCAGGCACAGATATCTCAAGGACAAAACACAAATTTATAAACAGCAGAATTGATAAAACTGTTCTATTTCAATTGAACTGAACTTAACAGTTGAACAGTGGGAACAATGACATACCCATATTCATTACTGATAACTATGCACACATTGTATATACACGAAGGTGGCAATCCAGCTGGCTGCTGGCCATGTTCTACGGAAGTGACTGCACCCCAGTACCAGCCAGCAACTACAGTCACCATGATCTCCACAACACATGGCCTGTCAGCTGTATGCTGGAGCAGGGGCCTCGTCTATGTGTTCCTGTCAGCTGTATGCTGGAGCAGGGGCCTCGTCTATGTGTTCTGTCAGCTGTATGCTGGAGCAGGGGCCTCGTCTATGTGTTTCTGTCAGCTGTATGCTGGAGCCGTTTCTATGTGTTCCTGATACCCAAGGCTTGCTCCAGCTCCATCCGTCTCTGCTGAACCTGCAACACAAGAACAGAGATCAGATATGTACAACCAGAGAGCATGGCCACGTGATACATTGATACATGCACACACCAGCAGCATCGTTGCCACATGCAAGAGCTCGCCCTAGCTTAATATTTTGTGTAGCAAAAATTGCCGCATCATTTTACTATTTTTTTTATGATTTTATGATGTGTTATAAACAAAATAACTTGCAGCTAATTTAGTAAATAGCGCAGTGAGCTCTGCTTATAAAAATGTGTACTGGTACCTGCCAGTGGAATGGTTGCAAGACAAACAAATGTACCAGCATCGTTACATGATGGCGGCCTAGAGTCAAGCAATTTGCAAAAAAACATTCAATCTAGTGTGTGGCATAATGTTCTATTGTAAATAGTGTTAACATATATGCAAGACGAGTCGTACCCAAACCTTGCTGTAGAAGTATCTATAGTACCCACCTTGCTGTAGAAGTATCTGTTGTAGCCACCTTGCTGGAGAACTATCTGTTATACCCATCTTACTGTAGAAGTATCTGCAGTACTCTCCTTTCTGTAGAAGTATCTGTCGTACCCATCTTGCTGTAGAAGTATCTGTAGTATTAACCTTGCTGTAGAAGTATCTGCAGTACCCACCTTGCTGTAGAAGTATCTGTAGTACTCTCCTTTCTGTAGAAGTATCTGTAGTACCCACCTTGCTGTAGAAGTATCTGTAGTATTAACCTTGCTGTAGAAGTATCTGTAGTACCCACCTTGCTGTAGAAGTATCTGTAGTACCCACCTTGCTGTAGAAGTATCTGTAGTATTAACCTTTCTGTAGAAGTATCTGCAGTACCCACCTTGCTGTAGAAGTATCTGTAGTACTCTCCTTTCTGTAGAAGTATCTGTAGTACCCACCTTGCTGTAGAAGTATCTGTTGTAGCCACCTTGCTGTAGAAGTATCTGCAGTACCCACCTTGCTGTAGTAGTATCAGTAGTACTCTCCTTTCTGCAGAAGTATCTGTTGTACCCACCTTGCTGTAGAAGTATCTATAGTACCCACCTTGCTGTAGAAGTATCTGTTGTACCCACCTTGCTGTAGAAGTATCTGTAGTACTCTCCTTTCTGTAGAAGTATCTGTCGTACCCACCATGCTGTAGAAGTATCTGTTCTAGCCACCTTGCTGTAGAAGTATCTGTTGTAGCCACCTTGCTGTAGAAGTATCTGTCGTACCCACCTTGCTGTAGAAGTATCTATAGTACCCACCTTGCTGTAGAAGTATCTGTTGTAGCCACCTTGCTGTAGAAGTATCTATAGTACCCACCTTGCTGTAGAAGTATCTGTTGTACCCACCCTGCTGTAGTAGCATCAGTAGTACCCACCTTGCTGTAGAAGTATCTATAGTACCCACCTTGCTGTAGAAGTATCTGTAGTACCCACCTTTCTGTAGAAGTATCTATAGTACCCACCTTGCTGTAGAAGTATCTGTTGTACCCACCTTGCTGTAGAAGTATCTGTAGTACTCTCCTTTCTGTAGCAGTATCTGAAGTACCCACCTTGCTGTAGAAGTATCTGTAGTATTAACCTTGCTGTATAAGTATCTGCAGTACCCACCTTGCTGTAGAAGTATCTGTAGTACCCACCTAGCTGTAAAAGTATCAGTAGTGCCCACCTTACTGTAGAAGTATCTGTTGTACCTACCTGGCTGTACAAGTATCTGTAGTACCCACCATGTTGCACAGGTATATGCTGTACCCACCTTGCTGTAGAAGTATCTGTAGTACCCACCTAGCTGTACAAGTATCTGTAGTACCCAATTTTCTGTAAAAAGTACCTGTAGTACCCACCTTGCTGTAGAAGAATCTGTAGTACCCACCTTGCTGTAGAAGTGATTCTAGTACCCACCTTGCTGTAGAAGTATCTGCAGACTGCCTCAGGTGACCAAGGCCTAATGTAGTACCCACCTTGCTGTAGAAGTATCTGTAGTACTCACCTTGCTGTAGAAGTATCTGTAGTACCCACCTTGCTGTAGAAGCATCTGTAGTGCTCACCTTGCTGTAGAAGTATCTGTAGTACCCAACTTGCTGTAGAAGTATCTGTAGTACTCAACTTGCTGTAGATGTATCTGTAGTACCCACCTTGCTGTAGTAGTGTCTGCAGTACCCACCTTGCTGTAGTAGTATCAGTAAACCCACCTTGCTGTAGTAGTATCAGTAGTACCCACCTTGCTGTAGTAGTATCTGTAGTACCCACCTTGCTGTAGAAGTATCTGTAGTACTCACCTTGCTGTAGTAGTATCAGTAGTACCCACCTTGCTGTAGTAGCATCAGTAGTACCCACCTTGCTGTAGTAGTATCTGCAGTAACCACCTTGCTGTATTGTATCAGTAGTACCCACCTTGCTGTAGTAGTATCAGTAGTACTCACCTTGCTGTAGAAGTATCTGTAGTACCCACCTTGCTGTAGTAGTATGAGTAGTACCCACCTTGCTGTAGTAGTATCAGTAGTACCACCTTGCTGTAATAGTATCAATAGTACCCACCTTGCTGTAGTAGTATCAGTAGTACCCACCTTGCTGTAGTAGTATCTGCAGTACCCACCTTGCTGTAGTAGTATCAGTAGTACTCACCTTGCTGTAGAAGTATCTGTAGTACTCACCTTGCTGTAATAGTATCAGTAGTACTCACCTTGCTGTAGTAGTATCTGTAGTACCCACCTTGCTGTAGTAGTATCAGTAGTACTCACCTTGCTGTAGTAGTATATGTAGTACCCACCTTGCTGTAGTAGTATCAGTAGTACCCACCTTGCTGTAGAAGTATCTGTAGTACTCACCTTGCTGTAGTAGTATCAGTAGTACCCATCTTGCTGTAGTAGCATCAGTAGTACCCACCTTGCTGTAGTAGTATCAGTAGTACCGACCTTGCTGTAGAAGTATCTGTAGTACTCACCTTCCTGTAGAAGTATCTGTAGTACCCACCTTGCTGTAGTAGTGTCGGCAGTACCCACCTTGCTGTAGTAGTATCAGTAAACCCACCTTGCTGTAGTAGTATCAGTAGTACCCACCTTGCTGTAGTAGTATCTGTAGTACCCACCTTGCTGTAGAAGTATCTGTAGTACTCACCTTGCTGTAGAAGTATCTGTAGTACCCACCTTGCCATAGAAGTATCTGTAGTACTCACCTTGCTGTAGAAGTATCTGCAGACTGCCTCCTGTGACCAGGGCCTCATGTAGTACTGGGCAAGTCTCTCCTCCTCAGGGTTGCCTGCCACATCCGTCATTGTCTGAAATACAGAGACGCAACATTAGCACTACCAAGTCACAGAAGCATTACACAGACATTGTAAGTCTCCACCTGGCATGAATACCCTACAATCACACAAACATCAGCATTACACAGACATTGTAAGAGTCTCCACCTGGCATGAATGCCCTGCAGTCACACCAACTTCAGCATTACACAGACATTGTAAGTCTCCACCTGGCATGAATGCCCTGCAGTCGCACGAACATCAGCATTACACAAACATCTCCACCTGGCATGAGTGCCCTGCAGTCACACGAACATCAGCATTAAACAGACTTAGTAAGAGTCTCCACCTGGCATGAATGTTCTGCAGTCACACAAACATCAGCATTAAACAGACATTGTAAGAGTCTCCACCTGGCATGAATGTTCTGCAGTCACACAAACATAAGCATTACACAGACATTGTAAGTCTCCACCTGGCATGAATGCCCTGCAGTCGCACGAACATCAGCATTACACAAGCATCGTAAGTCTCCACCTGGCATGAATGCCCTTCAGTCGCACAAACATCAGCATTACACAGACATTGTAAGAGTCTCCACCTGGCATAAAGCGCCCTGCAGTTACACAAACATCAGCATTAAACAGACATTGTAAGAGTCTCAACCTGGCATGTATGTTCTGCAGTCAAACAAACATCAGCATTACACAGCCATTGTAAGAGTCTGCACCTGGCATGAATGTTCTGCAGTCACACAAACATCAGCATTACACAGACATTGTAAGAGTCTCCACGTAGCATGAATGTTCTGCAGTCACACAAACATCAGCATTACACAGACAGTGTAAGAGTCTCCACCTGGCATGAGCGCCCTGCAGTCACACAAACATCAACATTACACAGACATTTTAAGAGTCTCCACCGGGCATGAATGTTCTGCAGTCACACCAACTTCAGCATTACACAGACATTGTAAGTCTCCACCTGGCATGAATGCCCTGCAGTCGCACGAACATCAGCATTACACAAACATCTCCACCTGGCATGAGTGCCCTGCAGTCATACGAACATCAGCATTAAATAGACTTAGTAAGAGTCTCCACCTGAATGTTCTGCAGTCACACAAACATCAGCATTAAACAGACATTGTAAGAGTCTCCACCTGGCATGAATGTTCTGCAGTCACACAAACATAAGCATTACACAGACATTGTAAGTCTCCACCTGGCATGAATGCCCTGCAGTCGCACGAACATCAGCATTACACAAACATCGTAAGAGTCTCCACCTGGCATGAATGCCCTTCAGTCGCACAAACATCAGCATTACACAGACATTGTAAGAGTCTCCACCTGGCATAAAGCGCCCTGCAGTTACACAAACATCAGCATTAAACAGACATTGTAAGAGTCTCAACCTGGCATGTATGTTCTGCAGTCAAACAAACATCAGCATTACACAGCCATTGTAAGAGTCTGCACCTGGCATGAATGTTCTGCAGTCACACAAACATCAGCATTACACAGACATTGTAAGAGTCTCCACGTAGCATGAATGTTCTGCAGTCACACAAACATCAGCATTACACAGACAGTGTAAGAGTCTCCACCTGGCATGAGCGCCCTGCAGTCACACAAACATCAACATTACACAGACATTTTAAGAGTCTCCACCGGGCATGAATGTTCTGCAGTCACACCAACTTCAGCATTACACAGACATTGTAAGTCTCCACCTGGCATGAATGCCCTGCAGTCGCACGAACATTAGCATTACACAAACATCTCCACCTGGCATGAGTGCCCTGCAGTCATACGAACATCAGCATTAAATAGACTTAGTAAGAGTCTCCACCTGAATGTTCTGCAGTCACACAAACATCAGCATTAAACAGACATTGTAAGAGTCTCCACCTGGCATGAATGTTCTGCAGTCACACAAACATAAGCATTACACAGACATTGTCAGTTTCCACCTGGCATGAATGCCCTGCAGTCGCATGAACATCAGCATTACACAAACATCGTAAGAGTCTCCACCTGGCATGAATGCCCTTCAGTCGCACAAACATCAGCATTACACAGACATTGTAAGAGTCTCCACCTGGCATAAAGCGCCCTGCAGTTACACAAACATCAGCATTAAACAGACATTGTAAGAGTCTCCACCTGGCATGAATGTTCTGCAGTCACACAAACATCAGCATTAAACAGACATTGTAAGAGTCTCCACCTGGCATGAATGTTCTGCAGTCACACAAACATAAGCATTACACAGACATTGTCAGTTTCCACCTGGCATGAATGCCCTGCAGTCGCACGAACATCAGCATTACACAAACATCGTAAGAGTCTCCACCTGGCATGAATGCCCTTCAGTCGCACAAACATCAGCATTACACAGACATTGTAAGAGTCTCCACCTGGCATAAAGCGCCCTGCAGTTACACAAACATCAGCATTAAACAGACATTGTAAGAGTCTCCACCTGGCATGTATGTTCTGCAGTCACACAAACATCAGCATTACACAGCCATTGTAAGAGTCTGCACCTGGCATGAATGTTCTGCAGTCACACAAACATCAGCATTACACAGACATTGTAAGAGTCTCCACGTAGCATGAATGTTCTGCAGTCACACAAACATCAGCATTACACAGACAGTGTAAGAGTCTCCACCTGGCATGAGCGCCCTGCAGTCACACAAACATCAACATTACACAGACATTTTAAGTCTCCACCGGGCATGAATGTTCTGCAGTCACACCAACTTCAGCATTACACAGACATTGTAAGTCTCCACCTGGCATGAATGCCCTGCAGTCGCACGAACATCAGCATTACACAAACATCTCCATCTGGCATGAGCGCCCTGCAGTCACACGAACATCTGCATTAAACAGACATTGTAAGAGTCTCCACCTGGCATGAATGTTCTGCAGTCACACAAACATCAGCATTACACAGACATTGTAAGAGTCTCCACGTAGCATGAATGTTCTGCAGTCACACAAACATCAGCATTAAACAGACATTGTAAGAGTCTCCACCTGGCATGAATGTTCTGCAGTCACACAAACATAAGCATTACACAGACATTGTCCGTTTCCACCTGGCATGAATGCCCTGCAGTCGCACGAACATCAGCATTACACAAACATCGTAAGAGTCTCCACCTGGCATGAATGCCCTTCAGTCGCACAAACATCAGCATTACACAGACATTGTAAGAGTCTCCACCTGGCATAAAGCGCCCTGCAGTTACACAAACATCAGCATTAAACAGACATTGTAAGAGTCTCCACCTGGCATGTATGTTCTGCAGTCACACAAACATCAGCATTACACAGCCATTGTAAGAGTCTGCACCTGGCATGAATGTTCTGCAGTCACACAAACATCAGCATTACACAGACATTGTAAGAGTCTCCACGTAGCATGAATGTTCTGCAGTCACACAAACATCAGCATTACACAGACAGTGTAAGAGTCTCCACCTGGCATGAGCGCCCTGCAGTCACACAAACATCAACATTACACAGACATTTTAAGTCTCCACCGGGCATGAATGTTCTGCAGTCACACCAACTTCAGCATTACACAGACATTGTAAGTCTCCACCTGGCATGAATGCCCTGCAGTCGCACGAACATCAGCATTACACAAACATCTCCATCTGGCATGAGCGCCCTGCAGTCACACGAACATCAGCATTAAACAGACTTAGTAAGAGTCTCCACCTGGCATGAATGTTCTGCAGTCACACAAACATCAGCATTAAACAGACATTGTAAGAGTCTCCACCTGGCATGAATGTTCTGCAGTCACACAAACATCAGCATTACAGAGACATTGTAAGATTGTCCACCTGGCATGAATGCCCTGCCCAGTCACACAACCAACAGCATTACATAAGCATTTAACAGTTACATCATGCATGATTAACCCTCTATGGTACTTCATCTACAACAGTGTTTACTGTATATATTATATTTTCTTCAATGACATTTTATTTTCTGAACAGATTTCTAGTTCTTTATGTGTTAACAGTGGATATGTGGTCAAAATGAAAGAAGTACATACAATTAAAAAATAATCAAGGTAAAAAGGTGAAAAATGTAGAACAAACGTAAGGTAAAAAATTAGAAATATGAGGTAAACAGCCCTTTTCCTAACAACAAGGTAATACAATCTTTGTCACACAACAGTGATGCACCCAATAACAGCCATCTTGTGACCGATTTTTGGACGACTATTAACAATTCATCAGACCTAGAACATCATTGTGAGATTGTTAAACAAGATCAACTTAATTCTATACACGTTAGTTTATTAGCTTTTCATAGCCATTATACTTGAAACGCTCTGTCCATCAAGGGAACTTTACCATCGAAGATAATAGAAAATGAAGTTATAAACTTGAGAAGCATCACATTACGTTTGGGGATCTATAACTATTAAAAGCAATGTGCCCATTGTCAAGTAATTTCTTTCAATATCATTTAACATGTTTTTTTTGTGTGTGAACAATATTACATTAATTACATTAAATGTTACCACTGAATATCCCAGAAATGTAGTGGGTCTGATTTGGTTATCTAGGATTGTTCAAACGCCTATTAATTTCAAAAAATCAAAATTGATATGTACAAATTCAAATTAACTAAACAAAAATGATATTAATTAATTGCTAAAGAATAAAGATCACTACATACACTGCTCTACATGAAGATTATCACTTGGATTTCTATGAATGAAGATTACTACATACACTACATGTGAAGGAAGATTACTACATACGTGTAGTACATATGAATGAAGATTACTACTTACACAACATATGAATGAAGATTACTACTTACACAACATATGAATGAAGATTACTACTTACACTACATATGAATGAAGATTACTACTTACACAACATATGAATGAAGATTACTACATCTACTACAAATGAATGAAGACTACTACATCTACAACATATGAATGAAGATTACTACTTACACTACATATGAATGAAGGTTACTACTTACACTACATATGAATGAAGATTACTACATATACTACATATGAATGAAGATTACTACATCCACTACACATGAATGAAGATTACTACATCCACTACACATGAATGAAGACTACTACATCTACTACACATGAATGAAGACTACTACATCTACAACATATGAATGAAGATTACTACATACACTACATATGAGTGAAGATTACTACTTACACTACATATGAATGAAGATTACTACATACACTACATATGAATGAAGATTACTACTTACACTACATATGAATGAAGATTACTACATCTACTACACATGAATGAAGACTACTACATCTACAACATATGAATGAAGATTACTACATCCACTACACATGAATGAAGATTACTACATCTACTACATATGAATGAAGACTACTACATCTACAACATATGAATGAAGATTACTACATACACTACATATGAGTGAAGATTACTACTTACACAACATATGAATGAAGATTACTACATACACTACATATGAATGAAGATTACTACTTACACTACATATGAATGAAGATTACTACATACACTTCATATCAATGAAGATTACTACTTACACTACATATGAATGAAGATTACTACATACACTACATATGAATGAAGATTACTACATCTACTACATATGAATGAAGACTACTACATCTACAACATATGAATGAAGATTACTACATACACTACATATGAATGAAGATTACTACATACACTACATATGAGTGAAGATTACTACTTACACTACATATGAATGAAGATTACTACATACACTACATATGAATGAAGATTACTACATACACTACATATGAATGAAGATTACTACTTACACTACATATGAGTGAAGATTACTACATATACTTCATATCAATGAAGATTACTACATACACTACATATGAATGAAGATGACTACTTAAACTACATATGAACGAAGATTACTACATATACTTCATATCAATGAAGATTACTACATACACTACATATGAACGAAGATTACTACATCTACTACATATGAAGGAAGACTACTACATACACTACATATGAATGAAGATTACTACATACACTACATATAATTGAAGATTACTACTTACACTACACATGAATGAAGATTACCCCTTACACTACATATGAATGAAGATTACTACATACACTACATATGAATGAAGATTACTACATACACTACATATTAGGGATGCAACGAATCCAAATAGTTTCTTCGGATCCGAATCCAAATAAGAATCGAAAATTTCGGATCTTCGGATCGGATCTTGCAAGTAATTAGATACAAATATAAAGTATAATTAAATATGTGTAATTTGCGCGTCCTTTTTATTAAACACGTATTAAACAGGTAAAGTTATATAAACTACAACTAATAAGTAATTTAATTCATTATAGGTTTCTAATATAACTTGCAGTTAAGTTGTGTCATATCGTTCCCTTGAGTGAGAAGCCAAAAAACAAACTGATTTTTAATTTAAATTTAATATTAAGCTTGTACCTAATATATATATAATGCATTAACAAAAGCCATTAAAGTCCATTTGTGTATTTTAACTACAGTTCAGTTAGTTTATAAACTTATTGGGAAGTAACTGACATTTTGTTTTGTTAGATGACTTTTGGCGAATTTGCTTTGACAAATATAACATTTACACATGTTGACATGGCACTTGTTAGGTTATCATTAGCATAATTAAGATATCACAAGTTTTACGTACTTCAATTGATTGCTTCTTAAATTTCAGTGAACACAATTCTTACACCCATAAATCGTTACTATGTGCGGTACCATAGTTTTTGGGCAAACACATTTTGGGAACATATGTTTGCAAACGTCAGGATTTACATGTGAAATATAAATATGACATACACATATAGTATGAGAATTTGCACACCGGGTCCACATTTGCCAAAAAGTAAATTTCCTATAAATTATCCAAAATATAATATGTTCGCAAAAATAAGCGACTATTTCCATTTTTGTATAAAATTCAACCGTAAGGGTGCAAAGAATGATATTACACTAAGAAACCAGCGATCTCTTTTAAAACTTTGCTAACGAACAAAAAAGTTATGTATAGGGTTGTATTCATGCTTTAAAGGAGTTTCAATTTGCAAAAAAAATTAGAAAAACAATAGCGATAATTGTACTTGAACTGTTTGTTATTTAAAACTACATTTGGATCCGGATCCGATCCAAAGTTTCAAGCCGCTGACGGAACCGCGAATCTTAAAATGGATTCGATCCGATCGGATATTTCGGATAACCGTTGCATCACTACTACATATGACTGAAGATTACTACATACACTACATATGAATGAAGATTACTACTTACAACTACACATGAATGAAGATTACTATATACACTACATATCAATGAAGATTACTACTTACACTACACATGTATGAAGATTACTCCTTACACTTACACTATATATGAATCAAGATTACTACTTACAAGTACATATGAATGAGGTTATTACTTACACTACATATAAATGAAGGTTATTACTTACACTACATATGAATAAAGATTACTACTTAAACTACACTTGAATGAAGATTACTACATACACTACAAATGAATGAAGATTACTACCTACACAACATGTGAATGAAGATTACTACTGACACTACATATGAATAAAGATTACTACATCTATTGCACATGAATGAAGAATAC
The DNA here is from genome assembly GCA_027627225.1 of Congeria kusceri. Classification (NCBI taxonomy): domain Eukaryota; kingdom Metazoa; phylum Mollusca; class Bivalvia; order Myida; family Dreissenidae; genus Congeria; species Congeria kusceri. Next base: position 699,953 of record CM051038.1, on the reverse strand, counting down.
TACATACACTACATATGAATGAAGATTACTACCTACACAACATATGAATGAAGATTATGAATGAAGATTACTACATCCACTACATATGAATGAAGATTACTACTTACACTGCATAAGTTAGGAATGGAGATTTCTTATAACACTGCTAGGAATTAAGATTTCTTAAAACACTGCTACGAATCAAGATTACTTATTGCACTGCTAGGAATAAATATTACTTATTACACCGCTAGGAATGAAGATTACTTATTGCACCGCTAGGAATGAAGATTACTTATTACACTGCTAGGAATGAAGATTACTTATTACACTGCTAGGAATGAAGATTACTTATTACACTGCTAGGAATGAAGATTACTTATTACACTGCTAGGAATGAAGATTACTTATTACACTGCTAGGAATGAAGATTACTTATTACACTGCTAGGAATGAAGATTACTTATTACACTGCTAGGAATGAAGATTACATATTGCACTGCTAGGAACAAAGATTACTTATTACACTGCTAGGAATGAAGATTACTTATTGCACTGCTAGGAATGAAGATTACTTATTACACTGCTAGGAATGAAGATTACTAATTACACTGTTAGGAATGAAGATTACTTATTACACTGCTAGGAATGAAGATTACTTATTGCACTGCTAGGAATGAAGATTACTTATTACACTGCTAGGAATGAAGATTACTTATTACACTGCTAGGAATGAAGGTTACTTATATTACTTATTACACTGCTAGGAATGAATATTACTTATTGCACTGCTAGGAATGAAGATTACTTATTACACTGCTAGGAATCAAGATTACTTATTGCACTGCTAGGAATGAAGATTACTTATTACACTGCTAGGAATGAAGATTACTTATTGCACTGCTAGGAATGAAGATTACTTATTACACTGCTAGGAATGAATATTACTTATTACACTGCTAGGAATGAAGAATACTTATTGCACTGCTAGGAATGAAGATTACTTATTACACTGCTAGGAATGAAGATTACTTATTACACTGCTAGGAATGAAGATTACTTATTGCACTGCTAGGAATGAAGATTACTTATTACACTGCTAGGAATGAAGATTACTTATTGCACTGCTAGGAATGAAGATTACTTATTACACTGCTAGGAATGAAGATTACTTATTGCACTGCTAGGAATGAAGATTACTTATTACACTGCTAGGAATGAAGATTACTTATTACACTGCTAGGAATGAAGATTACTTTTGCACTGCTAGGAATGAAGATTACTTATTACACTGCTAGGAATGAAGATTACTTATTACACTGGTAGGAATGAAGATTACTTATTTTACACTGCTAGGAATGAAGATTACTTATTGCACTGCTAGGAATGAAGATTACTTATTGCACTGCTAGGAATGAAGATTACTTATTTTACACTGCTAGGAATGAAGATTACTTATTGCACTGCTAGGAATGAAGATTACTTATTGCACTGCTAGGAATGAAGATTACTTATTACACTGCTAGCAATGAAGATTACTTATTACACTGCTAGGAATAAAGATTACTTATAACAATGCTAGGATTGAAGATTTCTTCATATATTACATATGAAGACATGTTTTACTGAATTTTTTAAATTTAAAATCTTCAAACGTTGTTGGTGCAGGGAATTGTTTGCTCACATTTTTGATTTCCTGTAGCTATTTTGTAGAGTAAAATACAGTGACAAAAAGCTATTTTTCTTTCATAAAGTCATTCACATTTTTGCTTTCCTGTAGCTATTTTGTAGAGTAAAATACAGCGACAAAAAGCTATTTTTCTTTCATAAAGTCATTCATGGAAATTCCCCCAAAGTGCAAAAATGCAGATAACATAAGGATAAATGGGGCAATGCAAATACAGTGTTTACATGTCATATAAGACAAGCAGGTTTAACCAGATGACAAGGTCAACAAGCTATTTGTAGCAGCATGTGACACAGACATAAATCACACGCAGATTGATGTCCAATTATCTCCGCCCTGGCATGCGACTCAGTGTATGTAAACAAACCCTGGGCCACATCTCGGACACCAAAGTCCTTCAACCTTGAGTGATAAGGCCACCTGGTAACCTATGTACATCTTGTATTTATATAAGAGGACAGAAAAAAAAAGGTCGGTGTCTGTATTTCATGGCAAAACCTGGGCCACATCTCGGACACCAAAGTACTTCAACCTTGAGTGATAAGGCCACCTGGTAACCTATGTACATCTTGTATTTATATAAGAGGACAGAAAAAAAAGGTCGGTGTCTGTATTTCATGGCAAAACCTGGGCCACATCTTGGACACCAAAGTCCTTCAACCTTGAGTGATAAGGCCACCTGGTAACCTATGTACATCTTGTATTTATATAAGAGGACAGAAAAAAAAAGGTCGGTGTCTGTATTTAATGGCAAAACCTGGGCCACATCTCGGACACCAAAGTCCTTCAACCTTGAGTGATAAGGCCACCTGGTAACCTATGTGCATCTTGTATTTATATAAGAGGACAGAGAAAAAATGGTCGCTGTCTGTATTTCATGGCAAGTCAAAAGGTTATTTGCTCACAATCTATGTTACATAATTATGAGATACTATATGAGAATCACTCGCAGGTATTCTTGTTATCAGTCTAGACATCTCGGCAGCCCCCCAATGGCTGCACATGCAGTTGTTTAGTTTAATCAGTAACCTTTTATTATTACTGCAACACCTCAGACAAGATCAGTACACCATTGAGATATTAGTAGTAATTTGGCTTACTTTTAAAGTAACTTCAATTACTTATGAGACCATACAATATACTTTACAGACATAGAACAAACTGTAAGGTTAATGGAATTAAAGTTGAACACTGCTATTTCGAACACCATTAATTCAAATTAATCGCTATTTCAAACTATTTTTTGGTGCAGATTTTTTGCCTTCTTAAGTTGTACCTAAGCCAAAGCTGTCTATCAAAGGTGTGTTTACTTTGCAGTCATCGCCCGGTTAAGTTTTCGCACCGTCCATTGTTCTCGGGTTTACCATTAATTGGATATATGGTAGAGTTTTAATTGTGAGTAACAAACAATGCTGACAAATTTACAATCTTCATAATGTTAATGTTATTTACGAACCTTCATATATACACTGTGAGGCCAAGTGACTAACTGGGAAGATCCAGGGTTAAACTGTGAGGTAAAGGAAATTACTGTGACGTCATGGGGTTTGCTGTGAGGTCATGGGGTTTACTGTGAGATTATGGGGTCAGGGGTGGCAAATTCTGGTATTTCCTAACATGTCCAATTTTTTTCAAATGCTGTTTGCCACTTGTCCATACAGTAATGATACAGTAGATCTGGCACAATTGTGTTTTTCATAAAAGCTTTACGGGCTTTAAGGCAAGCTGGCAAATACAGACAAATGATTTCTCCTCCCATGGATGTTAATTGTGGGATCAAGGGACCTACCTTGAGATCGCGTGTCTGAGAGATGAGCCAGTTGTTGATGAACTCCTGCGGGTCCTTGGAGAAGCTGAGGAAGAACTCGCGGTTCGTCTTCAACTGGTTGATGGTCTCCACTGTCTCGTGGATCTGTGGTGGGAAACACAAGGCGTGAAAACTACGGCATACAGTGTGACATACATCTGAGAACTCCAGTCACAAAATTGAATAATGTTTAATCTAACAAAACTAAACCTCATAATATGCTATCATGTTATCAAAAGAACAGAAACATTTTAGGTGTAACTTACAACCATGTAAAGCAATGGAACATTTCACTATAGAATTTGCCAGTTTTTGCCACATGTAATTTTAGCTTGTCTATAGCTTTTGTTACAGAATACAAGGAATTCAGTCACATGTTAAAATTACTTTACCTTATTTTCAATGGAGGCAATCTCTTGCATACCTTATTATCAAGGGAGGCAATGTCATATCTACCTTATTATCATATGAGGTAATCGCATATTTACCTTATTATCAAGGGAGGCAAACTCATGTTTACATTATTATTAAGGGAGGCATTCTCTTCTATACCTTATTATCAAGGGAGGTAATCTCATGTTTACCTTATTTTCAAGGGAGGTAATCTAATGTTAACCCAATTGTCACGAGAGGCAATCTCATGTTTAAAGTTTTATCAATGAAGGCAGAGGCAATCTCATGTTTAAAGTTTTATCAATGAAGGCTATCTCATGCTTACCCTTTATCAAGAGAGGCATTCTCATGTTTACCTTATATTGTCATTGGAGGCAATATCTAGTTACCTTATTATCAAGGAAGGCAATTTCATGTTAACCTTGTTATCAAGGAAGATAATCTCATGTTCATATTATTATCAAGTGAGGCAAACTCATGTTAACCTTACTATCAAGGGAGGCAATACCATGTTTACCTTATTATCAAGGGAGGCAATATCATCTTTACCTTAGGATCAAGGAAGGCAATATCATGTTAAACTTATTGTCAAGGGAGGCAATCTCTTGTATACCTTATCATCAAGTGAGGCAATCTCATGTTTACCTTATTTTCCAGGGAGGTAATCTAATGTTAACCTTATTATCAAGGAAGGGAACCTCATGTTTACTTTATTATCGAGTGAGGAAATCTCATGTTTACCTTATTGTCAAGGAGGCAATGTCAAGTTAACATTATTATCAAGGGAGGCAATCTCATAATTACCTTATTATCAAGGGAGGTAATATTATGTTTACCTTATTAGCAGGGAAGGCAGTCTCATTTTTATCTTATTATCAAGGAGGCAATCTCATGTTTACCTTATTATCAAGGGAGGCAATATCATGTTAACATTATTATCAAGGGAAGTAATCTCATGTTGACAGTATTATCAAGGGAGGTAATATTATGTTTACCTTATTATCAAGGGAGGCAATCTCATTCTGACTCTGCGTGGACAGCAGGAAGGAGTTCATCTGTTGCTTCAGTGTGTCATCCTGAAAAGGATAAAACCATTTAAACATACATCAATCACATCAGTCCTACACAACCCTGGGTCTCATAGATATGCAAATCCCACCAATCCAACACAAACTAGGGTCTTTTTATAATACATATGCAAATCATACCAGTTCTACACAACCCTGGGTCTCATACATATGCAAGTCATACCAGTCCTACACAACCCAGGGCCTCATACATATGCAAATCAAAGCAGTCCTACACAACCCAGGGCCTCATACATATGCAAATCATACCAGTCCTACACAAACCAGGGTCTCATACATATGCAAATCAAACCAGTCCTACACAACCCAGGGCCTCATACATATGCAAATCACACCAGTTCTACACAACCCAGGGCCTCATACAATGCAAATCACACCAGCCCTACACAACCCAGGGCCTCATACATATGCAAATCATACCAGTCCTACACAACCCTGGGCCTCATACATATGCAAATCATACCAGTCCTACACAAACCAGGGTCTTATACATATGCAAATTACACCAGTCCTACACAACCCTGGGTCTCATACATATGCAAATTACACAAGTCCTACACAACCCTGGGCCTCATACATATGCAAATTACACCAGTCCTACACAACCCTGGGTCTCATACATATGCAAATTACACCAGTCTTACACAACCCTGGGCCTCATACATATGCAAATTACACCAGTCCTACACAACCCTGGACATCATACATATGCAAATTACACCAGTCTTACACAACCCTGGGCCTCATACATATGCAAATCATACCTGTCCTACACAACGCTGGCCCTCATACATATGCAAATCATACCTGTCCTACACAACGCTGGACCTCATACATATGCAAATCATACCAGTCCTACACAACCCTGGGCCTCATACATATGCAAATCATACCAGTCCTACACAACGCTGGACCTCATACATATGCAAATCATACCAGTCCTACACAACGCTGGACCTCATACATATGCAAATCATACCAGTCCTACACAACCCTGGGCCTCATACATATGCAAATCATACCAGTCCTACACAACGCTGGACCTCATACATAGGCAAATCATACCAGTCCTACACAACGCTGGACCTCATACATATGCAAATCATACCAGTCCTACACAACCCTGGGCCTCATACATATGCAAATCATACCTGTCCTACACAACGCTGGACCTCATACATAGGCAAATCATACCAGTCTTACACAACGCTGGGACCTCATACATATGCAAATCATACCTGTCCTACACAACGCTGGACCTCATACATAGGCAAATCATACCTGTCCTACACAACGCTGGACCTCATACATATGCAAATCATACCAGTCTTACACAACGCTGGACCTCATACATAGGCAAATCATACCTGTCCTACACAACGCTGGACCTCATACATATGCAAATCAAACCAGTCTTACACAACGCTGGACCTCATACATATGCAAATCATACCTGTCCTACACAACGCTGGACCTCATACATATGCAAATTTCACCAGTCCTACACAACTCTGGGCATCATACATATGCAAAACATACCAGTCCTACACAACCCTCAGCCTCATACATATGCAAATAATACCAGTGCTACACAAACCGGGTCTTATACATATGCAAATCACACCAGTTCTACACAACCCTGGGCCTCATACATATGCAAATCAAACCAGTCCTACACAACCCTGGGTCTCATACATATGCAAATCACACCAGTCCTACACAACGCTGGGCCGCATACATATGCAAATCATACCAGTCCTATACAAACCAGGGTCTAATACATATGCAAATCACACCAGTCCTACACAAACTAGGGTCTTATACATATGCAATTCACACCAGTTCTACACAACCCAGGGTTTAATACATATGCAAATCACACCAGTCCTACACAAACCAGGGTCTTATACATATGCAAATCACACCAGTTCTACACAACCCAGGGCCTCATACATATGCAAATCACACCAGTCCTACACAACCCAGGGCCTCATACATATGCAAATAACACCAGTTCTACACAACCCAGGGCCTCATACATATACAAATCATACCAGTCCTACACAGCCCAGGGCTTCATACATATGCAAATCATACCAGTTCTACACAATCCAGGGCCTCATACATAGGCAAAGCAAATCATACCAGCCCTACACAAACCAGGGTCTAATACATATGCAAATCACACCAGTCCTACACAAACCAGGGTCTAATACATATGCAAATCAAACCAGTCCTACACAACCCTGGGTCTCATACATATGCAAATCACACCAGTCCTACACAACCCTGGGTCTCATACACATGCAAATCACACCAGTCCTACACAAACCGGGTCTTATACATATGCAAATCACACCAGTCCTACACAACCCTGGGCCTCATACATATGCAAATCATACCAGTCCTACACAACCCTGGGTCTCATACATACATAGGCAAATCACATCAGTCTTACACAACCCTGGGTCTAATACATATGTAAATCACACCAGTCCTACACAACCTTGGGTTTAATACATATGCAAGTCATACCAGTCGTACACAACCCAGGGTCTTATAGATATGCAATTCAGGTGTAAACAATGTGCAAACAATGTTTGCCTATGAGTATGCTCTGAATTCCATTTGTTTCTTTATCCAGGTTTGATACCAGTAAATCATTGTGTATCCCTCCGTGGTCCATTCAAAAGTAGTGCCTATTACTAAAGAGTTCCTCTTCTGTTCGGGCATAAAAGCCATTTAGGTATCTCAGACATGCCTTTTGTGGTTATTACTATTATCCTATGCGTGTCTGCAACATTTTGGTGCATTTCATTGGAGGCTAACTTGAAAGGTGAACTTTTGGGGTGTGTTTCCTGTGGTATGGGGCTTTTGTCGAAATATGACTGCCGAAACAGTTTTCTACCGGTGCCTGCATTCAAGTGAGATGCATTTTCTTAGAAGTAACATGACATATCTTTTTTATTGCAAATTTTGGTAGAGGACAGATTGATCTTTAAATTGATACCAGGCTTGCACAATCTGAAATAAAGGAAATGCTAGAAAAATGCTTGGAAAGTTTGACGTTTTATAATGGGACCCTATGGGAATCGGATTTACTGGTTTCTAACCTTTAAGAAAACCAGGGACCGGCCCTTTTGGGTCCACTTATACATAAAATCACCATGTAACTGTGTTATTTTATTGCGTTTATTACTTTTCACGGAAATAAATGTGAATAATATCGTAACTGACATGTTATCTACACTTTTTAAAGCGAAACCTGTTTTTTCAGGTAAAAAAAAATGAAAAAAAGTACGGAAACTTGCCTTATGCAGCTCACAGCACATCGAATCATGTTATACGCGAATATTAAACGTTTTACACCTTATTACTGTCCATTGCATTAAAATAAGTCTAAATGAGCTGGTATTTTGACTGGTTTATGTGATTTAGGTGCGAATTTTAGTTAACGCTCCCCATACAATCCAAGTACTGAAGCGCAAGCCAGATGGCTTATCATGTGTCATTCTCAAATGCGTTTTGGGGGCATTTCTACTTAGCGGATCGACCAGAAATTTTGTATTTGTGGTACAAGTCGGTTAATAATGATGTAGAAGAGTTTTGTTCATGATAACAAAATGTTGACTTTTCTTTAAGGTTAAATACCAGTAAATCATTGTGTATCCCTCCGTGGTCCATTCAAAAGTAGTGCCTATTACTAACGAGTTCCTCTTCTCTTCGGGCATAAAAGCCATTTAGGTTATCTCAGACATGACTTTTGTGGTTATTTCTATTATCCTATGCGTGTCTGCAACATTTTGGTGCATTTCATTTGGAGGCTAACTTGAAAGGTGAACTTTGGGGGTGTGTTTACTGTGGTATAGGGCTTTTGTCGAAATATGACTGCCGAAACCCTGTTTTCTACCGGTGCCTGCATTCAAGTGAGACGCATTTTCTTAGAAGTAACATGACATATCTTTTTTATTGCAAATTTTGGTAGAGGACAGATTGATCTTTAAATTGATACCTGGCTTGCACAATCTGAAATAAAGGAAATGCTAGAAAAATGCTTGGAAAGTTTGCCGTTTTATAATGGGACCCTATGGGAATCGGATTTACTGGTTTCTAACCTTTAAGAAAACCAGGGACAGGTCCTTTTGGGTCCACTTATACATAAAATCACCATGTAACTGTGTTATTTTATTGCGTTTATTACTTTTCACGGAAATAAATGTGAATAATATCATAATTGACACGTTATCTACACTTTTTAAAGCGAAACCTGTTTTTTCAGGTAAAAAAAAATGAAAAAAAGTACGGAAACTTGCCTTATGCAGCTCACAGCACATCGAATCATGTTATACGCGAATATTACACGTTTTATACCTTATTACTGTCCATTGCATTAAAATAAGTCTAAATGAGCTGGTATTTTGACTGGTTTATGTGATTTAGGTGCGAATTTTAGTTAACGCTCCCCATACAATCCAAGTACTGAAGCGCAAGCCAGATGGCTTATCATGTGTCATTCTCAAATGCGTTTTTGGGGCATTTCTACTTAGCGGATCGACCAGAAATTTTGTATTTGTGGTACAAGTCGGTTAATAATGATGTAGAAGAGTTTTGTTCATGATAACAAAATGTTGACTTTTCTTTAAGGTTAAATACCAGTAAATCATTGTGTATCCCTCCGTGGTCCATTCAAAAGTAGTGCCTATTACTAACGAGTTCCTCTTCTCTTCGGGCATAAAAGCCATTTAGGTTATCTCAGACATGACTTTTGTGGTTATTTCTATTATCCTATGGGTGTCTGCAACATTTTGGTGCATTTCATTTGGAGACTAACTTGAAAGGTGAACTTTGGGGGTGTGTTTACTGTGGTATAGGGCTTTTGTCGAAATATGACTGCCGAAACCCTGTTTTCTACCGGTGCCTGCATTCAAGTGAGATGCATTTTCTTAGAAGTAACATGACATATCTTTTTTATTGCAAATTTTGGTAGAGGACAGATTGATCTTTAAATTGATACCAGGCTTGCACAATCTGAAATAAAGGAAATGCTAGAAAAATGCTTGGAAAGTTTGCCGTTTTATAATGGGACCCTATGGGAATCGGATTTACTGGTTTCTAACCTTTAAGAAAACCAGGGACCGGCCCTTTTGGGTCCACTTATACATAAAATCACCATGTAACTGTGTTATTTTATTGCGTTTATTACTTTTCACGGAAATAAATGTGAATAATATCATAATTGACACGTTATCTACACTTTTTAAAGCGAAACCTGTTTTTTCGGGTAAAAAAAAATGAAAAAAAAGTACGGAAACTCGCCTTATGCAGCTCACAGCACATCAAATCATGTTATACGCAAATATCACACGTTTTATACCTTATTACTGTCCATTGCATTAAAATAAGTCTAAATGAGCTGGTATTTTGACTGGTTTATGTGATTTAGGTGCGAATTTTAGTTCACACTCCCCATACAATCCAAGTACTGAAGCGCAAGCCAGATGGCTTATCATGTGTCACTCTCAAATGCGTTTTTGGGGCATTTCTACTTAGCGGATCGACCTGAAATTTTGCATTTGTGGTACAAGTACGTTGATAATGATGTAGAACAGAATGATACACATGTATTCATGTTCCAATGAATGTCCAAACTGGTAAATTGATACACATGTATTCATGTTCCAATGAATGTACAAACTGGTAAATTGATACACATGTATTCATTTTCCAATGAATGTAAGTACATCTTTTTATCATAATTATGATGAAAGTATGTCCTTGAAAAACTTGTTCAATTTAGATAGATCCCCTTGCAATATCTCAAAAAACTGAATTTCATTCAGGATAAGAATAGGAACACTACAGCTTCAGTTACACCCGGACCATTCAACAATTACGTAACAGCTCTGCATTTCAATGTCAGCTACCCAGCTATCTAGCCGTCTTTATCCCCAACACACAAAAAAATCTTGAAATTCAAAATGATTATGTTCTAGTTCTGGCTGGTCTATTTCTGAACAAGGAAGGTGCCCCTCAGCTGAGGCATGCAGCTCAGGTTTCACGAGGAATGTCACCAAAACAAACCTCCAACAATCTCGACCAACCACAAACAGCACTGTCACAAGGCTACCAACCCAGATAGTAGCTGTAGTACGAAGGAAATGGCTACAAATATGGCTCTGTGTTAAATAGGGCACAGGTAGAACTGTATAAAGCACTGTCACGTTATCTACATAGCTCAGGTTTCACCTAGCTTATCCAAACTGCGTAGTAGTAATCCAAACACGAAGGTTTTGTCCGATAGGCAAGGTCGTGTACTTTTACAACAAGAGGTTTTATAACCAGACATGCTGTATTTTAGATTTAATGTCTGGTATTCAGTACACCATTTATCTACTTTACATATTTTAATAACTTAGCCCAGTTGTAGGAAATTTTACACTCCTTCCAATAAAGATGGTGCAATGATGTTGCAATTTTAAATGTAACTGTAAGAAAATGTTGATGTTATTTTTTACATTTTGCAGGGTACTTTCATCTATATGTAAACTATACATTTTTAATTTAGTTTGTATCATTTTAAATGTCTAATGATATAAATAAATTATGCATTATTTAAATAACATTTCATCATTACTGGTTTATCCGGATGAATGGTAGGCAGATGTTGGAAAGGTTTTAATACTGAATGTTATCTTGCAAAAGAACCAATGAAAAAATGTCCCTAATTTTATATTGTTATAAGTTAACACGTTTTTAAATATATCTCAATAGTATTTGTTGTTAAAGTGAGATGTTTAAAACATGTCTCATAACACTTGTTGTTAAGGTGAGATGTTTTAAGCATGTCTAAATAACACTTGTTGTGGTGGTGAGATGTTTTAAGCATGTCTCAATAACACTTGTTGTTAAGGTGGGATGTTTTAAGCATGTCTCAATAACACTTGTTGTTAAGGTGGGATGTTTTAAGCATGTCTCTGTAACATTTCTTGTTAAGGTAGGATGTTTTAAGCATGTCTTAGTAACACTTGTTGTTAAGGTGGGATGATTTCAGCATGTCTCAGTAACATTTGTTGTTAAGGTGAGATGTTTTAAACATGTCTCATAACACTTGTTGTTAAGGTGGGATGTTTTAAGCATGTCTCTGTAACATTTCTTGTTAAGGTAGGATGTTTTAAGCATGTCTTAGTAACACTTGTTGTTAAGGTGGGATGTTTTCAGCATGTCTCAGTAACATTTGTTGTTAAGGTGGTATGTTTTAAGCATGTCTCAATAACACTTGTTGTTAAGGTGGGATGTTTTAAGCATGTCTCAATAACACTTGTTGTTAAGGTGGGATGTTTTAAGCATGTCTCAATAACACTTGTTGTTAAGGTGGGATGTTTTAAGCATGTCTCTGTAACATTTCTTGTTAAGGTAGGATGTTTTAAGCATGTCTTAGTAACACTTGTTGTTAAGGTTAGATGTTTTCAGCATGTCTCAGTAACATTTGTTGTTAAGGTGAGATGTTTTAAACATGTCTCATAACACTTGTTGTTAAAGTGAGATGTTTTAAGCATGTCTCAATAACATGTGTTGGTAAGGTGAGATGTTTTAAACATAATTATCTAAATAGCATTTGTGGTAAGGTTGTATGTTTTAAGCATGTCTCAATAGCATTTGCTGTTAAGGTGGTATGTTTTAAGCATGCCTCAATAGCATTTGCTGTTAAGGTGGTATGTTTTAAGCATGTCTCAATGTCATTTGTTGTTAAGGTGAGATGTTGTAAGCATGTCTCAATAGCATTTGTTGTCAACGTGAGATGTTTTAAGCATGTCTCAATAGCATTTGTTGTTAACGTGAGATGTTGTAAGCATGTCTCAATAGCATTTGTTGTCAACGTGAGATGTTTAAAGCATGTCTCAATAGCATTTGTTGTTAACGTGAGATGTTGTAAGCACGTCTCAATAGCATTTGTTGTCAACGTGAGATGTTTAAAGCATGTCTCAATAGCATTTGTTGTCAACGTGAGATGTTGTAAGCATGTCTCAATAGCATTTGTTGTCAACGTGAGATGTTTAAAGCATGTCTCAATACCATTTGTTGTTAACGTGAGATGTTGTAAGCATGTCTCAATAGCATTTGTTGTCAACGTGAGATGTTTTAAGCATGTCTCAATAGCATTTGTTGTTAACGTGAGATGTTGTAAGCATGTCTCAATAGCATTTGTTGTCAACGTGAGATGTTTTAAGCATGTCTCAATAGCATTTGTTGTTAACGTGAGATGTTTTAAGCATGTCTCAATAGCATTTGTTGTAAACGTGAGATGTTTTAAGTATGTCTCAATAGCATTTGTTGTTAAGGTGAGATGTTTTAAGCATGTCTCTATAACACTTGTTGTTACGGTGAGATGTTTTAACATGTCTTATAACACTAGTCTTGTTTTTAAGGTTTGATGTTTTAAGCATGCTTCAATAACATTTGTTGGTAAGGTGGGATTTTTTAAGCGTATCTCAAAGTTTCTTGCTGTAAAAGTGGAAGTTTGAAGACATGTCTGAATAGCATTTGTTAAGGTGAGATGGTTTAAGTAACATTTCAATAACATTTGTTGGTAATGTGAGATGTTTAAACATATCTGAATAGTATTTGTTGGTAAGATAGGATGTTTTAAGCATGGGATGTTTTAAACATGTCTCAATAGCATTCCTTGTTAAGGTGAGATGTTTTTAGCATGTCTCAAGAACATTTGTTGGTAAGGTGGGATTTTTTAGGCATATCTCAATGTTTCCTGTTGTAAAAGTGGAAGTTTGAAGACATGTCTGAATAGCATTTGTTGTTAGAGTGAGATGTTTTTAAGTATGTCTCAATACCAGCTGCTGTTAGAGGGGATGTTTTAAGCATGTCTCAATATCATTTGTTGGTAAGGTTGGTTACTGTGGAATCACTCATTTTCGCAGTGGTCTAATTTTCGCGCTTTTTGCACTCCCGCCATTGCACGAATTTATTACCACCGCAAATATTTACTGATTTCGTAGTGTAGCAAATCTTAGTTGTTCGTTCAAATGTACATCGGTAATCATTCATAACTATATGCAGATAGGCCTATATGTCACGATGTGAATCCAGTACTAATACACGTTTGTTGAAACGAACAAGCTGAAGGACCCTTCATTGGGGATATGCCCGATTGGTCATTTCAATGCATAACTGAAATGTATTTTGTGTCAAACCCGAGTCTCGATTTGTTTTTTTCTAAATCGTACTTGCGCGAATTTAAGATGGCGCGAATATGTCCGTGATCGCATTGTGCGAAATTTGTACCCCGCGAATTCAAGTGATTCCACAGTAAATATTATGGATGTTATTATTGAGATAACATTTGTTGGCCCGGTGGGATGTTCTAAACACATCTCAATAGCATATGTTGGTAATGTGGGATGTTCTAAACACATCTCAATAGCATATGTTAGTAAGGTGCGATGTTCTAAACACATCTCAATAGCATATGTTGGTAAGGTGGGATGTTCTAAACAAATCTCAATAGCATATGTTGGTAAGGTGGGATGTTCTAAACACATCTCAATAGCATATGTTGGTAAGGTGAGATGTTCTAAACACATCTCAATAGCATATATTGGTAAGGTGGGATGTTCTAAACACATCTCAATAGCATATGTTGGTAAGGTGGGATGTTCTAAACACAAATCAATAGCATATGTTGGTAAGGTGGGATGTTCTAAACACATCTCAATAGCATATGTTGGTAAGGTGGGATGTTCTAAACACATCTCAATAGCATATGTTGGTAAGGTGCGATGTTCTAAACACATCTCAATAGCATATGTTGGTAAGGTGCGATGTTCTAAACACATCTCAATATATATGTTGGTAAGGTGCGATGTTCTAAACACATCTCAATAGCATATGTTGGTAAGGTGCGATGTTCTAAACACATCTCAATAGCATATGTTGGTAAGGTGGGATGTTCTAAACACATCTCAATAGCATATGTTGGTAAGGTGGGATGTTCTAAACACATCTCAATAGCATATGATGGTAAGGTGGGATGTTCTAAACAAATCTCAATAGCATATGTTGGTAAGGTGGGATGTTCTAAACACATCTCAATAGCATATGTTGGTAAGGTGCGATGTTCTAAACACATCTCAATAGCATATGTTGGTAAGGTGCGATGTTCTAAACACATCTCAATAGCATATGTTGGTAAGGTGTGATGTTCTAAACACATCTCAATAACATATGTTGGTAAGGTGGGATGTTCTAAACACATCTCAATAGCATATGTTGGTAAGGTGGGATGTTCTAAACACATCTCAATAGCATATGTTGGTAAGGTGGGATGTTCTAAAGACATCTCAATAGCATATGTTGGTAAGGTGGGATGTTCTACACATCTCAATAGCATATGTTGGTAAGGTGGGATGTTCTAAACACATCTCAATAGCATATGATGGTAAGGTGGGATGTTCTAAACACATCTCAATAGCATATGTTGGTAAGGTGCGATGTTCTAAACACATCTCAATAACATAATGTTGGTAAGGTGCGATGTTCTAAACAAATCTCAATAGCATATGCTGGTAAGGTGCGATGTTCTAAACACATCTCAATAGCATATGTTGGTAAGGTGCGATGTTCTAAACACATCTCAATAGCATATGTTGGTAAGGTGCGATGTTCTAAACACATCTCAATAGCATATGTTGGTAAGGTGCGATGTTCTAAACACATCTCAATAGCATATGTTGGCAAGATGCGATGTTCTAAACACATCTCAATAGCATATGTTGGTAAGGTGCGATGTTCTAAACACATCTCAATAGCATATATTGGCAAGGTGCGATGTTCTAAACACATCTCAATAGCATATGTTGGTAAGGTGCGATGTTCTAAACACATCTCAATAGCATATGTTGGTAAGGTGCGATGTTCTAAACACATCTCAATAGCATATGTTGGTAAGGTGCGATGTTCTAAACACATCTCAATAGCATATGTTGGTAAGTGCGATGTTCTAAACACATCTCAATAGCATATGTTGGTACAGTGGGATGTTTTAAGCATGTCTCAATAGCATATGTTGGCAAGGTGCGATGTTATAAACACATCTGAATAGCATATGTTGGCAAGGTGCGATGTTATAAACACATCTCAATAGCATATGTTGGTACAGTGGGATGTTTTAAGCATGTCTCAATAGCATATGTTGGCAAGGTGCGATGTTATAAACACATCTGAATAGCATATGTTGGCAAGGTGCGATGTTATAAACACATCTGAATAGCATATGTTGGTAAGGTGGGATGTTATAAACACATCTGAATAGCATATGTTGGTAAGGTGGGATGTTATAAACACATCTCAATAGCATATGTTGGTAAGGTGCGATGTTATAAACACATCTCAATAGCAAATGTTGGTAAGATGGGATGTTTTAAGCATGTCTCAATAGCATATGTTGGTAAGGTGGGATGTTCTAAACACATCTCAATAGCATATGTTGGTAAGGTGGGATGTTTTAAGCATGTCTCAATAGCATATGTTGGAAAGGTACGATGTTATAAACACATCTCAATAGCATATGTTGGTAAGGTGGGATGTTTTAAGCATGTCTCAATAGCATAAGTTGGTAAGGTGGGATGTTCTTAACACATCTCAATAGCATATGTTGGTAAGGTGGGATGTTTTAAGCACGTATCAATATCACTTGTCAGGGTGATTTCAATAGTATGGATATGTCAATAGCAATGGTTAAGGTGGATGTTTTAGCAGGTATTTTTAGCATTTGCTGTTTAGTTGTAATGTTTTTAGTATATATCAATATTATTTGTTGCTAACGATGGATGTAATAAGCATGTCTCAATTGCATTTGTTTTTAAGGAGGACTGCTTTCACGTGTCTAAATATATGAAGAATAATATGCAAACTGAAACAAAAAAGTACAAATAGATCATTTAAGTGTTTACAAAAATACTTCAGACAGAAGGAGTTAAAATATACGATAACATGGTGAATATTCTACTTAAAAGTGGAACACAAATTTTGTCAATAGCGCATGCAATATTAAACATAGATTACAAAAGCCTATGTTGCGCAGTGATTTTAATGCATGTACACGAAACGATACTAGGTTAGTGTTGAATAGTGTTTATCTAGCGAAGTTTAGAAATGCACAAGCCTTGGCGAGTGGTGCACGTTTTCATGCAAAATGAAAGAAAAATACTACAAAACATGAAAAACATACCACGACGTCACACAAATCAACAAAATGACGTCTTTAGACTGCACATATTGGCTTCATCACCAAGTACAGAAATATAGCAAAGTTCATTCAATGGGGGTTTGTTTTGTCAATGTACCCATGATGCTGGGAATTTAAGTGTACATGCAGCATGGTGAATGTAAGGCAGCTGTAAGTTTGCACTCACCACTTCCACGTCGATGTCATAACAGGCAGTCTTGCGTGCGTCTGGCCCCTCCACAGTGATCACATGGTTGATCACGATCGGGTCTGGGGGCATCAGAAGGGTGTGCAACTTGCCTGGTATCTCCGCAAACTTCATACGCTTGCACTCAAAGATCTGCAAACATGCATGGCACATAGAACTTCAAGGTCTTCATTGGCAACATTTTCCATATGTTTTAACTTAAGGTTGATGGTTTTTCTTTCCCAAAACATTTAATTAATATAATTAATATCTTAGCTGTGCCAAAAAACAAATACACATTTGTGGCATTTAGCCAAATCTTGATATATGGTGGTGCGCACTCCGTGTCAACTCTGATAGGATGTTGACATTTACATTATTGGCTAATGACACACTATCACAAAAAATCACAATGCTATTTTTAGGCTGCTAAATTCTTTAACATGGTTTGAATATTTGCCACAAGTCTATATTTATCTTTTAAGATAAAAATAGGGTGATTCAAAAATTGACATTAGGCCTACGAAATTGCGTCACAATGATTGCAGTTAAGCCCAGGCCTTCCTTCCAACCATGTAGCCATGAACTAAGATTGGCGTGCATGTAGTGGATGATAAGAATTTTCTAACATTTCCATAAATAGCGTCCGGAGACAGTGCAGTTCTCACCTGCTCCAGATATCGGTCGCAGTTGATGTACTCTCGCTCGTGTGCGTCTTGCAGCTTGTGGGTCTTGATGTACTGCCAGAGGGCGTTGATGATCACGGGACGGGTTTGTGTGTGCACACCCAGGAGCCGCGCCAGTCGGGGATCCAACTTGAACTGGGCAGGCTGCAATCACACATATACAAAATCATCTGGGCTGGTCAAATTTGAGAAACTTATATCTGAGGCTAAAAACAAATAAATTGTGTGTTTTTGGCAACGGCTTCCAAAAAGTTAGGTAGAGTTGGGATTGGGTTGTGTTTTTTTTCACTCTTTTTTTTTAAAGACACATTTTGGTAAAAAAACAAAATTATCTAAAATTTGATGAATACGGATTTCACAAAACAATCGTCACTTAAAACTCTAGGGTATGTTTTTTTTTTCGCTGGGTAGGATCGGGTTGCCCAAAACACATACTTTTTTTTGGCCTGATCGGAAATATTACGTATAAGCCATGTGATTTTGTTAACATTTAATTTCTATCAATGCAGCACATTTGCTCGGGTGTAACCATTCAAACTGTGCTGATAGTCAGTCTGCATCAAGCAGTTGTGAGAATGTTTGCTACTGCCAGTGTAAAAAGATAGTAGGGAGGTAAGAGCGTGGGGGGGGGGGGGGGAGTAAATGCCTTTTTGATTCATTTCCTTTAAAGTTGTGTTGTTTTTTCTTTCAAAACTGCTTTAACAACACACAAACAGGTTTATTGTTGTTTTTCAAACTGCTATAACAACACACAACATGTATTTTTTTGGTGAAAGTTAAACTGTGAGGCATTCAAAGTCAACATAATGTCATAACTTATACTTTTTTACACCCAATACAACTAATGGAAAGCTAACCTGGAGCCTACGTCCTAATCAGACTTCATCTGCAGACAATGAGTAAGCAATGTTAGCCTACAGGGGACTAACACCACTCTGAGTAAGCAATGTTAGTCTACAGGGGACTAACACCACTCTGAGTAAGCAATGTTAGCCTACAGGGGACTAACACAACTCTGAGTAAGCAATGTTAGCCTACAGGGGACTAACACCACTCTGAGTGAGCAATGTTAGCCTACAGGGGACTAACACCACTCTGAGTGAACAATGTTAGCCTACAGGGGACTAACACCACTCTGAGTGAGCAATGTTAGCCTACAGGGGACTAACACCACTCTGAGTGAGCAATGTTAGCCTACAGGGGACTAACACCACTCTGAGTGAGCAATGTTAACTTACAGGGGACTAACACCAATCTGAGTGAGCAATGCCTACAGGGGACTAACACCACTCTGAGTGAGCAAACTTAGCCTACAGGGGATTAACACTACTCTGAGTGAGCAATGCCTACAGGGGACTAACACCACTGTGAGTGAGCAATGCCTACAGGGGACTAACACCACTCTGAGTGAGCAATGTTAGCCTACAGGGGACTAACACCACTCTGAGTAAGCAATGTTAGCCTACAGGGGACTAACACCACTCTGAGTGAGCAATGTTAGCCTACAGGGGACTAAAACCACTCTGAGTGAGCAATCTTAGCCTACAGGGGATTAACACCACTCTGAGTGAGCAATGCCTACAGGGGACTAACACCACTCTGAGTGAGCAATGCCTACAGGGGACTAACACCACTCTGAGTGAGCAATGTTAGCCTACAGGGGACTAAC
Organism: Congeria kusceri; assembly: GCA_027627225.1. Classification (NCBI taxonomy): domain Eukaryota; kingdom Metazoa; phylum Mollusca; class Bivalvia; order Myida; family Dreissenidae; genus Congeria; species Congeria kusceri. Next base: position 680,219 of record CM051038.1, on the reverse strand, counting down.
ACCACTCTGAGTGAGCAATCTTAGCCTACAGGGGACTAACACCACTCTGAGTGAGCAATGCCTACAGGGGACTAACACCACTCTGAGTGAGCAATGCCTACAGGGGACTAACACCAGTCTGAGTGAGCAATCTTAGCCTACAGGGGACTAACACCACTCTGAGTGAGCAATGCCTACAGGGGATTAACACCACTCTGAGTGAGCAATGCCTACAGGGGATTAACACCACTCTGAGTGAGCAATCTTAGCCTACAGGGGATTAACACCACTCTGAGTGAGCAATGCCTACAGGGGATTAACACCACTCTGAGTGAGCAATGTTAAGAAAAACATGAACATGAATTAGATGCGGAAATTAGTTATGTACACAGTGCACTCAGAAAATGTCACTACCCTCACTGGACATTTCAAAAAATCCTGAAAAGTATATCCTTGAAGGTGAAAAACAAAAATACAAAGAGAAGAAGAAATCCACCGAACAAAAACGAAGCCAAAAGTTCAGTTGTACTGCCATACCAGAAAGGAAGATCAGAACACTTAAGACAAATTTTCAATCAACGATTAAACGATTGTTTTAAACCCCACAGAACAATACGGCAATTCCTGGTCCACCCAAAGGACAAAAGTGGCAAACCAGATGTGTGTGGCCCAATATAACATATTAAGTGCCAAGGAAACACCCACAATCAGTATAAACATGACTATATTGGGGAAACGGAAAGAAGCCTTAAAGCATGTTTCATGGAGCATAAACGACCAATTACCTCAGTTGCCAGTGAGGTAACCAACCACATCCACACTGACAGCCCTAGACATATGGTCTCAATGGATTTAGTGACCATCCTAGACCGGGGCCCCACATGGTTTGGGAGCGGGGTGAGAGAGGCAGTGTACATAAGGACACACAAGCCGATACTTAACAACGACGGGGACCGGTACAATCTGTCTCGCACATCTGGGACAGCTAATTAACATCGCTCACGCAGAGTGGTGTTAATGTCCAGTAGGCTAATCCTTTTAGTCCGCTGATTAAATGTCCAGTAGGCTAATCCTTTTAGTCCGCTTATTAAGTCCTAAGCATTAGGACGAAAGCTCAGTCCTAAGTATTTGGACAAAAGCTCCAGGTTAGCTTTCCATTAGTTGTTTTGGTTGTAAAAAAGTATTATTAAAGACATCATATTGACTATGTCTTTGTTTTTTTTGAAACTGCTATCAGGCCACTCAACATGGACCGTATTCACAGACCCATTCTTAGACTGCTATAACGCCACACAACATGGACCATATTCACCTACCCATTCTTAGACTGCTATAATGCCACACAACATGGACCGTATTCACCCACCCATTCTTAGACTGCTATAACGCCACACAACATGGACCATATTCACAGACCCATTCTTAGACTGCTATAATGCCACACAACATGGACCGTATTCACCCACCCATTCTTAGACTGCTATAATGCCACACAACATGGACCGTATTCACAGACCCATTCTTAGACTGCTATAGCGCCACACAACATGGACCATATTCACAGACCCATTCTTAGACTGCTATAACGCCACACAACATGGACCGTATTCACAGACCCATTCTTAGACTGCTATAGCGCCACACAACATGGACCATATTCACAGACCCATTCTTAGACTGCTATAATGCCACACAACATGGACCATATTCACAGACCCATTCTTAGACTGCTATAGCGCCACACAACATGGACCATATTCACCCACCCATTCTTAGACTGCTATAATGCCACACAACATGGACCATATTCACCGACCCATTCTTAGACTGCTATAATGCCACACAACATGGACCGTATTCACAGACCCATTCTTAGACTGCTATAATGCCACACAACATGGACCGTATTCACAGACCCATTCTTAGACTGCTATAATGCCACACAACATGGACCATATTCACCCACCCATTCTTAGACTGCTATAATGCCACACAACATGGACCACATTCACCCACCCATTCTTAGACTGCTATAATGCCACACAACATGGACCGTATTCACCCACCCATTCTTAGACTGCTATAATGCCACACAACATGGACCATATTCACCCACCCATTCTTAGACTGCTATAATGCCACACAACATGGACCATATTCACCCACCCATTCTTAGACTGCTATAATGCCACACAACATGGACCATATTCACAGACCCATTCTTAGACTGCTATAATGCCACACAACATGGACAGTATTCACAGACCCATTCTTAGACTGCTATAATGCCACACAAGATGGACCGTATTCACAGACCCATTCTTAGACTGCTATAGCGCCACACAACATGGACCATATTCACAGACCCATTCTTAGACTGCTATAATGCCACACAACATGGACCGTATTCACAGACCATTCTTAGACTGCTATAATGCCACACAACATGGACCGTATTCACCCACCCATTCTTAGACTGCTATAATGCCACACAACATGGACCATATTCACAGACCCATTCTTAGACTGCTATAATGCCACACAACATGGACCGTATTCACAGACCCATTCTTAGACTGCTATAGCGCCACACAACATGGACCATATTCACAGACCCATTCTTAGACTGCTATAGCGCCACACAACATGGACCATATTCACAGACCCATTCTTAGACTGCTATAATGCCACACAACATGGACCATATTCACCGACCCATTCTTAGACTGCTATAATGCCACACAACATGGACCGTATTCACAGACCCATTCTTAGACAGCTATAATGCCACACAACATGGACCGTATTCACAGACCCATTCTTAGACTGCTATAATGCCACACAACATGGACCATATTCACCCACCCATTCTTAGACTGCTATAATGTCACACAACATGGACCATATTCACCCACCCATTCTTAGACTGCTATAACGCCACACAACATGGACCATATTCACCGACCCATTCTTAGACTGCTATAATGCCACACAACATGGACCGTATTCACCCACCCATTCTTAGACTGCTATAATGCCACACAACATGGACCGTATTCACCCACCCATTCTTAGACTGCTATAATGCCACACAACATGGACCATATTCACAGACCCATTCTTAGACTGCTATAATGCCACACAACATGGACCGTATTCACAGACCCATTCTTAGACTGCTATAATGCCACACAACATGGACCGTATTCACAGACCCATTCTTAGACTGCTATAATGCCACACAACATGGACCATATTCACAGACTCATTCTTAGACTGCTATAATGCCACACAACATGGACCGTATTCACAGACCCATTCTTAGACTGCTATAGCGCCACACAACATGGACCATATTCACAGACCCATTCTTAGACTGCTATAATGCCACACAACATGGACCGTATTCACAGACCCATTCTTAGACTGCTATAATGCCACACAACATGGACCATATTCACAGACCCATTCTTAGACTGCTATAATGCCACACAACATGGACCGTATTCACAGACCCATTCTTAGATTGCTATAGCGCCACACAACATGGACCATATTCACAGACCCATTCTTAGACTGCTATAATGCCACACAACATGGACCGTATTCACAGACCCATTCTTAGACTGCTATAATGCCACACAACATGGACCGTATTCACCCACCCATTCTTAGACTGCTATAATGCCACACAACATGGACCATATTCACAGACCCATTCTTTGACTGCTATAATGCCACACAACATGGACCGTATTCACAGACCCATTCTTAGACTGCTATAATGCCACACAACATGGACCATATTCACAGACCCATTCTTAGACTGCTATAATGCCACACAACATGGACCGAATTCACCCACCCATTCTTAGACTGCTATAATGCCACACAACATGGACTGTATTAACCCACCCATTCTTAGACTGCTATAATGCCACACAACATGGACCGTATTCACAGACCCATTCTTAGACTGCTATAATGCCACACAACATGGACCGTATTCACCCACCCATTCTTAGACTGCTATAATGCCACACAACATGGACCGTATTCACCCACCCATTCTTAGACTGCTATAATGCCACACAACATGGACCATATTCACCCACCCATTCTTAGACTGCTATAATGCCACACAACATGGACCATATTCACAGACCCATTCTTAGACTGCTATAATGCCACACAACATGGACCGTATTCACAGACCCATTCTTAGACTGCTATAATGCCACCCATCATGGACCGTATTCACAGACCCATTCTTAGACTGCTATAATGCCACACAACATGGACCGTATTCACCCACCCATTCTTAGACTCAATAAATAATGATTAAAGAACAGACTGTGACTTAGAAAATATCCTTTTACATTTGCAAATAACGTGGGTACCAATGTTGCTGATGTCATTAACAAATCATTTTAAATAAAGAATCCTGTTAGAGTGGATGAACACAAAGTAAGTTTCAAAAATATGTTTTAACCTTAGTCTAAGAATAGGTTGCTGATTACATGCCTAAGTTTGTTTTTTTTAACTGCTATAACGTCACACTACAGGTCTATTGGTTTTTTTAAACTGATATAACATCACACAACATATTGGTTAAACAATTAAACGCACTACTTTGATGCAACAAATAGCTAGAAGACCCAATGTTATCTCTAAATGTTGTCATACGGTTTACTACTAGAGTCACAATCTTTTGTACTCAATGTAAGACTGTATAAGCATGTGTATGGCCCAGTATGTGGATAGTAGGCCAACATGGACACCTCCTGTATGGCCCAGTATGTGGATAGTAGGCCAACATGGACACCTCCTGTATGGCCCAGTATGTGGATAGTAGGCCAACATGGACACCTCCTGTATGGCCCAGTATGTGGATAGTAGGCCAACATGGACACCTCCTGTATGGCCCAGTATGTGGATAGTAGGCCAACATGGACACATCCTGTATGGCCCAGTATGTGCATAGTAGGCCAACATGGACACCTCCTAACTACCTCACAACAAAACGGCTTTCAGTCATCAATAACACTGTGCCTTGAGCCATTTCTTTTGCTCATCTCTCAAAAAGAATTATTTTTGACGATAATGTTATCTTGTGGTATACAGAGAATTAAAGAAATGTAACAGCAGTTTACAATTATATGCAAATGGATATTGGACATAACAAACATTCCAAACAGATGACCGAAATGGCAACTGTTCTCCTAACAGTAGAAATGGACAGTAAATAACTGTCATAGTAAAATTCAAGTCAGAAATGAGCAACAAGTAACTGTCATAGCAATAGAAGAAATGGGAAACAAGTAACTGTCATAGCAATACTAGAAATGGGCAACAAGTAACTGTCATAGCAACACTAGAAATGGACAACAAATAACTGTCATAGCAACACTAGATATAGGCAAAAAGGAACTGTCATAGCAACACTAGAAATGGGCAGCAAGTAAATATCATAGCAACACTAGAAATGGGCAACATGGAACTGTCATAGCAACACTAAAAATGGGCAACAAGTAACTGTCATAGCAATACAAGAAATGGGCAACAAGTAAATGTCATAGCAACACTAGAAATGGGCAACAAATAAGTGTCATAGCAACACTAGAAATGGGCAACAAGGAACTGTCATAGCAACACTAGAAATGGGCAACAAGTAACTGTCATAGCAACAATAGAAATGGGCAACAAATAACTATCATAACAACACTAGAAATTGCAACAAGTAACTGTCATAGCAACACTAGAAATGGGCAACAAGTAACTGTCATAGCAACACAAGAAATGGGAAACAAGTAACTGTCATACAACACTAGAAATGGGCAACAAGAAACTGTTAAAGCAACACTAGAAATGGGCAACTAGGAACTGTAATAGCAACACTAGAAATGGGCAATAAGTAACTATCATAGCAACACTATAAATGGGCAGCACGTAACTATCATAGCATCACTAGAAATGGGCAACAAGGAACTGTCATAGCAACATTAGAAATGGGCAACAAAGAACTGCCATTGCAACACTAGAAATGGGCAACAAGGAACTGTCATAGCAAGACTAGAAATGGGCAACAAGGAACTGTCATACCAACACTAGAAATGGGCAACAAGGAACTGTCATAGTAACACTAGAAATGGTCAACAAGTAACTGTCATAGCAACACTAGAAATTTGCAACACAGAACCGTCATAGCAACACTAGAAATGGGCAACTAGTTACTGTCACAGCAACACTAGAATTGGGCAACAATTTACTGTCATAGCAACACATACAAAGAGTAAAAGATGGCTATACATATAGTCACGAGAGATCAGAAATGATCAACATAATGACAGCTGGATACCTGATAGTCTAACATCAACAGCACCGTGCACCTCACATTTTGATCGCCAGGACGCTTTACTTGGAAGCCATCCGTCTCCTGGGTGTTGGCAGTGCGATGCCACTGAAAATGAGAACAATAGTAAACTGAAATCATCTGTCTCCTGGGTGTTGGCTGTGCGATGCCACTGAAAATTAAAACAATAGCTCACTGAAACCATCTGTCTCCTGGAAGTTGGCTGTGCGATGCCACTGAAAATGAGAACAATAGCTCACTGAAACCATCTGTCTCCTGGGTGTTGGCTGTGCGATGCCACTGAAAATAAGAACAATAGCTCACTGAAATCATCTGTCTCCTGGGTGATGGCTGTGCGATGCCACTGAAAATGAGAACAATAGCTCACTGAAGCCATCTGTCTCCTGGGTGTTGGCTGTGCGATGCCACTGAAAATGAGAACAATAGCTCACTGAATTCTGCCATATACATTCAATATTTATGTAGACAAAAAAGACAGGTGTCAAGTGTTGAGGCTGTGCGAATATTCTTCATTTGCGAATTTGAAAATAAGGCAGAAGCCTGTATTAGTACACAATTTCAACTCCAGTTAACTCTAACTTACGCCAGCTTGAAGTTTCCTTGCCAGTTCCTCCTACTTCGAGCACACAGGAGGCGACTGTAATTCAATCAAATAATTTCTCATGAAGAAACATACTTACATTAAGTGTCACAAACTTAATTGTAGCTTAAGTTTTTTTAAGCGTTTTTTCACTCCCTTTGCACAGTTAAATCCATGCAACACGTTCTTGTGACCAACACAGAGTCCTGTTCAAATCAAACAGAGGAGACCACAAGGATGACCTAGTTATTCCTGAGCCTTCAGAAAACAAAACAGGTTAAACAACTCAACACAATCTCTTTGCAGCACAAATACCACAGCCCTCTCTCCCAAATGACAAATGCAACATTTTGTCCTACTAATCACATGTTTTCTGCAGTTTCTGATTTTATTAACCAATGCATTATCCAACTGACATTTGTAGGGCTATGATAAGGTTGGACTGAAATCTAAGGACAGGATTTTGGGACTAATTGTTTGCTCTTCTTAAAAAAATAAATATTGAAAATCTAAAAAAATATGTATGTCATGTTAAAAGGAGCAACAGCTAAAAATCTCTGTCTTATAATGGAGACATTTAAATGTGTCATAAACTGAAACTGTAAGATGGTAAATACTCGATGACTGTGAATGAAATCCGTAAGGCCATCACCTTTAATATAGGTCTGGGAGGATAACAGCATAATTTGTTAACCTGTGACACTGGCAAACTGTAGGCCAGCTGATAGTAAACATACTAACACAGAGATAATTTTGTCTTTACTACCTTACTGCACTGATCAATCTTTTTGCTTCAGAATTGACACAAAAAGTTGTATAATTAATCCAAATTGGCACGGAGCCAATCTATGGTAATCTGATAGTCTCACACAACCTTGAGCGTAATTTATGGTAATTAAGCAACTGGTTCATACAACCTTTCTTACAGAGCATGAACAGGGACAAACGTGAATGATCTGATAACGAGACCGCCTCTAACAAGTTGGTACAGGATTTACTGGTATGATGTAAGAATTTCATGTCCATTTTAAACAGTTAGGGCAGAAATACTCAAGTTCCTGTAAGGTATTATATGTGATCATAATATTATCTCTATGAACATGATTTTATTGTGACGGATTTCAACTTAATCATATTAAAAACAATTAAACATGCACATTTTTTGCAGATTTAATTAATAAGTATATGAAAGTTTAACGTCTTTTAATAAATATCAATCAAACACAACACTACGTCTCCAAGGACAATTTGGGTGACTTCCAAATATGTTTGTCTTGTAAACATGACATAATACAGGGTTCATACGAACTGTTGAAACCAAATTCCATGACATAGCTAAGTTTTCCTTGATACAATCTGAACATAACAGAAGTCAAAATAGTACACAGATAATTTAATTTGATCTACATAATAAAATTATAAATCTAGGTCAATTTGCACCCTGTAGAATAGAATAGAATTGCTTGTAGGGCTGTAAATCATGCCAGTCTATCATTTCACTCTTGATCATGATTTTTGTTTCATTCTATTTCAATAGATTTGATCATTTTATGCACTTACAGTCATAATCAAGGATACTTTTCAGCTTTCCATGACAATTTTTGAAAATTCTATGATTTTCATATGTTAACCCTTATCCTGCCATAAACCTGATCGCATATCAGCTACTCCACTGCCACTAAACTCACACCATATGGCAAGGGTAAGTTATTAGCTACTCCACTGCCACTAAACTCACACCATATGGCAAGGGTAAGTTATTAGCTACTCCACTGCCACTAAACTCACACCATATGGCAAGGGTAAGTTATTAGCTACTCCACTGCCACTAAACTCACACCATATGGCAAGGGTAAGTTATTAGCTACTCCACTGCCACTAAACTCACACCATATGGCAAGGGTAAGTTATTAGCTACTCCACTGCCACTAAACTCACACCATATGGCAAGGGTAAGCAAGATATTATCAGTGGGATTAATCTGACAGCTTTTGATTAGATTTTATCTAATAACACCAAAAAAGAGTTTGTAGAGAAATAAATAAGCTACACATTGGTATAATTTTAATTAATCACCCGCCGCGAATCGGTAGGGGGGTAATAGGAATGCCCTTCACCTGTCCGTCCGTCTGTCCGTAACATTTTCGTGTCTGCTCCATATCTCCTATACCCTTTGAAGGATTTTCATGAAACTTGGCTCAAATGTTTAAGTCATTGAGACGATGTGCAGAACGCACGAGTCAGTCACGCTGGCTCAAGGTCAAGGTCACACTTGAAGGTCAAATATTCGAGCCTCCATTTCGTGTCCGCTCCATATCTCCTATGCCTTTTGAAGAATTTTCATAAAACTTGGCTCAAATGTTTAGGTTATTGAATACAATGTGCAGAAGGCATAGGCCTTTCACGCCGGCTCAAGGTCAAGGTCACACTTGAAGGTTAAATTTTTTAGCCTACATTTTCGTGTCTGTTTTTCGTGTCCGCTCCATATCCCCTATACCCTTTGAAGGATTTTCATGAAACTTGGCTCAAATGTTTTGCTCACTGAGACCATGTGCAGAAGGCATAAGCCAGTCAAGCCAACTCAAGGTCAAGGTCAGACTTGAAGGTTGAATGTTTGAGCCTGTATTTTCATGTCCGTTCTATATCTCCTGCGCCCTTTAAAGGATTTTCATGAAACTTGCCTCAAATGTTTATCACATTAAGGCAATGTGCAGAAGGCATGAGGCAGTAACACCACCTCAAGGTCAAGGTCACACTTGAAGGTCAAATGTTTGAGCCTCCATTTTTGTGTCTGCTCCATATCTCCTATGCCCTTTGAAGGATTTTCATAAAAATTGGCTCAAATGTTTATCACATTGAGGCAATGTGCAGAAGGCATGGAACAGTCTTGCCACCTCAAGGTCAAGGTCACACTTAAAGGTCAAATGTTTGAGCCTCCATTTTTGTGTCAGCTCCATATCTACTATGCCCTTTAAGGAATTTTCATGAAACTGATTAAGGTCAGTGTGATATTTCAAAGTTACCTTTAAAATAGAATGAAGGATCACGGCGGGGGATATAGCTGCCCTTTGGACTGCCTTGTTAACATTACTTTACCAATATTGATATAACAACATGCACATTAAACAGTATTTACAAGAACATAGCCTTTGAACAATATTTTTTGCAAATAAAACTAATGAAACAATAAAGATCTACTTACTACAAAACTAACATGTTTGAACATTTACAAAAATATATGTTTTTTGTGGAAGATAATTACGGCTAAAAAATATATTTCTTTATGATTTAAACAATGAATAAATCGTGTTGAGGTTCTTTTGCCAGTTCGCCATTTTGACTGTTTACTTTGCAATTCTTTGTGTTCCATTTTATTTGGCATATAACAACTACTGGCTAATATTTTTAGACTAAATGACATAATAATCACGTGACATGCATTTATGAATGAAATTGTGTATCATAGTAAAATTCCAATAGTAAAACTGAATCGAGGCAACAGATTGGGGGAACCCCCAGAAATGACCTGAGGTTGCGATCGGCACTGGCCAGACATGAAGCTTATTGCGAGCTGTAGTCGCGTATGGCAGGCAAAGGGTTAAAATCCAAATTATCAAGATTCCATGATTTTTCCAGAAAAAAAACCCAAACAGTTTCCATGACATTTCCATATCTGTACAAACATACTGAAACCACATGATGAAGTGTTTTATAAAGATGTAAATACACTTAACTCGGATCGATATTGAGCGGACCACCAGATTTATATCGTTATATCCAAATATCGTTACAACGGTATATAGGAGAGATTGCAACACCGATCATCTGACACAGTGCTACAAATAATTTTTCAGGCAAAGAGTTTTTCACTTCCTAATTTTGTAATCAAATCGTTTTTTTACTGACCACCTTCAAGACTAGTTAGTTTTTATCAATTTTAAAATAGTTTTCAGTCTAAAGTTTACAATTTAAAAATCAGCTTTTTTTCATCCATTACACTTTTGCTTGTTGAAAAGCTGTCAAATTTAGTTCACTATTTCATAAATGGTTGCAAATTACTGTAATAAATGAACAATAAATGGAGAATTTAGCCTTGAACAATATTGAAATTACAAAATCAACGTTGATAGACAGAAGTTTGTTTTTGATTTTCAATTCAACCATGTTTTTCTTTCAATACCGGTTCCAAGTCAAAACGGTTACACGTCTGGTTCCCAATTCTTATAATGTACACTATACCCTGAATATCTGGTTGATAATGACGCAAAAGTAGGGAACCAGACAAGTCAAAACAGTCTCTATTTTGATGCGGTGGTATAGTAATTATTAACTCAGGCAAATAATCCTTGTCAATAAAAACGATAAAAATGTGGTTGCAATTCGTTTTTTGAAATATTAATTAGTTTTTTAACGATAACTTTTAAAAATTAAATTGTTTTTCTAGAGAATCAATTCATTTAAACGAAAAAACGATGCTTATCTGTAGCACTGTGACATACACAAATTTAATATAGGACTATGTATAAGGGTAATGACCAAGAAATGAAATCAATTTATTACAATTAGAAACATATTCAGAATAATTAATAACAAGAGCTGTCCTCCGACAGCTCGCTCAACTTTTCTTGTGCTTGTCAGAGTTACTGGCATTTTTTTTATTAAACAAGAAATATGGAAATGCGTTAAGTTATTGAGCAGAAAACGTTTTTTTTATTTATAGTAATAGTGACCTTGACATTGACCCCACCCACCCCACATGCAATCCCAAGTGAGGTCTTGATATAAGGTATCTATGTATTTAGTTTTATTAAAATATCTCAATTTGTTCTCAAGTTATTGAGCGGAAACCGTTTTTCTATTTTTAGTAACAATGACCTCGCAGGGTCTCGCTATAAGGTATCTACGCTTGCAATTTCATTACAATAGCTTTATCCGTTCTCAAGTTAGAGACTAGAAACGAAAAGTTGAGAAACTACCTTACCGAAAAACTTTAACTGCTCCAGATAGCTTATAAGTGTACAAAGGCCCATAATTTTGACAAATTTCGAACTAGAGTTACCAAATTTGGCCTATAGGTTCATTTTAATGTGGGGAATAAATGTTTTAAGTTTGAATGAAATCCCGCAAGCCATTCCTGAGAAAATAGCTTACCGAAAAACTTTAACCTAACTCGGACACGCACGCCGACACCGGGGCGAGTATATTAGCTTGCCTTTTCTTTAAAAAGCCGAGCTAAAAAACCATTGTAATTTTCACGGCCTTTTGACACGTATATAACGTTCTGATAATTGTGATGAGTACACATGACATCACTAAATACAGCAAGAAGCAACCAATGGTCTTTCTATAGATATGAAATGTTATTCACTACTTTTCGCCGAATAGATCTAACAAGCCTATTATAAGGGACAGTCACACCCAACACCAATTTTAATTGATTACCACAACAGTGATTTTTAAGCCGTCCGTAGAACTGTTTACCTGGATAGATGTTTTTCACACCTCGTACAGATTCCAATTTCGTAATAAAAGGGGAAACATTGTTATACCCGAAACTTCATTACATGCGATATCGTTGCAACGATAAAATATAAATTTAAATATATAGGGATCCAGCCAGGATCTTGGACTCGTTATAAGTGATATTTTGCTATATACGATATAGTTAAACGTGGAGTTTACTGTAGATTTACATTTATACAATTTAGTGCACTGCATGGGTAATCTTGCTAATACAGTAAAATCCTTGTTTCTACAAATAACTCGTATACAAAATGCCACTTGGGGTGGAGTGTACATTTTTTCGAAGAAATAATGTCTTGAAACTAAAGAGAACATGAGAACAGCAGATTAGCAAAGATGTTTAGAGTATTTTATTTTGCCATTAATACTACTGGCTCCTATATGGTGAGTTTGATACCCACTTGAGGTTATTCCTTTCTTTCGATGAGGTAGTTGTCTGGTCTGTAAAGCTATGATAACCATAGTATGCACACGTATTTTACAAAGCAGAACGGCATAGATGGTTAGAAAGCTTTATATTGCCATTTGTTATAATGGCTTCTACTTTGTGAATTTGACACGATCAATTTTTCTAAGACATAGTCCGTTTAAACTTGAAACCCTCACTCACCTAAACCAGGTGGTTGTCTGGTCCAAACAGCTCCTTGTCCAGCTCTCTCACCAGACTCTTACCTCCACCAGGTGGTTGTCTGGTCCAAACACCTCCTTGTCCAGCTCTATCACCATTCTCTTACCTCCACAGATGGTTGTCTGGTCCATACAGCTTCTTGTCCAGCTCTATCACAGGCTCTTACCTCAACCAGGTGGTTGTCTGGTCCATACAGCTCCTTGTCCAGCTCTATCACCAGACTCTTACCTCCACCAGGTGGTTGTCTGGTCCATACAGCTTCTTGTCCAGCTCTATCACAGACTCTTACCTCCACCAGGTGGTTGTCTGGTCCAAACAGCTCCTTGTCCAGCTCTATCACCAGACTCTTACCTCCACAGATGGTTGTCTGGTACAAACAGCTCCTTGTCCAGCTCTATCACCAGACTCTTACCTCCACAGATGGTTGTCTGGTCCATACAGCTCCTTGTCCAGCTCTATCACCAGACTCTTACCTCTACCAGGTGGTTGTCTGGTCCATACAGCTCCTTGTCCAGCTCTATCACAGGCTCTTACCTCAACCAGGTGGTTGTCTGGTCCATACAGCTCCTTGTCCAGCTCTATTACCAGACTCTTACCTCCACCAGGTGGTTGTCAGGTCCATACAGCTCCTTGTCCAGCTCTATCACCAGACTCTTACCTCTACCAGGTGGTTGTCTGGTCCAAACAGCTCCTTGTCCAGCTCTAATAACAGACTCTTACCTCCACAGATGGTTATCTGGTCCATACAGCTACTTGTCCAGCTCTATTACCAGACTTTTACCTCCACCAGATGGTTGTCTGATCCAAACTGCTCCTTATCTAGTTCTATCACCAGACTCTTACCTCCACCAGGTGGTTGTCTGGTCCATACAGCTCCTTGTCTAGCTCTATCACCAGACTCTTACCTCCACCAGGTGGTAGTCTGGTCCAAACAGCTCCTTGTCCAGCTCTATCACCAGACTCTTACCTCCACCAGGTGGTTGTCTGGTCCATACAGCTCCTTGTCCAGCTCTATCACCAGACTTTTGAAGAACGAGGAGAACTTGCGCTTCAGTTTGCCAACATCTTGCACCTTAGAACTGGCCGTCTGAAACACAACAAACCTGTTAATGGTCGCAGTGGTGGAATGGATATTCAGGCTTTCTACTGGCTCGACAGAAAAGTAGGGAGAAAGAAGGCATCTTTTTCGAGAAAATGTAGGGCAAAGTAGGACTTTTTCAGCCAAAAAAGTAGGGATAATAGGAAAATATCCTTATCTCTTGTGCCTGAGGTTCCTATATACAAAGTAGTTTATAATTCTTGGCTTTTCTGACAGTCCTATCAGTAAATCCTTAGTCTAGACATTGGACAATGATGGAGAGGTCTTCTTGAGTTTGATCCCTTCTGGGGGGGGGGGGGGTGCATTATTATCTTTTTCAAAAGACACCAAGTACTGGTTCTACCAAGGAAACAGACTCAAAAATGTCTCTATACGGCTCTGGATTTCGACACAATTAAGCTCAAACAAATAGACTTAAAACTAAACTATACTGTCAATATAAGCCATACTCCACATGGGGATTGTTTTGCTTCCCCTGTACTGTATTTGTAAACATCTCAGTTCTTATCTTTCACTCACATCATCAAGCAGGCGTCCCTCGACGCGGAGTTCCCACGAGGGCACGGTATCATCCTCCCCCTCACCCTCACCGATCTTCGCGGGGTAGAACGTGTTTGAGATGAAAATACGCAGCTTACGCTTTTGCTGAAACACAACAAAACTTACACTTGCCAGAAACATAACATAACAGAGATTAACAAATAAATCTAACATTTTTGCTGAAACACAGCGTAAAAGAGATATACAAACAAAACTTACACTTGCCAGAAACATAACATAACAGAGATTAACAAATAAATCTAACATTTTTGCTGAAACACAGCGTAAAAGAGATATACAAACAAAACTTACACTTGCCAGAAACATAACATAACAGAGATTAACAAATAAATCTAACATTTTTGCTGAAACACAGCGTAAAAGAGATATACAAACAAAACTTACACTTGCCAGAAACATAACATAACAGAGATTAACAAATAAATCTAACATTTTTGCTGAAACACAGCGTAAAAGAGATATACAAACAAAACTTACACTTGCCAGAAACATAACATAACAGAGATTAACAAATAAGTCTAACATTTTTGCTGAAACACAGCGTAAAAGAGATATACAAACAAAACTTACACTTGCCAGAAACATAACATAACAGAGATTAACAAATAAATCTAACATTTTTGCATCATCACAAACATCTGTAAAAGGCATATTACCATATTGTGTTTAGTTGCCGTAAAAGCCAAGTACACAAACAAACATTATTTGCAGTAAGCGGTTTGTAAGCAACTGGTTCCCAGTAATAGACAGGGACTGGTCCCTGAACTCACCTTCAGTGGTCGTTTGAGAGCCTCCTGGATGTCGAGACGTTTGCGGGTGATCGTGGCGTCCAGTTTCCTCTCAAAGGCCAGCAGGTCCATGTAGGCCTGGGACTCTGGCACCAGATCTCGTACCTGAAACACATGGGCACTTCAGTGAGAATGGGCTTCCATACATGAAACACACGGGCACTTCAGTGAGAATGGGCTTCCATACATGAAACACACGGGCACTTCAGTGAGAATGGGTTTCCATACATGAAACACACGGGCACATCAGTGAGAATGGGCTTCCATACATGAAACACACGGGCACATCAGTGAGAATGGGCTTCCATACATGAAACACATGGGCACTTCAGTGAGAATGGGCTTTCATACATGAAACACATGGGCACTTCAGTGAGAATAGGCTTCCATACATGAAACACACGGGCACTTCAGTGATTATGGGCTTCCATACATGAAACACAGGCACTTCAGTGATTATGGGCTTCCATACATGAAACACAGGCACTTCAGTGAGAATGGGCTTCCATACATGAAACACACGGGCACTTCAGTGAGAATGGGCTTCCATACATGAAACACATGGGCACTTCAGTGAGAATGGGCTTCCATACATGAAACACATGGGCACTTCAGTGAGAATAGGCTTCCATACATGAAACACATGGGCACTTCAGTGATTATGGGCTTCCATACATGAAACACACGGGCACTTCCGTGAGAATAGGCTTCCATACAGGAAACACATGGGCACTTCAGTGAGAATGGGCTTCCATACATGAAACACTAGGGCACTTCCGTGAGAATAGGCTTCCATACATGAAACACCTGGGCACTTAAGTGTCAATAGGCTTCAATATCTGAAACACTAGGGCACTTAAGTGTCAATAGGCTTCAATACATGAAACACACGGGCACTTAAGTGTAAATAGGCTTCAATATCTGAAACACCAGGGCACTTAAGTGGCAATAGGCTTCCATACATTAAACACACCCGCACTTAAGTGTCAATAGGCTTCAATACCTGAAACACCAGGGCACTTCATGTAAAAAGGCTTAAATAGCTGAAACGACAGGGCACTAAAGTGTCAATAGGATTCATTACCTGAAACACATGGGGACCTAAGTGTCAAAAGGTTTCAATGCATCAAATGCAACCCATCAAATGCATGGGCACTTAAGTGTCAAAAGGCTTAAATACCTGAAACCTCAGGGAACTTAAGTGACAATAAGCTTAAATAGTTGAAACAACCCAGCACTTAGGATTCAGTAGGCTTCAATACCTGAAACCTCAGGACACTTAAGTGACAATAGGCTTAAATAGTTGAAACAACAGGGCACTTTGGATTCAAAGGTTTCAATACCTGAAACCTCAGGGCACTTAAAATGTCAATAGGCTTCAATACATTAATACGTTCTGATCACTTAAGTTCAGGCCAGTAGATTCAATAACTTTTTCTTTAACCATTTGAATGGAAAATTATGTGGCACACTTACACGTTGTGGAAGAATTTTGTCTGCAAGCTTTTTCTTCTTCTTTCTGTAACAAATAACACATTTATAATATGTTCCAATGGGATCTTATTAGTAAAGTACAGTACAGTTTCAGGTTGTGTGTAAGTAAGTAGTTATGCAATAAAATCAAAATTATGCATCAAATTTGGGGGAATGGTGGCATGGCCTTTCAAGAGGGGAAGTAAACAGTAAAAGGGGAACTTTCTGGAATTGTATACAACTATCATTATACATTATACTATGTAATATAAACATACATACATTGTTATACAATACTTTTTTCATATATTTAAATGCATCAAGCTGGGTTTCTTGAAAAAAGTAATGATGTTCACAAAAAATCCTTTATCTTGGCCAATTTTTGTCCAATTTTGGTCAAACTTTTATATTCTGAGGGGAATTTTCAGGTTAAAATAGGGGAACAATACATACTTTTTAAGGAGGGGAATTGGGCCGAATATCGGCCCCAAAAAATGGCCCTAAAAAAATCACTAGTAAGCTGATACTGACGCCTTCATGTGTGCAGCCCGGGAGTCGGAGGGTCTCTTGCGGTCCATGCTGGGTGTGCCCATGGGCGGGGGAGGCATACCGGAGGCGGGCCGGCCCATACCTGCAACATCATGGGGGCCTAGGTGAACGACATTGTTTATGTTTATTCTACATGTGTATCTCAATTGACAGATCAACAAGATTTGATTGAAAATGTGTTAAGTCATTCAAAAAGCCAGGCCATTATTGTTTGACAGAGATATCTGTTAAAACTTTTATATTCTGTACATTGTGTTTGTCAGATATTGACAAGAGAATTGTGTTTGTTTGTTTTGGATTTTTTGACGTTGTTAACAGTATTTCAGTTATATCATGGCGGTAAGTTAACCTACTCACACACAAGTACTAAGTGCACATACTTATGCCAGTAACTGACAACTGCCCTACTTGAATCAGACGTAGGGGTAGAATGGCCGTAGAAATAATTTCATGACCAATCCCCACATAAGTGAGGGGGCCGGGCTGGGGTTTCAAAATCACGATCCCCAGATAGACAGTCCAGCGCTCAACCAACTGAGCTAGCCGGGCACGGCGAGATGTGGCTATAAATCTCTTAGCAATCTGTCAACTATGTCCAAAGACTGAAGCTAACAGGGACACTTTCTTTAGTCCATTTCCTGGGTAGAACCAGTACTTGGTGTTTTTTGAGAAAGATCATTTAATTGTTCTCTAAGTAGGGATCAAACTCACAATTTCCTGGGCTGGTATTTATAAAGAATCTTAGTCGAAAATTATGAATTCTTAAAATTCTCAAATTTAATTACTGGATTTTCTGACAAAATAATGCATTTCTAGAAGATTTTGACACATAATTACAATATAATTCAAAGTGTATTCATATCTAGCATTAGTCATGCAAATGTTTCAAAGCGTAGTGTTTTAAACACAAAGTCTAATTTTGACTTATGTTTTATTTAAGTTAAGAATGGCTTAAGAATCTACATAAATATGGGCCCATATCACAAAGCTCCTTAGTAAAAACCAAAGTAAATTTCTTAAAATCATAAAATTCATCAAGTCTGTGGCCAGTTCATTTAAAGTTTATTTTGTCTTAAATGGTTTTACTCTTGTAACGAATCAATATATGTTTCTTATTTTACTATATTTAAAGTATAAAATATTGATTTTCACAAGGAATATTTAATTTGAATATTTCCCTTAAATATGACTTCATTTAAGATATTGCTTAGGAGCTTTATGGAGAGGGCCCCTGATCCCACACTAGACAACGTATCCATTTTACCACTGTGAAAAGTAACTAGCATACTGTTTATTTGTTTTTGGATTTTTCGCCGTATTCAACAGTATTTCAGTCATATAACGGCGGTCAGTTAACCTACTCACACTTTTCCTGGGTAAGCTGGTTTACCAGTACTAAGTGCACATACTTATGCCAGTAACTGACAACTGCCCTACTTGAATCAGAGGTAGGGGGAGAATGGCCGTAGAAAAAGTTTCATGACCAATCCCCACAGTAGTTATGTGGCCGGGCTGTGAATCGAACCCGTGATCCTCGGATTTGTAGTCCAGCGCTCTACCAACTGAGCTAGCCAGCCATACACTGAATTATTTCAAACTTTCTATATATAAAAACAATTTGTATGAATTTTTATATGATGTTATTTATTGTACTCAGTGTACAGAGTTTTACATACTCTTTATACATATTCAAGCAATTTCTGACAGAAGTTTAACTGTGTGGTTTCATAACAAACTAAATAAATATTAAACTTTCGACTATCACACACAAATTATTGAAAGCATACCTGGAGGTTTTGTCCGTGTACTATGGACTTTGTCAGCAGAATGGTCTAATGCTGGAGACTGCTAACATCTGGGACTTCCGGTAAGATCGCTCAAGCCAATTAGCGATGTTAGCGGTCGCCAGCATTAGACAATTGTGCTGACAAAGTACTTAGTACACAAACGAAAGCTCCAGGTATGCTTTCAATAATTTGTGTGTGATACTCAAAAGTTAAATATTTATTTGGTTTAATATTCAAGCAACTCTTCAGAGTAAAAATAAAGAAATTCAAAATTGCAAACCACATTATATCTTGAAAAAATATTACACAATTATAAGCATGGTGTAAAAATAAATCTGTACTAAATAAAAGAAAACTATTAGATCTACACAGTTGGGTTTTATAGCTCAATTTGACCCACTGCATTTGTGTATGTGCAACTAACAGCATATATAATCTATACAGGCAAGTAGCTTTATTAGCAGTTTATTTCAAACAGGCATTCATAATGTCACTCCAGACACATATTTTGACCTTTAAACTATCTTGACTCTGACCTTAATAACAGTTTTGTTTACCAACAAACACCTTTCATTCCCTCACATACAGACTGTTACTCTTGAGGGCACAGCTGCTAACTATCTTGACTCTGACCTTAATGGCAGGTTTGTATACCAACAGACACCTTTCATTCCCTCACATACAGACTGTTACTCTTGAGGGCACAGCTGCTAACTATCTTGACTCTGACCTTAATGGCAGGTTTGTATACCAACAAACACCTTTCATTCCCTCACATACAGACTGTTACTCTTGAGGGCACAGCTGCTAACTATCTTGAATCTGACCTTAATGGCAGGTTTGTATACCAACAGACACCTTTCATTCCCTCACATACAGACTGTTACTCTTGAGGGCACAGCTGCTAACTATCTTGACTCTGACCTTAATGGCAGGTTTGTATACCAACAAACACCTTTCATTCCCTCACATACAGACTGTTACTCTTGAGGGCACAGCTGCTAACTATCTAGACTCTGACCTTAATGGCAGGTTTGTATACCAACAAACACCTTTCATTCCCTCATATACAGACTGTTACTCTTGAGGGCACAGCTGCTAACTATCTAGACTCTGACCTTAATGGCAGGTTTGTATACCAACAGACACCTTTCATTCCCTCACATACAGACTGTTACTCTTGAGGGCACAGCTGCTAACTATCTTGACTCTGACCTTAATGGCAGGTTTGTATACCAACAAACACCTTTCATTCCCTCATATACAGACTGTTACTCTTGAGGGCACAACTGCTAACTATCTAGACTCTGACCTTAATGGCAGGTTTGTATACCAACAGACACCTTTCATTCCCTCACATACAGACTGTTACTCTTGAGGGCACAGCTGCTAACTATCTTGACTCTGACCTTAATGGCAGTTTTGTATACCAACAGACACCTTTCATTCCCTCACATACAGACTGTTACTCTTGAGGGCACAGCTGCTAACTATCTTGACTTTGACCTTAATGGCAGGTTTGTATACCAACAAACACCTTTCATTCCCTCACATACAGACTGCTACTCTTGAGGGCACAGCTGCTAACTATCTTGACTCTGACCTTAATGGCAGGTTTGTATACCAACAGACACCTTTCATTCCCTCATATACAGACTGCTACTCTTGAGGGCACAGCTGCTAACTATCTTGACTCTGACCTTAATGGCAGGTTTGTATACCAACAGACACCTTTCATTCCCTCACATACAGACTGCTACTCTTGAGGGCACAGCTGGTAACTAATTTCACACTAATCATCTGATTCTCACACCAATCATAACCATTTCACATCAAAAATCTGAATTAACACCAATCATAACCATTTCACACCAATCATAACCATTTCACATCAAAAGTCTGAATTTCACACCAATCATAACCATTTCACATCAAAAATCTTAACTTCACACCAATCATAACCATTTCACATCAAAAATCTGAATTTCACACCAATCATAACCATTTCACATCAAAAATCTGAATTCCACACCAATCATAACCATTTCACATCAAAAATCTGAATTTCACAGCAATCATAACCATTTTAGACCAAAAATCTGAATTTCACACCAATCACATTGTTATTAAGTTCACACAAACTGATATGTGAATGCGGTAAATCACATTGCTTCACAGCAGAAGAAATATCAAACACATAACAATGAGTTCCATAAGGTGTAAACAAATATTATGTTTGTTTCCGGTTACATGCCCCTAAAATTAGGGTAGGTAGGTCGGGATCTTTAATTTTTTTTTTAATTTTGTGAAATATAATCAGACAAAAATGTCTATCAAGCCAGACCAATTCAAGTTCACCAACACACATTGTTAACAATCAGTCTCCGTTTCACACAATTTAAACAGTTACACAATGATCTCACAAACAGAAATTTACTTTGCTGATGACATAGTCACCAAATGTCAGTTTGAACAAACAGAAATACATAAAAGACACAAATATCAGTTTTAACAAACAGAAATCCATGTCAGTTAACAAATGTCAGTTTGAACAAACAGATATCCGTGTCAGTCAACAAATGTCAGTTTGCACACCATGTCAGTCAACAAATGTCAGTTTGCACAATCAGAAATACATGTCAGGCCCAAATATTAGTTTGAACAAACAGAAATCCATGTTAGTCAAACTATTCAATTTCACACAGTCATACAGAATCATCAATGTTCACACAGGCTAAAATATCAATGAATCTAATCATACAAAACAACAAGAACTATCAACATGCTCGACTATTTAGAGCATTTCAGTTGGTACAAATAATGGAAAGTGGAACGGGCATACATTTATTGAAATACACAGCTGAGTTATGGCTATTATTTTATCAATTTATTCAAAGTTTCAAGTTAATACCTTATGTAGTTTACAAATTATAAGGCTTTGGTACAAAAAAATCTATGAATCTGAAAAGTGGACATACCTCTGTCAAAATACAAAACAGAGTTATGGGGATTGTTGCACCAGCCGCTTGAGTTGATTAAAATGATGTATTCCAAATTTTAAGTGAATACCTTATGTACTTTAAAAATGATAAAAACTTTTGAATGAAAACTTTACACTGAAAATCTATGTGAAAAGGGGGAATAACTATGTCAAAATACAAAACCCGGTTATGTGGATTGTGCAACCTGATGCTGTAGTTGGACAACGGTACATTGCAAGTTTTAAGTCAATAAACAATGAAGTTGTGAAGTTACAAGACATTTGAATAAAAACTTTAACCCAAAAATCTGTGTGAAAAAGAGGCATAACTCTGTCAAAATATAAAACTAAGTTATGGGGAATGTTGCACTTGATGTTGGAGTTGATGACAAAGGTACATTCCAAGTTTCAAGTTAATAACTTGTTTAGTTTTGAAGTTACAAGACTTAAAAATATAAACTTTAACCAAGATCAGACGCCGACGCCGACGTTGGGCCGAGTAGGAAAGCTCACCTTTTCTTCGAATAGTCGAGCTAAAAACCAACTAGCAGAGAGGCATCACTGAAGCTTAACAGTGCATCTTCATTGTGAAGGCTAAATTTCAACTATGGCAAAAGCACACTGTCCCTTACAACAAGCATTACACAAGCTCAAAACTTGTATGCAAGCATTGTGCCAGTATGCCTACAGTATGCCTATTACTTGTGAGGCCGTATGGTGTCAGTAAATGTTTCTATAACCTGTAAGGCAGCATGGTGCCAGTAAATGATGAATGTATAACTTGGAAGGCATTGTGGTGTCTGTAAATGTTGTATGTAGGCATGGTGCCAGTAAATGTTGCTTATACCTTGTGAGGCATGGTGTCAGTAAATGTTGAATCTATAACTTGAGAGGCATGGTGCCAGTAAATGTTGCACCTATAAGTTGTGAGGCATGGTGTCAGTAAATGTTGTATCTATAACTTGTGAGGCATTGGGGTGACAATAAATGTTGTATATATAACTTGTGAGGCATTGGGGTGCCAGAAAATGTTGTATCTATAACTTGTGAGGCATGGTGTCAGTAAATGTTGAATCTATTACTTGTGAGGCATTGGGGTGACAATAAATGTTGTAAACTTGTGAGGCATTAGGGTGATAATAAATGTTGTATCTATAACTTGAGAGGCATTGGGGTGACAACAAATGTTGTACTTATAACTTGTGAGGCATTGGGGTGATAGTAAATGTTGTATCTATAACTTGTGAGGCATTGTGGTGCCAGTAAATGTTGTACCTATAACTTGTGAGGCATTGTGGTGCCAGTAAATGTTGTATCTATAACTTGTGAGGCATTGTGGTGCCAGTAAATGTTGTACCTATAACTTGTGAGGCATTGTGGTGCCAGTAAATGTTGTACATATAACTTACGAGGCATGGTGCCAGTAAATTTTGTATCTATAACTTGTGAGGCATGGTGCCAGTAAATGTTGTACCTATAACCTGTAAGGCATGGTGCCAGTAAATGTTGTACCTATAACCTGTAAGGCATTGTGGTGATAGTAAATGTTGTACCTATAACTTGTGAGGCATGGTGCCAGTAAATGTTGTACCTATAACTTGTGAGGCATTGTGGTGCCAGTAAATGTTGTATCTATAACTTGTGAGGCATTGTGGTGCCAGTAAATGTTGTACCTATAACTTGTGAGGCATGGTGCCAGTAAATGGTGTACCTACAACTAGTGAGGCATGGTTCCAGTAAATGTTGTACCTATAACCTGTGAGGCATGGTGCCAGTAAATGTTGTACCTATAACCTGTGAGGCATGGTGCCAGTAAATGTTATATCTATAACTTGTGAGGCATTGTGGTGACAGTAAATGTTGTACCTATAACTTGTGAGGCATGGTGCCAGTAAATGTTTTACCTATAACTTGTGAGACATTGGGGTGATAGTAAATGTTGTATCTATAACTTGTGAGGCATGGTGCCAGTAAGTGTTGTACCTATAACTTGTGAGGCATTGTGGTGATAGTAAATGTTGTACCTATAACTTGTGAGGCATTGGGGTGATAGTAAATGTTGTATTTATAACTTATGAGGCATGGTGCCAGTAAATGTTGTATCCATAAGGCATAAAAAAAAAATATGTTTGTTTCAGGTTACCTGCCCTACCCAAAAAAAATGCACCGACCCTAGAACATTTTACTGAGTTTGTCAGATTGATTTTTGTTTTATTGACCTTTTTCAGTAATTAAATGTGTTTTTGGATAAATAAGTGTTTAGTTTTAGTAGTATCCACTTATAAACACTGTTTAAGGATATTACTGATATTTTTGGAATATTTATTCACTTTGAGAATCTTCAAGTTGACCATTTACCAAATAAAAAAAAAATCCCGACCTACCTACCCTAATTTGATTGGACATGAAACAAACATTTTTTGTACGCCTTAAATGTTGTATCTATAACTTGTGAGGCATGGTGAGAGTAAATGTTGTATCTATAACTTGTGAGGCATGGTGAGAGTAAATGTTGTATCTACAACTTGAGAGGCATGGTGAGAGTAAATGTTGTATCTATAACTTATGAGGCATGGTGCCAGTAAATGTTGTATCTATAACTTGTGAGGCATGGTGCCAGTAAACGTTGTATCTATAACTTGTGAGGCATGGTGCCAGTAAACGTTGTATCTATAACTTGTGAGGCATGGTGTCAGTAAATGTATCTATAACTTGTGAGGCATGGTGCCAGTAAATGTTGTATCTATAACTTGTGAGGCATGGCGACAGTAAATGTTGTATCTATAACTTGTGAGGCATGCTGCCAGTAAATGTGGTATCTAGAACTTGTGAGGCAATGGGGTGATAGTGAATGTTGCACCTATAACCTGTGAGGCATTGTGGTGCCTGTAAATGTTGTATCTATAACTTGTGAGGCATGGTGTCAGTAAATGTTGTATCTATAACCTGTGAGGCAGTGTGGTGCCAGTAAATGTTGCACTTATCACCTGTGAGGCATGGTGTCAGTAAATGTTGTACCTAGTGCTACAGATAAGCATCGTTTTTTCGTAAAAACGAATTGATCTGTTAGAAAAACTATTTATTTTTTAAAAGTTGACGTTAAAAAAACGAATTAATATTTGAAAAAACGAAATGCAATCATTTTTTTATCGTTTTTGTTCACATGGATTATTTGCTTGAATTAATAATTACTGTAGCACCTCATACAAATATAGACCGTTTTGACTTTTCTGGTTCCCTACGTGCGCTTCTTTATCAACCAGATATCAGATCTCAAGTGTAGGTAATAAGAATTGGGAAACAGAGTTTGTTACCGTTATGACTTGGAACCAGAATTGAATTGATTTAGCAATGTAAATATTGTTCAAAGGCAAAATTCTCCATTTATTGTTCAATATTACAGTAGAATGCAACCATTTCTGAAATACTCAACTAAATTTAAACTCTTTTTTTAAACAGCAAAAATGTAATGACAATGGACGAATACTAGCTAATTGTTAAATTTGTAAGGGGTCTGTCTAAACGTTTAATAAAGACTGAACATATTGATAAAAACTAATTAGTCTTGAAAGTGGTCAGTAAAAAAACGATTTGATTACAAAAATTGGAAGTGAAAAATTATTTGCTTGAAAAGTTATCTGTAGCACTGGTTGTACCTATAACCTGTGAGGCATGGTGAGAGTAAATGTTATATTTATAACTTGTGGGGCAGTGTGGTGCCAGTAAATGTTGTATCTATAACTTGTGAGGCAGCATGGTGCCAGTAAATGTTGTGCCTGTAACCTGTGAGGCAGGGTTCCACTAAATATTTGCTCCTACAACAAGCACACATAGGCCATGCACTGGACTTGCATGTTCCACAACAAAAGCAGATACAAGCAATTACCTGAGTCTTTTGTCTTGCTCTGACCTATAAATGACCAAATGAAAATAGTGTTTTTTATTTATCAAGGTATAATCATTTCATAAATTTTATCATTTCGAAAATAAACTTAGTCTAGTCTTCTATAACTATTAACCAAATGGCTTTTAGACACTGTAAATACCTTTTTCAATAATACCTTATTAAACTGAATTAAATAAAACACATTCAGCTTTTAACCCTTGTATATAAACTGTTTCAAAAACTACATTGCAGACATAAAACCTCTCAAAACCTACCACAGAGTTTTCTGGTTCGCCTCTCTGCAAATAAGGCTATGTAGACATAAATGAGGATGTTGACACCACTGTACATGCCCTGGCTGAAGTTAACACAGTTTCATAGAGTTCATGTGCGTGGCGTCGAACTGTTGTTAAATCTTCACTGATATAACTGGACTGTAATTATGGTAACACCTCAGTATCTGATCGCAGTTTCTAATTATTCACCACTGAACGCGACTAAATCTTATTCGTGACCTAATTATCACAATTATCGCCTGGGTATTCAGTTTGCTAACAACTTCCTCACAATCGAGTACACTGAACTGATAGTACCAGACACTATTCACAGCTACCAGAAACCAATTTCCAAGAATGAACCTTCTACCTCCTACCATACATTATCCAGTTCATGTAAATGTTGGTCGTTAGTTTATACCTATTTATTTGAAAGCTCGATTAAGTAGAAAGCCAAAGGCTTAACGAGACACTTTGGAGTCTGTTTTCAGGTTAACAAGATTCTGTGTTTGATAAACACACATGCCCCCGGTTGGTGCTTGATAGCCCATTTCTTAGTCCAAATTAGGTCAAGGTCAAAGTGAGGTTGGGTGATATTGGTGGATTGGGAACGGTCATAAGTAACAACTGTGTAAGTATCCAAGTGTTGTTGCAAGGGGTGTTGGCGCTAGACGAAACGGTAAAATCTAGTTAACCAAGAAACAGGCCATTTGAATTATTATAAGTGCAAATTAGGTCAAGATCAGGGTCAAAGTGGTGTTGGGTGATATGGGTGGATAGGGTATGGTCATAAGCAACAACCGAGTAAGTATCAAAGTGTTATAGTAAGAGGTGTTGGTGCTAGACTAAACGGTAAAATCTACTTAACCTCGTCACAGATGGGAGGCCAGACAGGACAATAACTATATGCCTCCCGCATCAAGATGCCAGAGGGCATAAAAACTCTACTGGGTGTCTTGAGAAAGATCATTTGAACACTCCCTGAGTAGGGACCAAACTCACGACCTCCAGATTGCAAGACGGACTCCATATCCTCAACATCACTCTGACTCTTGAAAATATTAGTCTTTGAAAAAATGGAGGGCACTGTCACCATGACAGCCCCAAATTACTGATCTAAACAATCAGATATGTCTGCAAGGCTTCACAAAAGACAGTTGAAACATATTCAATAACTCCGTGAATTAAAGAAAAATCTTGCCATGTCCACATATATATATTTATAGAACAGGCGAATATATAGACAGGGAAGAAATATGTCAACTAAAGAGACAACTAAGAATACAGGCCCCGTGTTTACAAAATAAAATAAGCCTGATTTTTGGGTTCAAGATGAACTTGAGCCAGATATTTCAGACTCAAAAATGGTGTTCACTCAAAATCTGGCTCATTTTAAATTGTTTGTCAAACATGCATTGTACATAATTCTGGACTCCACTTAAAGCGCATTTTCTATCTGATATGAAGATTTTAAACAAAACCTCACAATTTTTCATGTTGTTTTATCATGACAAAAAGTTATTTAAATATAAAATGTTTTCGAAGATCTGTGAACAAGGTGCCAGGGCCGGTATTCATAAAGCTCCTAAGGGAAATCTTAACTTAAGTTGAACTTAGGTGTAAATTTCAGATCAAATTTTCTGTCTGAAATCCAATAATTTCTGTTTATGAAAGGGTAAAATATTAAACATCTAAGCAATATTTATTAGTTTAAAACATTTAAATGTAAACAGACGTATGCAACAGTTACAGACTTAAGGAATTCTTTGAACGTAAGAAATTCCCTTCATTTTTCCCTGAGGAGCTTTGTGAACACGGGGCCAGGTGCTCATCAGCATAAGGCTGCCCATCCCATACCAGAAGTTGTGAACACGGGGCCAGGTGCTCATCAACATAAGGCTGCCCATCCCATACCAGAAGTTGTGAACACGGGGCCAGGTGCTCATCAACATAAGGCTGCCCATCCCATACCAGAAGTTGTGAACACGGGGCCAGGTGCTCATCAACATAAGGCTGCCCATCCCATACCAGAAGTTGTGAACACGGGGCCAGGTGCTCATCAACATAAGGCTGCCCATCCCATACCAGAAGTTGTGAACACGGGGCCAGGTACTCATCAACATAAGGCTGCCCATCCCATACCAGAAGTTGTGAACACGGGGCCAGATGCTCATCAACATAAGGCTGCCCATCCCATACCAGAAGTTGTGAACACGGGGCCATGTGCTCATCAACATAAGGCTGCCCATCCCATACCAGAAGTTGTGAACACGGGGCCAGGTGCTGATCAACATAAGGCTGCCCATCCCATATCAGAAGTTGTGAACACGGGGCCAGATGCTCATCAACATAAGGCTGCCCATACCATACCAGAAGTCGCGCGAGATCTAAAAGCTCCGTGGCATTAATGGAGTATGTTAATGAAAATGAAAGCATAAATTAGGCAAGGTTTGGATATTATAAAAAAAGGGGTGGGGGCATAACTTGAGGGGTGGCGTAACTTGGGAGGGGCGTAACTTGGGGGGGGTAACTTGGGGGGCGTAACTTAGGGGGGGGCATATAATAGAGAATATGCAGTGTTTCCTAAATTGAGTTCATTTCTATTTGTGTATCCATAAAGAAATCCATGTACAAAATTATCATCTTGCTGTGAAGCATGCAACAATGGCAACAGACCATTGTAAGGATGATGTTAGCAATTGTTCAAGGGTTGAGAGTGAAACTGTTTTATTTGCTACAGAAATGTTAAAGGGTTCACAGATTGACGAATGACACATTTTCTACTTTTTGCCACCGATTCCCAAAATAAAACAACGGTTTATACAAGGGAGCAAAATAACACTACGGATCTAGAAATATACTGTAAAAACCATTTCTTTTGAGTAATCATCAGTTGAAATTGATAAAATTATAAAGCGTTTGTAATGCGAAACGATGGAATAATTTGGAGTGTTTCTGTTGTTTTCGTTCTAACTATTGACATCAGGTGGAACACTTACATAAAGTAAATAATGCAGGATGTAAAGTAGAAGTCGGAATGGCTGAGTGGTTAAGGCGATATCTTTTTAATCCAGAGGTCCCTGGTTCGAACCCCGTTGGGACCAATTTTTTTCTTTTCTTTTTTTTTCTAAATACTTTTCTTGTTATTATACTTCAGCTTTTTAATTCCGATGCTTAAATCTGTTAAGTTAAGACATTTAATGGCATACTTAAATCTGTCAAGTTAAGACATTTAATGGCATACTTCAAAAACAGTGAAAATCTGTGAACAAGTCCCTTTAAGCAGATACATCAGTTTCACATTCAACCCTCAGAATGTATCATTAATGTAGCTTCTAAATAAAGTAATATGTTATTGAAATGTTCTATACTGAAAATGCTATAGCCTAGTATTTTCTTCAGCCAAATAATGAAGTAAATTACCAAGCTCCAAGTGCTGGTCAAATGAAAACTTGTTTTATCATTGAAACCTACTATCTTTATTGATGTAAAAATGAGTTCATTTGCACAATTGTATGGACATAGATATAGTTAAGATAAATCAGTTCAATGTTAGCAAAAATTGTAACAAAATGTAGGGAAAGATATAGAACGAAATAGATCAGCATTTTTGTCCTCTATGTAAATAATTGGTACTGGAAAATCAATACAATTCCCCATCAGATTTACAAACATGTACCAATTTTCCCAATTTGAAGTTAAATTTGAAGTTAACAAATTCCCAAATCTCTAAACAAAATATAAAACTCCACAAAAGATTGACCGTGTTCCTGAAAAAAAATAACTTTCAATTTACCACCTCCAAACAATAATTAAAAGTGAAAGAACAAATAAAACAAGTTGTTCTGGAGTTTGTTCATTGCATCTTATTCTGTTTACAACCATTTCGGCAATTTTTGATGAAAGTGATGAAATTTCCAATATCGTTGAAAATGACGCTAACTTTCTCAATTTTGCCAGTACTGATGCCATTTCCAAAGTAGCGAGATAAATACTGTAGCTAGGTGCTGGTTCCCCCTGCTAACCCTCTGAACTTGTCAACTGAGAAACGTTGAATCTCTTTTGAACTCAATTTCTTATTGCAAAATAACCAATGGAAAATAAACACTCGATTTTCAGAAGCATAAAGCTGATAAAAACCTTGAAGAAAATGTCAAGGAACTGGGCTGGTATTCACAAAGCATCTTAAGTCATTTCTTAAATATTTTCACTTAAGTGCCAAATTTGAATGTATTATATTTCTTTACTTAATAAACAGATTAATATGTTGTTGATATATTACTACAATAACATTTTCGTAATGATATTATTTTCAAGTATAACTTAGTGCAAAGCTGTTTCTGTATGGAATTCTACAGGTGAGAAAAATTCCACATTTAAGGATAAGGATAAAATTTAACTTAAGATGCTTTGTGAATACCACCCCTGGTCTGTCTTTCGCCCGGCTACAGTTAAACAGCGCCCTGTACCTTTTCTGATCCAATATCTTTCCTACAAGCGTCAAATATTACTTGTCAAACAAAAAAGTAAGGCATACTAAGATTCCGCCACCCCTGTAAAGTAGTTTTAAAACATGGATGTACTGACCTGCATACATGGGCGCCATGCCCGGGGGATGGGAGGTGCCTGGCATACCCATCCGTGGCCCCATAGCGGGGTGTCCTGGCCCCGGGGAGTACCCAGGGCGCGGTGGGCCCTGCAGAGAGAAACAGTCACCTGTTAAAGAGGCTGGTTGGCCCTGCAGAGAGAAACAGTCACCTGTTAAAGAGGCTGGCTGGCCCTGCAGAGAGAAACAGTCACCTGTTAAAGAGGCTCGTTTACAACACAAAAATATTTTCTTCCTTTTTTTTGTATTTTCTTGCATGTTATTTGCCTGTGCATTTGTTTTCTTTCTTTTTTGTTTATTCATAGTTGTAGTAGCAGTAGTAGTAGTAATAGTAGTAGCAGTAGTAGAAGCAGCAGCAGCTGTAGCAGTAGTAGTAGTAGTAAGTAGTAGTTAGCAGTAGTAGAAATAGTAGCAGTAGCAGCAGAAGACATAGCAGTAGTAGTAGTTGTAGTAAAAGTGGTACAGGATTTCTGTACAATTTGAAAACCAGGAGCCAGATGTCCACTGGCTTGAAATATTGAGGAGTCAACATGAACATTTCAGGGGTCAAAATACGGAAATCACAGGAAGTTTGTCTCCGCAAATCTGCTAAATACTCGGCAAATGGCTATTTGTGTTTATAAAGGTTAAGAACTTTGCAAATAAACCATTAGTATGATAATATTATTTTTAGTGATTTTGATGTTGTCAAAAAAACAACAACAAGTGCCTCTAATTGATGCAAGGCAGAGTATTGGCTTGGGTCAACTATGAGTACATTGCACTTTGCTTGGGTCAACTATGAGTACATTGCACTTTGCTTGGGTCAACTATGAGTACATTGCACTTTGCTTGGGTCAACTATGAGTACATTGCACTTTGCTTGGGTCAACTATGAGTACATTGCACTTTGCTTGGGTCAACTATGAGTACATTGCACTTTGCTTGGGTCAAATATGAGTACATTGCACTTGGCTTGCATCATGAAGCAGGATTCTACATCTATTGAAATCACTAAGAAGGGGACATTTCACTGCTTTTTTATAAAGTACATCAACATAACTAATTGTATGTAACAAAACTTGCAAAAGAACAAAAATGTGCTTCAAACAAAACTATGTTAGTGATACTAGATGTCAAAATAGCCAATGGTCACTAAAATAATTGACATGTTTCGAAAATTATAGTTTTATTTTCCTGGAAAAAATATTTCAAAATGTCTGGTGTTTTTGCAAAATTTGGCTACTGATTTTTATTTTTTAACGCCAGCATAGCAAATTCTGTGTACCATTGGATTGGATCATTTGTAGGTCAGATAGAGGACTGTGACGCACTTTGAAATTAGTTTGTCTTCTATGTGGTACACTCTGGTTATATATGAAGTTTAAGTTCATGTAAGACATTAAACAGTCATGAACTAGAATTGTCAGATGAGTGACGGATATACCCCCACAATATGGCCTTGTCACAAAACTAGGGCATCCATTCGAAAGAAATGGACAGAGATACAATGCTTTTAAACACTCTATTATGCGAAGTTAGAATAAGACATCAAACATAGAACGGACATAAAATCTTTCTTTTTTTCCTATAAAATTATACCAAACGTATTGACAGAATATGACAAACATACATAAACAACATGAAATGCTCAGTTTTATGTGAAAAAAAAGACCAAAAATCATGTCCATTCTATGTTTGATGTCTTATTCTAACTTTACATAATACAGTGTTCCTACATTCTGTTTAAACCAATCAATCATCAGCTTTATAACATGGTTTAAAACTGGCACACTGCCGTAAAGCACAGGCTTGAAATAGATTACATTAACATTGTTTGTGTAACCTGGAATGCTTATAGTGGTGATTGGGTCCTCTAGGGCTGGGTTAAGAGCTCGTCGTGAAACTGGATCATCTTGGCGACCTTGAGCAGAACGGACCAGAACAGGAGCAGAGAACGACAGAGGTCCGCTTTCCCACGTGCCCTCCCAATGGACTGAGGCCCAGTATGCACATGATACGCTTGCAGAGTGCAGTGTGACCCAGTATACACCCAGCTTCCAGCGGTATGAGCGAGGGCTGCTGTGATTTCTAAAAATGTGGCCTTAAATTCGTTCCACCTGATCTGCCTACAAAGCTGACCCTGATACAAGACACATCCACACCGTGTTACAGCAAGAAATTAGTCTAGATGTTTGACAGAATATGACTGGCTGTTCAAAATTCATAACTTACTAATTGTCTACAGGCTTGAGGGGCGGGATTTACATTAATGTCAGAGTGAAACACCGCCAATACTTGGCTGCGATTGGCTGACACAACAGTGGCCATCAGTCATATAAACTGGCATAATATTGATACGGAAAATACTTTTGATTATCCAGTGTGTGTGACAGTTGTACAGAGTTGTAGAAGTTCTACCCAAGTAGACTCCAAGTGCACCTGCACTGCAAGTTGTTTTGACAACAAAACCCACCGATATTCAATTGACAATACTACACCATGATTCTGCCGGTAAGCAAATATCGTATCACCTTTTTCTCTTATATTAAATCTGCATTCTATAATCATGTTGAAGATAAAAATGCAATATGTTTTTTTGCATTATCACATGCTTGTTTGCATTTTGCATGCACAAAAAAATATTATTTAAATTATCAAAAATATCATTTAAATATTTTTAAAGTTCAATGCTTAAACAAGTAGGATCATAAAATAAGGATCATGGATAATTTTAATTTACTACTTTACAATTTATTTTTCTACGAAATTTACAAATTATACTTCTTGCAAATAATATTGTATACTAGTTTACAATGTATTTTTCTAAAAAAATTTACAAAATATAGTTCTTGCAAATAATATAAATTCATAAAAATGATAAATCTGCTAATATTATAATAATAAATCTGCCAATATTATAATAATTAAAGGCACAACATTTTATTCAACAGTTTGAAAATACACCGGATTCTGAACTAGTACAAAATCTGCAGAAATATTGGCTGCTCAAAATTGAGATTAAATTGTAATTGTATGCATTATGCAATTTTAAAATACATTTTTATTTTTTCAGCATATTTTATATATCTTTTTGCTTCTTCCAATGATCAAACCTGTATTTGATGTTGTTTTGAGTGTGTTGAAAAAAGGTATCAACTGTATGAAATATTCTTATTAGGCCTGAAAATCTTCATTAAGGGGTTAATTTCAGTTTAAATATGTAAAAATATGTCGAAAAAAAAACATTTCTGTTATAATAATGATTTTTTTGACAATGCTAGTTTTTATAAATTTTCATTCCAGCTAAGCATTTTCCCTGATGTAAAATCGAATTTAAACATGAAAAATTGATGTGATGTACTAATAAGACATAATGTTTTAAATGTCTGCAAAAAATGCTACATTTGTGTAATGTTTTCTGTTTTTTGTTCATGAATAATAATAATAATAATAAATAAGAATAATAACAATAATTATAATAATAATAATAATTATTATTATTATTTAATAATTATTTAATAATATAACTGACTTAATACTTTATTAAATCATAATGTACTAGAAAAGAGAAAATATATGTTGAATACAATATGCCATAATCATCTGTTTTTTTCTTTCGATACGACTACATTTACATTATCACTAAAATTTACACTAATCTGTTAGTTACTTAATGAATTTATTTCTCTTTGGACGAGTCAAAGTATATTTAGGGCAAGCTGAAATTCCGAGGCGTATGCCCAAATAGGCAAGCCCAAATAAACACTAATATAGTGAAGACTACTTTCTGGTGCTTTGCCTCTTCAGTGTAACTCTTCCTGCTCAAGGATTATTGTCCATTCATTGCTAATCACAAACACATCACAATCGCTTTTGTGTAAAATAGGTTATACCATTCAACGCGTCATATTTGAGTAAAATGATTGGATAAAACGCTAGATTCATTTGCATGTGATTGACATTTGTGAACACATCTATTCTGCCGCCAGGTTCTGCTCGTGCTATGTGCGTGCCTGCTGCTGTACCACCTACTGCAGGACGTGTACCTGATGTATCGGCGCCACTTCCCCCCCGGCCCCCTCTCCCTCCCCCTCATTGGGAACCTGCACCTGCTCAGCCCCCGCTTGCCCCACCTCTCCCTGCAAGGGCTGGGCCAGAAGTATGGCAAGATCTTCAGTCTGCGCATGGGGCCCATGGGACGGGTAGTCTTCCTACAGGACATCAACCACATCACCCAGGTGAGGGCCACACTCAGTTGCACAAAACTAATGAGAATGCAGTCACACGCAATCACATCAACCAGCTGATAATGCAATCACACTCAGTCACATAAACCATGTGAGAATGCAGTCACACTCAATCACATCGACCAGGTGAGAATGCAATCACACTCAATCACATCGACCAGGTGAGAATGCAATCACATCGATCTGGTGAGAATGCAATCACACTCAATCGCATTTACCCTGCAATAATGCGATCACAATCAGTCACATCTACCATATGAGAATGAAATCACACTCAATAATGTTAACCTTGTGAGAATGCAATCACACTCAAATCACATCAACCAGGTGATAATGGAATCACACTCAATCACATCAACCCCGTGAGAATGCAATCACACTCAATCACATCGACCCCATGAGAATGCAATCACATCAACCCTGTGAGAATGCAATTGCATTCAATCACATCAACCCCGCAGAGACCAGCTAGCTCAGTTGGTAGAGCGCTAGACTGTCAATCCGGTGATCGTGAGTTCGAACCCCAGCCCGGCCACATAACTTGTGTGGGGATTGGTCATGAAATTATTTATACGGCCATTCTCTCCCTACCTCTGATTCAAGTACAGCAGTTGTCAGTTACTGGCATAGGTATGTGCACTTAGTACTGGTAAACCGCTTAGATCGGCTAAGCTTGCCCTGGAAAAGTGTGAGTAGGTATGACTGAACTACTGTTAAATACGGAAAAATACCCCAACAAAACAACCAAACAAAATCAAATCAACCTGGTGAGAATGCAATCACATCAACCTAGTGAGAGTACAATCACACTCAATCACATCAACCTAGTGAGAGTACAATCACACTCAATCACATCAACCTAGTGAGAGTACAATCACACTCAATCACATCAACCTAGTAAGAGTACAATCACACTCAATCACATCAACCTAGTGAGAGTACAATCACACTCAATCACATCAACCTAGTGAGAGTACAATCACACTCAATCACATCAACCTAGTGAGAGTACAATCACACTCAATCACATCAACCTAGTGAGAGTACAATCACACTCAATCACATCAACCTAGTGAGAGTACAATCACACTCAATCACATCAACCTAGTGAGAGTACAATCAAAACCAATCACACCAACACTGTGACACTCGAAATTAGAATGACCTGACAGGAACATGGCCACACAATTACGCTTGAATGAAATAACACTCTATCACTCAAACCAGGTGAGATTCTTATCACTAAAACACATTGCTCAAATGAAATTTGATATGTTCACCAACCACACAAACTACAAGTAGGTAACATGCACAGGGGCGTAGCTTGGGTTCACAAAATGTATAGGCACAATAGGTGGAATCTATAAAATGACGCTGTAAGCGCTAATTTGGGCCAGGAGTGTTTATAGTCGTATGTGGCTACAAACAACTAACTTCAGCTAAAATAATTGTAAAAAAGCGTGTTTTTCATGAAATTAATTTCATATTGACGTATAAACACAGCCAAGAAAGATCCCCTCACCCCCATCCCCTCTCTCGTTTTTATTGCATATTTAAATTTTTCATCTTTAGAAAAAATGTATAGGCACGTGCCTATAGTGCCTAAAGGAAGCTACGCCCCTGATGTATATCAACCACATAAGCAATGTATCTTCCAGTTGTACGAGTGCAAGTTCACTTGTGACCGCCCAGACATTCCCATCTTCAAGAAGCTGAACCAGGGGGTGGATGGGATTGGCTCCTGCCCGTACGACAAGCGATGGTCACAGATGACGAAGGCTTTTCACAGCGGTCTCACCAAGATTACCCAGGACAAACTCCACAATATTGCCATGCATGCATACAACCAGCTTTTCACAAGGTATGTATAATATTACTAGCACCTTCATTTTTTTTTTCAAGAATGTTATGATCAAAGATCTTTTTTTTTCTGTGTTTTCTCTATCAAAATATGATGTTTTCGTAATAACCAACAGGCATCTTGGGAATACCATTTATCACCAATGCCACTGTTACAGACTCAACACATGATGTTCACAACAACCCCAGGAATTTCAGAAATAACATTTCTGTTAAAGGCTCAAAAATATAATTTCACAAAAGATCTCAGCAACATCATTTGTCGCTATCCACTATTACAGCTACTACAGGCTCATAGTATGATGTTCAGAACTGCTCCAGCCACTTACAGGCTCATAGTATGATGTTCAGAACTGCTCCAGCCACTTACAGGCTCATAGTATGATGTTTAGAACTGCTCCAGCCACTTACATGCTCATAGTATGATGTTTAGAACTGCTCCAGCCACTTACAGGCTCATAGTATGATGTTCAGAACTGCTCCAGCCACTTACAGGCTCATAGTATGATGTTCAGAACTGCTCCGGCCACTTACAGGCTCATAGTATGATGTTCAGAACTGCTCCAGCCACTTACATGCTCATAGTATGATGTTCAGAACTGCTCCAGCCACTTACATGCTCATAGTATGATTTTCAGAACTGCTCCAGCCACTTACAGGCTCATAGTATGATGTTCAGAACTGCTCCAGCCACTTACAGGCTCATAGTGTGATGTTCAGAACTGCTCCAGCCACTTACAGGCTCATAGTATGATGTTCAGAACTGCTCCAGCCACTTACATGCTCATAGTATGATGTTCAGAACTGCTCCAGCCACTTACATGCTCATAGTATGATGTTCAGAACTGCTCCAGCCACTTACAGGCTCATAGTATGATGTTCAGAACTGCTCCAGCCACTTAAAGGCTCATAGTATGATCTTCAGAACTGCTCCAGCCACTTACAGGCTCATAGTATGATGTTCAGAACTGCTCCAGCCACTTACATGCTCATAGTATGATTTTCAGAACTGCTCCAGCCACTTACCGGCTCATAGTTTGATGTTCAGAACTGCTCCAGCCACTTAAAGACTCATAGTTTGATGTTTGCAACATGTATCCCTGAAACATCATTTATCATAATCCACACTATTACAGACTGGAGACAAAATCAGGTCCAGAGTACGACCCCCGGAGCGATGTGGTCACCACCTTCTCCGCCATATTCAGTTCCATCGTGTACGGCATTGCACCGGAGACGCTCGACTGCCCAGAGCTTCAGTCCCGGATCCGGTACCACAACATGGTACTGCAGCTGCTCAATCCGGCCAATGTGTACAACCTGTTCCCGACTCTGTGGAACCTGCCACTCCCCATGAAGGCCAAATTTGAAGCATGTTTGAAGGTAGGTACAAGGGAAAATTACATTTGCAGTTAAAAATATTTCCAGAATAACAGGTCTTTTTACTGAAGGAAAAAAAGTTGGCTACTGATTTGTATTTCTCAGTACAAACACAGACGGCACAGCCAACTTAAGTTTTAAATTCAATTTGTTTGCTTTGAAGTACACACAGTTTATGACAATTTGTGATCAATGGGTTTCTGTCATTTTGTTCAGGAAAGGAACGATCTCATTGAAACCAAATACGATGAGCACAGCCGAAGTTTCACTGGCAGTATCTCCGACCTCATAGACACGATAGTCGCGTTCGAGACTGAACGACAGCCGGAAGATGACAGCGTTACCAAGCATGACATGTTCCTGTCAGCATGGGCCATTTATCTCGCCAGTAGGTCGCAAACCACTGTATTTTTATATGTATTTGTTTTTATTATTTTTTGGCCCCAGTCGACTACCTTGCCTATCATGTATGTCCTTTCACTTATTCTGGCCTCCGCAGGTATGGCACTGCAACTGTATATATCTGTCTGTAGTCCTTGCATTTTTCATCCGGAGATACTGATGATTTCGGGCCATGATTCCACATCCTAGTTGTTTCTGGTGTTGCACTGTTTTCGCTAGCAGTCCCTAGCCACAGCTCCACTTAGACTACTTATGTTTTGTCCATTTTACATCCACTTTACAAACAGACTGATAACTGTAAATCACATGAGAACTTTTACACTTGCAACACTTTTTCTCGAGGTCAGTATGATTTATTGTGGTATGTCATCTGGGCACATGTTCATCATTTTTAATATTCCTGCAGCGGTCAGGATGCTTCCAGGTACTACCAGTTTATACCTCACAGCAGTCGAATGCTGAGTCTGGGGTTACTTTCATGTTCACTAGCGTTTTTGCAAATGCTTTGTAACCACTTTGATCTTATGCAGTCTGCTTGACAAACCTTGTCACAGGTCAGCAATGTGTTACTCAGGAATTTAGAGCTAAGCATGTCTGACAGTCCAGGTTTTTTTTTATTATTGATGATAAATGTGTGTAATGATTGGTGAAGAAAGTGAAGGATGAAAGTGGGGACCAGGTTCCCAACCGGGAATTGAATTCCGGACCTTCCGCTCTCAAGTCCAGTGCTTTAGCACTAGAGCACCTATTGTACTATGTATCTCGCCAGTAGGTCGCAATCTACTGTACTATCTATCTTGCCAGTGGGTCACAATATACTCTGTTATCAGCGTACATGTCAACATGTCCTGAATTATTACAGACACACTGCTTGCACTGACATTGAACTTATTGCTGTATCATTCAGTTACAACTCAAATTACTATGTGGGTCAAGCACGAGGATGCATTCTACTTCCATCGCTATCTAGAAAAGCTGAACACCAGGGCCCAGTTGCTCAAAACTGTAAGGGCTAATTAAGCTAACAGTCTGTTATCTTTAGATGCAAATAAAATTTATATTTCAAGCAACTTGCTTATCAAACATTTGAAAATTATTTGAGAACACTAATTTAGTTTGAATAAACATCACAGTTGAAAAAATTACTTACAATTTACATATATAACTTCATCCAAAAGTTAACAGCTGTTAGCCTAACTGGCCGATAAAGAATTGAGCAACTGGGCCCAGTTAAAGAATTTAGCAACTGGGCCCAGGCCTTCTTCTGTAAGCCTTACGGCTCCTTTCCCATTGCAATTTATGGGCGGTTTTTCCCAATTCTAAAATCAATTTCCCTCCTCTAACGAATTTGGTTTGACATTTATACAAAATGTGAAGAAAATTACATAAAAAACATTAAAAGAACAAAGACATAACATGATGTTAGGACATACACTGCAATTTTAATAACTACCCGTAATCAATGCAAATTGATACTGACAACAAGATTTATCTGTACAGTCTCTTCCCAATTTGGCAAATGTGACGTTGAGAAATTCCCAATTTCAAACCAGGATTTTTTCCAAAAAGGTGAAGGCCTGTGATAAAAATAACATTAACCAAATTTTAATATTTAAGTACATAAACACTCCGGTTACTAAGAACGATATATTCCTGCCACCGTGGGTCACCTATCTTGTCCATAGGACAAAATCCACTATATTATCAGTGTACACGTGGACAATGATACACAACATGCCCCTGACACTGAAGCACATTTTGCTTTATCATTTATATCACAAACAAACAACTGTCTGTTGTGAACCATGTATATGAAACTGTTCTAATTATATTACTGTACCATCAGGCTAAACACTGACCCAATTCCAATATTTACAAATAAGTACATATACACACTTTGGACCGGGCCCGGCTAGCTCAGTTGGTAGAGCGCTGGACTGTCAATCTGGGGATCATGAGTTCGATTCCCAGCCGGGCCACATAACTTGTGTGGGGATTGGTCATGAAATTATTTCTACGGTCATTCTCCCCTACCTCTGATTCCAGTAGGACAGTTGTCAGTTACTGGCATAAGTATGTGCACTTAGTACTGGTAAACCGCTTAGATCGGCTAAGCTTGCCCAGGAAAAGTGTGAATAGGTTAACTGACTGCCGTGATACGACTGAAATACTTTTAAAAACGGCGAAAAATCCAAATAAACGAACAAACACACTACGTAAATATATCACTTGATAACGGGTCAGATCACTGGGATGTTTGAAGCAGGTCTTACTCCGCCTTACGCCCAGTGTGCGCCCTAACCCACCAGCCTGAAGCCCAGTGCTAGTGCTTTTCATTTTCGGGCTAGTGAAAATCTGTATGCACTAGCCTGCTGCTGTTTTTTTCAGCAAATTATTACGACACAATGTAATGAACAATACTGATCATTATTATGACACAATGTAATGAACAATACTGATCAAAGTATTTATAGTTATTTATTAACAATTATAGTCAACCTTGAGTGCATTGTGATAAAAGTTAACCATATGGAGGTATTTTGCTAAGCAACTTTCCTGAATGGACTAGTGCTCTAAAAAAATTATGGCGAAGACTGCTTATGCCGAATTAGCCAATGGCTACAAGTTTCAACAGTTGGCTAACATATTTGGCTACAGTTTTTTTTATCACAAAGCCATTCATATTTGTTTGGCCAGGAGCAGCACTGGTTTGAAGTTCATATTTGTTTGGCCAGGAGCAGTACTGGTTTGAAGTTCATCTTATTCTGATTATGGTGTTACTGTACATGTGTTATACATGCGTATGTCTCTGCAGGTTGTGATACGACAGTGGACATGACGCTGTGGCTCATTCTGCACCTCTGTCTCAACACAGACGTCCAGCAACGCATACAGGATGAGGTGGACGCAGTCATCACCGACCCCGACGCCGACATCCTCCAGTACAAACAGGACCTACACTACACCAGTAAGTGCTCAACATCTTAACCCCTCACTGCATCCCATTTGCTCCCTCCAAGTTAACCTTGCAACTCTGTCCCTATTCTTTGTTTCTGCAGACTTATGCTTGCCCTTAATGCCTGACATAACGAGTAGCCAGAACAGTCAATGACTTTCAGGGATTCAATTGATGCAGAAATCCTGCTTTTTGATGCAAGCAAATTGCAAATTTTTGACTCCAGCAAAAAATCTGCCTTGCATCATTTTGATGCACTTGTTTTCCATAATATAATTTCAAAAACACAAGAAAATAATATTTTTATAATACTTATTGTGGTTTTGCAAAGTTATTAACCTTAATTAACACAAATTACCATTTACAAAACATTAAACATGTATTCAGAAACAAATATCCTGTGACTTCAGTATTTTGACCATTAAATTCTTCATTTTAACCCCTCTTATTTTATAGCCAGGGTTTATTATACTCATACTCTACTGAAATCCCCGACTTCTTTATTTAATTCTGAAATTATTTGAAATAAGGCATATTTGTATAGTTTTCTGTGTGAGGAACATCTAAGCAGCCTGTAATTTGGTTTCAATAGTTGTTTCTCTTAGGACTGTCTTTTTAAATGACATTAATATGTGTGTCTCTAATTTACACTCCGATTAACTTTATTTTTACGCTTGTCTTCAGGGGCAACAATCCTTGAAGGCCTGCGCATGGTTTCTCCAGTGGCGGTAGGCCTCCCCAGGCAGACCACGCGAGACATTCAGATTGGCGGCTACATGATCCCGTCAGGTAGGCACAGATATCAGCTCATGGTAATTAAGAATTGAGGTCTGAACTGTAGGGAACCCATAAAACACTGTGTTCTGTAACATCACTAAAATACATGCAAACAATCCAAGGGGAGCAACTCTGATAAGCATCCATAATTTCAACTTGTAGAATAGCTGCATGTTACAAATTATTTGTAAATACAGGTTTAAAAAGTATCAAATGTAATTTTTTACGCTAATAAGGACAGAATGATTACTAAAATAATAACAATATCTCGCTCTGCTATTTGCTGACTAGCAAAGGGCCATGAATTTCACCATTTGACAAAAAAAATTCCATTTGTTCTCATAAATACTTATTAAATATTCCCAAATTAGTAAAATTTCAAATTCACAGTGTATTTGACAAAAAGACATAGGCAGCCCTGTCACATGCAGTGTTCATTCAGGGCCACACCTTTGCGGGATTACCACTAAAGAAAATTAAATGGGCGCAACAAAAATACTGTCCGTGCGCCATTTGGGCGCATGATAAATATAACAGGCACATAGAAAATTCCGTCTGCAGGCAATTTTTTTCGAATGAAAATCATCGTAAATCGTATTTCAAATTGTAAACATCGCATAGCCTGATTGTTAGTGGAAATT
Organism: Congeria kusceri; assembly: GCA_027627225.1. NCBI lineage: Eukaryota > Metazoa > Mollusca > Bivalvia > Myida > Dreissenidae > Congeria > Congeria kusceri. The sequence goes on along the minus strand of CM051038.1, from coordinate 636,887 downwards.
AACCGTTGCCAGGCTACCGCGCGCGCACTGTTTTATAACTAGCGATTTCATTGGCAGATAAGGTCACGCGCCATTTGACCTCACTTACATCATCACACATTGATAACAGTGCTGTCTGAAATTTACATGCGGTTTAAGTTGATTTTAATAAGAAAATAAAGATGTCAAAGCGGAAAGCAGATACAGTGAGCATCGAGGGAAAAACTCTTGCATTATACACCAAAATTCCTAGGCAAAATGAGAACATTGTTGAAAATGAGGCGAGAAAACATTCGTTGATTCGCCCGTACCCATACTTCATCTGCAAGTTAAGTTGAAAAAAACTGATAAATCTTCCAAAAACGTTGACGTTCACAAATCTCAGAATGGTTGGTTAGAGACATTTTTGTGGTTATTGTACAATGAAAGGAGTAATTTGATGTTTTTTTAGATTTGTAAAAACCCGAGAAAATCCTTCAATGGCGCACTGACTTTGTCGCTGATGGGCCATTGGCCCACCTGCAACTCACCCCAGAATGAACACTGCACATGCATTAGTTTTTTTAATAACCCGAGTCAAAACCAAACAGGAAGTGCTGTTATTCTCCAAGCTATAAGCCTGTCTCCTGGTTTCAGGTACGACCATCATGCCCAACCAGTGGCATGTTCACCACGATGAGGCCCACTGGCCAGAACCTTTCCAATTCAGACCGGAGCGATTCCTAGACGAGGACAGACACCTGCTGTCCACGCAGCACATCTTCCACAAGATGCCCTTCATCCCGTTCGCCCGCGGGAAGCGCCCCTGCCTCGGCCAGCACATGGCTCAAGATATTCTGCTCATTTGCTTTGCCTCCATGTTGAAGAGATTCACTCTGCGACTTCCGCCAAAGTTTTCCACGGACCTGAATGGACACGTGAAGTTCAACCTGCAGCCAAATGATTTCCCATTGGAGGTGATACGGCGCTGAACTCTGGGGTCCCACAAACCCGTACCCATTGAACCTGGCAAAACTTTGACAGCACTAGGGCATATCATCTAAACATTGTGTTCACCGGGGCTCTGTGACAGGCCCAGGGCTCACCCTGCCATTCGCCAAATTAGCCAAGGCTTAAAAATGTCAACATAAGGATAACGAAATTCCCATTTGGCTAAGTTTTCTTCATTAAACACAATCAAATACCCAAAATGAGTAAGATTTCAACAAAGTAAAGTAAATTTGGCTAAAGAAAATGTTAAGCATTGGGAAGCCCTGAGACCCCTTTTGTCCACTGCACACATTGGGCTGGTCTCAACATCATCATCATCATCATCATGCAGATACTTGTACATAGAGATTATTTCTGTACCCATAGCAACCACTCTGTTATCCTAACACTGTGATACAATGAATACATGCAATACTCACACTGTTCTGGTATTAATGTATTTTTTACAGTGTGGGGTATTTGTAAACTAGTATATGACTGCGTAAATGCTGACGGATCCAATAGGGTACATGTGTGGTCTCCAGAACACAGATTTCATACACAGTAACACTTCAGTAAACAGTGTCGAAAGACCATGTATTTGACGCAAAGACAGTGTTTTTCACCTTTGGTGGAAAGGTGGCGGGGCCCTTCAGATGGGGAATTTTACACCCAAAGGGGAATTTTTGTTTTAAAAAGCATTATACAATGTTTATACTCTACTTTGTTATAAAACATTAATGATTTGTTTTACTACAAATGATAACTTAGATTATGCACTAACTTGGTTTGATGAAAAATTGCTGGGATTGTTTACCAAATTCCTCTATCTCATCAAGTTTTGTCTAATTTTTTTTTTTTTTTTATAAAGCTTATATTCTGAGGGGAATTTTAAGGTCAGTATAGGCAAAAAATATACACTTTTTCAGCAGCCCCTAAAAATTGTCCCTAAAAATAGCACATAAGTGTTGGACAAGTGTTTGAGTTTTGGAGGCATGACAGATAGTACCTTTGAGGGTTACAAGCACATATACAGGGCATAATATTTATTACTTTGTTGTTTTTACCTGTGATATTATGATGCTCTGTTGTTTTTGTTGTTTGTTTTGATATATACTTTTGATATTCATATATGTTATTATATTAAAATTTTCATTTACAACTTACGTATTCTGTGTTCTTACTACAAAATTCCTAGGATTGTGAGGTTTGTCGAATTCGAAACAAATCAATACATAAGAGCTCAAACAAAACACATATTTTTGGATTCAGAATTTTATAACCACATCATTACTCTGCATTCTTACAATTGGGATTTTCAATGATGTCAGTTTAATATGAAACTATGTAATGTCAGTCCGGCTACCGGTATTAGTAGTGTCAGTCCAGCTACCGGTATTAGTAGTGTCAGTCCGGGTACCGGTATTAGTAGTGTCAGTCCGGCTACCGGTATTAGTAGTGTCAGTCCGGGTACCGGTATTAGTAGTGTCAGTCCAGCTACCGGTATTAGTAGTGTCAGTCCAGCTACTGGTATTAGTAGTGTCAGTCCGGGTACCGGTATTAGTAGTGTCAGTCCGGGTACCGGTATTAGTAGTGTCAGTCCGGGTACCGGTATTAGTAGTGTCAGTCCAGCTACCGGTATTAGTAGTGTCAGTCCGGGTACCAGTATTAGTAGTGTCATTCCGGGTACCAGGATTAGTAGTGTCAGTCCGGGTACCAGTATTAGTAGTGTCAGTCCAGCTATCAGTATTAGTAGTGCCAGTCCAGCTACCGGTATTAGTAGTGTCAGTCCAGCTACCGGTATTAGTAGTGTCAGTCCGGGTACCAGTATTAGTAGTGTCAGTCCAGCTACCGGTATTAGTAGTGTCAATCCAGCTACCGGTATTAGTAGTGTCAGTCCGGGTACCGGTATTAGTAGTTTCAGTCCGGGTACCGGTATTAGTAGTGTCAGTCCGGGTACCGGTATTAGTAGTGTCAGTCCGGGTACCGGTATTATTAGTGTCAGTCCGGGTACCGGTATTAGTAGTGTCAGTCCAGCTACCGGTATTAGTAGTGTCAGTCCGGGTACCAGTATTAGTAGTGTCAGTCCGGGTACCAGTATAAATGATGGCTGCCATTGAATAATTAATCCACAATATTCCAAATGAACAAGACACTTAAAACTGCATGTAGTTCACTACAACAACAACATGTGGTTGACTACCATACTCCGAGCTATGTCACAGTATGATCCCTGTTCATTAGCATACGTTTAACGCAAGATCTGACATCTGTAGTACACGATGGAAACATTAGAGAATACGTCCAAACAGTATTCTGATGACAACATTATACATTGTGTTCCAGCATTATTATACATGTGTGGCTGCTGCGATTATTAATTCTGCAAATGATCCATGTCAACACAAATAGCTAAAACATCTCTTACAATATGTTTTAGTTGATATAAAATGTATTTTTTTTATTGAACTACAACAACAACAAATTACACTATTTTGCTAGGAAAACAATTTCAAGTAACAACAAAATGATGATAAACTTTTGAAATAAGTTTGTTGTTGAAATATTTTAGCACCTACAGTAATTACAATATTCAGTAACTGTGAAATAAATACACGCAACTCCACCCCTAGCCAAACATACTATGGACAAAGGGATATAACTCTAAAATCACTCAAGATGAGTTATAACCCAGAGAAACTTAGCAGAAGTAGTTGCAAAATCGATATGCATGAATGGTATGTGAGTAACGTGATGTACCGTTATGCCATGGTCGGATAAATATGCAGTTTGGATGGAAGTTTTCACTTAAGTATGTCATTTTGGTGGCACACGTTAGAATCCTACTGGAACCATGATCCAGTAAATTGTTTGTATCTCTGTGCATAATTTTTAAAGATTCTATCATTATAGTGTTTATTCTCGAAAATATATCCTTAAACAAAGAGGAAATTATCTTTTAAAGTGTTGTAAAATGTTTATATTTTTTACGACATAATGTCAGTATGCACCTTTAATTTTTTTGTTTTACTTATTGTAGGTATCGACAAACAATATCGTTTGAAAATGCATTTCAAATTTTAATCATGAAATGCAATACTGAAGTCATATTTTAGCAACCCTGATCATGGGTAGCGATACTTGTATGGCCCTGGGCAAACATTTAGATTATTTTTATATGGGCAATGTTTGTCTTACGGGTCATCCGCGAAAATTTAAGTTATCTTACAAAACAACAAAATTCAGCAACGAAATTTGTGTTGCTACTTTTATGCTCTGACATAACATGGGTAGCATAATACTTTCTGATACAATTCACAAACCTGTAAAGAGAAATTATTCCTCAACAATGTAATATAAATATTTGTATGATAACACCTTTATTTTGGACGCATGTCAGAGCAATTTAAACCTAAACACCATAGCATTTATTCATTAATCTTGATAACTAACAGGCTGACAGCCACTGTGTCTACCTACCCTGGAGATGTCATTCTATTAGTAAGTTGCCTAGAACAATCATACATAATGCCATACTGATTGGTTGAAGTTGTAAACAAGGATATCAATATGGCGATCTGTATATAAATGTAGAAGACTTATACACAAGTTTTAATCACAATAAAATGCATGTTGAAGTTACGTAATTTACGGCAAATATTAGAAATTTATGGATTATAAAAATATCCGCTTTCGCTTTTTATTTCAGATTTGGCATGTTTATTTTTTTTCCAATTTTCAGACAAATGTTTAGGTTGGGGCCTCTATGGCCGCCGCTCATTATCAGTCTTAACGAAACTCTGTCCGACCTACGGACCTGACCGACTAAATTTGTCAACGTCTGAAAGAAATTTCAAGTTCGTCGACCCAAAATGTCTGACTAAAATATTTTAAATCAAAGCGAAAGTTAAACAGCACACGATCATATATTTACATCTATTTTAAAACTAAATGGAATTACACGATGTGTATTTCGATTGCAATTTAAAAACAAACACCGATGACCTCTTTATCAATACAGTAAGGACGCCATAAGATTCAGTGTTAGATTCTATGATGCAACCATTTCCGTTTGCGTACGCATGTTTATCAAAGACAAAGAACGCCTACTCGGCAATTAACACACTCCCCTTCTGCACCAGTGTATCAATTATCCATATATTCTAGACGCAGGAGGAGTCAGTTTTACTACAGTCAGCCAATTATAACACGTACATTTTTGCAATATGCAAATGAGCATCGTCGATAGAAAGTTTATCACGCCTCAGTAAAGGGGCAAGTGATTTGTTACACCATCTCGTTAGGTAAGCGTTATGTGATGTGCGTGTTTTAAACTCCCACATATTTAATAAATTACTACAAATTTAAAGAAGGCAATATAATTATTACTTGTGCGAAATGAACATTATTCTAATTATGAGAATTAATATAAAGTTGTGTAACTTGACAAATTGCGTACGCCGATCGCGTCAAAAGTACGTCGTCATTTGTTAAAAAAAAATCATCTACTAGCTAGTGTTCACTAATAAAAGTATTATTCCAAATCATCCATGTACACTAATTATATGCAACAACTTTGGCTGAGGCAACATTTGAAAGTTAGCGAGAGTATTGGCCGAAAACTTGTCGTTTGTGAAAGTGAAAGTAAATAAATTTCAATTCATCAAAAATGTTTTGTTGTTTCTTTTTAATGAATACAGTCCTTTAAAATTGTTTCATTACCGGTAATCAACAAATATTACGATTTTCGACACAAAGCATCGTATTTGTAGTTTTGTGATTAAAAGAGTGGGTGGGGTGAAGATTACCTGGACGCTAGCTTTTGCTATTTAATGTTCATTTATTTCCTTTACCTTTTTTAACCACTAGAAACTACATTTTGTTTTTGGACTATTAAATATTACATCGTATGAAAAATGTAAAAATATATACGAGACACTATATAAAAATAATAATAGGATTTTAAATAGAAACTGTATAAAGTGAAATAGATCTACATATGTGTTAATAAGACTTCAATTAAAACATATTTTACACATTTAACTGTGTGAAATATAACAAGTTATGAAGATTATCAGAGACTGAATATGCGTGGTAAATATTGCATACATATAACTGTAAATTATTTTGATTTAACATTTACAAAATTAATTGCAAATAAAATGCAATATCAATAAATGATACAAACCAGTGAAAACATTTAAATAATTACGAAGAGTGTTTGATTGCGTTTTGTCTGACAAATGTGCAGCAGGTCTGACAGATTTTTCTTGTCAGTCAGACCAAATGTCTGACTGAGGACCTGCGAGTTTCGTGAAGACTGCATTATGATATAATAAGTTTCATTGCCTCCTTAAAGGAACTTAGTCTGGTAACTTAAAGTAGTGGTTGCATGATCATCCTTACATGTGATTCAGTAACCAAAAAACTTTACAAATATTACATATTTATTATGCGACTGTAGTCCATTTCTGTTTGGTTTTCCTGACTTAGGCAGTGCCTAAATTCATATTATAATGTACAATTCTGGGCCTTCTCCAGGCCGTTTTAGCGCCCCCGTGCCAGGGCGCTTAAATTTTAACTTGAACCTATCCGGGGCGCCTAAAATTGGTGTTGTGCTTGTAAACATCGTCCGGGGCGCGTGTATTTTATCAATTAATAAGCTGTGTTGACTGCAGCAGACCGACCATTCCTGCTGTGAAAGCTAATCTCTTACATCACAATAACCGTTTTTCACTCGAGAAACATGTACACCCACTCAATAAAGTCGCTGAGTGATCAAAGCGAGTGTCACTTCGCCGAAAATTTTAACAATTTACAGCTATTCCTAAGCTGCAATCAATCACCGTGAAGCACTGCCCTGTAGGCGGAGTTTCATCTCGTAGTAAAATCAATGTAAGCCAATAGAAAGTTTCTATTAGAAAGGCTCTGTTTATCTTCGCTTTGGAATGACATTATGATTGACCAATCGGCGCAATAGGCATGTATCCACACACAAATAATCATATACGCGCGTCCACACGTATTATCGACTGTAAAAAGATTGCTCACCCTTTTCGTAGTTCATAATGTCCTCACTAATTTATTTGATGAATGTAATAACACAAGCTGTATTGTTTATGTACATTTATGCCATGTAAAACCCATGTTTTCTACAAAAGAGCGCGAAATGTCTGCTGACAACCACGACGTCACGTTCCACGCATGGAAAGCGTGCATGTACCGACCATGTGATTCACTAAATACAGGTATTTACCATTTGACGTGCATAGGTACAACTTGCACGAGGAAATTTTCCCGCCGTTTATGCAAGAACAAAGCATGTATAATATAAATATATTTAAATCAAGATCTTTACAATTCACCAATTATCTAATCAGTACTTCGTTCAACAGTTGTAACGATTAAAACATTGTTAAAACATTAAACACATGCCCATATGAACATAATTAATCGAAAAAAGAGGCTCCGTAAGTAGATCGAGTGTAACATAAAAATTCGCGAACGACGAGAGTAGTGGATTTGACCAAGTTGTCACTGTGCGAATGTGATGCGCACTGGACATAAACATCCAGAAAAAAATTTTACTTTCAGTTTCGCAAAAACAATGATGCTTTGCTTTAAAAAGTATACCCTTTAATTGATGTTTCGTTTATTTCATTTTGTTTAAACATTTACGCACAAGTTAAAACATGTAGGCCTTGAATTTAAAAGCTAAAACGCACCAGATAACGTCATTTGATACGTGCCGCAAAAAAAAATTCGAGGTAAGGAGGGGATACCACTCCCTAACCCACCCCTATTGGGACCAACGTGCATGAAAAAAATCCTGGGGAAGGCACTGGTACATTTACAATAACTTTAATGTTGCAAATAATATTAATTTATGGAATTTTAAACGTTCAGTTTTCCACCAGTAAAACAGTTTTTGCACGATTAGAAGTTACAGCGAATTTAACCCTATATTCAATTATTAAAAGAATATGGGGTGAACAGTATTTTCAACAACAGCTGTGGATAAATAGTTAATTGTATTAATTATACATGTTGTGTCTGTGATCTATCTTTTTAAACTTAAAAAGTAAACAATGTTTTGTACACTAGTACACTAGTTACTTTTCAGTAAAAAGAAGGTTGGCAATATGCTAGGTACGAACACTCAAGTGTACGAACACAAGAAAAACAATTGAACTCTTGACCAACCGCACACTTAACAAAACCCTACTTACGGGTGAATATCCGGACTGAGGATAGGGCCTCATCGGCGGTCCCTGGGTGGGGAATCTCTGTGGCTGTTGCATGATAGGCGCAAAATAGTCGTTTTTGCTTTGTTTTTTATTTGACGCCGGTGTTTTCTCGCGTTTTCTCGCACAACATCTACATCATCTCGACGCTTGAGCAAAAATCAGAATAAAGATACGGCTACACCACACTAACAAAATATCTGTTATTCGTATTATCCTTGTCAAGTAGGCTTTGGGTTGGGTTATTGTCCATATTCAATGTCAGAAATCAAATTTTTGTTAGACGGCAGTGAGGACTGTAATTAGTGCACACTTTGCTAACTTTCTTAATTCATGTGCCAGGAAAGCCGTTTAAACAATAATTATTTTATTTAAATCTAACAAACTGTGGGTTGACTGCGTAGAGTCAAAGTCCTCGAAAGGGGTTTTACTTAATGGAAGATAACCCTAACCCTACATAGCTAGCTAGCTAGCTAGACAGACAGACAGACAGACAGACAGACAGACAGACAGACAGATAAACAGAAAGGCAGACAGACAAACAGAAAGGCAGGCAGGCAGGCAGACAGGCAGACAGACAGACAGACAGACAGATATACAGTTTGTTAGTTTCGTGTACTACTACATATAAACATCTAAACTTATGTGTACAGCGATTTATTATTTAACGTAGCCTCGTTTCCTGTATATTCGGCCACTTAAGAGCTAAACTGCTTTCATACACTAAATGAACACAATTTCAACACCAGTGAGACTTTTATCTATAAATTTAAGGTCTCTCCAACTAAATAAAGACCAGATAATTTTGAGATCAGCCATTCACTTATTTACTGACCAATGATAGGAAGGCACCCGGGCAACCATGAATTTGTCAGATGTTTCCTATCATTTGGTTCATATTTTGATAAGAAAACACTAAAAATTTGTTACAATTTTGACATAATTCATTGGAAGCATTGTTTATTAAACTAACACACAAAAGCATACTGTTTGAATATGAATGTTTACCAAATTCTTGGCTTATGCACAAAGTGTGTAGCAATGTTTGAGAATTTCTTGTAAAAATCTTAATTTTCACAGAACAAATCTAAAATTCACTATTTTTAAAACCAAAAACAATATTTATGTGATAGATTTGTCAATGCGAAAAAATTAATTTTCGATATACGATTCCAGTAGGATTCGAACTAACGCCTACATAATCGCGCTCTTCAATAAAATCTTTCCCAAGCTACAATACAGCTATCGGTACTTAATGTACATTTAATTCATATCGAATTTACTACTACTACTCATTTTTCCGCGTCCGCGAAAAGTGTCACGGCGTCCACTTTTTATAATATATATAATATAGTTTACTGTTTGTGTATAAAAACGAGACCATATGTTAAGCAATCTTTTAATAAACACTTCTTCATGTATAATTTTATTTTCGAAAATATAAAACCGTATCAGTCGACGATACGCCCCTTTAAGTACGCGAAATTAAATGTATGAATTAATACGCGATTATTAGGGTGAACTTTCAAATCTCGATTATGAAAACGCAATTAGTAGACACTTCCACATCGCTTGATGATCAGTCATTAGCTAGCATTATGTCGACGAACAGAAACGGTACGTTTTAGTGAACGGTACGTTAGTCGGTCACCAGTTCTTTAACGTCGCCCCTGGGCAGTGGAGCGACGGTGACTTTTATGGGTGTATAACGACCGGACGACAAGCATGACCATATCGGACTAGGGATAATTTAAAACAAATCGAACGCTCTCCGATTGCACAGAAGAAAGCATGAAATAGCTTCAAAAGTACTATGGTTTAATTTACGTCTCAGTTTCGCTGAATCATGCACGTATTACTGCTGAATTAGACTTGCAAACGACGTCACGTAGGCTACATGTCGTCGCTTTTACAGATCTGTAGGTGAGTACAACCGCCAATAGTAGGATTCATCAGTGTCCTCAGACATAGGGTCACCAGGAGACCATGTTCTTAAAGCTTTAATACCTATATATATAAACCCTGACCTTTGCAGGTCTGATGGAATTTGACGACTAAGATTTAGCCGATGCTTCAAGGACAGTTGTCTTACATGTATATGAATTACAAGGAAAATGGAACTAGTGTGCATTTGATGTCAATAAACGTTAAGGATGTAAGCTTTAAAAAATGAGTCAGTGATGTTGACATAAACTATTTCTAATAACACACACATACAAACACTAAACTAAAATATAAAAGAAATGTGTTGCAACACGCGATAATTATGAAAGTACCGTATTTTAATATTGTTGTAAATGACAGAATTAAAGTTATAGTTTACCAAATTCTTCATTGCTCAGATCATTAACGTATAATTGAGGAAAATTGATTGTCGAAATGTCTAAACGCCTACCATAAAAGGAACTGCACCATAACTCTTAATAAGGTCATATAAAACTGATTTTGTTCTGGGAAGAAACTTATAAAACGAAAACTGTTATTTTTATCAAAAGTCAGAAAAAGTAAATGATTAATAGGCAAACGAAGTTTTAGGGTAGGCGGAACAAAGTTGGGGGGGGGGGGGGTCGGCCCGGGTATGCGGATATCAACAACTTTTTAACGCCTTGTTCAACCACTTAATTTATAACTAAGAAATATTGATTCGAATGTCAGCGATATGAAACCGAATGCAACCATGACAAAATATATGTGTTTATTCTTGTATATGTTTTCCCATCTAACCACACGTGTATTTATTCCGCAAACAGGATGCGTGTCGCGCATGCACATTCATGCGGAACCGCTATCTCACTGTCACATGTCCTCGTGCGTCACAAGCACTCTACGCCACAGTGTATGTGGTTACCTACGTAGTGATTTACCTGGTCTGTGTATATAAATAACGAAACTGGAAAAGGCTAACGAATTTATACAACTTTGTGCTTATATGCAATACAAAAACGTTTGAGGTTTATTTTCTGAAATATTTAACTAAACAGATTTGTTCAGGTTAGTTTATATCTACTATATTCATAATATTGGGATATATGGACATGATGTTATCTTCATAACTTATCCAGAGAGGTGTTTTTTATCGTCACAGGTATAAAATCGATATATTGTACACACTTTGCTTGAGATTTGAATAAGTATTGATCTTGTTATTTTGAAGTATATGAATGCGTTTTGACGGCATAACATTTTAGTTAGGCTATTTGTTAGCCTCTAATATTTACTACCTTTGCTTAATTGTAAATTAAGTTTGTTACATCTATTTATAGAATAGATTTCTGATTGCATCGGTTTTTTGTATCAAATGTAAAGGTAAGCAAAAACAATTCACATTATTCATTTGTCTTGATCAGAACCACCAGTGTAATTAACGTAATAAAAGATGAACAGTGCATTTCGTTTAATAGTCTTATAACCCAATAACGAATATATTTATAAATATCGGTAGCTATAATTGAAATGTTTCTGTAAAATGTTTTTGTAATTGTACATGCTTACAATTAATTTTGTGTTGGTTTGGGATTGTGTCCATTTTAGGATATATAAACTAAGTGTACCTAAATTGGACCCATCAGTGTTTAGTGACGGTTATCTATAGGGACAAATGTTGTTTCAGATCGCAGACCGTACCACTGGGAGATCCCCCACCCAGATACGCCTTTCACATTGCGACTACATTAGGTAAGAGTCCTATTCCGCTTTAGAGAACACCCCCCTCCCGCAGCGATGACATGCAGTAAAACAAACAGTTAATAATACGATATAATATAGGCGCAAAAGGATTTTGAGTTAGATAGGGCAGCAATATTGAGTAACTGCCAACAAACCGCTATTGGTCTTTTTTATATGTTATGATAAATATCGGAACTTCGTTGGCAAAGAAATGATCACGTGGAAGAAATGTTATATCTGCTCTGTGTTTTACAATAATATGACATTGTATAATAAGGCCAAAAAAGAAATTTCGGTGTTTCGGGCAACCCGACCCTGCCTAGCGATAACTCTCCGAACCTAAAGTTTAAAGAGACTATTGTTTTCAGTGAAATCCGTATTCCTCAGATATGGGATAATTGTAAATGTTTTTAGACGAAATGTGTCTTTATTTTTTTGGCCTACACATCCTGCTGACGTAATTGGTATCGCGTATAAACGAAGAAGAGTGTTTTTTCCCCGTGGAAAATACGATTTGACAACAGCTTGTTGTTGGCTCAGTTGGCAGCGATGTTTTAAACGCCTATAAATATAGCTATATATAAGGTCATAGAAAAAGACATTTCACATTATGAGTTTGAAATGTACTTTTTCGGCGTAGCTATTTAACCCACCTTTTGACCTTTCTCAACATTCAATCAAATGTTGTGAAAATTTCCCGCCAGTATTCCCGAATGAATAAATCCTAACATTTCATCGTCTGGTTTAAAAGAAATGCCGTCCACGGTCTGTAAAAAATTGGCTCCATTTCTTTTCTGAGGTAAATGGAAAAAATGAGCCAATGTGGAAAAATCCAGACATACCTCTTTACTTTGTTTACTGTTTTGACTAATTTCCAGTTCTGAGCTCCCTACTCAGAAGTTGCATTGGCTCAATTTTCATTTTCAATTTACATGCCAGTGTTTACAGGCCGTGTAACATGACCTTGGGAAAATCCCCCGTTAATATCGCATATTTGATAGGCAACGTTCCATAGAATACTCTCGCTGACGAACCTGCGGCTATTGATAGTATACACGTCAGCAACACTGATTCGTTCTAACAAGCATCCAGAGAACGATAGACAATAAGATTAATAATGAATTGAGAATTATTTATAAACTTACTATGCATGTTTATAACGGAATAACGGTTGGTAGATCTATTTATTTAGAATTATTTAGAATTGCATTTTCTCTTATCTTTTCCTGTAGAGGCTATTCAATGTATAAATAGATTTTGCATCTTCCTATAAATAGACGCTGGCGGAAGCTTCGGACATAAGTAATTTAATTTCATTTAAATTTTGTATTTTTACTTTACGTGCGTGTTATTAATGCATTAAAACTAAAACGCTCGAGACGTATTTTCCCAAAGAAATATAAATCTAATTCGCCACAATGAAATATAACTTTACGTTTTTGTTATCACAAAATGAAGTCAAATCATCATATTTAATTGCGATGAATGTTCCCTGACGTGTGTTTTTATTTCGCACACACAATATAAATGCTCAATCCAGAATAAATATGATAAACGCTCATATTTATTATAGTCATTATTTTGTTGGAAACAATGTAACTTCTATTAAATTTTTATTTGCCTGACAAATGCTGTATACATTATTTAGATTTAAAAAATCACGGATGAAAAATACGAGACGGTAAGAGAAGTCAGTTGTACGGACATAACATAATTAAGATATCTTAAACATAAATGGACTTTTCATAGTTTCTCGGCGCCTTATGATGCTGTAGATCATTGTTTTATCTTGTGAAATACTGATGTTTCTACTGTTGTGAGGCTATTCAATCTACAAATAGACGTTGTTTTATACAGACTTTGAATAAATGTCTTGTATACTAAAATAATTTAATCATGAAAAACGCTTCAAATATATATATTTCGTTTTAATTCTTAAATGCTTAGTTTTACTTTGTATAGATAAACATACCGACGTGGATGAGCAGATGAGTCTGACTTATTTGGGTTATTCAAGTAGAACCGGTTTTAAACATGGGGCAGTTCATCAGTTCATTGGTTTGACATGAAATAATGATATTCTTTTTAATTATTTCACATAAAGAAACATTTCATACTACTTTTTAGGAGCTAGCCACATGAAAGTATCAGTTCGCTATTTGATGATGAAAATTTACTTATTTATTTGATTGTATATAATATCAAAAAATAATATTAAATGCGTGTAGAATAACGATCTATCAACAAATGAGACTGTTCGTTTATAAACCAAATCAACATATGCATTAGTTTTAAATATTCATGTTGGATATTCAATTTACGTTCTTTACAAACATTTACAACATACGCCGAGTATCTTTTTTAAAGCTTTTTCTTGTTCAAAATATAAATTACCAAAAAGCCGCATATAAGCGAAAACTGCTCTTTTGGCGGAAAAAAGAGGGGGGAGAATAAACAAAAACAAACAACTGTTTTCGCCTTTAATAATAATAATAATAATAATAATTGTTATTATTATTATTAAACTGCATATTAATGTATATGTTATTTCCGGTCTTTCAGCAGACGACATGTCACACGGAAGCGCCCCTTCATATCCGGACGCCCCTCCCCCGTATTCAGGCTACAACCATGGGGCACAGGCCTACCCCCCGCCCCAGGGAGGCTATCCACCCCCGCAGGGCCCCTACCCCCACCCGTACAGCAACCAACCCCAGGGGTTCGGGCAGTACCCACAGGCCCAGGGCTATCCGTATGGCTACGGCCAGCAGCCGGTCGTGATATCTCAGGCTCAAGTGTCAGTATAGGCGAGATCCGTTAATAAATTTTATTCTAAAAAGAATATTTACGTTTGTTGGGTACTAGTAATAAACTTAATACAAAACAGAATAATTGCACTCTCTGGTTGAACAGTTGTTCCACTGAAACAAAATAGAATTTGTATGTTTCTAAAAGAACGATTGCCACTATTATTTTAATGAGAGTTATATTGGTTTGTTTGAAATAAAAGCACTGTGAGCTCTGGAAACTGTTTTATACCCCAGGCATCTTGATGCGGGAGGCATATAGTGATTGCCCTGTCCGCCTGTCCGTGATTCCGTCCGTACGAGGTTAGGCATCTTGATGCGGGAGGCATATAGTGATTGCCCTGTCCGCCTGTCCGTGATTCCGTCCGTACGAGGTTAACGACATTTTACCGTTTCGTCTAGCACCAACAGAGCTTACTTCAACACTTAGATACTTACACAGTTGTTGCTTATTACCATTCCCAATCCACCCATATCACCCAACCTCACTTTGACCTTGACCTAATTTTGAATTAGAATGATTCAAATGGGCTATTTCTTGGCTAACTAGATTTTACCGTTTTGTCTAGCAGCAACACCGCTTACTTACAACACTTGGATACTTATAGACTATATGGATAATTACTCAGTTGTTGCTTATGACCATTCCCAATCCAGTCATATTATACGACCTCCCTTGACATTGACCCAATTTGGACTTAGAAAACTCAAATGGGCCAATTTTAACTCAAATGGGATGTCCAGCACCAACCGGGGACATCTGTGTTTATCAAACAGAGTCTTGTTTTCCAGTGTGTTGCATGTTGGCTTGGCAGTCACCGAAACTCAAATCTCACAGCTGAACATTTACTACTATGATCTTAACCATGTGCTCCGCACTAATTTAGCCAGTGTCCGTTTGATTGTTTTTACCATGATCTCCACACTACCCCAGTGTTAATGTGTGTATTTGCAGGGTACAGCAGCCGCAGCATTCCCGGGACAAGAACCGCGACAACGAGTGCCTTCTGCTCGGCCTTCTAGCCTGTCTCTGCTGCTGCTGCCTCATGGACTAGTAGGGGGCGGGGCATAGGGATGGGGTGGAGCATAGCGGAGGGGACGGGGTCAGAATTATACCCATCCCCGCCACCACGACTGCTCAAAGACTGTGATATTAAAATTTAACATTGTATTGATGATTTATTCAGCGCTTCCTTTTGAGACCTGAATTTTATTCAAATGCCGTATCGCGTTCTCACCATACATTGATGAATACCATTTTTGCAAAAAGTGATGGACATCACACAACGACCTGATTCAATGTGCCAGGACTAGCTATGCGGGGAATTAATGAACTGCGTCCCGGATTTCCGGTCTTGTTGATCTGCAAATCTGCACGGCGTATAACCGCGAGCTATGGTCGTATTTATAAACCTGTGTCATTGACGACCTTGTGAAAAGTTTTTTTATTTTTTTATTTTTTTTTATGTTTGTGAATCACTAGTGTATGTGTATCTGTTCGTCACTGGGGACCATTTAGGATCATTCTGCGTTACCGTGGTTACTATTGTTACTAACTCCAGAACTGGACTGCTGATAGTCTGACGTGACGATCGAAGAACGTGCTTCAAGTAAAAATCTTGAACCAATGAAGATGAAGAATCAACGTATATCGTTGAGTATCGCTGTGAATCGTTGTGAATCTTTGAGTATCGCTGTGTATCGCTGTGTATCTGTGCATCGTTGTGTATCGTTGCATTGTGAACACGTATTGCTATTTGTGTGTCCATTCAAGCAAAATCATCGGAACAAATTTGTTTGAATAGATTAGATTCTACAAAATAATAATTACATTTTTACATATGGTGAAATAGCGCCCCAAATTCCAAAACAAGATGTTTTATTTCTAAAGCAATTTTGTGTATTGCACATGCCGTTAGTTCGGCCTCTGAACAATTTATTTATGACATTTGAATGTAATCTCATAGCTGGCCTTTGAGAAACATATCCAACTTTTTAAAAGTCGGTATGTTTGCATTATATATGCACTAGGCAAAAGTTATAACGCACCACGGACTAAAAAGTGCTGTAACTTTTCAATTACGTATTTCAGCTGCGCCATGGTAAACATGGGAAATTCTTTCGTATTTCCCCAATATTAAAGTATAACTCGTTTAATCATAGCTGACATTATAAGTCATTTCAAGCTGAAATGCTAATAAATACAAATTAACACAACAATTTCCATTTTGGTGCGCTATAAATAAAGAAAATACAAAAAGTTCCAATTGGTGCGTTATAAATAAACAAAACATTACAATTTCCATTTGGTGCGTTATAAATAAAGAAACTGCAACACTTTCCATTTGGTGCGTTATAAATAAAGAAAACACTACAGTTTCCATATGGTGCGTTATATATAAAGACAACACTACAATTTCCATTTGGTGCGTTATAAATAAAGAAAACACTCCAATTTCCATTTGGTGCGTTATAAATAAAGAAAACACTACATTTTCTATTTGGTGCGTTATAAATAAACACTACAATTATAAATAAACATTACAATTTCCAGTTGGTGCCTTATAAATGAAGAAAACACTACAATTTCCATTTGGTGCATTATAAATAAAGAAAACACTACAATTTCTATTTGGTGCGTTATAAATAAAGAAAACACTTCAATTTCCATTTGGTGCGTTATAACTTTTGTTGCGTTTAGGTTTACCAGTACACATCTACGATGCCATGGTCTTCCATTGCAATGTGATTTTGTATATATTTTTTATTTATGTTTGCATAATGTGACGCTTTTATTAGTACGTACATGTATATATACATTTTAGCAGACTTTTGATAAATATTTATTTTATATATAGCGTTGTGTTCTTGCACATGCCTTTTA
Organism: Congeria kusceri; assembly: GCA_027627225.1. Taxonomy (NCBI): domain Eukaryota; kingdom Metazoa; phylum Mollusca; class Bivalvia; order Myida; family Dreissenidae; genus Congeria; species Congeria kusceri. Next base: position 619,338 of record CM051038.1, on the reverse strand, counting down.
ATGCACAATTCTTGCCCGGTCGATTTATACGCAACTACTGCATGGCCAGATTTCAATGAAACGTCATGGGAAGCTTTATTACCAAGAGGAGGTGTGCACTGAACCAGGACATATATGCATGTACTCGTACACATAAAATAATAATTAGGCTGTCAACTGCTTGCACGGGTAACATGTAATGGCTTAATAACCTGAATATGATTGACATATATTATCATGCACGTATTACCGCTGAACTAGACGTCACGTAGGCTACATGTCGTCGCTATTATAGAGTAATGAGTTATGAGTAACCGCCAACAGTAGGATTCATCAGTGTCCTCAGACATACGGATACCAGGCGACCATGTTCTTACAGCTTAAATACCTAGATTCGGTTGACCGTTATTTCATACTGAATTAGACTTGCAAACGACGTCACATGGATGTCTTCGCTACTAGATGATTTAGCTCTATAGACGAGTGAACGACATGGTGCATCCGGCAGTCTCCTTAGATATCAGGAATACCATGAAGCGGAAAGGTAGGCGACGTTTTTGATAACTTTTAGAAGGTCTAAATTTGAGGTGACCGTGACATTTCCTTCATTTATATTAAGAGCCTGAACTGTTCATGTCAGTCGCGGAAAATCATTAGATCGTCTTGAAATGGCATATCCAGTTATTATGTAGGCGCTGGTCAAACATATAGCTACAGTTGCGTATGGGTATAATTCTGAATTGAGTCTAAATAAACGTAACGTTAAATTCGTCGCCATGGACGGTTTTTAAAAAGGACTATGTTCAAATAACTGCAATTTGAACGTGACAATGTTTGAATCTAACAATTCTGATGAATTGGTCAGTCAAAAAGTTGTCTTCAGACTTGCATATTCTTTATTTATATTCTCGTGTATGATTTTTTCGTCGTTGGTAGTTCACTTTTTATTAGACTAAAATATATTTATAAATGAGTATCATGTCCTGGTTGGAATGATGATAATACAGGAAAGATCAAGGTTCAAAAAAGGTACAGAGTGCTGCTCAAAAGGGGCAGGGTTGAAAGCCGTGCCATGCTGCTCAAAAGGGGGCAGGGTTGAAAGCCGTGCCGTGCTGCTCAAAAGGGGGCAGGGTTGAAAGCCGTCCCATGCTTCTCAAAGGGGGCAGGGTTGAAAGCCGTCCCATGCTGCTCAAAGGGGGCAGGGTTGAAAGCCGTCCCATGCTGCTCAAAGGGGGCAGGGTTGAAAGCCGTCCCATGCTGCTCAAAGGGGACAGGGTTGAAAGCCGTCCCATGCTGCTCAAATGGGGCAGGGTTGAAAGCCGTCCCATGCTGCTCAAATGGGGCAGAGTTGAAAGCCGTCCCATGCTGCTCAAAGGTGGCAGGGTTGAAAGCCTTCCCATGCTGCTCAAAGAGGGCAGGGTTGAAAGCCGTGCCATGCTGCTCAAAGGGGGAAGGGTTGAAAGCCGTCCCATGCTGCTCAAAGGGGGCAGGATTGAAAGCCGTCCCATGTTGCTCAAAGGGGCAGGGTTGAAAACCGTCCCATGCTGCTCAAAGGGGGCAGGGTTGAAAGCCGTGCCATGCTGCTCAAAAGGGCAGGGTTGAAAGCTGTCCCATGCTTCTCAAAGGAGGCAGGGTTGAAAGCCGTCCCATGCTGCTCAAAGGGGGCAGGGTTGAAAGCCGTCCCATGCTGCTCAAAAGGGGCCGGGTTGAAAGCCGTCCCATGCTGCTCAAAAGGGGGCAGGGTTGAAAGCCGTGCCAGTTCTTTGATATTTGCTCATAAATTGGTAAATCCAAGGTTTTTTTTTTTATGAAATAAACGCTGCTAATTGAGGTTTTTAAACATAGTCTATTCATTTGCCATTGTATATTTGCAAACATATATTGAAATTTAAAAAATATTGAGCAGTTCTGTTTTACCATCCCAGGGGGGCAGCAGGGTGGAACCAAAAAGGAGCGGGGTGTTGCACCCTGCTATTTTGCTCTAGATCTTTCCGTAGATAATAATAATGTAACTTTCAATTGTGGTGATTAAGCCTACTAGGTTTCTTTCGTAAGATAGTGATCGAAGAACAATGGAATTTAATGAGTAAGATGGAGCAGATCTAGATGCTTCATGGGTTATGATTGCCTAGCAAGTATATGAATTACAAGGAAGATGCAACTTGTGTGCATTTTATTTGTTAATGTATTAAGGATGTAAGCTATTAAATACACACAGACAGTAAAACAAAAATATGTAATTGTTGTAATCAACGTTGATTGAAAAGTACCGTATTTAGATATTGTTGTCAATGACAGAATTAAAGTAATATAATTTGATACCTTATTGCGAGATCTTGCATATGATCTGGGTGTGTGATGAAGTTCTAAGTCACCATTACAAAAAATTAAGAATGAACTGTTTCCGCTCAATAATTCGAGAACGAATTTAGATTTTGTAATGATGCCAATACCTTATACGTGATTGCACGTAATCTGCGGCGTAGCTTCTATTAGGCCATGTAGGCCGCGGCTTACACATTTTTGTCAGATATAATGAAAAATAAAAACAACAAATCTGCCTTAAAATCGAAAGTTTCAGGGGGTGAGGATGTGCGGGAATCTAAATAGCTGTTCAGCTCAATTTGTGTTGTTTGACTCATTTAAGTAAGTTCGTGATAATACATGTACTTCAAAATGATTGACGCTACCAAAAAATACACCAATATCATCTCCAACACCCACCGAAAATAAAATAAATGCTGGGGAAACGCACTCCTCCATACACTGGCCACATATGACAACATATAAAGTCTCCTACATATATTTTGGGACCAAGCTACGCCCCTGACGATCGATAGGTCAAGATCACCATTATTAAAATTAAAAATGACGTCAACATCAGTAACTCAGGACCGAGTTGTGTTAGTATATAACTGAAACTTCATACATGCATGGATTTCTTATGGCGAAATGTTGCGTAGGATTGCGTGAGGGGTGGTTGTGGGTAAGTTAAAAAAAATCAACAGGGGGTTCAAATTGAAATTTAACTTTGTTTAAGTAGCATGTACTTTACTATCCAAACAATTCAGTTGTTTTAGGGAAAAATGCCAAAAACGTCGATAGTACAGGAAGAGTCGAGCTTGCTGTCCCTCCTCAGCTCTTGATTTAGACACACGACCTACAACTACAACTGTAATAATACCGCATACCGTAATTGTCTGCGGTTACCACTGCTTTTAAACTTCATATGAGATGCTTTCCATTCACAAAACAAAGACAATCATAAATGTTGCACGACGTATTTACTCGATTAGCTCCTTAGAAAGGAAAGAACACGTCGTTTTTTTATATTTAAATGAAATGAAGTTGTTTCTCTGTTGTTTTTTTATAAGACAGACAAAGTGACTCGTGCGATTTGTGATTGATATAGAACTTACTATTTGCAAAGAAATATGAATGTCTACGTCATGAAAGAGAATGCAAGCAGGACGAAATGTATATTTACATGTATATTCAAATAAATAATGACTGTTCTATTTTAACTACACGTGTATTTACAACCTCCGCGCAGAGATTTGACAGGTTCCGAACATAGCTCAAATCAAATCCCTGCAGTTATAACAAACCACGTGATGAAGATCGATTTAGATCTTCTAGATAATTAGTTATGGTTTTAATTAGTTATTTTCTTTTTCTGTTTTTATTATTGACTGCAAACGATATATAAAAAGTCGAATTATGTAGATAATTTCACCGAGTTGCATTAATTGAGTAAAAGTAACAAACACGTAATCCTTCCAGATCTGGTAGGATTTTATGTGATGGCAGTGGTTACCGTTAACCGATAGGGGAGGTAACCGCTGCGAGGAGTTTGGTGTATTTATTATGCAAACAGGATGCGCGTTGCGCATGCGCATTCATGCGGAACTGCTATCTCACTGTCACATGTCCTCGTACGTCATAACCATTCCACGCCACAGTGTATGTGTTTAACTACGTAGTGATTTACCTGGTCTGTGTACATAAATAGCGAGACTGGAACAGCCTAACGAATTTATAAAACTTTGTGATTATATGGAATTCATTTAAACGTTTGAGGTTTATTTGCTGAAATTTCTAATTACACGGATTTGTTCAGGTTATTTGATATCTACTGTATATTGGGATATTTATATTTATAACAAAACATGATTATATTTATATACATTTTTGAGTGGTGTTTCTTATTGTCACAGGTATGAAATCGATATATTGTACACACTTAACTTGAGATTTGAATAAGTATTGATGTTGTTATCTTGCAGTATACGAATGCATTTTGACTGTAAAACATGTTTAGTTGGGCTTTTTGCTAGCCTGTAATATTTACTCCTATGTGCTTAATAAGTGAATTGTAAATTAAGTTTCTTAGATCGGTTATAGAATAGATTTATGATTTCATCGCTTTTTATTTGGTATCAAATGTAAAGGTAAACATAAAACAATTCACATTATTTATTTCTATTAATTAGAACCACCAGTGTATTAATGAACGTTATAAAGGATAAATAGTGCATTTCGTTAGTGTTATAGCCCCCCCCCCCCCCACCCACCCCAAAAAAAAAAAAAAAAAAAAAAAAATATTTATAAATATCGGTAGCTATAATTGCAAAGTTCATGTAAAAAAAATTTGTAATTGCACATGCTTACAATATGTATTGTGTTGCTTTGTGAATGTGTCCATTTTAGGATATACAAACTAAGTGAACCTAAATTGGACCCATCAGTGTTTAGTGACGGTTATTTATAGCGACAAATGTTGTTTCAGATCGAAGGCGCCCAACCGTACCCCAGGGCGAGCCCCCTCCCCCGTACGCCTTTCACATTGCGACTACATTAGGTAAGTACAAAAATGATGTCCTTTTCCATCTAAGACAAAAGTCCCACCCCACCAGCTCCCCACCACCACCCCGCGGTGACATCCAGTGAGTAAAACCAACAGTTACGGCCTAATGCAAATCTGTGTTTCGGGCAACCAGACCCTACCAAGCGAAACTCCGGGCAACCAGACCCTACCAAGCGAAACTCCGGGCAACCAGACCCTACCGAGCGAAACTCCGGGCAACCAGACCCTACCGAGCGAAACTCCGGGCAACCAGATCCTACCGAGCGAAACTCCGGGCAACCAGACCCTACCGAGCGAAACTCCGGGCAACCAGACCCTACCGAGCGAAACTCCGGGCAACCAGACCCTGCCGAGCGAAACTCCGGCCAACCAGACCCTGCCGAGCGAAACTCCGGCCAACCAGACCCTACCGAGCGAAACTCCGGCCAACCAGACCCTACCGAGCGAAACTCCGGCCAACCAGACCCTACCGAGCGAACTCCGGCCAACCAGACCCTACCGAGCGAAACTCCGGCCAACCAGACCCTACCGAGCGAAACTCCGGCCAACCAGACCCTACCGAGCGAAACTCCGGCCAACCAGACCCTACCGAGCGAAACTCCGGCCAACCAGACCCTACCGAGCGAAACTCCGGCCAACCAGACCCTACCGAGCGAAACTCCGGCCAACCAGACCCTACCGAGCGAAACTCCGACCCTAAAGTTTTTTGCGACGATTGTTTTCCGGGAAATCCGCATTCTTCGAATTTTAAATCGATTGTTGGACAATTTTAGAGGGGCTTGTACGCTGTTTACGCTCCCCTCAAAACCCTCCTATGAATGCAATAATATAACAAACAAAATGCGTGTGAAATACTAGTAGTTATTTATAAGCAACTCTACCATTTAAGATCCACATGATAATGAAAAAACTAACAATTGTATAACAGTAACTTCGCAATTTCCGGTAAGACTGAATGGGATTGGAGTCAAATTATTTGTTTTTTATCTTGATAAATTGCTGAGATTTCCACTTAAAACCTTAAACATGTGGATGATATTTTATATCTGCTTTGTGTTATACACTATCCTACATGAGAGAGAGAGAGTTTCTATTGACAAAGAACAAAATTCACCGTTGTTAAACTAGCAATACACAACCCGAATGTGTATCAAAGTTATTGTTTTGCAGTGAATTTTGATGAAACCATTTTGAGCTGGGTTTTATGTCTAATATTTTTGTCGAGTGTAAATTATGTACTTCTTGTTTTGGGGTTCCGACTTAACCTAGCCATCTGTTATTTACCGATATATACTGAAGTCTGAACCGAAAAAAAACTTTCGCAAAGTTTGAATGTAGATAAATTTTTTACGTTTGAATAGATTTTACTTTAACTTTAAACTTATTTTATTTCCAAAATAAGGTACAAGTACAAATGACATTAATACATATTATACAAAAGACATGTACATTCATTTTGAAAAATAAGGTAGGACCGAAATTTCTGACAACATTATTTGTGGTCTTTCATTGATATTTGACTGAAATCTTCTGTTTGTTGTATAAAAGTAAAAGTAAAGTGTTTGATTATTAACGTGTCACCCCTCGCGATTAAGGGCCAGTCAGTTTTTGACTTATGAGACACCTTTACTGATAAATATCTTTACTCCCGATTCCTATCCTATATGCCGGGCGCTTGGCAGGAAGGCAATCGGTACCCCTTGATTTAATTAGCTGCTGGGTAGGCAACCGGCCATATCAGAACTCGCCCTGTGTAGGACTCGTACCTTCGATCTCCCGCTCCGTAGGCGAACGCCCTAACCACTAGGCCACGGAGACGGTATAAGTGTGTCTCATGACTCTACTGGGTTTAACTGGTCGATTTTGCAAAGTAGAACGATTTTACATTGCATGCATTTATGTGTGTACGTTTATTGCGTAACCATGACAATTTGGTATACATATGTGTACTTTACGAAACTTTCTTCTTTCATGTCTTTGGTTCAGTATATATTCGCCCCAGCACTTCAAAATATCCGTTTAGGACATCAAAACGCTGTTATTGACTTTGTAAACGGATAACGATCATGAACATGCCACGACCGGGTGTCGCCCGTACTCTGAATGTATTATAACTGATTAATTACATTTTAAATTCTTTTGCTCAACCTATTACCATCTTTAACGGATCAACAGATGGGCGTGACCAATTTCTTTAAAATAATAATAACAATAATAACATGAGTAACAATCTCGCTTCTCAGCGCGGCGCAAAAGTCGATACTTCGCACGTAAAATTTACATTGATTTGATAGGGAGCTCAAAATATTATATGCTGTAACTTCCGTATTGTTTTACTCCCAGAAAAGTACAAACGGATTCAAAAATAGAAATCTATGCTCTTTAACATGGTGCCGTTTATTTTATTTTATTTTAAAATGTAGGCGGGGGAATTCGCACTTTTGTAACAACACCCTATTTCCAGTAGAAATCAATAGAACCTCGATAGGAAAAATGGTGCATTTTCAACTTTATCGCATAAAAAAAATAAACTTCCCATTCTCAGAAAAGTACAAACGGATTTGGAAAATTCATTCGTTGCTTGTTCGAGTGGTGTTAATTTTGTTCAAGTATTTAAAATTTTAGGCGGGGGAATTTAGACTTTAATGAGGTACCTATAGTTCAAAATTCATTTCCGCGCCTCAATACGGAAATAAACGAGCGTTGTCGAACGATACCGAGTTGGTTCGTGGAACACACTGCCGTTCTAGCAGTATAATTATGTTCCCCGCGGCGTTAATTGGGGGTAATACACAGATTATAATCTTGGCATGATACGGATTATCATAGACTTTATAATCTGCAGTTTAGCTTATTATAGAAAATGAAATCCAGAATGAAATTAAGATGTATTTGTATATGTAACAATGCATTACATTTATTTTGATATAGATATTTCAAAGTATGCAACTATGCATGTTAATTTATAGCAGAAGACATACTTTCAATTATAGTTTAATTAAAAGTAAGAAATAATGCCTAAATATTTTGATCCAAACATAAGTTCTTGAAATGCAAAACGTCAACATAATGCCCGAAATTATTGAAAGAAACAAAGGAAAAATATACTTGTTTACTAGGCTTAACATTAATTCCATACTTCAATTAGGACAAAACAAGCTAGAATAACTGAAAATAATGTAACTATTAAAATTTATAACTTTAAATGATTTAACTTTGTTTGAAGTTTCTATATTAATATATTATATAATATATAAAATGAAAATGGGATCATACAGGCACTATATTGGTCGGTGGTATAATCAGCTGATAACGATCATGGGTGCTGTCCTAGGTAATTGTTTTAAAATTATATTGTTGGGTCCTAAGTGCCTCAGTGTGGATCAATTGGATCCAGCTGTAAATTATCACTTTATGTAGAGAACTAGCTGCAATGCATTCTTTGTGATATTACTGTTTTATATCTCAACTATTGTTGCTGTTATTGTTTTCATCTTTTCTTCTTCTTCTTCTTATGATGATGATGATGATGATGATACAGATGATGATTATGATTAAAATTTATTATTATCATTACTATTAGTAGTAGTAGTGTTAGTGGTAGTGGTAGAGGTTGTTGTAGTAGTAGTAGTAGTAGTAGTAGTAGTAGTAGTAGTAGTAGTAGTAGTAGTAGTAGTAGTAGTAGTAGTAGTGGTAGTGGTAATGGTTGTTGTTGTTGTTGTAGTTTGTTGTTAATATTAAATATTATGGATTAATTGTTAACCTCAATATTTTCCAACAGAGAATAAAACTGGAAATAAAAACTGAAGTGTGTCGCTTTATCTCTTGCATACTGATATACTCTTGCAAAAACACTGCGCCAACGGGACAGCCAGATTAAATTGTTGAGGGTATGAAAGCGTAAATTTATTACCGATTGAATCTTAGATAAGGCAGTATCGATCATCAAATAAAATCGATAGCAGCCGAATATCTTCGTAAGATTTCCGATTAGTACCGAACAGCTGACTTTCTATCGGGAAGTACTATTGATTTTATCAGCTTGATTGTCTGGCTTAAGAAGAAAAGCGAGATTACTCATTATGAATAATAATAATAATATTATTATTATTATTATTATTATTATGATTATTATTATTATTTTATTATTATTATACTGCATACTAAGGCACGTCATATCTGGTCTTTCAGCAGACGACATGTCACACGCAAGCGCCCCTCCATATCCTGACGCTCCTCCCCCGTACTCGGGCTACAGCCAGGGGGGACAGGCCTACCCCCCGCCCCAGGGAGGCTATCCATCCCCGCAGGGCCCCTACCCCCACCCGTACAGCAACCAGCCCCAGGGGTACGGGCAGTATCCACAGGCCCAGGGCTATCCGTATGGCTACGGCCAGCAGTTGGTCGTGATGGCTCAACCCCAAGTGTAAGTATAATTTGATTTTAATGATAATATTTACGGTTACGGTAATGAACTTAATTTTGGTTATCTACTTTTCTTGGTTATGTAGATTTACCGTTTCGTCTAGCACCAACACCGCTTACTTACAAGACTTGTATACTTACACAGTTGTTGCTTATGACCATTCCCAATCCACTCATATCATCCAACCTCCCTTGACATTGACCGAATTTGGGCTTAGAAAACTCAAATGGGATGTCCAGCACCAACCGGGGGCATCGGTGTTTATCAAACAGAGTCTTGTTTTCCAATGTTTTGCATGTTGGCTAGGCAGTCACAGAAACTCTAATCTCAAAGCTGACCATGTGTGTATTTGCAGGGTACAGCAGCCGCAGCATTCCCGGGACAAAAACCGCAACAACGAGTGCCTTCTGCTGGGCCTTCTAGCCTGTCTCTGCTGCTGCTGCATCATGGACTAGTAGGGGGCGGGGCATAGGGAGGGGGTCGAGCATAGCGGAGGGGACGGGGTCAGAATTATCCCCATCCCCGCCGCCACGACTGCTCAATGACTGTGATATCAAAACTTAACATTGTATTGATGATTTATTCAGCGCTTAATTTTGAGACCTGACTTTTATTCAAATGTCGTATCGTGTTCTCACACAATGACCTGATTCAGTGTGCAAGGACAAACGTATGAGGGGAATTAATGAACTGCGTCCCGGATTTCCAGTCTTGTTGATCTGCATGTCTGCACGGCGTACAACCGCGAGCTAGGGTCGCATTTATAAACCTGTGTCATAGCAGCAACGGATTCACCGTAATAAACAGCTTTTTGTTTTATTTTTGTGAATCACTAGTGTAGTTCGTCACTGGGGACCATTACGGATCATTCTGCATTACCGTGGTTACTATAGTTACTAACTCCAGAACTGGACTGCTGATAGACTGTGACAATCGATGAGCGCGCTTCAAGTAAAAATCATGAACCAATGAATGTGAAGAAATCAACGTATATCGTGTGTCTTCCATTCACGTCCACTCATCGGAACTGATTTATTTGAATAGATTAGATTCTACATAATAATATACATTTTTACATATGTTGAAATGGCGCCCCAAATCCAAATGAAGCTGTTTTATGTTTGAAGTAATTTTGTGTATTGCACATTCCGTTAGTTCGGCCTCTGAACGATCTATTTACGACACTTCAGTGTAATCTCATAGCTGGCCTATGAGTTCAAAAGAAAACGCATCCAGCTCTCTTTAAGTCGGTATGTTTGCAATGCATATGCACTAGGCAAAAGTTATAACCCACCACGGACTAAAAGTGCTGTAACTTTTAATTACGTATTTCAGCTGTGCCATGGTAAACACAAAATTATATCGTATTTTTTTCCAATATTTTGGTGTGACCACATGCATGTTTAACTCGTATAATCATAGCTGACATAATCCGTCAATTCAATTCTTAAAAATTAAGAATATAAAATAATTTCCATTTTGTTGCGTTATAAATAAAGAAAAAACAAGAAGTTCCGCTTGGTGCGTTATAAATAAAGAAAACACTACAACTTTCGTTTGGTGCGTTATAAATAAATAAAACACTACAATTTCCATTTGGTGCGTTATAAATAAAGAAAACACTACAACTTGCATTTGGTGCGTTATAAATAAATAGAACACTGCAATTTCCATTTGGTGCGATATATATATAAAGAAAACATTACGATTTCCATTGGGTGCGTTATACATAAAGAAAACACTATAATTTCCATTTTGGTGCGTTATAAATAAAGAAAACACTACAACTTTCATTTGGTGCGTTATAAATAAAGAAAACACTACAATTTCCATTTGGTGCGTTAAAAATAAAGAAAACACTACGATTTCCATTTGGTGCGTTCTAAATAAAGAAAACACTACAACTTTCATTTGGTGCGTTATAAATAAAGAAAACACTACAATTTCCATTTGGTGCGTTAAAAATAAAGAAAACACTACGATTTCCATTTGGTGCGTTATAACGTTTGTTGAGTGTAGGTTTACCAATACATATCTACGATGCCATGATCTTCCATTGAAATGTGATTTTGTATTATTTTTTCTTCATTTATGCTTGCTTAATGTGACGCTTTTATTAGTACGTACATGTATATATACATTTTAGCAGACTTTTGATAAGTATGTATTTTATATATAGCGTTGTGTTTCTTGCACATGCATTTTAATACCCCGGTTCACCGTCACATTGAGTATTAAATTCTGGTATTTGAGTGAGTCGTTTGTAGAAGCGTCAAACACTTCGTGGTTATACTGTAAACAAAGTACCGTGAGTGTTTATAATGTGTGTGTGGAAATTGTATTAAACTTTTAATTTAACGTTTTAAACTTTTAACGTTTAAACTTTATTCACCTCGTCCATAGGTATATGCAGGTCGATGTCATTCTGCTCCATTACTTACAATATTTAGTCGTTATTTTACAGAATATATATGTGTTAGTATATACTGTTATTATTATTATTAACCATCGAAGGAATAAACAGAAACAAATGTTTGGACTGTCGACAAATATGTACTTACAAATCGGAGATAAGTAACATGACTACGGTATTGGATAGTTAAAAGAAAAACAAAAATAAGAATGTCCCATGCTAAGCGAAAACAATTCTTGAGTGTGTGGAATGATTATCCAGTGTGCCGGGATTCTCTCCCATATGGCTATTGTCCCCAGAAGACTTGTTAGTTGAGTTACGGGGGATAGTGCACGATACAGAAGACACCCCGTTCCAGAGGCGACCCTGGGTCGTTAGTGCCCTGTCGGAAGCACCTAGTCAACAGCCTCGTGCGAAAGACTAGTAAGGATGTAGGGAGGGTGGCTTAATGCTGTGTCCTCTGGGATATGAAGCCAGTTAGTTACCATTGTCTTTACCAGGAATCCGCAAAGCACCACAAGTTCTTTAGCTGCTTTATCATATAACGAGTAGCCATTAAGTTTCTGTTTCAACGCCTGTTTTTGAGGGTTGAATATCACATGGAACACGCACCTTGCTCCTAGTTACTGCGGTTTTACTTTCAGAGACACGCTGAAATAAGTTAAAAAAGACCATCAGTTGAAGCATTTATTCTAAAGATTTTAAGACATAGCGTCAAAAATTATTATAGTAATTTACATCTCAGATTATTGTCATGCAATACAGGAATATGTCATAGTACATAAATTACATTGTATATATTATGCGTAAAACCCAGTTTAAACAGCTTTGTTGTATAAAAATCGCGACAATCATGGGCATTGACGTTGATAAACTTTCATTAGTATGCAAGAGCTTCAACACGTCTGTTTTCTAACAAAACTGACACTACTTTTTTAACGGAACAATTTACTGCAATTGCAAACTACTGCATAATGAAATGCCACATTGGAATCAAATTGCGCAAGGCTGGATAAAAAGATACCACTGTTATGTACTCTAATTTATCCTCGCAAAATGCTTCTTTAGTTAATATAGGATACCAAAGTCATCTACAAACTGTACCAGTCTCACCCAGTTCGTAATTTAAGTTTAAAAAAAACCTGTAGCCTATCAAGATTGTTTTCTTGGCGCGAGGGAGAAAGCAGTACTAGTAGCCCTTCAGTATGGGCACATCTGAATAAAGAAAAAAAAAGAAGTAATATCTGCGTTGATCAATATTTATAGTTTTCAGCGTATGTTCAGCCGGTGATATTCAGTCCATGATTGTATAGATACCGGTACACTCCGAATGTCATATGGGATATTGGCCATTCTAGAAACATGCCCCAGCACCCAAAAGCATTCAGACACGTCCCCTAGGTAGCCATGCAGGACGAACTTGTAACAAAACTACTGACCATTCCAAATTCGTCGTAGTTATGCACCTATCAATATCATCCCCCAGGGGAGGGGGGAGGGGAGCGGCGGCAATCCCACGCGAATTTGACTAATTGTATTTTTGGGGATCTAATTCCCCACCCTAGAGCCAAACATTTCATCTAAATCCCCTCAATGGGGGATGCTTAATTGGTGTATCAAATGGCCCGGGATCCAATATTATCGGGATCTAAACTCCGAACAGTCTATTTCCCGGGACCCGGAATCATTCGGCGTGTCAAATTCCCGCCTGTCGGGAATTGCTATCAGTCTAAAGTCCCGTATATGCCCGCCGCTCCCCCCGTGGGAAAAAATATTGATAGGTGCATTACCGACAGTACAAAATATTAATGACGGAATTTCTCCAGCCACCTAGTTTCAAATACATTTGCAGCATATACCATACCGCGGTCTTTTGCTATGAAACACATATATTGTAACAAAAACCGACTCTTCCACGATTCTGCCCTAGCCAGCTGGAAATAACGTAACCTTATGAAATAATGTTGATATAGGACTTATTCGTATTCAGGTAATGGCATCAACAACATTGTTTCTGGAATTAGGAGCAGATAAAAAACAGTAAGATAGCGTCTTCCGGACAGCCCTGATTCATGATGACATTGTCTTAAACACGAATCTATAGAAACAATTATACATAACTCATTGCTGATTTATGATGACATTGTCTTAAACACGAATCTATAGACACAATTATACATAACTCATTGCTGATTCATGATGACATTGTCTTAAACACGAATCTATAGATACAATTATACATAACTCATTGCTGATTCATGATGACATTGTCTTAAACACGAATCTATAGATACAATTATACATAACTCATTGCTGATTCATGATGACATTGTCTTAAACACGAATCTATAGATACAATTATACATAACTCATTGCTGATTCATGATGACATTGTCTTAAACACGAATCTATAGATACAATTATATATAACTCATTGCTGATTCATGATGACATTGTCTTAAACACGAATCTATAGATACAATTATACATAACTCATTGAAGCGAATGACATTTTGTTTACTTTTTTCCTGATGTACTATGTACATTTTTTCCATTAAATAACTTGGCGTTCTTGAATCTAAATTGTCCCACTTTTCATAACTCCATAGTCTGCGAGACACAGTGTGATGTGTAACCTCTTTTCTTTTGGTTTGTTCAGCAACGAAACAAGCGTCTGCAAAACCCAGATTTTGGGAAGATGCAGAAATATGAAAAATTAGAGAAAATTGGCGAAGGTTTGTCGTTTTTTTTAGGATGTATGGTTATATGATAGTCACTTATCATGTTTAAGTGTACGTGATAAGATGTTGTTAATTGTGTTAAGCTTACAGTTAAAATTAGCATATGAACATGGTGAATGGGTTACATTGCACTATACGTGTAAAGCCTATTTTAATAATATGTTATTGTACATTAAATAAAATGTTGTTTTGATTTAAACAATCTACATTTACGCAAGTAAAGTCTTTTCAGATAGACCATTCAAATTTCCAAACAAGTATTTAATTGAGTTTTTCCTTTGTATGTCACTTGCAAAGGAGACCAATGTCAACTGTGTTTGTGGATTCAATGAGATGATGATGATACAAGATTTTTATGAGGATGACAATATGGCCCATGAAGTGGCAGACAATAGTAACATGTACATAAATATAAAATTAAAAAAAAAAGTACACAACACACACAAACATATTTTCTGCATACATTAATATCAAACTGCACAGACAGAACAACACACTTTTTTGTCCGAAAGTAATCAAACCAGTCAGTTTAATAACACCACTTACTACAACAACCTGCTGATTCATTACAGCCAATGACACAAGCATTAGAAATTCTACACAACTTAATGATATTCATATATAAGTATATACACATGACAAGCAGTAATAAAGCTAGTGGTTTGACCTAGTGGTTAGGGCGTTCCCCTATGGAGCGGGAGGTCAAATGTTCAAGTCTCGCTCAGGGCTTTTTCTGAAATGGCTGGTTGCCTACCCAGCAGCTAGTTAAATCGAAGGGTACCAATTGCCTTCCTGCCAATCGCCCGGTATATAGGTTAGGAATCGGGAGTAAAGATGTTTGAAATTCATGTTTCAGGGACCTATGGTACAGTGTTCAAGGCAAAGAACAGAGAGAGCCAGGAGATAGTGGCTCTCAAGAGGGTGCGATTGGACGATGATGATGAGGTGGAATAGCTGTTTGCATTAATTTTTGTAAAATGCAGTTATTTTTTTTCATTTTCACAGCCATGAGTCCTAGGACTCGCTGGACTAAAAATCTATGAGTCCCAAAGTTAAATGTGAGAGTTCAAAAATTTTCATTAACTCAAATGGGAATATAACCAGTCAGTTAATGAGACGAGTTAGACAATAATGTATTAACTTTCTATTATATATATATCGGTAACACAAGTAATTTTAACGTAGTGTTTTCAAGAAGCATGTCTAGCTAGAGTATACTGTTGAAAGTTTGTGAATTGTGCATTTTTTACCCTACCATTGCACCTTTTAGTGACCGTACGCAAAGTGCAGTATGTGCTATTAAATTTTGTAGTGTCATTGTATATGCTCACCAACTAAACAAATTCTCCCAACCTTTATTCTTTTTTTTTTTTAAATTTTCGGACGAATTTCGGTAGAACCTGCTCAGAATTAACTTAAGGTGTATTGCGTTTAGTCGTAAGTCATTTTTCTTTTCGGACCCATGTTGCAGACAAACTTTAAAAAAACTTTCCCAAAAAATGAAATATTTTACCTTCACAACGTTATGTTTAGAAACGTCACGACTAATGCCATTGGTTATTCGCAAATCGATTATCCAGTGAGAATGGCCGTATCGAAAATAAACAGTGCGATGGCAAATTGTACCCTCTATTATGACAGTACTTGTACACAAAATGCTTCGAAACTACCAGACAGGACTCGCTACTTTCAAAATGCATGCGTCCCGCGAACCCACATAAACTGAAACTATGCGTCTACGGCAATATTACTGCGTCTTGGACGCAGGACGCAGAGGTAAAAAAATCACTGAAAATTAAAAAAAAAATCAAAACAAAAACAAAAAACGTAAAAAAGTAATGTTGCTTATTTGATGATCGTTTTTATTTTGTGTAAAATTTACGCAAGTTGTTTTCACTATATCAAAGTTACATCTATGCATTATTTCGACATTATTTACACAATACTAATACTTTTACCATAAATACGGTATGTTCAGTTCTTTATTTCATTATTTCGATTTTCAGTGGTTATGTCATGTTAATTACAGGCAAGTTTATGATGGTTATAAGTCGCAGTGGTGTAGTGGTGTTCGACTTTTAATCTGTGGGGCGCAAGTTCGATCCCTACTCAGGAGCTTTTACATGATCTTTCTCGAAAGACACCTAGTACTGGTGAGACCCAGGGAATGGACTTAGAAGTGATTCAGTAAACCTCTGGCTTTCGGCACAATTGAGCTGAAATAGATACGTTTACAATTAAGTTAATGGCAGTAAAAGCAGTTCGCGCACCATCTTATATTTCACTAATTCAGATGCAGCAGTTGGTCTGTGTGTATTTGCAGGGTGTTCCCAGTTCAGCTCTGAGAGAAATCTGTCTCCTGAAGGAACTCAAGCACAGAAATATTGTCAGGTATGGCCTCATGTGAATGAAACATTTCATTAATGTGCTGGTCTAAAATGTTAGTAATTGTCATTTGTCCATCAAAAATGTACATGACCCGAGGTGACAGGGATGATTTGGAACTGTTGCTCAGTGACTGGGAAACCCATGCGAAATGCAATATTTGCGCATATAATTGACAACAATCGCATAGAAATGTTCATCGATGATATTTTACGTTGCACCGACATTTTCGAGTCCGAATCGAAAAAATGCTGCATTACAATAATACAAATTCTCGGTCTGCTTTGCAGTTTTGTCACTATGCGATGAGATGTTATCTGAACATAAATCATATTTCCAGATAAAAACATAGACATTTCAACTTCATGGTTGCTTTCATACACTTAAAAGTGTTTTGTTTGACATTCACAAAATGTAATTGTTGTAAATCCCATGAAAATCATAGAAAATCCTCTAGATTTTTTTTAAATCCCATAGATTTTTGTGGAGATGAGAAATTATCTCATGGAAAAATCCTTTCCCAGTCACTGGTTGCTGAAGGTCAATAGTGTCTTGTTTTGCTGCAAATACAGCTTGCCACAGTAACATAATGTTGTGTAATTTGCGTGCATCATTCTTGCACATGAAAAAGTTTGTTGGACCAGACTGCAGTCAAAAATGTATCACGCCTCAATAAAAATATATAATTTTAAGAAAAGCAGTCCAAAATATAGGTGAATTATTTATACAGAGAGTTGGGTAAGGGTAATAACAAGGAATTTTATGTGGAACATAAAACACCAATGTCATTTTCATTGCCAGTATTCATCAGAAGTGCACAGTCTTCTCTGCATTTCAGACTGCATGATGTGCTGCACAGCGACAAGAAGCTTACCCTGGTGTTCGAGTACTGTGACCAGGACTTGAAAAAGTACTTTGACAGCTGTAATGGAGAGATAGACCAGGACACTGTAAAGGTAGGAAGTGAAGTACTTTGACATCTGTAATGGTAGACACTGATGTACTTTGACAGCTGTAACAGAGAGATAGACCAGGATACTGTGAAGGTAGGCACTGAAGTACTTTGACAGCTGTAATGGTAGACACTGAAGTACTTTGACAGCTGTAATGGAGAGATAGACCAGGACACTGTTAAGGTAGACACTAAAGTACTTGGACAGCTGTAATGGAGAGATAGACCAGGAAACTGTGAAGGTAGGCACTGAAGTTCTTTGACAGCTGTAATGGTAGACACTGAAGTACTTTGACAGCTGTAACGGAGAGATAGACCAGGGCCCGTATTCACCAACCCATTCTTAGACTTGAGAATGAAGAATAGACTTAGACTCAAGATTTAATATATGTGAGTTTGAAAATATACAGGGTACAAATGTTGCGTAAGTCATTTATAAATCATTTTAAATAAAGATTTCTAAAATAATAATTGGTGAATACCGAGTAAAATTCAAAATAACATCCTTTTTCTAAACAAAAATGTTTCAAGAATATTCTTTATTTTTAAGTCTTAAGTCTAAGAATTTGTTGGTGAATACGGTCCCAGGACTCTGTTACGGTAGACACTGAAGTACTTTGACAGCTGTAATGGAGAGATAGACCAGGGCATTGTTAAGGTAGGCACTGAAGTACTTTGACAGCTGTAATGGAGAGATAGACCAGGATACTGGGAAGGTAGACACTGAAGTACTTTGACAGCTGTAACGGAGAGATAGACCAGGACACTGTTACGGTAGACACTGAAGTACTTTGACAGCTGTAATGGAGAGATAGACCAGGGCATTGTTAAGGTAGACACTGGAGTACTTTGACAGCTGTAATGGAGAGATAGACCAGGACACTGTTAAGGTAGGCACTGAAGTACTTTCACACTGTAATGGAGAGATAGACCAGGATACTGGGAAGGTAGACACTGAAGTGCTTTGACAGCTGTAACAGAGAGATAGACCAGGATACTGTGAAGGTAGGCACTGAAGTACTTTGACAGCTGTAATGGAGAGATAGACCAGGAAACTGTTAAGGTAGGCACTGAAGTACTTTGACAGCTGTAATGGAGAGATAGACCAGGATACTGTGAAGGTAGGCACTGAAGTACTTTGACAGCTGTAATGATAGACTCTAAAGTTCTTTGACAGCTGTAACAGAGAGATAGACCAGGACACTGTAGGTAGGCGCTGAAGTACTTTGACAGCTGTAATGGAGAGATAGACCAGGATACTGTGAAGGTAGGCACTGAAGTACTTTGACAGTTGTAATGGAGAAATAGACCAGGATACTGTGAAGGTTGGCACTGAAATACTTTGACAGCTGTAACGGAGAGATATACCAGGATACTGTGAAGGTAGACACTGAAGTACTTTGACAGCTGTAATGGAGAGATAGACCAGGACACTATTAAGGTAGGCACTGAAGTACTTTTACAGCAGTAATGGAGAGATAGACCAGGACACTGTAAAGGTAGTCACTGCAGTACTTTGACAGCTGTAATGGTAGACACTGAAGTACTTTGACAGCTGTAACAGAGAGATAGACCAGGACACTGTAGGTAGGCGCTCAAGTACTTTGACAGTTGTAAAAGAGAGATAGACCAGGACACTGTAAAGGTAGACACTGAAGAACTTTGACAGCTGTAATGGAGAGATAGACTAGGACACTGTAATGGTAGACACTGAAGTACTCTG
This sequence comes from Congeria kusceri, assembly GCA_027627225.1. Taxonomy (NCBI): domain Eukaryota; kingdom Metazoa; phylum Mollusca; class Bivalvia; order Myida; family Dreissenidae; genus Congeria; species Congeria kusceri. Next base: position 599,852 of record CM051038.1, on the reverse strand, counting down.
ACAGCTGTAATGGTAGGCATTGAAGTACTTTGATAGCTGTAATGGTAGACACTGAAGTACTCTGACAGCTGTAATGGTAGGCATTGAAGTACTCTGACAGCTGTAATGGTAGGCATTGAAGTACTTTTGACAGTTGTAATGGTAGACACTGAAGTACTCTGACAGCTGTAATGGTAGACACTGAAGCACTTTGATAGCTGTAATGGTAGACACTGAAGTACTCTGACAGCTGTAATGGTGGGCACTGAAGTACTCTGACAGCTGTAATGGTAGACACTGAAGTACTTTGACAGCTGTAATGGTAGACTCTGAAGTACTCTGACAGCTGTAATGGTAGGCATTGAAGTACTTTTGACAGCTGTAATGGTAGACACTGAAGTACTCTGACAGCTGTAATGGTAGACACTGAAGTACTCTGACAGCTGTAATGGTAGACACTGAAGTACTCTGACAGCTGTAATGGTAGACACTGAAGCACTCTGACAGCTGTAATGTTAGACACTGAAGTACTCTGACAGCTGTAATGGTAAACACTGAAGCACTTTGACAGCTGTAATGGTAGACACTGAAGTACTCTGACAGCTGTAATGGTAGACACTGAAGCACTTTGACAGCTGTAATGGTAGGCATTGAAGTACTTTTGACAGCTGTAATGGTAGACACTGAAGTACTCTGAGAGCTGTAATGGTAGACACTGAATTACTCTGACAGCTGTAATGGTATACACTGAAGTACTTTGACAGCTGTAATGGTAGACACTGAAGCACTTTGACAGCTGTAATGGTAGACACTGAAGTACTCTGACAGCTGTAATGGTAGGCATTGAAGTACTTTTGACAGCTGTAATGGTAGACACTGAAGTACTCTGACAGCTGTAATGGTAGACACTGAAGTACTTTGACAGCTGTTATGGTAGACACTGAAGTACTCTGACAGCAGTAATGGTAGGCACTGAAGCACTTTGATAGCTGTAATGGTTGACACTGAAGTTCTTTGACAGTTGTAATGGCTGACATTGAATTACCTTGACAGCTGTAATGGTAGACACTGAAGTACTTTGACAGCTGTAACGGTAGACACTGAATTAAAGTCTAAAAATGAGCAGATGAATATGGGCCGAGGACACTGTAATGGTAGACTGCGAACGGCTTTTCTCACCTTTTGGGGATGTGGACCTTTGCTCTCATTTTGGGGAAAAAAAGCGTTATTTTTTGGCATTTTGGGGAAAATTTTTCGTAGCAGGGTGATGAAAAATCCTGGGGTAATATCAGATTTAGGGGAAAACTGCATGATTTGAAAGAATTTTCTGAGGGGATGACGCCTTATAACGGCCCCTACTATAGAAGGAAAGAAAGCCCTGTACTTTGACAGTTGAAACCTTAACCAGACAGTAGGTTATCATGTTCTCATCCCATTTCAGTCGTTCATATACCAGTTGCTACATGGCCTTGCCTTAACCAGACAGTAGTTTATCATGTTTTCATCCCATTTCAGTCGTTCATGTACCAGTTGCTACATGGCCTTGCCTTAACCAGACAGTAGGTTATCATGTTCTCATCCCATTTCAGTCGTTCGTGTACCAGTTTCTACATGGCCTGCCTTAACCGGACAGTAGGTGATTATGTTGTCATCCCATTTCAGTCGTTCATGTACCAGCTGCTACATGGCCTTGCCTTAACCAGACAGTAGGTTATTATGTTCTCATCCCATTTCAGTCGTTCATGTACCAGTTGCTGCGTGGTCTTGCCTTAACCAGACAGTCGGTTATTATTTTCTCATCCCATTTCAGTCGTTCATGTACCAGTTGCTACATGGCCTTGCCTTAACCAGACAGTAGGTTATTATGTTCTCATCCCATTTCAGTCATTTATGTACCAGTTGCTACGCGGGCTTGCCTTAACCAGACAGTAGGTTATCATGTTGTCATCCCATTTCAGTCGTTCATGTACCAGTTGCTACTTGGCCTTGCCTTAACCTGACAGTAGGTTATTATGTTCTCATCCCATTTCAGTTGTTCATGTACCAGTTGCTATGCGGGCTTGCAATAACCAGACAGTAGGTTATCATGTTCTCATCCCATTTCAGTCGTTCATGTACCAGTTGCTACGCGGCTTTGCCTTAACCAGACAGTAGGTGATTATGTTGCCATCCCATTTCAGTCGTTCATGTACCAGTTGCTGCGTGGTCTTGCCTTAACCAGACAGTCGGTTATTATTTTATCATCCCATTTCAGTCGTTCATGTACCAGTTGCTACATGGCCTTGCCTTAACAAGACAGTAGGTTATTAGGTTCTCATCCCATTTCAGTCGTTCATGTACCAGTTGCTACGCGGGCTTGCCTTAACCAGACAGTAGGTTATAATGTTCTCATCCCATTTCAGTCGTTCATGTACCAGTTGCTGCGTGGTCTTGCCTTAACCAGACAGTCGGTTATTATTTTATCATCCCATTTCAGTCGTTCATGTACCAGTTGCTACATGGCCTTGCCTTAACAAGACAGTAGGTTATAATGTTCTCATCCCATTTCAGTCGTTCATGTACCAGTTGCTGCGTGGTCTTGCCTTAACCAGACAGTAGGTTATAATGTTCTCATCCCATTTCAGTCGTTCATGTACCAGTTGCTACATGGCCTTGCCTTAACAAGACAGTAGGTTATTATGTTCTCATCCCATTTCAGTCGTTCATGTACCAGTTGCTACGCGGGCTTGCCTTAACAAGACAGTAGGTTATTATGTTCTCATCCCATTTCAGTCGTTCATGTACCAGTTGCTACATGGCCTTGCCTTAACAAGACAGTAGGTTATTAGGTTCTCATCCCATTTCAGTCGTTCATGTACCAGTTGCTACGCGGGCTTGCCTTAACCAGACAGTAGGTTATAATGTTCTCATCCCATTTCAGTCGTTCATGTACCTGTTGCTACGTAGTCTTGCCTTAACCAGACAGTAGGTTATCATGTTCTCATCCCATTTCAGTCGTTCATGTTCCAGTTGCTACGTGGTCTTGCCTTCTGTCATGTGAACAACGTCCTCCACCGAGACCTGAAACCACAGAATCTTCTCATCAACAAGGTAACGACCCAGTAGCACACCATCTGCTCAGCCTGTAAAACAGACTTATTTATTGTAGTAGGATTTGGATGTTATTATTTTCGACACAATCGTTATTGGAAAATTTTCTGTTGAAATGTACTTTAAGTCTATAAAGGCCTAGTTTAAACCCCCCTCCCCCCCAATCCTGGGGTATTGTACCCCTGTGTACTGGCACCCTGCTGTTGTCACAGCGTGGACACGGTGTCGCGACCCTTATCACCTGAGATCAATACGCTGCTGCGATTGAAACAGTGCACTCAGCCTTTGCGCAGTCAGATGAGAGAAATGATTCCAGATAATGATAAGAGATGTTATGGTTGACCAATACACAGAGTGGAATGCCCCACAGAGAGGCCAGACTTTCCTTAAACTAGGCCTTTAAGCCATTTAAATCTCAAGAGAATCTACAGAAGTGATACATTATACAGAAGTGATACATTATACAGAAGTGATACATTATACAGAAGTGATACATTATACAGAAGTGATACATTATACAGAAGTGATACATTATACAGAAGTGATACATTATACAGAAGTGATACATTATACAGAAGTGATTCATTATACAGAAGTGATACATTATACAGAAGTGATACATTATACAGAAGTGATACATTATACATCCACCATAGATAATTTTGTGTCTGATTATATATTTGTGATTTAAGTCACTTCAATTGTTATATTGATATGGTAATTTTCTGATTATTGTGTATGGATTGTACATGTATCTTTCCACCATATGTTCACAGAATGGGGAATTGAAGTTGGCAGACTTTGGGTTGGCACGGGCTTTCGGGATACCAGTGCGATTCTACTCTGCGGAGGTAGGGAGAACTTGAGGACATTCCCGGGGCCTCTATTATCGAGAATAAAAATAGTTTATATAGTAGATATTTGTTGGTTTCATTAGAATATGGATTTTAATTCATAAGTGATAATATTTTTTTTTATGATCACGAGTGAATCAAAAATCGATATTCTACCGAAACCTACACATTTTCTTGTTATTTTATGGTATTTTCTGATTTCCTGATAAAAAAGTAGTTTCATTATCAAAATGGTAATTTTGTTTTATAACAGTGAAAATTACCAATTTTATTTCATTAATATTTCCCTATAAGCCACCGGAAAGCATAAAATAAAACAGTTATATTAGAAGAAAGTTCAACAATCTTGTGAGGCAATAATAGAAGAACATTCCATTTACTACAAAACCTGTTCATGTTCCAGTTTCTAGGTTGTGTTCCATTTGCTCTACATGGATATCCCATGTGCCATGGGTCCATTCATGCCGTATTATGTTTAGATTAGCATATATTTTTTAAATGGTTTAACACTTAAAGATGGAAAAAAAAATATAAATGGGATTGTTTAACATGTGCCTATAACAACACAATAAAATATTCTTTGTTAAGATTACCTAAGTATGATTCTTACATATTTTTTGTAGTTTAATACTATTTTATTGCATTAAAATATGAACATACATTTCACAACATTAGCATGCATACATTGGACAAAAATGAGTGTATATTCAATATAGGTTTGACCAGCAAAACGATTGGGTCACACGTTTTTAAAATAATTCTTACAATTCGTGCGTGCAGAACTAGACTGTGTGCTTCAGCTAGCATTGATCTGTAAGATCGCCCCTCTATGTGCAGGTGGTGACCCTGTGGTACCGACCACCTGACGTGTTGTTCGGGGCCAAGATGTACTCCACCTCCATTGACATGTGGTCTGCGGGCTGCATATTTGCAGGTAGGTAGCCTCCCCCTCTATGTATAGGTGGTGACCCTGTGGTACCGACCCCCAGACGTGCTGTTCGGGGCCAAGATGTACTCCACCTCCATTGACATGTGGTCTGCGGGCTGCATATTTGCAGGTAGGTAGCCTCCCCCTCTATGTGCAGGTGGTGACCCTGTGGTACCGGCCACCAGACGTGCTGTTCGGGGCCAAGATGTACTCCACCTCCATTGACATGTGGTCTGCGGGCTGCATATTTGCAGGTAGGTAGCCTCCCCCTCTATGTGCAGGTGGTCACCCTGTGGTACCGGCCACCAGACGTGCTGTTCAGGGCCAAGATGTACTCCACCTCCATTGACATGTGGTCTGCGGGCTGCATATTTGCAGGTAGGTAGCCTCCCCCTCTATGTGCAGGTGGTCACCCTGTGGTACCGGCCACCAGACATGCTGTTCGGGGCCAAGATGTACTCCACCTCCATTGATATGTGGTCTGCGGGCTGCATATTTGCAGGTAGGTAGCCACCCCCTCTATGTGCAGGTGGTGACCCTGTGGTACCGACCCCCAGACGTGCTGTTCGGGGTCAAGATGTACTCCACCTCCATTGACATGTGGTCTGCGGGCTGCATATTTGCAGGTAGGTAGTCTCCCCCTCTATGTCCAGAAGGTGACCCTGTGGTACCGACCACCAGACGTGCTGTTCGGGGCCAAGATGTACTCCACCTCCATTGACATGTGGTCTGCGGGCTGCATATTTGCAGGTAGGTAGCCTCCCCCTCTATGTACAGAAGGTGAGCCTGTGGTACGGGCCACCAGAGATGCTGTTCATGGCCAAGATGTACTCCACCTCCATTGACATGTGATCTGCGGGCTGCATATTTGCAGGTAGGTAGCCTACCCCTCTATGTACAGGTGGTGACCCTGTGGTACTGGCCACCAGACGTGCTGTTCGGGGCCAAGATGTACGCCACCTTCATTGACATTTGGTCTGCGGGCTGCATATTTGCAGGGAGGTAGCCTCCCCCTCTATGTACAGAAGGTGACCCTGTGGTACCGGCCACCAGACATGCTGTTCGGGGCCAAGATGTACTCCACCTCCATTGACATGTGGTCTGCGGGCTGCATATTTGCAGGTAGGTAGCCTCCCCCTCTATGTGCAGGTGGTCACCCTGTGGAACTAACCATCAGACGTGCTGTTCGGGGCCAAGATGTACTCCACCTCCATTGACATGTGGTCTGTGGGCTGCATATTTGTAGGTAGGGATACAGGCTAATAAGACCTGGGTGATCAGAACTGACTCTGCCATTCACCAAATTAGCTAATGGCTAAAGTTTAAAAAATTTGGCTGAAGAAATTCCCATTTGGCTACATGAGACTTGTGTTTGCCTTTAATTCAAGTGGACTTGTGTTTGCCTTTTATTCCAATGGACTTGTGTTTGCCTTTTATTCAAGTGGACTTGTGTTTGCCTTTTATTCAAGCGGACTTGTGTTTGCCTTTAATTCAAGTGGACTTGTGTTTGCCTTTTATTCAAGTGGACTTGTGTTTGCCTTTTATTCAAGTGGACTTGTGTTTGCCTTTAATTTCAAGTGGACTTGTGTTTGCCTTTTATTCAAGCGGACTTGTGTTTGCCTTTTATTCAAGCGGACTTGTGTTTGCCTTTAATTCAAGTGGACTTGTGTTTGCCTTTTATTCAAGTGGACTTGTGTTTGCCTTTTATTCAAGTGGACCTGTGTTTGCCTTTTATTCCAATGGACTTGTGTTTGCCTTTTATTCCAATGGACTTGTGTTTGCCTTTTATTCAAGCGGACTTGTGTTTGCCTTTAATTCAAGTGGACTTGTGTTTGCCTGTTATTCAATTGGACTTGTGTTTGCCTTTTATTCAAGTGGACTTGTGTTTGTTTTTAATTCAAGTGGACTTGTGTTTGCCTTTTATTCAAGCGGACTTATGTTTGCCTTTTATTCAAGCAGACTTGTGTTTGCCTTTAATTCAAGTGGACTTGTGTTTGCCGTTTATTCAAGCGGACTTGTGTTTGCCTTTTAATCAAGTGGACTTGTGTTTTCCTTTTATTCCAATGGACTTGTATTTGCCTTTTATTCAAGTGGACTTGTGTTTGCCTTTATTCCAATGGACTTGTGTTTGCCTTTTATTCAAGTGGACTTGTGTTTGCCTTTTATTCCAATGGACTTGTGTTTGCCTTTTATTCAAGCGGACTTGTGTTTGCCATTTATTCAAGTGGACTTGTGTTCGCCTTTTACTCAAGTGGACTGGTGTTTGCCTTTTATTCAAGTGAACTTGTGTTTGACTTTTATTCCAATGGACTTGTGTTTGCCTTTTATTCAAGTGGACTTGTGTTTGCCTTTTATTCAAGTCCTTCATGATGAGAAACAGTGGTTTCCACATCAAACCATTTACTACATCAGCGTCTGCAGTCAGTAGCAATGTATTAATGAGTTCTTCAGAAATCAGGTTTCCATTTAGAATTAATAGAACACTTATTAGTAACCCTATTCACGTTAAAAAATCATTTGTCCAAATTTTAGACTACATCTTGTTATTTCTACTTTTATCTGAAAAATAGTGCCTGGAATATTCAATGACTATTTCAAAAGTCCTTAAGATATTGATAGGAAAGATGTAGAAGGGTGTACTTGAACATCAACAACTTGTTTTAGAATGGACAAAACTAGTCAAAATGTGTAGTATTTTAACCATGCATATCTGTTATTGGTCTTACTCTATATGTTGGGATACTTAATAATAATTTTTTTTTTTGGTGTCCCAATGTTTAGAAGCAGAAACAATAATTCCCACTGAATGTGTCCCAATATTTAGAATAATCAATTTAGGTATAAATCAATGTTCGTAAGGTTCAAGAAAATCACGTTGCATATAGATCTTTGCCCCAGTTAGTAATTTGTGACGTGTCGAGAAGGGGCCACATTGATGGGGTCAGCTGCCATTAGATACCTATATATGGAATATCCACATGCGCATTCACAGCTTTGACAGCTAATACGTTACTGACTTAGCGGAAATTGACACTCAATTGCCAGTTTGGAAGACAGGGTCCCAAAATTTAGAAACAGGAAAAAAATTAATTTTCAAAGTGTCCCAAAATTAAGTCACGAAAAATAATTATTTTATCTGATTTGAAGGGTGTCCCAACATTTAGAGTATTTATGGTACTACAGTTTCAAATCTTGACTACTTGTTGTTTATTATATGCCCGTTTGAAAAACGGGTCGTATTATATGAACGCCCAGACGGCTGGAGATCTTTGTCCGGAGCATACCTTTGTCCAGCATGTGATGGATTGTCAAATAACTTGGCAGAAGTGATGAGCATTAAGAGACGGAGTGTCACATGCAAGAACCAGGTCCCTAGGTTCACTAGGCGCAAGGTCAAGGTCACAATTCAAGGTCAGAGGTCAAATATAACTAATCAATCATTACCACTTTTTCCGGAGCATATGTTTGTCCAGCATGAATGGATTTTCAAATGACTATGCAGAAGTGATGAATGGATTTTCAAATGACTATGCAAAAGTGATAAGCATGATAAGACAGAGTGTCAAGCGCAAAAAACACGTCCCTCGGACTGAGGTCACAATTCAAGGTCAATGGTCAAATATAAGAAATCAATCCTTAACACTTTGTCCCGAGCATATCTTTGACCAGCATGGATTGATTTTCTCTCCTTAGTCGTTGAATCTTTACCCCATAAATGCTCCTTTGATAGGCATATCTTTGTGATAATGGCACTCTTGTTTGTTGTTTTGTGTTGCTGTGGTGACCATGTTGCTCAGCTGTTGTGCGTGTTTCAGAAATGGCCAATGCTGGCAGACCCCTGTTCCCAGGCAACGATGTGGAGGACCAACTCAAGAGAATATTCAAGTATGTCATGTGCAGTTTTGATTATCTCAAAGTTTTAAATCTAATTTTTGGTTATGTCGAAGTGGTTTTCAGTCCCAACACGTATTTTTTGTTTTGTTTGTTTGGATTTTTCGCCGTATTCAACAGTATTTCAGTCATATAACGGCGGTCAGTTAACCTACTCACACTTTTCCTGGGTACGCTGGTTTACCAGTACTGAGTGCACCTACTTATGCCAGTAACTGACAACTGCCCTACTTGAATCAGAGGTAGGGGGAGAATGGCCGTATAAATAATTTCATGACTAATCCCCACAAAAGTTACGTGGCCGGGCTGGGAATCGAACCCGCGATCCTCGGATTTGTAGTCCAGCGCTCTACCAACTCAGCTAGCCAGCCCGGCTTTCGTTTATCACAAAGTGTTGACGCCAGTGTCAAGACGTATCGAGCCATGACCACACATTGCATATGCTTCTTAACACATCTTTTCTTACATTTAAACGAGTATGTGTTGACTTTAATTGAATAATTGCCACAGGTTTACTATTCAGTTTATGTTCACAGAATCGCAATTTTATATTTAAGAAATCATTTTTTATTTTGAGTTGTTTATCTTGAAATAAACAACAATTTTGAGTTCTTAATGAAAAACTGATGTTTGTTTACAGATAAACAGCGATAACGCGAACATTATTTTGATTCTAACATGACCTGACAATTCTAACATGACCTGACAATTCTAACATGACCTGACAATTCTAACATGACCTGACAATTCTAACATGATCTGACAATTCTAACATGACCTGACAATTCTAACATGACCTGACAATTCTAACATGACAATTCTAACATGACCTGACAATTCTAACATGACCTGACAATTCTAACATGACCTGACCATTCTAACATGACCTGACAATTCTAACATGACCTGACCATTCTAACATGACCTGACAATTCTAACATGACCTGACAATTCTAACATGACCTGACAAGTCTAACATGACCTGACAAGTCTAACATGACCTGACAATTCTAACATGACCTGACAATTCTAACATGACCTGACAATTCTAACATGACCTGACAATCTATTTTGCAATAACAATGCGAAGTATGTTTTACACTTACAGAAGTACTTTTTCGAGTTGTTTATTGACTATTTAACAATGGACATTTTCTTCTTTGTCTATAGAAAACTCTGGGTGTGTCATGTTAGATTGTGTTGTATTAAACATAAATAACTAAGTAGTTATAAAAAGTCTATATTTAGATATGTCGAAGTTCGGATATCTCGAAGTCAGTTTTGAGCTCCCAGCAACTTCGAGATAACGAAGTTCAGCCGTAATTGTACCTAAACCAGGGCTTTCATTGACTTTTGCAAACTGGATATTTGAATTTGATAACATCTGATTTTGGACGTTTTGCTCATAATATTTGGAAGTTTTGACAGTATTGTGCGACATAAATATGTACACATTAAAATGTTCACAGCAAATATCAAAACTCTAGTGCTATTTTACTTCAGTCATGTTTTTCACTCCATTTATTTTGTTCAGACCAATTGTAAACTTTGAATTAAACTTTGGCTTCCCTAAGATGGTAATTTAGGATGACTTCCAAGTGTTGGATATTGAAAGTCGTGAGCATTCTTTTTTACTTTTTCATCCTTACATATTTACCATATCATGCATATATTGCTGGTCAAAGTGATTTCGAGATGTACACATGTAAAAGAAACACGCCAATGAACGTGCTTGGGATTGCATGTCTTAAAGGGACAGTATCACAGTTTGGGGTTGAAAACAAAACATGGAATTTTAAAGCAGGAGTTTGTATAGTTTATTGAAATTTTTGTCTGTTATGCTGTTTTGGTTGCAAAAGATAATTATTTTGATATTTATTATGCTTTTTTGAGTAAAAATTACTAGGGTATTTGAAAGTCATTTGACAAAAACTGGGAGTGAATTTCTCCTAGACTTTGCCGGGTCCGGCTAGCTCAGTTGGTAGAGCGCTAGACTGTCAATCCGGGGATCGTGAGTTTGAACCCCAGCCCGGCCACATAACTTGTGTAGGGATTGGTCATGAACTTTTTTCTGCGGCCATTGTCCCCTTACCTCTGATTCAAGTAGGGCAGTTGTCAGTTACTGGCATAAGTATGTGCACTTAGTACTGGTAAACCGCTTAGATCGGCTAAGCTTGCCCAGGAAAAGTGGGAGTAGGTTAACTGACCGCCGTGATATGACTGAAATACTGTTAAAAACGGCGAAAAACCCCAACAAAACAAAACAAACAAATCTCCCAGACTTTCCTTAATGCCAGCCCTACTTTACTGTTTCAGACTGCTGGGGACCCCCACAGAGGAGACCTGGCCCAACATCTCCCACCTCCCGGACTATAAGGTGAGACAGTTGTATACATTATACAGAGTTTGCAGGTATAGCTCACTCAAGTAATCCTGACACTGAACTTAATGCATGAATATATTACAAATCAGATTTGATGAATATATTAGTTTCCATAACGAAATCATGTTAACATTTATGTAAGAGTATTCCTTTGAAAATACTGTTGTGGTGTCGATAAATGCGTGAACATGTGTACAAACAAATCTATGTAAAAATAAAGGTAACAAATGTGAAATTTTGCTAATAACAGTTATTGAGGGTCAGGTCAATTTTCCGAGTTGTATTCATATGTGGCTTTAGTATTAACAGATTCAAGTGAAGGAAGATTTTTAGAGATCGTTTAATGATTTTTCTACCTTTTATGCTTCTAATTAAGGCCTTTGAACATAATCACTTTGTCATTGTAATGTTTTAATGTTTGAAAAACATATTTAATTTTAATGGTATTTAACATCCTTGTGTTGATTGGCTCAAAGAAGCCTGATAGCAGATGTGAACTACCTTGCAGAAAGATGTTTAGTTTATGCCTTCCGGAGGTTTATAGGGAAATACCAGTGAAATAAAAATTGGCAATTTACTGTTTAAAAACAGTGAAAATTGCCACTTTGATGATAAAATTACCAAAATAATACATTTGCAAGCATAAAACAAAAAGAAAAGTTGTACGTTTAGGTAGAATACAGATTTTTTTATTTACTTGTCACCATAGAAAAGGTATATATTTTCAATTGTATCTGCACCACTTGTGAACATATAAATTTCCTCTATATCCTTTCGCTATTTGGCTGTAAATTTTTCAATATGCAGTCAGCCTTTGGTACATTGACACTTGAGCGAGTACTGATTTTGCAGGGGTGCGGAAATATCAAAAATTTTCATTGCAAACATCTACTTGTCCACTAGCAACAGTCACTTGTCCAAATAAAATAGTTTTTTTTCCTGGCCTTTCTCATATATTTTTTCATTAAATAATAAATAAAACACAATTAGTTAATTGAATGTTTAAGTATACATTAATAGGATAATTAACTTCCAACTTTTACATTATCTTCACACTCTTACTTGTCCGACTATAAAGTTACTCACGTCGGACAAGTCAGGCATATGATTTTCAAACTCCATGGCTCGTATTCCAGAAACATCTTAAGTGAAATCTTATCTTTAGCCTTAAAATTGTCATTTTTCTTTAGCATTTTATTTCATTTATACGTGGAATTCAGCTTAGTGTTCACTAATAATCAACTTATTATTGACTACTTTTTACTTTACTGAAATTTGATTCACTAATTTATATGTAGTATAAAAAATATTACCGTCCCAAATCGGAACTTGAGATGTTTCTGGAATATGTCCCCAGGATTGTGGCATTTTAATGATGGATGTCTGTACATCTCCATATATTAATTGTACCCTCGTACAGATCAATATATATAATGCTATCATCAGATAGGTAGCGAAGTTAATTGTAGCATTTTACAGATAGTTGTAGGATAATATACCTGTACTGGTCAGCGTTGGGTTGCCTGGCTTTACACAAGTGTATATATAGCATTGCCTGGCTTTACACAAGTGTATATATAGCATTGCCTGGCTTTACACAAGTGTATATATAGCATTGACCCTTTTGTTGGTCTTGTCTTGTTGCAGCAATACCCGATGTACCACGTGTCGACCACTTGGCAGCAGGTTGTGCCCCGTCTGAACGTGAAAGGAAGGGATCTTCTACAGGTAATTGGGAACCAGAATATATGCTTAATTGGGAACCAGAATATATGCTTAATTGGGATTCAGAGTATGAGCTTAATTGGGAACCAGAATATGTGCTTAATTGGGATTCAGAGTATGAGCTTAATTGGGAACCAGAATATGTGCTTAATTGGGATCCAGAATATGTGCTTAATTGGGAACCAGAATATGTGCTTAATTGGGAACTGGAATACCAGTATGTCCTTAACTGGGAACCATGATTTGTGTTTAACTGTGAGCCATGATTTGTGCTTTACTGGGAACCATGATTTGTGTTTAACTGGGAACCATGATTTGTGTTTAACTGGGAACCAAGATTGGTGGGTTACGGGGAACCAGGATTGGTGTTTAACTGACAACCAGGGTTAAATAGGTTTATGATTTTTAATCAGGTTTCATTCAAAGCTGCTTAACCCTTGCAATGTATCAAGGGATGCCTTTACATAACCTGCGGCCGTGTATACCTGACATATTTCTGACAATGTGAACACACCTGTCACATGGTTATAACGGTGAACGCTCTCTGGAATATAAACTACTTTCAAATTTTGTTTCCTATTATCATTACACTTTCAAACTGGTTCAGTGCCAGGGTGTAATTTCAAATATGATATGAAAAAACAGCCAATACTTGTAAAAACTGCATAGCAATTATAAATCAGGTCATGATTATGAAAATGTATATTGCAGAGGTTACTGGTGTGTAACCCTAGCGGGCGCTTGTCAGCCGAGGAAGGATTGCAACATGGCTACTTCAGCGACCTCAGTCCGTCTGTCCGTCTGCCTGCTGACCCATTCTGACCCAGGGGTGGTTAGGTGACCGGGTCTCTTGGGCTGCCCAGGGGTCAGGCGAGTGTGCAGGGACGTTGTCATGGCAACCAACCGGACCACCGTTATTGCGCGTACAGTAATGAATGCATGTATTTATGACCCACTGGGGTAGAATTAACAACAATCTACATGTGACATTTTAGTCTATTTTAGCATTATATCATTCAAGTGAATCCGAACAATTTAAACACCTAGATGTGACATTTATGTTTATTTTGATCATTCAGTTCTATCATACACGTGAATTAGGACACTTTGAGCATGCTTGTATTTTGATCATTCAGTTATATCATACACGTGAATCAGGACAGTTTGAGCATGTCACTGTGGTCTCTATCATTCCAGTTTGTCAAGTGTTGTTGTACAAAAATGTAGCACCAATTGTTGTTGTTGTTGTTGCTGTTGTTGTGATACAAGTGCCTGGTGTAGCCGTGCATTCGCCCAGTCTAACCTCTGGACATTACCATCAGCTGAGGTGTCTGTCTTCAGCGTCCATTGTAAACACTCACCATGGCAGAACATGCAGCCACAGGCGTGAGATTGAGTACTAGGAACCAATTATTCGCTTTGATCTTAATTTAAATTGTGAAAAGTGCAATAAAGTTTTAACCTAATATGTGTATTGTTTGTCCTCGTTGAATCATAGAAACTCCTTAACCATAAATATACAGTAGCATTATATTCTAACTGAATATTTTCCTGGAAAGGTCTTCTTTTGTGTTTCCACCTCACGTTGCTCTCTTGTGCTCACCACAAAAGGAACTTCCTGCTCTCTTGTGCACACCACAAAAGGAACTTCCTGCTCTCTTGTGCACACCACAAAAGGAACTTCCTGCTCTCTTGTGCACACCACAAAAGGAACTTCCTGCTCTCTTGTGCTTACCACAAAAGGAACTTCCTGCTCTCTTGTGCACACCACAAAAGGAACTTCCTGCTCTCTTGTGCACACCACAAAAGGAACTTCCTGTCTATTCTGTTAGCCTCTTTGCAGTCCCCTAGATTCTGCTTGATACAGTAAGGAACTTCCTGCTCTCTTGTGCACACCACAAAAGGAACTCCCTGCTCTCTTGTGCACACCACAAAAGGAACTTCCTGTCCATCCTGTTAGCCTCTTTGCAGTCCCCTAGATTCTGTGCCCATCCGTCCATGCACTGGTGACTGCACCCTCACACCTGCCTGAGTATTCCTGGACCCGTCCGTCCATGCACTGGTGACTGCGCACTCACACCTGCCTGAGCATTCCTGGACCCGTCCGCCCATGCACTGGTGACTGCGCACTCACACCTGCCTGAGTATTCCTGGACCCGTCCGTCCATGCACTGGTGACTGCGCCCTCACACCTGCCTGAGTATTCCTGGACCCGTCCGTCCATGCACTGGTAACTTCGCCCTCCCACCTACCTGAGTATTACTGGACCCATCTGTCCATGCACTGGTGACTGCGCCCTCCCACCTACCTGAGTATTACTGGACCCATCTGTCCATGCACTGGTGACTGCGCCCTCCCACCTACCTGAGTATTACTGGACCCATCAGTCCATGCACTAGTAACTGTGCCCTCCCACCTAGCTGAGTATTACTGGACCCATCCGTCCATGCACTGGTGACTGCGCCCTCACACCTAATTGAGTATTACTGGACCCATCTGTCCATGCATTAGTGACTGCGCCCTCACACCTAATTTAATATTACTGGACCCATCTGTCCATGCACTGGTGACTGCGCCCTCACACCTACCTGAGTTTTCCTGGACCCATCCGTCTATGCACTGGTGACTGCGCCCTCAGACCTACCTGTGTATTTCTGGACCCAGCTGTCCATACTCTGGTGACTGGGCCCTCATACCCATGCACAGGTTACTGCGCCCTCACACCTACCTGGATATTCATGGACCCATCCCTACATGCAGGGTGACTGTGCCCTCACACCTACCTGAGTATTCCTGGACTCATCCCTCCATGCAGGGTGACTGCGCCCTCACACCTACCTGGTTATTCATGGACCCATCCCTACATGCAAGGTGACTGCGCCCTCACACCTACCTGGATATTCATGGACCCATCCCTCCATGCAGGGTGACTGCGCCCTCACAACTACCTGGATATTCATGGACCCAACTGTCCATTCCCTGGTCATTGCCGGGAATCATCACGTGGGATGTGCCGCCGGTAGCCTAACTAATAATACCGTGTCACTCATATTGCATAACTTTTGCAATATTTACTTTTTAAATTTCTGCACAATTTCAAACTTTTCAGAAACTTGAATATGTTTCACTAACAAGTGTTATAGTTAGAATCTTGTGCACATTAGCGTATGTTAGTGAAACGGTACCCAGGGAACCACTTCCGGTACGCAAAGATACAACGTCGTGCCGCCTGTATCTCGGACCTCCCATAGCGAAAATTGAAAGGTGCATTTTCACAATTTTTGGCTGTGAGAAATCATTTTCTAATTCTGACTTCTGTTCTTTAAGATTTTTTATTCGTATTTCAAGGTTTAGAAAGCACATTGCTTGTGCATAGTTAAACGTTTGATGGGGTTTTTTTCGAGACAAAATTGCTACCTGGTATACATACCCTAGTAATTTTTTTACACAAAAAAAGCATAATAAATATCAAAACGTTTTGCAACCAAAACTGCGTAATATACTGTTTTGATAGATTGTACAAATTCCTGTTTTAAAATTCCATTTTTAGAGAAATGTTTTTCCAGCACCAAACTGTGAAACTGTCACTTTGAAATATGTAAAAGACCAGTGCTTCTTGTATGTGTTAATAAAGGGTACTGAAAATCCTCTTTAAAATACCGGTACAGTGTATTTTTTGTAACTGTGTTACTTATTCATTAATGTACGGTCAATTTTGTTTCTTTTATATTGTTGCACTTGATCCAATTTTGTGTGATCACTGAACCGCGGACAAGTGAGGCGATTTCGTCGCTTTGCAAATGATAACATAAGAACCCAAAGTACTGAAAGTTTAATGTACTTGAGGCAAAAACAAAATCTGTGTTTTGAGCAACTCGGCCCTACCTAGCGAAACCCCCAGACACATAGGAGCCATACACAGAAATGACAGTAGTCAGCGTTTTTACCAACTGCGCTATTCTGCTTTGTAAGGAAACGTGTGTAATCTTAAGTTTTACAAAATACCAGTCTGACGTTATAATGTAAATATGCAAAGGGCCGAACAAACACGACCCATATTATAAATTGATTTTTAACTCAGAATGCGAAAACTCATTTCCCATTATATATACCTTATTTTAACCGTTATTATATGTCATAATTAATATATTACTTTCCGATTTTTAAAAAAAGAAATTACCCCCTTGAGGCCCTTTTCGTTGACATAGTCCCTTTAAATTATAAATTTTGTATCTTTGAATATGTGTTGACTGTTGAAGCATTTTGGAAACACATACAGTATAATCAATTTTATCTATGAACTTTTCCAATTCCATGTACAGAGTTTGTAGATTCACAAGATTGTCGCCTCTGCACATACGTGATCTGTAGATTCACTAGATTGTCGCCCCTGCACATACGTGATCTGTAGATTCACTAGACTGACGTCCCTGCACATACGTGATCTGTAGATTCACTAGATTGTCGCCCCTGCACATACGTGATCTGTAGATTTACTAGATTGTCGTCCCTGCACATACGTGATCTTGAAAGCTATGTACGTGATCGGCGTGTTTTGAAACATATCGACGAAACACGTACCGAACGCTTGATAATTTTGTCCATGTTAGTTTTTGTTTATTCATAAACGATACATTGTTTCCAATATATTTCCGTGTTTAGAGCGTTAGTTTCCTTCTTTAAATGTAATTAATGTACCCTTCATTTTGGAATCTTGTGACTTTTTTCGAAATAAATCTTGTTAATTTGCAAATATGTGAATAGGTCTCTTGAATTGAGAAGTGAAAGTTACTTTCAAAGAAAAAACGCATTACAGTTACGGATAAAGGTTATTTCTCTACATGGTGTTCAAATGTTACTTGTAAAGTAAATAAGAACACATAAAGCAAATTTATTCAGTTACCTGTAAATTAAAATAAACCGCGTAGCTAACGATTGCTCAGTACTGTGTACTCGCATGATTATTGGGGGGGGGGGGGGGGGGGGCGGGTCGTGTACCCACCCCACTAATTGTTATTTGCGATTGGACCCTCTTATTACTGATTTCAAACCTTATATCAATTACCGGTACGGAAAGGGTCACTCCTCATTTTATTGCGTTTTTATTGCGCTTGTGTTATTTCACGGGCAAAGCGGTTAAACTCGGAATTTGAATGTTCGTTTAAAGAAGAAATGGAAAACATCTTTCTGCACGCTGAATGTATACGTACGTTTGCTAAAATATGTGTTTCACCAGAATTAAAATGTGCCCCGGTGTACTAGTAATTCGGTACATTCATAAGATTCGGGTACTAACTTTGGATGCAAATTCTTATGTTATCAAAAACCTATGTGCAACAATAGCCTAACTACCGGTATGTAAAATTTTAAAGAGAATAAATCGAAAAAAAACGTAATTCTTATTGTAGATGATTCAACAAAAAAACGCCGATGCTGGCACATTTATTTAATAAGGTGCATCAATCACCGATCTTTCATAGGAAGGGGCCAGCAAATCATGCTCCTCGCAGATGGTTACTACTCCTTATCGGTGACAACCACTTCCATCACGAAGAGTCTTCCAGATCTTGGAGAGGACCAGACAATCATACTTTCCGAAGCCCTTACTACTCCTTGGCGATAAAAGAATTACCACCTGCACTACGAAGAAAGGCCTATATGATCGGGAAGGGGACCAGAAAATCATATTCCCCGCAAAGGTTACTTCTCATTAGCTGTGAAAGAACCACTTCCACCGTGTAAGACAAGCATTCCAGATCTGGAAGGGGACCAGAAAATCATATTCCCCGCAAAGGTTACTTCTCATTAGCTGTGAAAGAACCACTTCCACCGTGTAAGACAAGCATTCCAGATCTGGAAGGGGACCAGAAAATCATATTCCCCGCAAAGGTTACATCTCATTAGCTGTGAAAGAACCACTTCCACCGTGTAAGACAAGCATTCCAGATCTGGAAGGGGACCAGAAAATCATATTCCCCGCAAAGGTTACTTCTCATTAGCTGTGAAAGAACCACTTCCACCGTGTAAGACAAGCATTCCAGATCTGGAAGGGGACCAGAAAATCATATTCCCCGCAAAGGTTACTTCTCATTAGCTGTGAAAGAACCACTTCCACCGTGTAAGACAAGCATTCCAGATCTGGAAGGGGACCAGAAAATCATATTCCCCGCAAAGGTTACATCTCATTAGCTGTGAAAGAACCACTTCCACCGTGTAAGACAAGCATTCCAGATCTGGAAGGGGACCAGAAAATCATATTCCCCGCAAAGGTTACTTCTCATTAGCTGTGAAAGAACCACTTCCACCGTGTAAGACAAGCATTCCAGATCTGGAAGGGGACCAGAAAATCATATTCCCCGCAAAGGTTACTTCTCATTAGCTGTGAAAGAACCACTTCCACCGTGTAAGACGAGCATTCCAGATCTGGAAGGGGACCAGAAAATCATATTCCCCGCAAAGGTTACTTCTCATTAGCTGTGAAAGAACCACTTCCACCGTGTAAGACGAGCATTCCAGGTCTGAAAGGATTTATTTTTAGATCAAATTTGAGTTTGTATTATTACTTTATACAAAAAAATCCCTTAGAAATATTGTATTATTGGTCCAGAAATATATATTGAGTGTACAAATCTAAATACAAAAGAAAACATTCGTAGAGAGCAGCCATCCGTTAAAGAGTGTATGTACGATCTTACAACAGATTTAGTGGCATAAATACAATTAACGAAATAAAGTTAATTAACGTATAGTTCTATTTAAAATGGAATAAAAGTCATGAACATACATAGTTTTTAAACGCACAGATTTTAATCACTAAAAAGTTTTCGTCTGTACAAGCGGAAACTCAAATGTATGTATAATAGGTTGACTTGACAGTTGGTTTATGTTACACAACACTAATAAACGATGCAAAAGTCGACACTAGTTCTTGTTGATTTATTCCATATTGAAGTGTTTCCTTCGTTATTTTTATGCTTGCTTTCAAGTTTAATGTCACTTTCATCTGCTTATTTTGAAAATAATAAATATGAAAGATCGTACATACACACTTTAAGTCAGCTCATTTCCCACGTGTGTTGCGCAACTCATGAGTTAGGCCATACACATTTGATTCTATGTTTAACGTGCCCATGATTTGTCGAAACCTACCAACCAGGCAGGAAAAAAATAAACAATAAAAACATTTTTCTTTCACAACTTATTCATGACAATGGTGCAAGCTAAATTAAATGTTTTCTTACAAAACTGTTATATCTCATCTTCATATTGGGAACATACTTTAACACAGTATTGTTTTAGCTCACCTGAGCACGAAGTGCTCGGTGAGCTGTTGGTATAGGGGACCTCTCCGACGTCGTCCGTCCTTCCGTCGTCAAGGTGCCGTCAACAAAATCTTGACCAAAATTGCACAGTTTGTGTATGACCATAAAATCTTGGACGAGTTTGATAATGTTTGATGATTTCCAACAGTTGCAAGACTTGCATGCTGTTATTTGTACATGCAACTTTCATGTCTTCAGAGCCTGCTTTAACATCATTTATCATCATTCGAAAGAAAACTATCAAAGAAAAAGCAAAACTTTACCTTATAGCACAGCCATCGCAATAATCGCATTGCAACTAGTTATCCAAAACTGTTTGCGAAAAAGACATCAAAGTCTACTGTTTGTGCATTTTCCGGAATTGTAAATGACTTAATGAAAAAGGGTCAGGTAAGAATATCGAGAAAAATGATTTGAGAACCATTAGCAAAAAAACGCACATCCACTACCCAACTCATACTTTAGCTAGCCCATTGCACTAACCGATGTTTTAAGTCAAAATTATACCTACCCCCTCTGTGTATTGTTCTAAAACCTTAATTTTCAAACCTGTCACAACAGTATGGTCTTCATCTGTACCAGTTCTTAGGTGAGCGCTTTGGGCCATTATGGCCCTCTTGTTTAACTGTTTAAATTGACTAGTACTCTTTTCTTTACAAATACTGGTAAAAACACCTAAAAGTTTATTGTAGTTTTTTTCCAATTTTTTTTATACGCCTTCCGATTTTTCACACGGTCAAAAATGTTTTTTTCGTTCAGGCATCCAAAACCCTACCTGCCCGAGGACGCTAAACATAGAATCGAATCGGTATTGCCTTATACAGCATAATGCGGCCATTTGTCCTATCGCCGAATAGTAAAGAATATTTTGAAAAAAAAGATCCTGGATCCAGGCGGTAATCCGGATCACCACCCAAATCTTATCATTTGTTCATTGGCCCATTTTAACCTTCACATGATTTTCCATGCAAATCCTTTTCTAACATTTTTCGTAAAGTTGGAAACATCAGAAAATGCATGTGATTATTAAAATGTATGTCCATATGTATTATAATTGTACACAGAAGGGCAATATGAAAATAATATATGCGTACGAGCATATGCCTTATACACATGTGTATGTCACCTTCGTTAAATAAAGTTGTTATTAAACAAATTATATGAAGTGTATTGCAGATGTATAGAAAGGTTTGCAAGTTTGAACTAATTGCACAAGTCACGTACTCGTATCTTGAGTTGAGATCATATAATAGTATGCCATCGCGGAAAGGACACCATTTGGTCATCGTCTGAAATGTATGCACCTGTCAATATTTTCTCCCAGGGGTGAGCGGCGGGCATATACGGGAATTTAGACTGAAAGCAAGTCCCGACAGGCGGGAATTTGATACGCATTCCGGGTCCCGGGTAATAGACTTTGGTCCAATTTTAGATCCCGGTAATATAGGCCCCCGGGCCATTTGATGCACCAAACCAATTATGCATCTCACATTGAGTGAATTTAGACAAAAATGCTCGCCCGCCGCCCCCCCCCCCCCCCCATACCATAATGTATCTCATTCCTAGCTAGGTTACATGTACAACTAAGATAATATTACTGTATTTAATCTATGTTTTCGGAGACTTAAAAATAATGCAATTTGTCAGAGTCCGAATATTTAGTCACAAAATATTGTATTCGAAGTCTGTCCGAAAATGGCATCTGTAATATTGTCATAATACCGGTAATCGCAAATAATGGACACACTCGTTAGTTGTGCACCTATCAATATTTTCACACAGGGGGTGGGGAAGCGGCGGGCTGACCTAGGGGAGTTTGACAATTTGGGGGGGGGTCTAATTCCCCACCCTAGAGCCAAGCATATTTATCTAAATCCCCTCAGTGGAAGAGATGCTATATGTCTATGACATGGCCCGGGGACCAATGTTACCGGGATCTAAAATCCGACCAAAGTCTATTTTCCACGGGGCCCGGAATCATTCGGCGGGTCAAATTCCCTCCTGTCGGGAATCACTTTCAGTCTAATGATGGCTTTCGTTTGTCAGCGTCACTTGCCGCGCTCAACTGTTTACATAGATTCTAATCGGATGTGGTACAGTGCTTTTCTCCGGCGGGAGGCTGGTAGCGTCCTTCGTGTCTCTTGAACGCGGGGAGTTGGCGCCGCCGGCGTCTTGTCAGCACTGACTATGCACTGTTAGGTCCGGAAACTGTGGGTAATGTCGATGGCGCTACTCGTGCTTCCTGGACGGATGATAAACTGTGAAAACTGGCGATTGTTGATGATGTTGTGGTAGCATGTGTTGCTGGTGGTGTCGTGGCCGTTGTCGATGAAGGTGTGGTCATTGTGGCTACTAACGATGATGGTAACGACATTTCATCTCCCGTATTTCTTGGCAAGCCTAATTTGACGGATGCCCGCTCGAATGCCACACTAACTGTTGTCTAACTTAGTAAGACGGGGGGTTCCCGGTTTCCCTGTGGACGGAATTCCCGGTTTTTCTGTGGACGGAAGTTGTCTAGTCTTTCATGTGCAGGCGGCGTAGAGCCTGGTGCCGCCATCGTTTGTGGCGTAATCGGTTCTGCGTTGGTTCCCGGGTTGAGGTGTAGGTCACAGGCTGGACTGGCTTCCCTTTCTCTCGTAACAACGAAACACAGTACACACCCCATCAGACAACCGAATACGAAGCCGAATCCACACCATCCCATACGCCACCTCGGTTTGCCACGTGGCTTCAGAGCCGATGAAGACATCCGGACAGCGGGCGGCGCGCCGTTGCTCCTCGACAGCTGCGACTGGGCGCTCACACACGGGTGGATATACTCTGCATAGACCTCCTTCCGTATGGCGCTGTGTTGTGACAAAGCGGTCTGGTCCATAGCGGGATCCTCACCAGAAATAGACACAGTTGTATATCCCTCACTATACATCTGATCGTCCACGACTTTGGTACCCACTAGTTTCATGTTTATTTCGGTCCCGTCAAATTCCCTGATGCGCATGTAACCCTCCATAATTATTTTTCTCAAAACGCGGAGTCCGTCTATTCGGTAAGCACAGTTTCCTCTAAGGCTTCACGTATCCCAACAATTGCAAACACCACAATCACCAAAATCGAAACCAACTCTTACTTCAAGTAGAACTACCAATTAAAATACTGCACAAAATTGCTGATACACTCGTATCGATATAGCGAGTCTCCATGTACATCCCTGTACCCGTATGATCAACGGTCGTGGCTTATAGCAGGGGCTGCGGCGAAAAAAAAAAATTATCGGGGGTTCTTTATTCAGGCAGACGTATCAACTGCTGTAACTTGTCACGACCGCCCGGGGTACCCGTGTCTCACATTACAGTTCAGACGTCACTTAAACTCACACGAGTTTGGCGGATGTGTATTTGTATATACATGCATTGTCTTTGTTCTTATTTTTCGTGAGTTCGCTTCATTTTACATGTACATGTAATACATCTGTTTGATTACGTAGCATTCCAACAATCAGACATTTTAGTTTTGTGTTTTCTCTTGCTTAAAAATCTGTCTGAGATGATATATTTAATTTAATATTTATTTAAAATTTTAAAAAGTTGTTCAGCCTTGGTCAATCCTACAATTATGAGAATTTTTGAATATGAAAAAGTATCTAGTTTTCATATAAAATATGTCATCTGTAACGTAGAATACACGTACATATCCTCGAAAAATACCCGGTATATTTACCTTTAAATCATGTTATCGTTGTTCAATTTTTCAATATCAAAGCGTTCAGTTTTAAGATATGTTCAGGTTATTTTATTGCGCGTTGAAGACGATTCGTATACGTATGATTCTCATAGTTTCTCGTTTGTTTGTTGTTTGATATCGGTGAACAAGGCTGTTCATTCATGACGCATCTAAGTGACTTAAGGTCGTAATTTCTTTTTAAAAAATCTGAAATTAAGATATATATAATTGTATATAATAACGGTTAAAATTAGGTATATATAATGGGACAAAGTTATCGCATTCTGAACTAAAATCGGGCCCGGCTAGCTCAGTTAGTAGAGCTCTGCACTGTGAATCACGGCATTGTGAGTTCGAATCCCAGCAAGGCCACATAACTTGTGTGGGTCATATGACGATCGGTCATGAAATTATTTTTACGGCCATTTTCCCCGTACCTCTGATTCAAGTAAGGCAGTTGTCTGTTACTGGCACAGTTATGTGCACTTCGTACTGGTAAACCGCTTAGATCGGCTAAGCTTGCCCAGGAAAAGTGTGAGTAGGTTTACTGACCGCCGTGATATGACTGAAATACTGTTAAAACGGCGAAAAATCCAAACAAACAAACAAAATGAACTAAAAATCAATTTATAATATGGGTCGTGTTTTGTTTGGCCCTTTTATGTTTACATTTTGACGTCAGAATTGTGAGTATTGTGTATAACCATAGTTTACAAACGCTTCTTTACGAAGCAGAATTATTCGTTAAAGCGCTATCAACTGTTTTTTCTTCGTATGACTCCTAAGTCGTGAGTTCGATACCCACATGGGGATAATTTTTATCCCCCCCCCCCCCGGCATCTTGATGCGGGAGGCATACAGTAATTGTCCTGTCCGTCCGTCTTTCCGTCCGTCCTTACAAGGTTAAGTTGATTTTACCGTTTCGTCTAGCACCAAGACCGCTTACTACAACAGTTGGATACTTGCACAACTGTTGCTTTAGACCATTCCATATCCACCCATATTACCCAACCTCACATTGACCTTGACCTAATTTGCACTTAGAATAATATAAATGGGCTGTTTCTTGGTTGACTATATTTTACCGCTTCGTCTTGCACCAACATCGCTTGCTACAACAGTTGGATACTTACACAGTTGTTGCTTATGATTATCCCAAATCCACCCATATCGCCCAACCTCACGTTGAGCTTGACCTTGGCCTAATTTGGATTTATAATAATTCAAAAGTGACATTTCTTGGTTAACTAGATTTTACCGTTGGTTCTAGCACCTACACCGCTTACTACAACACTTGGATATTTACACAGTTGTTACTTATGAACGTTCCCAATCCACCCATATCACCCAGTTCGCTTTGACCTTGACCTTGACCTAATTTGCACTAAGAGATGGGCTATCCAGCACCTACCGGGGACATGTGTGTTTTTCAAACACAGAATCTTGTTTTCAAATATCTGTGCTGATTTGTTTTATCAAATGTCTTATTATGTATTATATTATTTATTCTTTATTTAATGTATATGTCTTAGTATAGCCAGGCGCGTAACGAGGCATACTCATGTACGCACGTGCCTATAACTTGTAATGTATACACATCAATAGAAGGTGGAAAATATCAGAAAACACACAAATATAATATTATATATAAACGAGGTCAAAGAATGATTTAATGTTTTTTCATCATTATGATTTTCAACACTGCCTTTTATTTAAACAAAATAAGTGAAATTAAAAGTGATTCATACTTGTATTTAGCTTATTCAATAGCTGTTTTGAAATATAAAGTTATATTGCACACCTCTGAGTGGAAACGTTTACTTGTGCGTATACTCAAATTCGGTTCAGGTACGCCCCTGAGTATAGCGCATTTATATCATCTATTTTGACACTGTCCATGTAAGTTCATCGCGAGTGGTAACAAACATGTTTGATTGAACGACCCCGACCCGATATTCAAGCACGATGCTAGTATCATGCCACGATCTGCATTATGATGTCTTTATTATTTATTATGAAAATACGCGAATTTGTCAACGCTTTTAAACAC
This sequence comes from Congeria kusceri, assembly GCA_027627225.1. Classification (NCBI taxonomy): domain Eukaryota; kingdom Metazoa; phylum Mollusca; class Bivalvia; order Myida; family Dreissenidae; genus Congeria; species Congeria kusceri. The sequence continues at coordinate 573,907 of CM051038.1, read as the reverse complement.
ACATTTAAATTCCTTCGCAGCGGTAACTCCCCCTATTCTATAAAATTTTACCTTGTAACAAGGGAGAGCACTTAGAAGTAAAAACTACTCGCACAAACACAGTTCGTTCCCATATATGGTTACCGTATGTCAGTACGCCAGTTAACAAGATTGGCACCACTGCGTTAGAATACTTTCAATTCTCAAAGCAATTGTTAAAATTGACCGTCATTTATTCAGGATTTTATGAGCTAGTTGTATGGATATAATTGTAGAAATTCTACTGAAATTTCGAAAATCCGAAATTAAAAAAAACAAAACAATTCAAATAAAACTTTGTAGCCAAATGTTTCGATTTTGCATAATTACCGGCCATTTTGAAATACTGTCCCGAGAAATTGTGAAAACATACTCCATTCAAATAATTTCCAAAATGTTAGTTGCCATTAACTTTTTTGCCTACTGGTAACGCTAACAGCAATGTGAACATGTTGAATGGTACATACTCTTTTTTGAAGTTTTTTTGAAGTTATTCAATCTTCAGATATGTCAGAGTATATATGTGCACTTGATGCAATTTTCGTCGAGAAGCTCGTCAGTTTGTCTGCGACAAATCGCATAAAAATATCATTTACCAATGCGGCTGTAAAGATTTCATCTCCCGGTCGAACTGAGCAAAGAAACTTATCGTAAAATGGCGTCTCTCGTTTGCGGATTGTTTATAAATACCTAATCAGGCTGGATTTAGATATTTACTTAATTAATCCCTGCAGTTGAATGTTATCTTCTCTCAACCAGTTTTTAAATACAACGGCCTTTCATTTTTCAAATGGAAAAGCAATTATCGCTGCATTTACACGGCCGTACTGAGAGGTCTATTGAGCGGTCTGCCCATAAATCTCGGCGAGGCTTACACGCGCGACTCCTCCGTGTTTGCTGTCTGTCGCTGTATGTAGTACGTCGCTAGCAAGTCGCGTAGGCACCGCACAGTAACATTGCTTTGGGTAATTTTGCGTTGATAGCAGAACATGTCGCAAGTGGTTCGTGACTCGCGGCGTTTTGCTGTTAGTCGGTGTTTCCACCCAGATGCCTGGTACCACAGCCAACACATCGTTATCATCCTCTTTTCGGGAAAAAATGATAGGTGCATGGATTACGCCAATGTGAAAAAAGTATATTCATTAAACAAGTATTAGGAATAGATCCGAAACGAAAAAGCGGGGAGCTGCACCCAGCCCCTCCTTGACCCCCACCCCCACACACACCTGCTGCAATATTGACATATATTTTGAAAATGTTATATGTATATGTTTGCATCCGTTCAAAGTCAAATGAAGATAACATGTTTTACACTTGAAAATCGAAATTATAACCATTTTTATGATAAAACCCCTATATAAACATCTAAATAGAAAATGTTAAAGAATTGGTAACAAACTGCATACATTATTTAAAAGGCAGTTTGTAATATGGAAGTAAAATCTTGGTTGTGGTCAAAGAATAAAAAAAAAAGTTTTATTTTTACATCCTTATAGATCAGTTTGCATTTATTTTCGAGGCCTTTTATCCAACAATAAACAACAAAACATTTCAAAAACGCCTGATGGTGGGGTCAGCGCGTATACGACCTGGGCTGGTATTTATAAAGAATCTTCGTCGAAAACTAACAAAAATCTTTAAATTCTCAAATTTAATTACTGGATTTTCTGACAAAGTAATGCATTTCTGGAAGATGTTGACACATAATTACAATATAATTCAAAGTGTATTAATATCTAGCGTAAATCATGCAAATGTTCCAAAGCATAGTGTTTTAAACACAAATTCTAATTTTGACTTATGTTCAACTTAAGTTAAGAATCTTTATAAATATGGGCCCAGGGCTGGTGTTCACAAAGCTAAGAGAAATATTAACTTAAGTTACACTTAAGTGAACCTTTCAGATCAGATTTGGCATGTGAAATCCATTGATTTCTGTTTGCAAAGGGGGTAAAATATTAAACATCTAAGCAATGTTTACTAGTTTTAAACATTTTAATGTAAATGACATATAAATGAAACTGCCACAGACTTAAGGAATTCTATGAATTAACGAAATTTACTTAAGTCTTCCCTGTATTGGCCCTAGTCTCCATTACATTTAATAGATGTCACAGTAAAGTTTCGTTTTCTAATTAAGCAAATCATAGATATTCACAATAAATCGCGTTAGTCTTGTAAAATTGATAACCCGTTAGCGTTAATCAATTCGTACCCCTCCCCCCTTCGAAAAAGCTGGTGTATATTGCTTTGCAAATGTCTGTCCGTTGGTCCGTCTGTCCGTCGGTAAACCAAACCTTGTCCGGGCGATTTCTACAGAACCCTTAGGCCTTGGCTCTTCATACTTGATAGATAGGTTGGTCATGACTAGTAGAGAATCACTATACATTACTGAATCCTTGGTTCAGAGGTCAAGGTTAAACTGACCTAAAGAGTATGTAACTACGGAACCTTTAGGCCCAGATTCTTTAAACTTGGTAGGTAGGTTGGTCATGACCAGAAGAGGATCTCTATTGGTTTTAGGTCCTTTGGTCAAAGGTCAAGGTCAAACTAACCAATAGTTGTAAAGCATTGTCCAGGCTACATTATCCATAGCAGAAGGTTTTTAAAATCTGGTAGGCAGGTTGGTAATAACTAGACGTGGATCCCAATCGATTATAGGGTCAAAGTCAAGGTCAAACTGACCATAACTGTTTATCCTTGTAGGGCAATAACTATGGAACCCATATGCCTAGGTTACACAATTGTTAGTTATGGTGGTCATAACTAAAAGTGGATCATATTGATAATTGGGTAAGATGTCAAGGTCAAACTGATTAATGGTCTTTAAACGTTGTTGGGTCGCTAACTATCGTGTTTTTAGGCCTAGGTTCGTAAAACTTGAACGTTTGTAATGACTAGTTTTGTTTGAGTGTTTGTTTGGAATATTCGCCTTTTTTACAGTATCTCAGTCATATCACGGCGGTCAGTTAACCTACTCACACTTTTCCTAGGCAAGCTTAGCCGATCTAAGCGGTTTACCAGTACTAAGTGCACATACCTATGTAGGTAACTGACAATTACCCTACTTGAATCAGAGGTAGGGGGAGAATGGCCGTAGAATATAATTTCATGACCAAACCCCACACAAGTTATGTGGCCGGGCTGGGGTTCGAACTTACGATCCCCGGATTGACAGTCATGCAGCTCTACCAACTGAGCTAGCCTGGCCCGGTTTGTAATCACTAGTAGAGGATGCCATTTGATTATTGGGTCAAACATCAAGATCAAAACTGTTCAATAGTTGTTAAGCCATGTCTGGCAAATAACTAGAAAATGTCTGTACGTAGGTGTTTCAACACAATGTTGGTAGGTTAGTTACAACCTCAGCACAAAGATTTGACTGGTTCTGAGCATAGCTCTAATAAAATCCCTGCCGTCGTAACAAACCACGTGGTGATGAACGATTTAAATCTTTTAGATATGATTTATGGTTTTAATTAGTTATTTTCTTTTTCTGTTTTCATAATGGACTGCAAACGATATATAAAAAGTCAAATTATGTAGAAAATTGCTCTGAGTTGCATTAAATAAGTAAAAATTACAAACACGTAATCCGGAACGATTTTACTTGCGATGGCAGTGGTTACCGTTAGCCGATAGGGGAGGTAGCCTCTGCGAGGAGTTTGGGTAAGTTATGCAATTGGATGAATTATAACCCTATTCATGAAACAGTTCCCCCATTCAGTATCAATGTGCCATGGGGGAGGGGAGGGCATTCATCACTGACAGTGGTAGATCTTGTTGTATATGAACTATTCTAACATGACAGGCGCATAGTTTTCTAAAGACAAAAATCAAAATTCACCGTTGTTAAACTACCAATAAACAACCCGAAAAAAAAGTTTCGAAACTATAAAATATCTTGTAATTGCAGAAAATGTTGTCAGGTCATGTTAGAATCTAAATATTTTTCGCATTATCGTTGTTTATCGACTAATAAACACCGATTTGTCTTTTTGATGCGGTATATTAAATCACTTTTGCATTATCGTTGTTTGTCTGCTAATAAAATACTGATTAGTCGTTCTGATGTGGTATATTATTCCTAATTCCAAATTGTTGTTTATTAGCCGATAAACAACTCTAAATCGATATTCAACTGTACCTGGTGAATTCATGGCCGCGATTCGTGGCTTACCTGGGAAGTTACGACATCGCGCAATTTCCTGTCGGCGTTTTACAAAGTAATAATTGTCATATCACGCTATGAAATTCTTGTAAAATTTATGATGACAAAAATGGTTGGCTTGGATCAGTTTGTATCGTTAACACTGACTATTATTGTACCCCATGTACACTAATGGCGTCTAAAAGAACAACGTTTTACATATAAATAAGATCTATTTTTGATCAGTTCTTAAATCAACTTTTGAACATACATGTACATGTAGAAGTAAAAATGGTATGAATTTAGTTCATGTATTTAAGTCAATTTAAACATTCAGCTGCTTGTTCATAGTTTCTTCAAATGTCAACAGCGAGCAGATGGTATCTTCCTGATCGCGTCTGAAAGCCTGTCGCAGCGGCTCGGTCCGATTTTCAACTCCTATATCGGCGAATTGGTATAATTGTCAAAGCCGCCAATGCTAATTAATCTAGCTAAGAAATAGAAGCTATTAATGTTTGTTCCCGACCGTTTATCAGGCGCCCTGGTGGCTCGCAACTCAATGCCGCCCGTTCAATGACAGGCCCATAATGGTTCGTAATTGAACTATTATGGAAATTCCGCATATTTCACTCGGGTTCCACCGAGCGTCAGACCCGGTACCGCGACCATACGCGGACGAGGTCATATTCGGTATCGACCTTGGCAGTTCCTTGTACGACCGGTCTACATACCAAACAACCAAAATTTAGTTCGTAGTTGTACATGTGTATTTAATCATTCTTGTTATACATGTAGTTCCGTTTGTAGTCGGACTACACGCCAAGAGAGTTTTAGTCAATACATGAATAATGTGATCGACCTTGTTATGCACCAATCATCAAGATTTCCTCTGTAGATACTTGGTGACAAGCTGGTAGACAGTCGTAGTCTAAACATGCTACGATATACCTCATTACTACCTGGGTCTCAAATTCGACCAAAAGTCTATTTCCCGGGACCTGGAATCACTCGGCTTGTCAAATTCCCGCCTGTCGGGAATCGCTTTCAGTCGAAAGTCCCTTATATAGGTACATTTATAGTGCCGTGTATGACGGGGATACAAACCATACGTAATGCTTTTGTGTAGTCGCACAATGTACATAATTTTTGTATTTTAGCAAAGGCGTGTTAGTTCCTACAGACTTTTTACGAAATATATTTTGTAAATGTAAAAAGTAAATTATTACATTTTTAACAACCTTATTAGTTCCTTGTATGATAGGGCTACAGCCATATGAAATTTGATATTCTGAATGCATATTAGAAAAGCGTGAAAAATTCAAAGATGTTTTTATATACCACAGACCGAGTAAATGGTCTAACACATTCCAATTAGTGTGTACCAAGTATCAAACAAAAATAACATTTGCGTTTCTAGATTACTTGTGGATCTACCATATTACCAAACTCTTCGCAGCGGCTACTTCCCCTATCGGTTAACAATGACCGCTACCATCACAAGTAAAAATCCTTCCTGATCTGGAATGATTACGTTTTTGTAAGTTTTACTCATTTAATGCAACTCAGTGCTATTTGAAACATAATTGGACTTCTAATGTATCGTTTGCAGTCAATAATAATAAAAATGTTTATACAATAAATAATTAAAACCACAAATAATAGTTATAATACTTGAATAAATCATCATCACGTGGTTTGTTATGATGGCATGGATTTGTTATGATGGCAGGGATTTGATATGATGGCAGGGATTTGATTAGAGCTTTTCTCGGGAGTAGTCTAATCTCTGCGCGGAGGTTGCCTTATGACTGACCGGTGTTATTGTGATGCCAAACGCAATGAACAAGTAACAGTTAAAAAGACAAATACAGTTTAGTCACACACAGAGTGCATGTACCTTACAGTGACTAGATCACCTAGGTTTGCATTTTTTGAAGTATGCCATCAAATGTCTTAACTTGACAGATTTAAGCGTTGGAACAAAAAGAGTCTCCAGTATAATAACAAAAAAGGATAAAAAGAAAATAAAAGAAAAAATGTTGCTCCCACCGGGGTTCGAATCCCAGAGCTCCGGAGCCTTAACCGCTCAGCTATTCCGACTTTAATATTTAACTCTGATTTTTTTACTTTATGTAAGTGATCCACGTGTTGGCAACGATTTTAACGAAAACACTCCAAATTATTCCATCGTTTAGCGTTACAAACGATTTATGATTTCATCAATTTTACTGATGATTACTCAAGAACGAAATGCTGTTTACAGTATATTCTAAGTCCGTAGTGTTATTTCGCTCCGTTTTTGGAATCTTTGACAAAAAAAAAGAAAATTCCCAAATCGTCAATTCTGCGAACAGGTCCCCTTTAAAGGGAATTGTTCAAAGATTTTTTGTATTTTTTAAATATGCCATTAAACGTCTTAACCTGACAGACTAAAGCATCTTAATTGTGCACATGGTGGGAACGAGCTGCATTGGCGGAGGTCTGCATGCGCTCTGTGATTGCTGTCTAGATTTCTTATTGCTCTGTGATTGCTGTCTAGATTTCTTATTGCATGCGCTCTGTGATTGCTGTCTATATTTCTTATTGCATGCGCTCTGTGATTGCTGTCTAGAGTTCTTATTGCTTTGTGATTGCTGTCTAGAGTTCTTATTGCTCTGTGATTGCTGTCTAGAGTTCTTATTGCTTTGTGATTGCTGTCTAGATTTCTTATTGCTCTGTGATTGCTGTCTAGATTTCTTATTGCTTTGTGATTGCTGTCTAATTTCTTATTGCTCTGTGATTGTTGTCTAGATTTCTTATTGCTTTGTGATTGCTGTCTAGATTTCTTATTGCTCTGTGATTGCTGTCTAGATTTCTTATTGCTCTGTGATTGCTGTCTAGATTTCTTATTGCTCTGTGATTGCTGTCTAGATTTCTTATTGCTCTGTGATTGCTGTCTAGATTTCTTATTGCTCTGTGATTGCTGTCTATATTTCTTATTGCTCTGTGATTGCTGTCTAGATTTCTTATTGCTCTGTGATTGCTGTCTACATTTCTTATTGCTCTGTGATTGCTGTCTAGATTTCTTATTGCTCTGTGATTGCTGTCTAGATTTCTTATTGCTCTGTGATTGCTGTCTAGATTTATTATTGCTCTGTGATTGCTGTCTAGATTTCTTATTGCTCTGTGATTGCTGTCTATATTTCTTATTGCTCTGTGATTGCTGTCTAGATTTCTTATTGCTTTGTGATTGCTGTCTAGATTTCTTATTGCTCTGTGATTGCTGTCTAGATTACTTATTGCTCTGTGATTGCTGTCTAGATTACTTATTGCTCTGTGATTGCTGTCTAGATTACTTATTGCTCTGTGATTGCTGTCTAGATTTCTTACATGGTGGGAATGAACTGCATTGGTGGAGGTCTGCATGCGCTCTGTGATTGCTGTCTAGATTTCTTATTGCTTTTGGGGACATTATTATATTTTTATTAGGGATGGCAACGAATATTCGAATAATGAAAACTATTCGAATAATATTTAGGTATTCGAATACTTACCTGTTCGTTAATTTAATTTTAATAAGCTTATGAAATACAGTATTTGCCAATGTCAGTCCCTAAAGATATTGCGTTTTCATGTCACCTTAGCTTCTCTAGTACTCACGATATGTGTCAAAATCTACGAGAGTTTGTTGTTATTGCTAGTCCCATTATATCGACCACGGTCACTTAGGCGTAAAAAAAATGTTTGTTTCAGGTAACATGCCCAAAAAAGTTAGGGTAGGTAGGTCGTGATTTTGTATTTTTTTTTTATTTTTTTTTGTAAATGGGCAACTTGAAGATTCTAAAACTGAATAAATATTCAAAACTTATCAGTAATATCCTTCAACATTGTTTATAAGTGGATACTATCAAGACAAAACACTTATTTATCAAAAACACATTTAATTATTGAAAAAGGTAAATAAAACAAAAATCAATCTGACAAACCCAATAAAATGTTCTAGGGTCGGGGCATTTTTTTAGGATAGATCGGGTTACCTGAAATAAACATAATTTTTTTTACGCCTTATCAGTTCACAAGTTCACTTATACGGGAAGTAGGAGATTAAAGGGTTCTGGAGGTGCAAATTGGTGTTATTGCGTACATGTGCTCTGAAACAACATGTCACCGTCCAAGTTCTCTCGTGGAAGTTGCCAACAAAGATTTGCATGTGCTAAATAAATGGTTTGAAGTCTTTCCTAATAAATTAATTTGTAAAATCGCAACATATTTCTAATAGGTCGATTAAAGTGCGTGTATTCGCTGCCATTTTTGTCATCGTGCGGTGCTGGTGGCTATAAACCACACAATGAAGTCACTTTAGATATACGTTTACATCAGTTTACCAGTACTACGTCCGATGATCGAATATTCGAATACTTCATCAATCGAATATTCTTATATCATTTTTGGTAAGCGTTGCCACCCCTAATAATTAAATACTGAACAACAAAAATGGACTTTCGCGCACATTTGAATGTAGATATTTTGAACGTTTGAATAGATTTCACAGAAATCTGTTTGTTTTGTAAGTTTGTCTTGTGAATCTACTGGGATTCACTGGTCGATTTTGCAAAGTATAACGATTTTACCATAACTACATGTATTTATGTGTGTATATATGTTACGTAAGCGTGTACTTTACGAAAGTTTATTTATTGGATCAGTATGCTTTATTTCCCAGTCAAATTCTCCAGTTGTGGTGAGTTGCAACGATTCTTTCGATGCATCGATACATCAATTTTTAAATGGCCCGATTCGATTATCGATACTAAACAAACCAATTTCGATTCGATTCTCTATTATATATTTAACCATAGATTCTTTGTCGTAAAACTGTGTAGATTAATCATGTAAGTCATCATGACATCATGGTTGCTGTTATATTGAACTAGTGGTCAAACATGTTCACCAAATGTTTTGAATTGTTCTTATGTATATTGATGATATAGGGCACACACGTTGACATTATATAGGGCACATACGTTGACATTATATAGGGCACATACGTTGACATTAACCAATACTTTGTCATGAGTAATAACACAGAATATTTACTTTACTGCAAGCCCGGCTAGCTCAGTTGGTAGAGCGCTGGACTACCAAACCGAGGATGCTGGGTTCGATTCCCAGCCCGGCCACATAATTTGTGTGGGGATTGGTCATGAAATTATTTCTACGGCCATTCTCCCTCGACCTTTGATTCAAGTAGGGCAGTTGTCAGTTACTGGCATAAGTATGTGCACTCAGTACTGGTAAACCAGCTTACCCAGGAAAAGTGTGAGTAGGTTAACTGACCGCCGTGATATGACTGAAATGTTGAATACGGCGAAAAATCCAAACAAACAAACAGCAAGTCATGACCCATAAATACGCAAAAACAATCCGGTAAAAAGGAAAAATGATTGGAATCAAAATATTCACCTAAATCACGGTTAGGAGACTCACCGGACCACCTCATTTCGAGGTGTTTAGCAAATGTCCGGTGGAGTAAAAAATATTGGTAACAGTACGTAGGACTTTCTAATTTTGTATTATTTTCTTATGATAAAGGTGCCTTTTAAGAAATCGGCCAATGCCATTACCAGTAGGAATGAAAGAACACTCTTTCGTAGTTACGTTAAATAATATACCAGAATAAAGGCTGTAGGATTTGAATAAGTTCAAGTAATTGAAATAATATGTCTATGATACTCTATGTAGTGACATGTTTACCAGTCGGAAGTCTTACTGTCTACAACCCATTACAGGGTGGCCACTGAAATTCAAAAATAAAATTCTCTGATGTTTCCCTGATTTGATTGTCCATGACATTCCTTGTCAAATTACTGGTAAAATTAGTGCAAAGTGGTGATAGCGTACATACATTCATGCGTACGTACATATGTGACCACTATTTTCTATTTATAGCCATTGTTTACTATTGTTAACTTCTTATTCTGAACAAATATGATAATTTTATTGGTTTATTGTTGAAATATTTATTAAATTATAGATTTTACTACTTCATTTTGGATTTGTTATAACACTTCTGCTCAAATTCCCTGACTTTTCCTTGATTTTGGCCAAATTGTCAAATTCCCTGATTTTTCCCTGCAGGGATTTTTTTTCACACTTTTTCCCCGATTTCCAGAGTCAGTGGCCAGCCTGCATTATGAAGTGTGTCACTGTGACGACTGATGATGATGTTTGAAATCGCAATCGCAGTCAGTGGCCAGCCTGCATTATGAAGTGTGTCACTGTGATGACTGACGATGATGTTTGAAATCGCAATCGAACCGAGCGAAGCCTGAATCGTTACAGCTCTATGAGCCTGGGCCCTGTCGTATCAAAGGTCTTACGACAAGTTTAACTTACGACTGAATTTTGTAGTTTAAAAAATAGACATTTATGATCAGTATGTTCTTGAAATAAAGGACATGTGAAAGATACCAAGGAAATGAATAGAATTACTGAAATAAAGTAATCAAAGATGTTGGTGCTTAGCCTTTATGCTTCTTCGAACATTGTATCGTGATGTAAATATGCCCTACGATGTTTAATAAGACGGGTCCCTGGGTCTCGAAGAATATGCTGTTCCTCACATACTAATATCTCGTGTATTATTATGGAGGAATTTCTATTAGTTTACAACACCGGCTTGCGTTTCACTGTTCAGTAAGCTTCACTCGCGTCGTTAGAGAACTAATATCCCCGAAAACAAAGAGGTCTCCAAACCTTGTATTGTATCAAATGTCGCGAACAAACTATTCAATCGTTTGTATTGAATTAGTAATATAATACCCCGCCACTGTCATTTCACCCTAATCAGTTTTGGAGCCATTTCGCTTGAAGCTTTTACTAATCGCCACTGCGATCTCGACCGAACACGAGAATGTCTTTAGGAGTAAATATTTCACCACTGCGATATTTTATATACTATCTCTCTCTTTGCAGACCGAGAGGCGCCCGCACTCTACACCTGACTGCAAGTTACTACTCGTCTAAACTTCCCGCTGATCACTTCCCTTCGCTTCTCCAAATCTCCTAGCAGAGTTGTCGTTCGTTCATCTCGCCATACATCTCGTATTTAACGCACATTAAAGTTGACTTTTAGGACCACAGGAATAGAAATAAACAATAAATAGTTTTTAAATTATCATAAATGGGGGAAAATAATAATTTTGATTCCTATTTTTGGAATTTATTCGAAACATATTGAGCACTTTGCAAAGGTGTATGACGTATGGTGAAAGCAACGAACGACAACTCTGCTAGAAGATCGCAATAGTGTGCGACTTTGTATTAATAGTCGTTGCCACAAATGTCATTCATATGTAAATTATTATAATGTTTTATCCAATCATTTCACTCGAAATAATAATGACAAAATCTAGAAACGTCTATTTAATTTTAATTATGTTTTGTTTGTTGTTGTTTTGATGAGCCAGATTAATAGGCTGCAATATGATATTCACATAAATAAATATTATATGTAGGAACACATTTAACTGGATGTCATTTTTTTGTCAAAGCCAACTTTTAATGTACTAAATGATTCAAAAAAATGCGTTGAGAACACCTGGGTATGAGTCGTTCATGATTTCAGCAGATTAGTACATTGTTTAAAAAAACTATGAAACTGTTTACTGAAAATAAAGTGTAAAGAGTTTGAAACATATTGATTATTTTCATTTATGTTACAGAAATGAAGGTAAAACATTACTTCTTGTAGTTAGTAATATTTCGAAAGCGATTGTAACAATAAGGAAAAATATTTCTTTTCGCAATACAAACACGTGTAGTAAGGACGGTTGACTGTATTTATGTCTGTTGTTATTTGTGTACAACGTGTCAGTATTTTGCCCCAAAACAACAGTTTGCTGTTAGACCAAACCTGAAAAGAATAATAAAGAAACTTAAAAATGTAACACAAATGGGTATTTTACAATGTTTTACAGTAAAGAACAGTAACTTAAATTTTGTCTAATTTGTAACTGCCAAATTCAGGTAATGTTGGAAATTCTCTTGGACTGTTTGGTCATGTTGTCGTTATTGTATTTGCCATATATTTGAAAAATAAAAGAACTGTTTTGTTCTGTTCCGTTTGGTTTAACTTATTTGTGATTTCACAATAACAAAAGCGTGTAAGGGGACAATAGACAACTTTAAGAAAGTGAAGTTATAAATCCAGGGAGTGTTTGGGGTATGCCGTCTCAATTGGTTTTCTATCATGTTATTAAAAACAAAATAAAGCGCGCTATTGTAAAAACATCATTGCGACAACTTAAGTGACAGACAGACATTACAATAGATTAAATGCGATTAGAACCTCATAGACATTGTAATTACCAATTATGCATGATCGATAAATCGGAAGTTAATTTTCGCCGATAAGAATGTCTGGCGAGTAAGGTAAGTCACGCCTCGCCACGCCCCATTATATCACACCGACCAATCAGCGACGAGCTCTTACCTTTCACTGATCTCGGTATCTGCCTTCTATTATGTCGAGTAGCTGAAGTTAATATGTCACTTGTTGTGTGTTCGTGGGAAATTAGTGCTGCTTTAATGTCTCCGATTGTGTGTTTATTTATGTCATTATCTGTCAACAAGCTATACTGCTTGTGTGTTTCTTGTAGAGTGTCAGCTTTATAGGAATACGCTGTTATATGTTATGAAAGAAGCAGCGATAGTTCAGAGTGTACGGAAGTGCAAGCTGATTATCTCTCGGGATTGTATAGTGCAATTATTCCCGAGTTTTCATTCACGTCTTCAAAGTGAATGATAATATCGTAAATCACTGATTGGAACACGGGGAATACTATATATGTTTTACGCAAGGATAGTTCCAGGGCTGTTCTAAACACCGACTCGAGGTCCGAGGTTCGAGACTCGGCATGGCGGGACGGCCCCTCAGTCCGATAGGGGGCCTCATCGCTCTGGTACTGCTGGGCATTTCCTCTGTGCACGGTAAGGAGCCGACTTATAGCACTGTCTTACGTTTTGACGTGTATTTTTTCTATATTTGGTTGTCTTGAATATAAGCCAGTGGGGTCATTATTAATCCCCCGTTTTATATGTTTCACCTATGGTATTGGGACAGCATATATACGAACTGTGTCACCTATTATCCAATGTATATTTTACTTCAACATTTAATATCAAGACCTCTATATACAGTAATCATTAAATTTCATTTAGGAAACACTACATCTATGACATACTCTCCTATAGTTTTCGAGCCAATAGAAACATGAGCATATTTTTTTTATAGTTTATTTTTTAGTTTTTGTTTTACTGTATAAAATATGTTAATATGTGTGCAACTTGTAAGACACTACATTCTGGACATAAAATAACAATGTACGATAATAACTCTATTTATCTGCCGTACAATGCTTGTAATTTTACATGGCAAACCAACTGTATCTAAACCTTATCTTTATGACTTATTTATGTAAAACTTGAATCTACTAGACGTAATACTTAAAATCTCGAGTATTAATGGGAAATATCTCGCCAGATATTCTTTGTGCATTTCAATAATATTAAATACAATAATTTCCTTTTAACATATTATTTTCAAATACAGATAACAATTATGTATTAGAAATTGGAATATCATACTGTTGGTAAAATTATGGGGAAAATTAGTTCCTTACATGTACGTAAAAAATAGAATTAGATCGTGTCTTTTTAAGCAAGGGATACATTAACCTAAAAATATTCTGCAAAACGAGGGTTGAAAACTAGAAGTAGGGAAAGATCTAGGGAAAGAAATAGCAGGGTGCTGCATCCTGCTCCTTTTTGGTCCCCCCTGCTGCCCCTCAGGGCTGGTCAACACAGTAATTGTTGTCATCTTTTGAAATTCAATATATTTGTGCAAATATTCAATGACATATGAAAACAACTATGCTTTTAAACCTTAATTAGAAGCATTAAACTCATAAAAAGTCTGGATTTAGCAATTTACTAGAAAATGCCAACAAACTGGCCCGACTTTCCCCAGCTCCTTTTTAGCAGCACCCTGTACCTTTTTGGGTTCTAGATCTTTACCTACTAGAAGTATTGAACTCAATAGCAGTTGGTGCCTTCTGGTTGTCACACCTCGAAATTACAGTGCATGGAAATGAAATCAATTTGTTTACACGATTCTATGTGGGTTTTACATATTACATTTATCACACAGTAGGGGCACACAGTAGGGGCTACCATCTACATGTTTCTAGTTTGCAACCGAAATAAGACTACCGGTACTCCCCCCCCCCCCCAAAAAAAAAAAAAAAAAATTATCGGAGTTCCCCTCTAAGCTGTACGAATGTCCCTAAGTCATTTACATTCAAAGCAAAACCAGTTTAAATAAGGGATCATTATATAAACCTTATCATAAATTCTTGGCGTTAAAGAGATATCTTAAAGGGGATATATACGATTTCAATATCAACATTTCATTTGGTCATATTTTGAACAACACAAATGAGAGGTCGAATATGATCGAGGACAGTTAAAATAAAATAAAAATAAACAGTTATATGTATCATATGTCATGATGTTTTTTCTAAATGCACTTCTTCATAACGACAAATTTATTCCTAGCGCTACGCCGATACCAACACGTTTAATCGTATTTGTGGCAGAAACAAAAAAACGTGTCCATGTGTCGTATGAACACATCTGCACACCCACCAAATATTGGGGATTTCCTAATATTGTACATGTCTAATGTATATGAATGAGTTTTCGACTGGAATACGAAAAGAATTTTAACGGTGTAAAGCTGTAATTTCATTTTCGAATATCAGTTCTTCTGAACTTTTATTATAGTTTGTTATTCATTAACATTTTTATTTTACTTGATTATGTTTCTATAAAAATTTGATGAGATCGTACATACCCTCTTTAATGGTAAAAAAAACAACAGCAACACATTAGACACATTTTGGTGATAAGATTAATTCCACTAATTATTGATGTACTCAACTTTATGCTATTATAAACTGTCCATTATTTTGTTACAGTTGCTGTTAAAAAAAAACATTAAAAGGAAAACAACGCGAGCACCTTCATTTTGACATTTGTGATTTGTGTCCCCCAAGAAACATTAAGATTACATGCACGTTTATGTTGGATCGTTGCGTCTACACGTAGTACGTCTATCAAATAAGTTATTTTGCCTAAACATATCACCGAGCATGTTGCTTTTGTTCTATAGTAGTATAATGATGTAGCGAACACGATCTTCGTTCAATCTCGGTATGTTGTCAAGCACTTGCAACATACGTCCCCGTACAAAGCGATCCGGTCACTATCTACGCTTACATCGTAATGACATCCCCACCCCCGGGCAGTAAACCAGACATATCGGCTCCGATGACGTCATCAGGTTGACGTTTTACCCATATGTAACTCACGTGTATTGTAAAAAAACACTATTTAATTTAAAATGATAATATCACCAATTTTTCGATCGTTTTATTTAACATTCTCTGTATCTCTTTACATCTTTAGTAATAATTTGACAAAACAGATATTGCTCTTCAATTTTAAATTTATTCTTGTTTCTAAGTGTATGTACGTTTTCTTAATATTTTTAATATTAATATTAAATATATTGTAAAATACATATTCCGCAAATTCTAAAATATAAAAATATATTTATAAAATAAAGAATGTAATTGTTTGTGATAAAGAAAGTTGAGCTGACCTCTATAGTAAATGTTCGATGCTGTGACCTCTATAGTAAATGTTCGATGCTGTGACCTCTATAGTAAATGTTCGATGCTGTGACCTCTATAGTAAATGTTCGATGCTGTGACCTCTATAGTAAATGTTCGATGGTGTGTTGAATGAAATATTGATATCTGCTACATGGGGACCAATAACGGATCAATATTAACCCAAGAACGCTACTAAGAACTGCCGTCTAGATCCAGTGTTTTATTGATATTTGCTGGAAAGCTTTCTGCAATTTTACCAATCTCAGAATGAAATGAATTAATACGGAATAGATCTATTCACATTGTTTTACAAAAGTGTCTTGAAAGATGTTTCTTCAGTAAATATGGCGCGGTTCCATATGCTATTTTTGTTGTTCGTTTGTCTCTGGGCGTAGCATTGTTGTTCAAGGCATAGCCATCTGGATTTGATGACCTTTCAAAAACTGTGAAAGCAAATGTCTATTGTTGTTGGCGGGTCGTTTCGCGCCCATATGGTGTGTGGTGACAATAACACAATGGCGTTCTGCAGGCCCTGCTCGATTGGCTTGGAACGCCTTTTGTCTGCGCTCGATTCTTGCAGTCCTTCTTGATCGATTACCACATTATGGTTATCTCTAACCTTCGATTGATTAATCAACTCCGGTGATTGCTGCGAAAACAAACGTTAAATCTGTTCGAGTGCTTGATTACACACGACGATGGTCGCTTTTTTAAACGGATCATCAAAACACTCGACATTTTCCTAACATCCATTAGCGTTTCTGTATTAAAAGTTTAGTTTTCGGCCGCATGTTATACTGCAAGCAGTCTTGGAATGTTGGGGAACGAAGTCTTTCAGGTTTACTTTCTGTCTGTGTCATATCTTAATTTACATTTCGGTTAGCTGAAGAATTTTGTTTCTTCCATTTTGTATGTAAAATATATGCAATTATAGGATCACATTTTTCACAATTCATAGTGTTCGCACACCTGTGAGTAGGATCCCATTTGTCACATGCTTTTTAAAGTGTGAAGAATGTGATTGGTCCAAAACGGGGTATGCGCGAGGATCCGAGAAGAATATGATTTATTTGCATATCAAAAACTTGATGCGATCACAGACTTGACAGCGAATGTAAAGAATAAGACTGTGATGTGTGTAGAATTAGATCTCAACTTTCACACATGTGAAGAATGAGATCATATTGATCACAAATGTGAAAAATATGACTTGTGAAAAATATGGTCCTACAATTGTAGGATCAATGCTTCGTCAGTTCATAAAACACGCGGGCATATGTAAATCTTAACAAAGCAACGCATTAAAGTTTCAAGTAAGCACCCGTAATTCTTTAAGCGCGACATTGCAGACAAAAAATCAATGAAAATTACAGATAATTGACATTACATTTATAACAATTTCCAAAAGTAAAAGGCCTAAATCAATCGAGACGAACACAAATTTTCCTTCGTACAATTACCATTGCCTTTCGGGCAATTTTCATTTTCTTCTCTCTGCGCGGCGACATCAAAAACATCGAAATCACTTTACTCCGAGCCAGTCATATTTTATCATATTTATCAACAATACGTAAAAGCATTTCTGTTTTTATGGGTTTTAAGCTTAATTATTTTGCAGTAAACCATCGGCTCATCTCCGATCCAGCCTGTCGCGCGCTCCGAGTTTACGATTTTTTCTGTTTGAATTCGTGTAAATTGCTAAATTGAATAATTTTTAAAGCTGCATTTGCTGAGTGTATGAATATCTCATTATGCTAAAACAATGTTTCAATGTATAAACAGTGAACATCTACCACAAACTTGATCTACCGGTAATATGATTTTCTTGTTTTCTCAATTTTCAAATTTTCAGTACTTCAATGTAAAAACAATAAAGAACATTAATAAACTTGATCATTAGATTTATTATTAAATCAAGATTTTCGCGTCGTTTTCTCAATATTCCAATTTTAAACGCAACTAAATGATCTGCATCAGTTACATCTATTACAAGTATTTACTGAGTTAAGTGTATGAACATGTCATTCTTATTCTAAAATTCTTAACATTTAAACAATGAACACCATTTCTAAACTTGTTCTAATATAATTTTTGCAATGTTTTCTCGATTTTTAAACACCACCTAAGGATCTCTGCTTCAGTTATAACTATTATAAGATCGGTGTATTAACCAGTATCAAGCACGTAAACCCTATCCTGTTATCAATATTACCGAGCTCAGTGGGTAATACGGGATAAACTGTCATTATGGCATATTTATACCGCACGGATATCATTGTATTGACGGCGGCTGCAAAAGGCGCTGCAAGGGCCCATTCAGCCCCTCGGTCGGGGGTCGCGCGCTGTCGTCAGGCCCGTCACCGGCAGCGAGCGCCGCTGTGGGGAACACAAGAGATATGTTTGGCGTTTGTAAATGTGGCCAAAAGAGACTAACAACGAAACACATGCTACTTAAATATACTTGTATAGTCTATTTAAATGGATGACGATGATGATGACGATGATTATGATGATGACCATGATTATGATGATTATGATGACGATGATGCTGACGATGATTATGACGATGATGACGGTCAGAACGAGAACGGTGATGATGATGACATTTTCATTTTGACTCTAAAATATTTCAAGCCAGGGGTCATTTGACTCCTTGTTTTCAATTTCTACTGAAATCCCTGGATGATGATGATGGTGATGGTGCATTGGTTATACTAGTACTGTATCACGTTTCCGTGGTTTTGTTTTTGTTTCTTTCTGTCCACTATGCCGATCAGCCATATTGTTCTAAACCCACTTTCTGAAATCTCAGTTAATGAAATGCTTTATGGCAGTTAACGTGGCGTGGTTTGGTTTTGGCAACTAAACGCGTTAATACTTCCATTAAAAAATCTGCAAAGAGTGTGACTAACGTATTAACCATGTGTTAGTTAATTTTATAATTTAGTTGCTCACGCGGGCTTAAATCCGGTCGCGTTAACCTGGTCGCGTTACACACATGGATCCCGGCAATGCACGGCGGGTTACACACATGGTCCCAGGCTATGCACGGCGGGTTTTAGTGGGAACCAGAGTTGACCAAACTCAATGGTTGTGTAGAATTGTTTAAAAGTGTATATTTACAGAGATCTTTGATGTAAATCCATTTCTAAACATCTGCTATCTAAGTGGCCGGCATCTTATCAGCGGATAATAAAGCTGCCGCGTGCTTTCATAGACTTAATGTCCACTTCTCATTAGCCTAATCGGTTCATTCGTAAACACTGGCAGACATAGTCCGATAGACAGAAACACTGGCAGACATAGTCCGATAGACAGAAACACTGGCAGACATAGTCCGATAGACAGAAACCGTCTTTCGTGGAAAGCTAGGATTGACTAATTCATGACATCTGAAATCAAGGATCTGTAGTACATGTACATGTAGTCTGATAATACACATTTGAATTTATGAAGCTGGAATTTCCGGCGCTCTCTTTGCGGAAAAGTGTGTCACGGGGGAGCAGTTTCAATAAAGCGGGACAATAAATTTTTCCCGGATCGACCTACAGATGAAGTTTATTGGCGTAAACTGAAGTCCCGACCATGTTAGTGCATTTGATGGCTCATTTGGGACGACTTGATTGAGGTGAATCCGGGATATTTATTCGCGTATCTTAATTGTTTGACTTGTTTATTGCTTATATGATTAATAAGCGCGCATCGCTTTATGTACCGACCTTTCCGTCTGTGACAAAGTTCGCTGAGATGTTAGCTGCAACATCTCTAACGCCGTACATCGCTTGCTTTTACTAGGGGAAGCTCGGTAACTGTCCGGTGTCGCGTGTCCCGAGAGGGGAGGCTCAGTGGCGTTGTGGTGACGCGCCGGTCTGGAGCGTCCCGGTACGCCGACCCGGCGTCGGGTGTCTTGCGAGGGGATGCTCGGTTACCGTCTGGTGACGCGGCGGACTGAAGCGTCTCGGTACGCCGACCCGGCGTCGGGTGTCTTGAGATGGGATGCTCGGTTACTGTTTGGTGACGAGGCGTTCTAGGGCGACCCGGCATCGGTGTACCGCGAGACGCCTTGAAGATGTTTGATAAAAACACTCGCATTAACCATACATTTTACCTCATTAGTTTCGTAACATACGCTAGCTTTTATATCATCAGTGGTTTGATAAAATTATAATATTAGATGAATCATAATTATACTTTTGTCTGTTTCTCTACCATGGTGTGTCAGTCCCAATTTCAGAATATTACATCTTATGCAGTCTGTTCCGGGTTTAGGTCCATATCCGCCCGAGCTAGACACATGCATTCCTTCTCTGTGCCGTGTAATTATACCAACTCAAAATTAATTAATAGGCCCACTTAAGACAGTAAGAATACCGTCTCTGTTTTTGAAGAGAACTCGTGTTTTGTTGTCTTAAACGAGAAACAATTAGAGAAAACATTTTTATGAACTCGGCGAACAATTCGCAACTCTGTGTGGGAAACCCGATCCCGCCGGTCTTTGTTGCCAATTGAATATGGAGCAGTGATCGGGAACCAGCCACCCGGAACTGGTCGTTAGTGCGTCGGCCTTGTCGTCACCCGGTCTTGAAACAAACGGACTCCTGCCGTAATCGCATATCGCGGTATTCAGTTTCAGTGTTGTTGAAATTTGTTTGCCCGTGTACATGCACGGAAAACAATAGCTTTTGTATTAAGTTACCACCGCAATGTCTGCTTTTACAAGTCTTTTTTAAGTACCAGTAAGTTCTGTTATTCAATTCTTTTTCTTTCGTCCTATTTGTACCTAATAAGTTTCAAGTGTTTCACTGAACTCGCGTTCTCATGTATATATGTAAATGATTCGTCATAAAAACGTTGGGAAAGTCGTGCAGTGTTGTTGAACGTAATAAATCACGTCGTTGACGTTTGCATCGAGCCCTCGGGCGGGAAGCGTTACGTGGTGAACCAGACGTTACGGCTGCGGTGTTTATGTTTTACAACCGTGACGGAGACGTCTGTCTTCAACATCGGTCGATGATGAGTCCCGACGCCTGTGTTGATCCATCGGCGACCTTTGCCTGCTTCCGTACATAATGTTTGTTCATGTAGTGGTTTCTTGGGCTAACATTAATACTTGTTTCCCATTATGTTTCAACGAAATGTCACTACTTTGGTCTGTGTTGTGTGCAGCGAAAAACGGCGTAATTGTAAAAAGTGAACATTTTTGTTCCGTCCATTATAATTATACAACGTATTAATTTCATTTTCTACTCAAGTTCAATTGATTACGAGCGTATACTGTCATTTTATGATTTTGGTATATTGCACATTTATTTGCGGATGTTTAATTGATAACACACAAATTCCGCCCCTCGCGTTGACATTGCGTGCCCTACCGCCCGGGTCACACGCGCGCCCCCACCCACATATCCGTAAGACGCTGTGTACTTTAGACCTATAAACCCCACTTGATGTTCATTCATTCAGCGTTTATACTTCTAAGTGACTAGACGGTGTTTACCGAGTATTTCCGTGTTCGACGCGGCGGCCCGGCGCCTAAGTAAGTGCACACGAGGCGCGTCCGGCCTCCACTCGAACCCTAGCACGTGCGTAGACTGCGACCGCAGAGTCATTGACCTCTGCACATGCCCGGATATGTCATATGACCGCAGAAAATAGCTTTTTCAAAGGGCAAATAATATATTTAACATCCAATTTAATAACTTTTTACATGTACATTCAATGTGATGTGCGTTTACATTTCTTTCAAGTCGCACGGGTTTATATATTAACGGAGCGTACATTTCTATAGTCAGAAATCTAATTTTAAAATGAAACCACAATCACTGTAACGTCACAACCTGTATAATAATAGTACTGATAATAATAATAATAATAATAATAATAATAATAATAATAATAGCTCTAAACTCATTGGTCAGATATATATTTATTACACAGAATAAAAGTGTTGCAGGCATTAAGGTTGTATTTGCGGAATTTCAATAAAAACTCTTTAACTTGTCCTTGTTTAACATAGTTTGTGAGAGGTATTTCATAATTTGCATGATAGAATAGACGAAATTTAAAAGTTGTTTGATCTTGCATTGTTTTGGTAATTATGTGAAAACAACGCGTATTTAAGACGGAACGCTTTAGTACAAAGCATTTATTGAAGTGACAAACTTGACGGACAATTAAGACGGTCTGAGCTACCCTATCGGGAATAGATCGTAGGCGAAGATTTCTGCGGCGATTGTTCCTAAAATAAATACAGGCGGACAGCCATAGAGGCCGCGCTCCCGACCACCGGCGGGTGGGGATTAGCGGAACTTTGTCGAGCTCTACATAAGTAGATACTGATCAAGAGGCTTACATCGAAATCAAGAGGGGATTATTTTTAAGGAAGATTAGATTTCTTCACTTATTGTCGACCGGCCGATTTACACGGCTGACCTGATCAAGTCGCCAATCGTCGCGACGGTTATTTACTGCGCTGCTGGTGTTATGATTAGGTGGCTGTATTTGACCGTGTTGACCATGCAGCATGTCCGGCTCGGACAGTGGTCATTCCTCGGTCAGATCTCAAGATAGATCTTCTCTACCCTCGCGTGCCCCTGGTGGAGGGGCTCGTCTAGGATGACGTTATAAATCATATTCGTGCATACACGGCGGCCATTTATTCTTTAAAGTAGTTTAATTCTTTTGTTTCAAATAGCCAAAACAGACGCCGCGATTCTACTCAAAGCATTTACGAGATGTGACTGTTGTTTTTAGGCAATTTATGACTGCAATCCATTTCACGGGAATTTTCACTTTCTTCCAATCTCCGTCAAGAGGCGCGCCGGCTGCCGCTCAATTGATGTTGTCGGCTGCGAGCGGCATTCCTAGACTAACAGATGGGTTTTCACTGGAGTCATTACCTTCGAACGAGAACTTGACTTTAATTCCCCAGTAATTTGACGGTAATTTGTATCTAACTCGAAACAAGTGCTCTGTTTGCATCGCGATGGTTCGTTCCCCGGGAAACGCTTTCCCCATCACCGGAGTTGATTTAGAGCTTACTAAGAATTGCTGTCATAATTTCAACACAGCCAGTCCGCTTGTCACCAGTGGTTCGAACCCGCTCACGGACTCACAAAAGCGACGCTAACAGCTGGCTATAATGTTAGCATTTGTCAGTCTTTAGTCGCCAGTGCAGTACTGGAAAAATGGTCTCGATTTCCGATGCGGTATTTAATAATTAATTGTCCATTCAATATTTAGCCGACAGTCGATTTGAAAATTTACACCACATAAGCTGTGCTTTTAAACCCCACAATTAGTGGAATACTGTTTCTGGCGGCGCACGGATGCTCCGGGTAATGGAAGGCGCTGTAGCCGCCGACGGACCGCCGTCCCGCCGGGGTATCTGCGTCACATAATCCTGATAGATGGCGCTCCCCGCTGGGAGGCGCCCGGCGTTTCTCCGGTACGGGTATTGTGTAGCCGGCTTCATTTCAGATTTACCCCGCAGTAAATAAACTTATAAATGCGGCGTTATGTGTAAATTAATGTGTTTTGCTAACTTAGTATTAATTTCTAAGATTTATGTATATAGTTTATTTATGGTGATGAAAAATCAAACCGCGTGGCTATAGTAGACATTGACGCTTGAATCTTCCGATGCTGTGATGTTTCTGTTGGCTTTCGCCCGCCCATGTATACTAGGATTGCAATAGATGTAGAATCCTATCTTTTGATGCAAGCAAATTGCAATTAACTTATTCTTTTACTCGAGCAAATAATCCGCCTGGCATCATTTTGATGCACTTATTTTCCGTTTGCCAACTTCACACGCAGTAGGAAATAATACTGACGGTGTTTTTTGTGTGTGCAAAGTTTTTAATCTTTTTAAACACAATTTGGGTTGTAGGACACCTAACAAACAAATTCTTGTGACTTCAGTTGTTCAACCCCTGAATTTTTTTTGACCACTTAAAATTCAATCCATGGTTCGTTCGGCTACTGGTTTCCAAAACTTACTGAAATCCCTAGGAAATATTGAACTCTCGACTTGTGATTTAATTTTGTCCCCTTCTACACTTGGTTCTCGTGTTGTCTGTGAGTCCGGTAGATTAATCTCCTGTCTTGTGATTCAATGTTGTCCCTCGGTATACTCGATTCTCTTGTTGTCTGCGATGGTTTCCCCGCAGTTCCCGGCATCAATTATCACCCAGACCGCGCGGTTCCGCCGGCGTCCCAGCGTTGGCAGTCAATTAATGCGGGCAATTTGCGTTCTAAGAACTGCGTGTGTCATTGATTGACCCTTTATGACCTCCCAGTCCGCTCGCCACGTCTCGCGCCGCCGGACTGGACAGTGGGGAGAGAGCGGTGATTGTTATGGGGCACCGGAATTGCTGTAATAAAAGATAAAACTGCCACTTGGGGGGAAACTAATGTACGAATAATGCGGAAGTTGGCGCCAAATGAAAATCCCCAGAATCACCGCGGAGTCATTTGACAGACGGTGGCCTCTTTTATGGTGTAAGGCTAACAGACTGTTCAGTCTGCCAATATTTCAGGGCTGGTATTCACAAAGCATCTTAAGTCATTTCTTAAATAGTTTCACTTCTGTGCAAAATTTAAATGTTTTATATTTCTTTACTTAATAAGCAGATTTATCCGTTGTTGATATTCCTAAAATAATATTTTCATAATGATATTATTTTAAAGTATAACTCAGTGCAAAACTGTTTCTGTATGGAATTATACAGTTGAAAAAAAAAATCCACATTTAAGGAAAAGGATAAAATTTAACTTGAGATGCTTTGTGAATACCACCCCAGAGAAATTCTGTTTGGCGTACACTTTAATACATGGTATATTCATGGTATTGTCATATATCGAATAAAGGATAGCAAAATTAATGTGCATATTGAAAAAGAGGGACCGAGTGCTGATGACATTTTATGTGGTTGCGAAATGGTTGACAGTGCTATCTCGACGGTTTATATATCTGTTCCCCGGTCCGGGTACAGAAGCCGAGTACACAACGCGGAACAGCCATTAATTTCGCATCATACACCGCGCACGAGATTTCGGGGAAATGGAGCCATAAAACCTATGTAATATTTGACTGAAAGCGAGATGGAATATGCTATGAGGCTGATAGCGCTAGGTCGGGTCTTCCTTTGCTCATAAATAATCACAATGATAAAATACCAGCACACCGAGAGATCACCGCATGTTCGCAAATACAGTCTGGGAACATTAGAACCCCGAAACGGGGTGCTTAAATTTAGTCTACATAATTGTTATTTATAATACCTTTTACTGGAAATACGCATTCTGTTTTATAACTTGATCGGTTTTCTTTCCGCATTTCTAATCATTGTAATCAGCATCTGAATTTATTTGTTCAGATTTTGTTAGTAAACTTTATTTTCATGCTCCTGCAGCAGTTGATGGATAAGACAGTGGCCGACGGGGCGGGGCGGCATATGGTATCTCGGGCGCACTGAATATCGGGCATGATCAAGACAGTGACTGATTATCGGGGAATCCTATTAATTATGGATGTCAAATATAATTTCGCTGCTCAGTGTCTCGGGATGTTTTAACGCGGCGCTCCAAAGCTCTCCGACCAGGCCGATGGCGGTCGGCGATAATTCGACCACTGCCGGTCCACGGGCATCTGGCGTCCGCATCTCGTCCTCGGAAATTGTCAATTACAACTCCGCTCGCAGCGTTTACCATGCATATTAGATTAACCCCCCGACTTACGATGCCGCGTGAAATAATTATAAAGCGCCATGTTGTTATTAGCATCCCCAGTTCAAGTAGTTGTCTGCTAATTATGCAAATCGCAGACGCTTGTCCGTCCATTTCGAAACTGTATCGATATGGAAGATTGGCGACAACGCATGCCTCCAGGGGGTGGGGGGAGTCGGACGGGGGGGGGGGGGGGTAGTTGGTCATGTCGCTGCCGATCATAACAGATACACTGATATTTCAATTCAATAAATGTCCGAGCTGCGAGTCCGACGTTACTGTTAGAGACCAATAGCCGGTGTCGCCAGAACCATTTGCTGTCTGGACAGACCGGCTGCTGATGTAAAGATAGCGCCGTACGCACGGCATCTCCGCACGGGAATCTCGTGCGATCTTGCGTACAATGGAAACACAACTCTGGGCCCAGACTTCGATCATTATTGGAAATGTTAAAGCTATAGTACTCGTAGGCTAATTGATTAATATGATATATGACCTCTGGATGGTGTAAATATTCCAGACAATTTGACGACACTGTCCCGGGGGGATTGGATATCGAGATATATTTTTTAACCAGGGGCGCTATCCATAAAGCTTCTTTGGTGAACTTAGGTGAACATTTGTTTGAACTATAATTAAATATTTATATAGTTATATAACATTGTTACATAAGAATCCTATGTTGATTCATTACGAGATTAGCCATTTTATACAAAACAACAACATCAAAAAACAACACTTTTATGACTTTAAAGTGTGTATGTACGGTCTTACAACAGATATAGTGGCATAAATACCATTCACAAAATAAAGTTAATTAACATCGACGCTAGTACTTAATAGTTTTCTTTCATATTGAAGCGTTTCCTTCGTTATTTTTTCTGTTTTTCTGTTTAATTTCAAGTTTTATTGTCACTCACATCTGCTTATTTCGAAAATAATTGATATGAAAGATCGTACAAACACACTTTAAGATTAACTTATGAGTTTATAAAGGGTACCAGCCCATGGGCTGTATCATAGAAACATAAGATAGTCGTATCATAATCTTTAAATTCTTCATTTTCATTAACATTTTATTTGATATTTTAATGTCATTTTGTAATGGCAAGTGTGTTTAAATTATCAGCTTAGTAATAAGTGTTGTTTACTCAACTGTTGAGTATTTGTTGTTTTAAAAATACGACATTACAAAATTGGAAATTAAGTAACAAATATTTTAAGATAAACTTAAGATGTTTCTGGAATATGGACTCAGGTGTCGTATCCCAGCAGTTATGTTATAACGTGGCGCATGTAACTGAACCCCGTGTGTTGTCTGTTTTCAGGCGAGATCCGCTGTTACTGCAACGAGGGCAAGTGCGTCTCCTCCAGCTACATGTGCAAGTCTCAGCTCGGAATGTGCTTCACGCACACTAAGGTCAAAGACGGGGTCAAATCCATTGTTTCTGGTTGCGCCGACTCGCTACAGGAGGAGCCGCGCATGCGCACGTGCGCCGGTCGCGGGATCGATGCCAGCTTCGCGGAAGTGACGGCAAACGACACGCATGTTGACGAGGACGAAGCGGAAGTGGAGGTCCACGACGCCGCGTTGTTCGAGAGGCTTGATGTCGTTTCCGGCGACTCTGACGCGCCGGAAGTCGGCCTCACGTGCTGCACCCTTGACATGTGCAACTATCGAGACAGTAACGAGATCACAATAACCATAGGAGCCAAGTCGGACGATAAAGGTAAATAATACAATAATTAATACTTTTTGCGTGTGTGTGTTTTACGCATTACGTCTGCGTGTCGCTGTTAAGGACTTCAAAATGAGTAATAATTATAAAAATATTTGCTAATCAGATGTATTTATAAGCGCGTTTAAGTACGCTGTTTCCGTTCGCGAAAGTACTTCTCAGCGTCGAACATGCCGACGAGACGGCGAGTCGCGATGCGGTGTATGTACACGAGAAGTTTACAATTCTTCTAAACATGCAACAAATGTCGCCAATAATAAAACAGAAGTGTAGAACGTTGTACACAAGCATCTAATGTAGCAGCCGGTTTTTGCTCGTAGAAAAGATTTATTTGCCCGCCAATTTGTCTGCGAAGTCATGTTTTATGATGGGTCGTCTTGATAAAAGCAAGTTTCGCAGAGGCATTTGCGCAGCGCCCATGAGCCTCGGACTGGTTACCGTTCTTTTAGATTGCGGAACCAGTCCGCCAGCGCGGCGACACTCCACCAAGATCGTGCAACCAGTTCTCCATCGTGGCGACACACCAACATATAGCGAGCTTGTGAAATAGCGTTCGCACATGATTCGTAAAGTACATAATTATACATATACACATATTTTTACGTACTTGTGCGAGCTGATAAATGTGCAGTTAATTGTATGAACGATAGTAATCAGCCGTCAGTAATCAGATATCGGTGGCAGTTCGAGAAGTATTTCTAAGAAAATGTCGATGGAACTCCATGTTTGTTGACACAATTATTCATATTTTATTTTGTAATTTAATACGTTGCATAGTAAGTTTCACTGGAGTCGGCTACGACATCTCGAGTCGCGCGCTTGGGACCTCTCCCGCAGGGCGGCGCTGTTTACAACTGGCGGTCCCGATAGAGGGCGCAGCATACGTTTGTGTTTATCTGTTGCCATCAGACTTGAGTCGTCTCGGGCAAACAAACCGGTACACAAACTCGAGTCTTAATGGAGTGCTCGTCTCTGGTCTGCCTTCAAACAGCAGTTTACTGTAGATCCATTAAAACTACGCGACTAGCGCGACGGTCTCTGTTTGATTTATAAGTCTGTAACGGGCGAATTTATCTTCTATGCCGGCCTTCCACAATTAAGAGAGTACTTGAATGTTTACACAATTCATTCCACTCTCATCATTTGGCCATAAAGTAAATTTGTGACTCAATTATCGCTTCGACACGAAGGAATGTAGAGATAAGAGAGTTTGTTCGGAAATTAGCGGGTCAAGGGAGCTAATTCGATGCCATTTAACTTTTCAGTGATGAAGGAAGATTATGGTTGTCCATTTTAAACAAACGGAAATATTTCCTATGTGACAAGAAACCACTGAGTCCGTACAGTAATTTGCTGTAAAGGAGAAAGTGTTAATTACCGCTAAAGATTATGTCGTTATAAATTTTTAAAACCAGTCTATTTTAATGTACTATTCCTGTGTTGAAAATATATAAACCAGTCGAGGAGACAAGCTTATAAAAAGACCATATGTATAACTCTATGAAGTTGTTAAACGTTTCTTATTGAGTCATATTTTAGTTTCTAACAAAATGTTAACATTGGCGCATTTTCAAAAATGATTATGCTTTTCCACAACTACATGTATATCGAGTATGAAATGTCCCCGGTCTGTCATTTTAACGAATATATTTAATATTTACTTGAATAAAAGCTGCATTTATCACTGTCTCGCACGGCCTTTCATTGAATGACTTTTCTTTCAATAATGAGTTTTAAATGAGCTCGAGGCAATCTGCCTTCGCGATGATCGTAGATAAAGCCCCGCTATGACGGTTTAAATGGGCTGTGGTGGTTGGGAAATTAGAAAAACACATCCAGGGTCCTATCGCCGTATCGGACATCTAGGATTTCCACATTGCAGCGATCTTTTATCGGACCATCTATTAAACATGTTAAACTAAAGGGAATACTGTTGATTTTGTCGCACAGACCCCAAAAATTGTCATAAAATTATCATGCAGTTACTTTGTGTCTTTAATTGCGCATATATTCTCGAAAAATATTGTTTTCCCTCGGGAGCAGCACTGTTGCATAATTATACAACAAATCTGTCAAATGGATGCTAATTGAGTACTGACATTAGTATACCGTCTCGGCGCATTGGTTATGAAGTAAAAAATCGTGCCTGCAGGAAACTCGTCAATAAACGATGGCGGCCGACACATGTTGACCACGTGGCTGATTGATTCTGAAATTTCGACAGCATGTTTAGGCCAGAGTTTGTTGATAGTTAGTTGCTCGGATCTGCCGACCCGATTTTTTATATACGGAAAATTGAAACACAACGAATATTGTAAATATAATAAATAAAAAAATGGATTAAAATCGCTTGTTTTCACTGGTACAGTAATCCCTCTGGATATTGAACGAGAATTTTCAACTCATAGTTATAATGTACAATCATAGTGAAACATATATTCATTGAACCTAAATGATATTGATTTAATCTAACGTTTATGTTTTCAGGCGGGAGCGACGTCTCCTCAAGGCGGACGGACGGCGGAAGTAAGACTCCGAAGGATCTCTGGTTCAAGGCGGCTGTGATCGCCGTCCCCATCGCGGGCGGCTTCATCCTCATCCTGCTCGTGCTGTTAGCAGTGCGCATGCTCAGAACGGACTCCCGGCAACACAAGCGGCTGATACAGATCCGGCGGGAGCGGAGCCTGAACAAGGCGCAGCTCTACGTGGCGGACCACTTCATCGAGCGCGAGAAAGAGAAACACCTGTTAGAGGTAGCGCCGCCGGCCGGCCAATGTGATAGCATCCCGCAATGTGATACTAACTCTACACTGACCGAGGGTCATTTGGTCAGTGACGGTCAAGGACACTCTCGGACGGCGGTCCATAGTCATGGTTCCAAACGAGAAAATAGTCATTCCTCCAAGTCGGCGTCCAAGTGTCGCCATCATCATCGTGAACATAGTCATCAACATCATAAACATTGTCATTCGAAATTAACGACGCATAAAGACGGGCACACGTATGAACAGATTGTCTCGCCCAATAGTGACACAAGTCCATGCGAACACAACTCCGGAGATGTTCGGACTTCTCCGTGTTCTTCCGTGATAATGTTCGGGAAGTCGAACGAAACCGATACGGCAGATGTGTGATGTGAGTCGGCGCTAGTTTTGTAAAGTCGGATACTTCGGAAGTCGCAATTAAATGGTGCATAGTGCTAGTATTTAAATAGATGAAAAAGTATGTTATTGTATGCACCTATCAAAATTCCCCGAGGGGGTGGGGCGATGGCGGGCGTATATGGGCTTAATACTGCAAGCGATTCTTGACAGGCGGAAATTTGACACGCCGAATGATTCCGGGACCCGGGAAATATATTTTGTCGGATTTTAGATCCCGGTAATATTGGGCACCGTCGGGACATTCGATACACCGAGCACCTCCTACCTTGGGGATTTAAACAAACATGCTTGGCTCTTGGGTGGGCAAATAGACCCCCAAAATAAAAGTAGTGAAATTCCCCTGGGTTAGCCCGCTATTGATAGGCACAGGAAAGTGTTGACTGCTATGTTTATTTATGATGAGTATTCATCACTATTCGGAGGATAGAATCGTCAGTTCCCCAGTTGTCTGAAGTTTGTACATTTGATTTTGTACGGCAAGTGGCTGAAGCCACTCTAAAAAAAGTAACACTCGGGTGTCCACTTTTTGTTTTGTGAACGTTCGGGTCTTGTGAACACTCGAGTGTTGTGAACACTCGATTTTTGTGAACATTTGGGACACGTGAACAGAAGTGAAAGTCTACGGATTATCGACCATTAACACAGAACGTTAAATATTATACGTGTATGTCATCCTTGTGAACAGTTTTAATGAGAAACTGGTGATTTTAATACTCTTGATTTTTATTCGCAAGATCTGATGTTGAGATAGCAATCTGGGTCCGTATTCAACAAGCATCTCACGGCAGTCCTAACTTACGTTATACGTAAGTGAAAATTTCAGATGGAATTTTCTCAGTGAAAACTAAAAGCTTACATTAAATGAACTATTTAGATTTAATTTTCTTTGTGATAATTGATACTGTACACTCTAAAATGGTAAAATAAGAAATGGTGTTCGCTCTTTACTATAATAAGACCTTTTAATGAACACTGACATATAAATAAAACAGTCACAGATTTTGTGAATTTCGTGATTTAAATAATTTTCATAAAGATTTCACTAAGATGCTTATTGAATACCGGACCAAAAAATGATCTGTACAGAAGAAACGGTTGTTGCTGTTCTTCTTCTTCATGGATAGGGTCTTAACACATCAAGTTTTCAGCATTATCTGTTGTTGTTGTTGTTTGTGGGGACGGAGGTCTCTGCACTCTAGTCTAGATGCTCGTGTAAAACGCACCCAACCCACCCCTGTACTCGCCCGGGGGTGGGGATTTTATTTTATATAAATTATTCTCAGCGTAAGAATTGTTATCAATGTCGCAGTGGTGTAATAGATATGGTGTCCGCCTAGCCATCGGGAGATGGTG
Organism: Congeria kusceri; assembly: GCA_027627225.1. Taxonomy (NCBI): domain Eukaryota; kingdom Metazoa; phylum Mollusca; class Bivalvia; order Myida; family Dreissenidae; genus Congeria; species Congeria kusceri. Next base: position 542,037 of record CM051038.1, on the reverse strand, counting down.
TGTTCGATCCCTACTTTAAGGGGTCTCGCAAACACCAAGTACTGGCTCTACCCAGAAAATGGACTCGACCGTATCTTAGTAAGCTTCGAACGTTCCATCACTCTGAGCTAAACTTAATAGGTCAAAATAATTTTAGTAATTCTGTTTTGATGACTTCTTTTTCCGTTTAACCAAATGGATAATGTATTTTTGTTAGGATATTTTCAACTTAATAGACAATCAAAATAATGATATTTTAGTAAACTATTTATTTTGGTGTACAAGCTGATATGTAAAATATTGACATAACTTTTAAATGTTTATTATTACATGTACATGTATTTTATTGGAATATTTTAATCACTTTCTGAAATCAAACATTCGTGGGTGGGGTATTTCCTCATGTTTCAATCATTTTGCATGTTAGAGCGTGGAGCTGTTTCGATCTAATCGAATTGTTGACAATTATGTTTTATGAACATTGTAAATGTTATCATGTAATATTTTAATATATTTATTTCTATGACAATTAATAAAATGTTATTTCTAATGTTAAATTCAGTCTTTCTTGTTTTTCAAGTTTCTTTTTGCGGCCTTCTGATTGAGTTAATTGCGTTTAGTGTCAATGTTAATTTCTTATGTTAGTTTAAACGTATTTATTTGGGCAATCAAACATATTATGTCATGTCATTATATATGTCATTATATATAGTACAATAAAATTATACAAACTGGATTCGAAAACAACCGTCAGCAACGCTTATACTAATTCTTCTCCAGTAGAGGGATACAAGGTACATAATGCAGAAACTAGAAGTAACATAGCATAGAGCGCAGATATTTTCAAGACATCGATGGCATACAGAAGTATTTTCTGTCAATAAATTGTAAATGACATTGACATAGAAAAAATATTATGTTTGCTTCATATAGTTCTGATTTTATTAAGTTATGTATAAACAAGAACATTTGGTTTATGAAAGTGTTGGCCTAAACAAAAACATAACATTTAATTGAAAACGGATATGAGTCTTAATTTCTTATGTTGCACTCGGTTAGAGAAAGATCCAGGGTGAAATAGCAGGTTGCGACACCCTGCCCCTTTTTGATTTCCCCTGCTGCCGTCCCTGGGCTGGTCCTGCCCCTTTTTGTTTCCCCTGCAGCCGTCCCTGGGCTGGTGCTGCCCCTTATTGGTTCCCCTTGCTGCCGTCCCTGGGCTGGTCCTGCCCTTTTGGGTTCCCCTTGCTGCCGTCCCTGGGCTGGTCCTGCCCCTTTTTGGTTCCTCCTGCTGCCGTCCCTGGGCTGGTCCTGCCCCTTTTTGGTTTCCCATGCTGCCGTCCCTGGGCTGATCCCCTTTTTGGTTTCCCCTGTTGCCGTCCGTGGGCTGGTCAACAACGGAATGTTGAATATCTAATCGAATGTTTGCAAATTTGCAATAATAAATAAAGAGAACTTGTTTAAAAACATAGCGAGAAGTCAAGCATTATGTTTAAAAGTGCTAATATTAACAAATTAAACAAAAAGAACTGGCCTGTCCCCCATTTTAGCAGCACCATGTATTTTTACTATTCCTAAATCTGTCCCTAAAATCAGCATTTCTTGTATTTTACGTCAACTTTCTCTGTGCGGCCTTTTGACTGAGTTAATAGCATTCAGTGTCAGATATTATCATATTGAACTTTCAACAACTTTCCTAAACACCATCATCGAATGTACCTATCAATCAAGTGAGTCACTTCGGATAGCGCGGGCCACTTAAAATTCCTCGCTTATCAGCAGTTTACCTATTGTTTTGCCTCGCTAAGTGCAGTTCCCACGGGAGAGGTCAGGCGCGCCGACCGATTGAGTGTTTGAACACGCGCCCATGTAGCAACGGACCGACGGACAGATAAGCGGCGGACGAATTTCGATTTGAAAACCAGTAAATTAAATCTCCATAATTTTATGCACACGTAGCAAAAAGGACAATCTTGCGATTTTCGCAGCTTTAAATTCCTTATTTATATATTGGAAGTTTGCTTTCTTCAGAAAGGTACATGCACTTCCCTCTACTTTCAAAAGTTTAAGTATCAAATAAAATTATGGTGCTACTTTGTAAAAAAATCCATCTCGCTTGAAAGATCATTTTAATATGTCAATAAACTCGTAATGTATTTAATGATTAGCGAAATGGAGGTTTATAGCACATGCCCTCAAAATATAAACTGCTAAACATTTCTCGTTCCAAGTAATTATGTTACAATACAAGAAGATGCGCAGGAGCTACTCCGTTTAAGGACATAGCCTTTTAAAACCATCATCCACCATGCGAACTGCTCTTTTTACAAAAGAATGGCACTATGCAATATACAGCATATTGTCGACTACTTTCGAACTATTTACTGGTACCTAACCCATACAGTGGACAGAAATGACCTCTGCGTGTGCAGAACCACGACGGACAGATAAGGGTCCGTCACATGTCGCAGTGGACAGATAAGGGTTCGTAACATGTCGCAGTGGACAGATAAGGGTCCGTCACATGTCGCAGTGGACAGATAAGGGTCCATCACATGTCGCAGAGGACAGATAAGGGTCCGTCACATGTCGCAGCGGACAGATAAGGGTCCGGGACATGTCGCAGCGGACAGAAGTGGTCTACATAGAACCACTAGGGACAGATAAGGGTCCGTCTCATGTCGCAGCGGACAGAAGTGGTCTACATAGAACCACAGCGGACAGATAAGGGTCCGTCACATGTCGCAGCAGACAGAAGTGGTCTCCACAGAACCGCTAGGGACAGGTAAGGGTCCGTCATATGTCGCAGTGGACAGATAAGGGTCCGTCCGTCACATGTCGCAGCGGACAGAAAAGGGTCCGTCACATGTCGCAGCGGACAGAAGTGGTCTCTACGGAACCACAGCGGACAGATAAGGGTCCGTCACATGTCGCAGCGGACAGAAGTGGTCTACACAGAACCACAGCGGACAGATAAGGGTACGTCACATGTCGCAGTGGACAGAAGTGGTCTCTACAGAACCACTGGGGACAGATAAGGGTCCGTCATATGTCGCAGGGGACAGAAGTGGTCCCACTAGGGACAGATAACGGTCCGTCACATGTCGCAGCGGACAGATAACGGTCAGTCACATGTCGCAGTGGACAGAAGTGATCTCCACAGAACCACAGCGGACAGATAAGGGTCCGTCATATGTCACAGCGGACAGAGAAGGGTCCATCATATGTCGCAGTGGACAGATAAGGGTCCGTCACATGTCGCAGCGGAAAGATAAGGGTCCGTCACATGTCGCAGCGGACTGAAGTGGTCTCCACAGAACCACAGCGGACAGATAGGGGTCCGTCACATGTCGCAGTGGACAGAAGTGGTCTCCACAGAACCACAGAGGACAGAGAAGGGTCCGTCACATGTCGCAGCGGACAGATAAGGGTCCGTCACATGTCGCAGCGGAAAGATAAGGGTCCGTCACATGTCGCAGCGGACAGAAGTGGTCTCCACAGAACCACAGCGGACAGATAGGGGTCCGTCACACGTCGCAGCGGACAGATAAGGGTCCGTCACATGTCGCAGCGGAAAGATAAGGGTCCGTCACATGTCGCAGCGGACAGAAGTGGTCTCCACAGAACCACAGCGGACAGAAAGGGTCCGTCACATGTCACAGCGGGCAGAAGTGGTCTCCACAGAACCGCTTGGGACAGATAAGGGTCCGTCACATGTCGCAAGCTGTTTGCTGACCGATTAAAGATATATTATAATTATTACCCTTTTTACAAATCATTATAAAATTATACGAAGATAATAATATCTGATACATTGTAAGCAAACGATAAAAAGTAGAGTGGCCTTTTGAACGTTTGTTTATATTTTTGTATAAAATAATGCGAGTTATTTTAACTAAATAAATGTAATATTTATGTACTATTTTGACTTTATATATACATGTTCGAATATTTAAAAATATATTTCAAACTTTATAAGCTCAATATTATCAAATATCAAACACCATTTTGTAGTAAAACATAATAATAAGTTCCACTTGGATATAATTTATGCATTTATTTATTTAATGACTGTATTTTCAGTTGAACGGCTGAACTAACAAATGACGTTTTTAAATTCTTTAATGTCGTGACTAATACGAAAGCTTGTTTTGGCTTTGAAAGCATAATCAATCAAATTACGTGTAAACAACACAATATTTGCCATTGTTTTTAGAAGTTGGCAAAAACGTGACTTCTTTCAAAACTTAAATAGACTAAGATGGAGTCGTTAAACATTACTTCACAAACCCGGAATGATCAAATACCTCACTAACTGAACGACTATTGGAAATGTTTTAGTAACTGACGTTAAAAATTTATTACACACCAGTTAGAGCCTTTCATAATAATTAAAAAACCCGGAATACTCAAATATTACTTAGTAAACTAAATGAACTAAATGAACGTAGGGTGCGAATGTTTTATTAATGCACCTATTAATGGGGGGGGAGGGGGGGAGCGGCGGGCATATACGGGACTGTAGACTGAAAGTGATTCCCGACAGGCGGGAAATTGACACACCGACTAGTTCCGGGCCCCGGGGTAATAGAATTTGGTCGGATCCCGCTAATACAGGCCCTAGGGCAATTTGATAGACATGTAGCATCTCCCATTGAGGGGATTTAGACAAATATGCTTGACTTTAGGATAGGGAATTAGACCCAAAAAATAAAATTCCCCTGTGTCAGCCCGCCGCTCCCCTCCCCCCCTGGGGGAAAATATTGATAGGTGCATAATTGACGCAAGTTAATTATAATATTTGTTGAAACGGCCAAGGTCACATTGCTTTCAACAAGTTTATAAAACCATAAACGATAAATGACATTGCAAAAGACCTACGGGTTTCTGACAACAAAAAGTATGAATAATTTTTATATAGACACTTAGTGGTTCTTAACCTACATTCATACACTGTATATAAATAATAAGACAAATGGTAGATAGTATTTGTTTGACAATCGAATGCCTGTGGGTATATATGAATTAACGCGCATGTATTGTAATATGTAGGTAAAGATACAGAGCTAACTAGCAGGGTGCTGAACGCTGCTTCTTTTGGGTCCCCCCTTGCAGCCCCTCTGGACTCCCCCATTGCAGCCCCTCTGGGTCCCCCCTTGCAGCCCCTTTGGGTCCCCCTTGCAGCCCCTCTGGACTCCCCCTTGCAGTCCCTCTGGGTCCCCCCTTGCAGCCCCTTTTGGTCCCCTCTTGCAGCCCCTCTGGGTCCCCCTTGCAGCCCCTCTGGACTTCCCCTCGCAGCCCCTCTGGGTCCCCCTTGCAGCCCCTCTGGACTCCGCCTTGCAGCCCCTCTGGGTCCCCCCTTGCAGCCCTCTGGTTCCCCCTTGCAGCCCCTCTGGACTTCCCCTCGCAGCCCCTCTGGATCTCCCTTGCAGGCCCTCTGGACTTCCCCTCGCAGCCCCTCTGGACTCCCCGTTGGAGCCCCTCTGGGTCCCCCATTGCAGCCCTTCTGGGTCCCCACTTGCAGCCCCTTTGGGTCCCCCCTTGCAGCCACTTTGGGTCCCCATTGCAGCCCCTCTGGACTGGTCAACAGACTGCACGCTGCTTCTTTTGGGTCCCCATTGCAGCCCCTCTGGACTGGTCAACAGACTGCACGCTGCTTCTTTTGGGTCCCACCTTGCAGCCCCTCTGGACTGGTCAACAGACTGCACGCTGCTTCTTTTGGGTCCCCCCTTGCAGCCCCTGTGGACTGGTCAACAGACTGTACGCTTCTTCTTTTGGGTCCCCCCTTGCAGCCCCTCTGGATTGGTCAACAGACTGCACGCTGCTTCTTTTGGGTCCCCCATTGCAGCCCCTCTGGATTGGTCAACAGACTGCACGCTGCTTCTTTTGGGTCCCCCCTTGCAGCCCCTCTGGACAGGTCAACAGAGAAAAGTTGAGTATCTATTGAAAATCACTATATATTTGCAAATATTTATTGACAAATGAATATACCATATTTAAGAAACTTAATTCCTTAACTAAAGCATGACATTCATGAAACACTTCAGAAAACGTGAAAGAACAAGTCCAGCCCCCCCCCCCCCCCCCCTCCTGCTCTTTTTAGCAGCGCCATGAACCTTTTCTGACCCGAGATCTTTCCCTATATGTGGCTCAAAATGTCGCTGGTTAATGTTTTTTCCCCTGGGGTAGTGGCGGGCGTATACGGGACTTTAGACTGAAAGCGATTCCCGACAGACGGGAATTTGACACCCCGAATGATTCCGGGTCCCAGGAAATAGACCTTGGTCGGATTTTAGATCCCGGTAATATTGGTCCCCTCGGCATCTCCCACTGTGGGAATTTAGACAAAAATGCTTGGCTTTAGGGTGGGGAATTAGACCCCCCCCCAAAAAAATAAATAAATAAATAAATAAATAATATAATTAGTCAAATTCCGCTGGGTCAGCCCGCCGCTGCCCCCCCCCCCCCCCCCACCGGAGGAAATATTGATTGGTGCATAATATGAATGAACGTAGTATTACATGGCTGACCACTTGGCAGCTCGTGACGTCATAATATAAACGGTTAGTGATTCTACAACGTGACGTCACATCTTGTTATACACGTATCCGATCGTTGGTAGACACCATTATAATGCATAATCGTCGTGCAAACCGCACATGGACCGGACTGTTGACGACCCGTCTTTTCTCTTGGGATACATAGTCCTGCTATGAGCAAGACACTGGCGCTATAGTTTCACTTATATCATATCGGCAATTTCGTCCACGTGCATGCATGTTTGTATAGTATTTTAATTTCGCGTTCTATGTATAATTTCTAAAGTACCGGCAAACACGGAGAGATGGCTAAGGCGTTGAGTACTAGTGTACCAAACAGTGGCAACTAGGGGTGGGAGGTGTTGACACGTGTGGCTTATCTCGGCGGTTTGCTGAAGTGGGATGCTGGGTTACTGCACGCTGCACGGCGGAGTGGCCGTTCTATTGAGCAATCGAGCAGATAACGGCCGGGAGGCGCATTCCACCGTCGCTCCCGTGCAACCGGACAGGGTTCCGACATTACCAATGAAATAAGATACTAATCGAGATGTTGCAAATGCACACCGGGCACTAAAAGACCCAGGGTCGCTCGTGCGCGATGCGACTCCCGTATTTTGCCTTATCCTCCGTCACCGAACTAAAAGTCTTTTAGTGGCGATAGGAAAATGCGAGAAAATCCTAGTGCACTCGTAAGGCGTAAAAAATATATGTTTGTTTCAGGTTACCAGATCTACCCTAAAAAATGCCCCGACCCTGGAACATTTTATTGAGTTAGTCAGATTGTTGTTTGTTTTATTTACATTTTTCCAATAATTAAATGCTTTTTGGATACATAAGTGTTTCGTTTTATTAGCATGCGCTTTGAATATTCATCTAGTTTTAGAATCTTAAAGTTGACCATTTACCAAATAATAATAATAATAATAATAATAATAATAATAAATAATAATAATAATAATAATAAAAACCCCACATACCTACCCTATTTTTGGGGGGCATGTAACCTGAATAACCAGCATATGTGAGTACTTCCGGTGAGTATCCGGGTGACGTCACACTTTTGCAATGCATCTACACGAAGACTTTCATATTTTTCAAGACAAGTGTGGAATTCTTTTCATATTTATTTATGAAGTACAACATTACAAATGTTAATACTGATTATTGACAATATATATTTCATGAAGAAGTCCACCTTCAAACATAGCTAATTTATTTAATCACAACGTTTCGGCTGAAAAGCCTTTTTCGGGTAACATGTTATGTAATTGCCCACTTCTTTCAAATTATTATTTAACATAATATATTTTGCTGTTTGTGATTTGTCAGTGTGATTTCTATTTATTTCTATTTATTTATTTTTCTTCATTTATAAAAAAAATATTTCCGAATGTGTTTTTGTAACTGAGTGTTCATGTTGTTAATTTTAGAAGACCACATTGTAAAAAAGTTATGTTCTAGCAAAAGGTAAATTCTGTTTGAAATAAAGTTATCATTATTATTATTATCACTATCATTATCATTATTATTATTATCACTATCATTATTATTATTATTATTATTATTATTATTATTATTATTATTATTATTATCATTATCATTATCATTATCATTATCATTATCATTATTATTATTATTATTATTATTATTATCATTATCATTATTATTATTATTATTATTATTATCATTATCATTATCATTATTATTATTATTATTATTATCATTATCATTATCATTATTATTATTATTATTATTATTATTATTATCATTATCATTTTCATCATTATCATTTTCATTATCATTATTATCATTATCATTATCATTATCATTATTATTATCATTATCATTATCATTATCATTATCATTATCATTATCATTATCATTATCATTATCATTATCATTATCATTATCATTATTATTATTATTATAAGACTGGACTCACTGTGGTGTCACGCCGTGAAGTTAGTCACTGAAGGGAGAGGTTGTGTGTGCCGGGAGAGCACTCGCTACAGTTGAATCCAGGGGTCCCGGGTTCGAGTCCCGGACTGGCTGCACACTGTGTACGCGCATACGTGTGCGACGAATCTGTTTAAAAGTAGCATCGACAGTAAGACAATGCCCTACGCCCGTGTATTAGATAAACATTGAAATTAGTACCAATCGTGTCTGTATTGGAATGATAATGCCGGTGGTGGTGGTGCTGCTGCTGCTGCTGATGATAACGCTGCTTCTGCTGTTGCTGCTGATGATGATGACAATTATGTTTTTGTAGAAGTTGTTGTTTTAATTGTTTATTTTGAAAGAAGTGGGCAAAGCAAAGCGTCATTCACTCAACAGAATTATTGTGCACTACCGTCACTATGCATGAGCCTTTGCATTCAAATATACGCACATTTTCAACGTACGGACGACTTTATATTGAGCGGATTCTTAATACTAAAACATAATGTATTGGTCTTATGAATAGCATTCATATAACTATAGCATTTTTATTTAAGAATTTTTTTCCGCATTATCGTTGTTTATCGGCTAATAAACAACGGTTTGGAGTTCCGATGCTTAGGAATTAAATCACGAGAGCTGCGCGTCATATTAGAATTTCGTTTTTACGACGTTAATATATAATTATGATGTACAGTGTACGCTTTAGTGTAAACGTATTTATTTAGACACCCAAACAAACTATGACAGGCCATTATATATAATACATAGTACGATCTGTATTCTAACATGATACTCGCTAATTTTTCTATAGGCAAAGAACAAAATTATCGTTGTTCAACAACCCATAAAAAAACGCAAACAGTTGTCCCGATTCTGAGCGGAGCATAGTAAAAAGTACTTCCAATTACAATTGCAAAAATATATGTCAAATCATGTTAGAATCGAAATAATTATCGCATTATCGTTTTTTATCGGTCAACAAACAACGATTTGTCGTTCTGATGCGTGGCTATTAAACAACTCGGGCTAAGGCCATCGTGGTTTAATTCCTCCAAATCGTTGTGTATTGGCCGATAAGCAACAATAATTAGAACATTATTTCCTAATTAGAAAACAACGCTTTAGCAGCGTTCAAGAAAAGCTCGAATATTTAATGTAAAGACATAAATAAATAAGTTTATTTTATAAATTCCTTAACCCGTCATTTAAATATCAAATACCGGTACAGTCAATGCGTTGAATAGATGTCCTGACAAGGAAATTAGACATCATGGTTTTGACAGCAAGCACTTGAAATGAAAGCCCAGACAAAAATAATAACCGAGTGATTAAAATGATTACAGTAATTACTTTCAAGACGACCTTACTACCGTCGATGTTATCTGCGCGTTTCCTTCTACAACCCACCGCCATTATACATATTTATGTAATTTATTTTTATAGCAGTTAACTGCAGCCGATATTCGGTGTCTATTATCATAATTGTCAAATGGATCAACATAGAGCGATTTGCCAGCCGGCAAACGGGATTATAAAAGATTACGTCGCCATTCGGTCGAGACGTTAACCGGTCGCGGATCTTTCTGTCGTTGCTGATCGTATTTCCGTCACGCCCGGCATCGGACAGATGATGTATCGGCCTCGTAACTAATTAGATCTATGCTTAAAGGTACAGTTTCACAGTTTTTGGCTGTGAACAATAATTTTCTACAACTGGCTTTTTCTTATTCTATAATACATGTATTGTTCATATTTATTTATTGGTTGAATACCACATTGCTCGTACAAAGTTAAACTTCTGACGGATATCAGGTATTTTTCGAAAACATATTAATTGCTACCTGTCAGACATGCCCTTGTAATTGTTAACACACAAAACGTGATAAATATCAGAATAATTGTGTTCTGCAACCAAAACAGCATAGCATATAATAACGATTAAAATAATGTACAATTAATGGCAAAAGAGCGGCAGTCACAGAAACAAATCGTTATAAAATTTAGGTCGTGTTTGTTCGTTCCTTTTCTAGTTTACATTTTGACTTAACAATTATGAGTACCTTGTATATGCAAAGTATGCACATGTATCTCCACAAGTCAGAATAGCGCGGTTATCTAGAGCGCTTTATAGATACAATTGTCATTTAAATAATCTGACATCTTGACTTCGATACGCACTTTGGCTTTTCTTTTTTCTTGTATTTTTGAATATATTTAAAAAAAATTACCTCATAATTTAGTAAATTATCTTTACCTTACTTATATATATACTACGTTGTATTGCTCGTTTCTATAAACATTATAAACTCAGCATTGCTGCAGGCGACAACTCTTTTGAAGACACGGTCCCTTTAAATAAGCGAGACTCTTCAAACCAAGGTGTGCATCAAACCAAGGCCTGCATAATTGTATTCGGTTTTTTTCCTTTTCATGTTATTGTTAAATGATATTTGAATGATCGGACCATCCAACAAGTTCATTATGTTTGTGCGCTGGTTACTTTCATTTGTTTTATTTTTGTGCGATGAAAACATCAACAGACACAACTCTCAATCAATAATACAATGTACATGCACAGTTCATACCTGGGGAAAGTTAACGGCAATTCCCCTCTTCCCGGCTTTAATTATTTGGACCACGTCCTGAAAGGGGGATTAGAAGCGGGGAAATGTCTACCATGTCCTGAAAGGGGATATACGAAGGGGGAATATGTCTACCACGTCCTGAAAGGAGATATACGAAGGGGGAATATGTCTACCATGTCCTGAAAGGAGATATACGAAGGGGGAATATGTCTACCACGTCCTGAAAGGGGATATACGAAGGGATAATATGTCGACCGTGTTCTGAAAGGGTGTATTAGAAGAGGGGAATTATCTAACATGTTGTTATAGGGGATGCTAAAAAAGGGGAAATGTCTAACGATTCCATATAGGCGATGTTAAAAAGGGGATCTTTAAAGGAGATATTAGCAGAGGGGACCTGTCAAATCCTTATAGGTGATGTAAGTACTAATAGATGATGCTAGAAGAGGGGATTTGTATACCACGTCCTTATTCGGTACGTTATGAGATGGATCTTTCTGCCCCCACCACCGCCACAACCATCACCACCATCAGCATCATCATCATCATCATCATCATTATCATCATCATCATCATCATTCGTTTCAAAAATGAAGACATCTTAAACATATCGTTGGAAGAAATGCTTAAATGGTTAACTTGTATGCCCTGACATTATATTACACGCCTATTTCATGTTCACAGAACACGAATTCGAAGAAATCGTCAAATAATAAGTGTGTTGTATTAATTTAAACATAGTATTAGTTGTGCGTATAAGGCGTGCTACTGACGTAAAATGTGACCTATTTCAGCTGCTAACTGACAATGGTATCTATACCAAGTACGTTTTTTGCAGTTCTTTCATTATAAATGTGTTGCTAATATCTTGGTAGCAATTACATCAACCGATAATGGAGAAGCGCTAATCATACTGCGACACCCACCCGACGCTCGCGGGAATCGTTTCACGGATGTCAACGCCTTCATTAGCGGGTCTCCAGTTCTAGCAAACTGTCGCAGCGCGAAGTGGCGCCCTCTAGGGGGCCGCTGCCGTTTCCGTCCTGTCACAACCAGGTACGCGTGGAAAAAAATTAACGTGGTGGTTTGGTGTGAATGTACAGTTCCTCCCATATGATGAACGCCCACGGCTTCCACTTTTCGCCGTAGAGGGAAAAAACATCCACAACCATGTGCACGCGTGCTGAAAACGTCACGTGGTACTTAAGTTTCAACGGATAGCTTCCGGTCGATTTAGCTGCCCCGGCCCCCACTTCCTGCCGCTGGGTGCAGGTGATTACCAACGTGGTGCTGAGTTATAAAAGACAGCTCTCCCCGCGCCCCCGGGTGATGGTGGTTCCTGTCGTTGTAGCGGCCACGGTCTCCACTTCCCGCCGCCAGGCGCAGGTGAACATCAAGGTTCGGTGGCTGACTTTAATAACGCGGCGCCGGGGAGACGGGCGGTGATCAGAGGCGCCCCGGGAATCAATTACACAATACTCGGAGCGCAGTGCTATCACGAGTCGAACATCGGAAACTGTAATTAACTAGTTCGACGGTATATAATGAAGTGATTGAAAGACAATCTGCCCAGAATGTTCGCCTGAATTCCGCGGGCACCATACGCCAAGGGCGCGTCGCCTGCTTGTTTATTGAATTATTAAAACTACACCGTGAATAATTCGCACACGAAAACATTGGCTTTAAAAATAGCATCGCTAATATGAAAGTCGGCGCGTGGTTTATGTCTTCGTTTGATTTATGAAAGATTTAACCATGTTGCTCGGAACAGTACATTGGGAAGCATGCTGTTTTATAATGAGAGATAACTTCTACATTAATACCACACATTATGTATCGTAAATTTATTAAAGGATGTAGACATTTTTTTGATGAATTAAAATCTTCTAATAATATAAGGAGCTCGTCCGTTATCGGTCAATGCAAAGTCAGCTGAATAAAAAAAAGCATTGTCGATCCTCAATACTTTTCATAGAGATGTATTTTATTCAAATGGTTCAGTAAAAACAAACAGCAATTCATTATTTAAAATCTGCACTAGCCAAACGTTAACAAATTCAAGAAGACATGAATTATTTGGTTGATTTTATTCAGATTCAAACATTCGGCAATTCAAGGGAAGTAAATCGTCAACAAGTTTTATTACTTAAGTGTGAGAGTTACTCCCCTTGCATCGCTGGCTGTATATAGTGCGTTGGGTAAATAAATCAAACATTTTAAAAATATTGTTTTGACAAAAAAGAATACACTTGGAGACGTACTAACCCTCTGCAACAGGGCCGCCTTGACCTATTTCTTATTACAAATAATATGATCGAATATTTATTAAATGCGCAAATACAAACTAGCTACAGATCAGACCACTCTATTATAAGCCTAGTTGTTGGTTTTGAAAACATTATCCATGGTAAAGGTTTATGGAAGTTTAACAACTCTTTATTAAATGATATAGAATATTTGTCGGTAATAAACACAGTAATAGATGATGTAAAAAAGCAATATTGCATTCCTGTATACAATCTAGAAAATGTTAAATGAGATTGATTACAGCCAAATTCAGTTTGTTATCAATGACCAACTTCTTTTAGAAACACTTTTAATGGAAATTAGAGGTAAGACAGTTTCTTATTCAAGTCACAAAGCAAAATTAAAAAGAAATAATGAAAGTTTATTAATATCAAAAATAAAATCTTTGGAACATTCTTTGACAGAGGAAAATAAAGAACACTCAATCTACTTTAAAAAATGAATTAGAAACTATAAGAAAAGAAACGATGAAAGGTTGTTTTATACGGTCCTGCTCTGAATGGATAGACAATGGTGAAAAACCTACTAAAATGTTTTTCAATTGAGAAAAAAATAATTTTTGGTCCAAAAATATAGCTTGCATTCAAAGAGATGATGGAACAGTAATAAATGATCCTGAAAATATTTTAAAGGAAGCAAATTGTTTTTATAAAAATTTATATTCAGAACAGACGACTACAATTTTTGATATGAAAAATGATTTCAGAAATGACGAAGTGCCAAAGCTAACTGATATAGAAGCAGAACATTTAGAGGGTATTCTTTCTTTACAAGAGGTATCAGTTACTCTTAAACAAATGAAGAATGATAAAAGCCCGGGCTTTGATGGATTTTCAACAAATTTCTTCAAGGTGTTCTGGCAAAAATTGGGTGTCTTTGTAGTAAGAAGCATAAATTTTTCATATAAGAAGGGGGCACTTTCTGTAACTCAAAAACAGGGAATTATTACATGTATTCCAAAGGACGGTAAACCTAAACATTTAAAAAAAAAAAGGAGACCAATCTGCTTGTTAAACACAGTGTATAAATTAGCATCAGGAACAATAGCTAATAGACTTAAGTCAGTGTTGGATAAGTTAGTGAACAATGACCAGACCGGTTTTATTAAAGGCAGGTACATGGGAGACAATACACGTTTACTGTATGACATCATGAACTATACTGAATGCAAGCAAATCCCTGGCTCGCTTATGCTAATTTATTTTGAAAAAGCGTTCGATACTTTATCGTTCAGTTTTATAAAACAAGTTTTTGACTTTTTTAATTTTGGACCAATGTTCAAAAATTGGATAACGCTATTTTTTAATCAAATGGAAAATGCAGTCCAACTGAACGGGTTTTTATCAGAATTCTTTACAATAGGACGTGGTTGTAGGCAAGGTGATCCTATTTCACCGTATATATTTAGTCTTTGTGCTGAAATATTAGCTATCAAAATTAGGAAATGTAAGAAGAAAAAGGGCATAAAAATTGACAATGAAGAGTACAAGATATCACAAGTTGCTGATGATACTTACTTATTAATGGATGGATCCGAAGAATCCTTAAATACTACACTAGAGGTGCTATACTCCTTTTCACAATACTCGGGCCTGAAGGTTAATTTTTAAAAAACTCATGCGGTTTGGATAGGGACATTGAAATACAGTACACGATCCATAAAAACTAAGTGGAAACTAGCGTGGGGATGTACTCAATTTAAATTACTAGGTTTAACATTTGATGTTGATCTTTCAAAAATGATTGAGCTTAATTATAACGATAAAATAGTTAAACTAAAAACTAGCATTGCATATTGGAATAGAAGGGATCTAACTCCCTTAGGCAGAATAACTGTTGTTAAGTCTTTGATACTTCCCTCGTTTATTCGTGTTTTTGTCTCCTTGCCAAATCCTAGAAATGACATTATCAAAGATATAAATGAAAAACTCTATGAATTTGTTTGGCAAGGGCCTTCAAAAATCAAAGCCAAAGTCATTACGAAAGATTTCGATGAAGGTGGACTAAAAATGGTCGACATAAATGCTTATATAAGTAGCTTGAAATTATCTTGGGTTAGAAAGGTTATTCAAGGACAGAGCAAATTCATGGCTTTGGCAAGGAAGTTATTAGATTTTAATAAGCTATGTAATACAGGTAGTTTATATGCAATATTTGCTATGAAAGGAATAACAAACACTTTTTGGATTGATGTTTTAACCATATATTCTGAATATGTTAAATGTATTAGTATCGATTCTATTGAGAAGCTGTTAAATTTGCCTCTGTTTTATAACAGTTGTTTGTTGATCAACAACAAATACATTTTTTTGAAATATTGGTACGACAATGGCATTCAGTATGTTAAAGATGTCACTAATGAGAACGGACAAATCTTGTCATTGCAAGAGCTTCAAAACAAAATAAATAGATCAGTAAATTTTGTACACTATGAAGGCTTAAAAAAAGTTCTTTCAGCGTACATTGCCTCATTGCAAAATATACAATTAGTACATTACAAATGTACCCAGTTCTATCAACCTATCTTAAACCGATAATTGTTAATTCATGCAATAAGATACTAAATAATATGTTTAAATTTAACTCAGAAATCCCAACAAGTCATACTAAATGGAATGAGTATTTTGTAAATGATACCATACAATGGAACATTGTCCATGGGCAAGTGTTTGAAAAAACAAGTGATACATATATTCAATGGTTACAAACAAGGATTGTCCACAGAATATTGGGAACAAATTCACTTCTTTTTAAAATGGGAATGTCGGGTAGTAGCGCATGCACTTTTTGCAAATTGTCAAGAATCAATTACCCACTTATTCTGGGAATGTAACACAGTGCAAACCTTGATTAAGGATGTTTTGCATAGTTTAAAAAATGCAAATATAAACATTGAAATTAATTGCAAATTGTTATTGCTTGGCGACACAAAAGAAAACGACAATTGTTTTATTCTTTTCTTTTAATATTAAAAAGTACATATTTGCATGTAAACGGAAAGAAATTAACCCAAACTTTTCAGGTCTGAAAACTAGTCTAAAATTAGTGTTAAAGATTTATACAAGCACACAATATGCACCCAATAAAGATTTCTATTGGACAGTTATAAGACTTCTCTGTAATTAGCATGTTTAAAAGATTTATTCCATAGTTCAGTACTAGTATAGTAATGTTTTGTACACATGGTGTATTGTGTTGTGTAAAAATTGTATACCCAGTTTAAATGTACCATCGTGCATATATATTAAAATTTGCTTGCATAATATGATGTGTATTATGTAATTCTGAAATCAATATAGAGTATAGTATAGTAGATTATTGCAAAGCAGTCGTGTACTGACAGCAACTAGTAGAACTTGCATAATTATGTTTTGATTTATTTTGTATTGTGTATATTATGAAATGAATAAAACTGTTAAACAGGAGAAAAAAATAAAAAAATATTTGTTTTGAGAGATTATAACTTGATATATATATTGTCAACATCCTTTTCGCAAAATTTCACGAACCGTTTCATGCATCCTCGCTTTATATATATTGTACATATTTTTCTTCATATATATATATATATATATATATATATATATATATGCATAAAACGGTTCGTGAAATTTTGCGAAAAGGATGTTGACAATACTTTTCTAACATGATACTCGCTATTTTTTCTATAGACAAAGAACAAAATTATGGTTGTTAAACTTCCAAATAAACAACGCAAAAAGAAGTACCAATTATGAGCGGAGCATAATAAAAAGCAGTTCCAATTTTCAATTGCAAAAATATATGTCAAATCATTTTAGAATCGAAATAATTTTCCAATTATCGTTGTTTATTGGTCAATAAACAACTCTTTGTCGTTTTGAGGCGTGGCTATAAAACAACTCGGGTTAACGCCCTCGTGGTTTAATTCCTATGCATCTGAACTCCAAATCGACATCGAAAATTATTGCTAAAGTATATAATCTCAAATTTAAAAAACAATTCACTGTCATACATCGCATGTGTTTATTGTCATACATCGCATGTGTTTATTGTCATACATCGCATGTGTTTATTATGGTGTAAAGCGTTTTAGGTCATCCAACATGACTTGTGTTCTTTTCGTAATTTATTTTCTTTGAACTTTATGTATTAGATATATTAAAATAGTCGAAAAACATTGTTTGCAATTAGGAGTTTAATCAATAACATCGTATAAAAGGTGGTTGTATTTTGCTGACTACATCGCTTAAATCACTGAGAAAATGTATCGGTCTGTAACTTGGTACTGAATCAGTTAGTTCTCGGGTTATTCCAGCAGTATAAATTGAACATATTGCAAATGGAAACCATGTGTGTTAAACCATGTGTGTTATACTTACACATGCCCTGTGAATTAACCAGTAGACGAACATAGATCGCTCCGCCTTTCTGTTTGTCTAAGGTTGTTTGTCCAAAGATTTGAAGTAAACTGATTAGATTATGCAACCGTGTGCTATTATTTACCACTGAAATATCAATCCATAATTGGTCAACTCAATCCTTGTCTGACAAGTATCTACTGGTCAATTCTCGATGAATTGACAAGTAATCGATCAAGCATGAAATGGATAAGCACTCACCAGCGTGCAAGATCGGACTCGATAAAAACATCTAGTAA
Organism: Congeria kusceri; assembly: GCA_027627225.1. Taxonomy (NCBI): domain Eukaryota; kingdom Metazoa; phylum Mollusca; class Bivalvia; order Myida; family Dreissenidae; genus Congeria; species Congeria kusceri. The sequence continues at coordinate 524,047 of CM051038.1, read as the reverse complement.
AATGCATCGCCAACTAATAGAGTACAGTTGAATATCATTACGTTTTACATGAAATATATGGTTGATATACTTGATGCAGGTTGAATGATGCAAGCACTTTCTCATATGAGTATAATTGGTGACAGGAAATTGCCCAACCAGTTAGTAAGAAGTTAAGAACGTAATCGAGTGCATGAGACTGCTCGGAACAAACGCCTGCAAGCTTATCGAAAATACGCATCATTTAATAAAAGTTACCATTGGTAAACCAATAATTGATTTACGAATGTATTGTTAAAACGTAGTGTCAAAATGAACGAGACCAGTTATCTTTAGTTCATCATCATTCTCAGTCAGTCCTGGCCGTGCTAAATACAAATGGCTGTCACGCTAGCACAGTGGTCAAAGTGCTGTAAGACAATACTACTACCACTGCTGCTGCTACTACTACTACTGCTGTTGTTGATGCTGCTACTGCTGTTGCTTATACTACTACTACTACTACTACTACTTCTACTACTACTACTACTACTACTACTACTACTTCTACTGCTACTGCTACTGCCGCTGCTGCTACTACTACTACTACTACTACTACTACTACTACTACTACTACTACTACTACTACTACTACTACTACTACTACTACTACTACTACTACTACTACTACTACTGCCACTACTACTACTACCACCACCACCACCACCACCATCACCACCACCACCACCACCAGTTATTGCTGCTTCTCAATCAACTACTACTACTACTACTTCTACTGCTGCCGCTGTTACTGTTACTGCTGCTACTACTACTGCTGCTGCTGTTTTGTTATTGCTGCTTCTCGATCAACTACTACTACTAACCTTACTACTAATCTTCTTCTTCAGCTTTTAATTCCTGATCAAAATAATGTAACAGATATAGTTATGTGTATCCTTCGGAAGAAAGGAATTAAAGTGTTCCGTAACCTAAGCAATTATTTTCGCTAGGTGGAGTCTACAAAATGAAAATGGCAAAAGTAAACACCGATGATGCAGTTATACGGAGGAATCGCCCAGGAACAAAATCAGAGGTCAATAGCTGTAAACTTGATTAAGCATTCCTTGCAAACTTGTCTTGTCGGTTAAATAATTTATACATTCATAGCATTATGACACATGTTTTCGCGATTTATTTTGACAAGACTGACATCAAATCAAGGCAGCGGTAGTTTATGCACATTATGTATTGATTTTGAAACATGTGCATATGTCTCAACAGGGCTTTCCTTAGACTTTGAATTTCAAGAGTCAATGACTCTTGGGGTCAAATTTTCAAGAGTCAAATTCGCCAAGAGTCAGATATACACCCTCAAGTGTCGATGATTTGTAGGTAGTTTCCATTCGTTTTCCTTCTTTTTATTATTATTTGTATTAATGTATTAATGATATTTATTACTTAAAAATATTATTTAAATTTATTTATTATTATTTCTTATTAACTTATTATTTTCTTTTTAATTTATTTAATTTTAGTTTCTTCTTATTATTATTATATAATTATTATTATTAGATCCATTATTATTATTATTAGATATATTATTATTATTATATCTATTATTATTATTACTAGATCTATTATTATTATTACTATTATTTATTATTATTATTATAATTATTAAGACGATTTTAGCATATTCTTTACATACTTAAAATGCCAATTAATTTTTTTTTATAGAAATCGCATATCATGTACAACAATGAAACGTAGGCTTTACTTCCCCCAAAAATATGCGTAGTTACGGTCCGCAAATATTGTTTCACTGTTTAAAAGTTTAATTAATACAGTACACTGCAATAAAATAGTTATTCAAATTCTAAAGATTGCAAAGTTTAGGCATTAAAAAAGTTTTATACAAAAAGAAAAGATTTCAAAGTTCTTGCACTATTAATTTTTTATTCCTCGATGACATGTATATATTTGGTAAAGCACATGGTCGATACATGCATGCTTTCCATGCGTGGAACGTGACGTTGTTTGTGTCAGCATATAAAACAAAGGATTTACATGAAATTCACAGACTATTAAAAAATGTGTTTATGACACTCGAACACTAAAATTGGATGGTGGATATTTCGGATATAAGAAATTTTACATAAGACTTTAAGAGTCTGAATTTTTGTTGAAATAGGATTCCAAATTTTGGAAATATATTAATAATTTTACATGAAATATAAAGGAAAGTAATTGAAAACAATTTATATTTAGGAATGTGGATATTATCAACAACGGAAGCGGTGAGTAAATTGTGTTTTAAACGTTAAATGGTCGGGAATAAACATACTCTAACGGACTCATGTACATAAACTTAAGTGTGGATACATGTATATTACGCTGATATGTCGATTGTTCACGTCATTGGAAGCGTACTGGTAAGCGAGTATTTGTCGGACAGTTGTATTATCCGGACGTGTTTAAATATTCGCGTTTCGTAACCGTTTTTCGTATTTTATCATCAGAATACAAATAAACACTTATATTTTTATGTACGTTTCGTTTTTCTTCGAAAATAGTGAGTTTATTTTTTGGTAAACCCCCAAATGTTTACGTTGATAGTCTGAAACGCATGCAACTGTCGTCGGGGGAAGTAAAATGACGTGCGCATGCGCGATAAAATCCCAATTTGGGGCCCAGACAGGGTTTGTGATAGTTTTGGCTATCTGCTCATTATAGCAGACAAACTCTGGCAGAACATTATTTAACCCGCTACGACGTTAAGGACGTGCGTAGTAGCTACATAGATACGTAACGTCTAGTAAACTCTTTAAAACGTCATGCTTCCGTATTAGTTTCAACGCCTTACTTAAATTCTCTAGTAATTATTAAATCATTTGATAAACTGGTATTATTTTGATATAAATTACGCATCTGATTATTTATTTGTAGTCTAATATAGATTAAATAAAGTTATTAAGCATTTCTCCGTATATTTCACTATTTTAAAAAACGTCCGGAAAATACTACTGTCAACGTGAAAAAAAAACAGTGTTTTATGTACCCATTTCAGGGCCTCTATTGTTGCGCATGCGCACAAGTGAAACTTATTTTGTTTTCATACGCAAACGGATGATCAACCCAGGATGTTACAAGCAAATTTTTATCGTTGAGTTTGTTCATGAATTCAAACTGTTCCAAAATAAATGCATATTTCGTCCGACAAATACGCGCTCACCAGTATATAACTGCGTTTTAATTGGTCAATATAGATTTTTCTGAGCTACAAAACTCTGCCTAATGGGCGGAGCTACACGATAACTTGACTGCTGATTGACAGCGTCTTTTTAAAGATTGACTCCGCCTCCAACCAATAATCGCCGAGTGTTTTATCAGCTTTGACATCGCTGTTCGACTGATCGGGATAATCAGCTAGCCGAGTTATACTGTATGACGCAAGTCCGGAAATTGTCCCAGGTCAAAAGTGACGCATGAAGTAATTACCTCGCGAGTCAAACAATCGTATTTTGAAATTTCCACGCGTCAAAACCCGGGAGCTCGGGTCAAAGGAAAGCGCTGTCTCAAGTAATAAATTAATCAATTTTATTCATTTAATTGATAAACTAAGCTTATGAGTTTAAATCAGAATTGATCATTATGATTATTGTGTAGGTACCTTTTCTCGAAGCATACCTATTTTCGAACCTTTCGTTCATGCGCTATTTACATGTAAGCAAAGTGTGTATGACACATCAGATTATGTGTACTTGTGCTACGGTAAACATTCTGTACAATTGTCTCAAAATTATTGGAAATATACATCAAAAACATAAAGTTACTATTATAATTTTGTTTTGTTAAACAATTTTATTAAAAACTCTATGACTTTATGTATTTCAAATAAATGTACTTATTTTTTTAAACTAAAAGTATTTTTCTGAAAGAAAAACTTCCTTTTGAGCTTCCCTGTCGGTTGCATCGGAAAGACACGTGATAATCATGTTATACACCATGTGTTCGTTATTTATAGCCGTGGGTTTGATAATAGGTTAGTTATTTTTAGACCGCCATGAGAGTTTAGATAGCATGGTGACAACATAATATGGTGTAAATGTTCTAAAATAGACAGAATCTGTGTCAGTATTATTGTATCTATAACAGGTGTGTGGAAACATCTGAATTATTCACTTGTCCATGGAAAAGTTCATTGCATAAATTTACCTGTCCACAAACAAATGTCACATGTCCAAATAAAAATAAAGCTTCTATTCCTGGCGTTCCTAATACATCAAATTATAAATAAATTATCAATTTGTTAATGTTGTTAAAATATATGATTATAATATTAATGTAATAATTAACTCCCAATTTTTACATCATTTTCACAGCCTGACATTGTACTTGTCCACGGACAACTTAACAGGAAAAATGTACTTGTGCACTGTAAAAATTAATTTCGTCAGACAAGTTGGGCATGGGATTTCCACAGCCCTGGCTATAATGTCGTTTTCAAGTATGCTTTTGCAACCAAGTCCACAGGCCAGGGTACATCCTTAGAGGTTTGAGTACATGTACTGGTACTTCCATGATATGTAGCTAGTGATCGGCATCAAACTTTCAGAGGTCTCTGTTGGCATATAAGGCACTTCCAACAGTTGGACTAGCTCTTTAGTGACATGGTTAGAGTCTCCTAGGGCTCTGTTGGCATATAAGGCACTTCCAACAGTTGGACTAGCTCTTTAGTGACATGGTTAGAGTCTCCAAGGGCTCTGTTGGCATATAAGGCACTTCCAACAGTTGGACTAGCTCTTTAGTGACATGGTTAGAGTCTCCTAGGGCTCTGTTGGCATATATGGCACTTCCAACAGTTGGACTAGCTCTTTAGTGACATGGTTAGAGTCTCCTTGGGCTCTGTTGGCATATAAGGCACTTCCAACAGTTGGACTAGCTCTTTAGTGACATGGTTAGAGTCTCCAAGGGCTCTGTTGGCATATAAGGCACTTCCAACAGTTGGACTAGCTCTTTAGTGACATGGTTAGAGTCTCCTAGGGCTCTGTTGGCATATAAGGCACTTCCAACAGTTGGACTAGCTCTTTAGTGACATGGTTAGAGTCTCCTAGGGCTCTGTTGGCATATAAGGCACTTCCAACAGTTGGACTAGCTCTTTAGTGACATGGTTAGAGTCTCCAAGGGCTCGACATTTATTTAGCGAAATATCTAGGATAAAAAAAGGTACAGGGTGCTGTTGACAAGGAGCAGGGTGGAAAACGACCAGTTTGTTGACATTTTCCATTTATTTCCTATATCCAAGGATTTCATGAGTTTAATGCTTCTGATTAAAGTTTTTAAGCATAGCCTATGTATAGCCACATAATATTTGCAAACAAATGTTGAATTTCAAAAGATATTCGACATTTCTGTGTTGAACAGCCCAGAGGGGCAGCAGGGGGGACCAAAAAGGAGCAGGGTGCAGCACCCTGCTATCCAGCCCAGAGGGGCAGCAGGGGGGACCAAAAAGGAGCAGGGTGCAGCACCCGGCTATTTGGCTCTAGATCTTACCCTATTTATTAAATAACAAAATTACTGCTCCAGACAAGTAACTCCAAAAACAATGTGTCACCCAGGACAAGTGCAGTCTCCGTGAAAACTGTTTGTCCTCAGACCTGTCAGATGAATTTCTGTGTACAAACTGGAAATTTCAAAAGACCTGCTGAGTTACTGGTAAAAACTATTCAATTTCAGAGCAACAGATAAGGTCCGTATTTGTTTCCGTATGCAATTCTGAAACCCTGTTTACACAAATAATTATATATTTGATTAGTAACAAAACTCGATTAAAATATCCAATTGTATATCACTTCACTAATCTCGCCTTTGATCAGGGTAAAGCACTTGCCAATTTTGCCAGTGTGATAACTCCGCTTTCATCAGACAATTAAAAATTGCTGTTTACTTAGCAAATCATCCCTGTTATTGCGCATTTAGGATGTGTTTATTTCAGAACTGGTGTAACTGGCCGGATGAGAGTTTTGAAGAGATGGACAGCACCCTGGCGGTGCAGCAGTACCTGCAGCAGCTGATTGTACGGGACGCCTCGTGTGTCGACGAGATACTCACGCCCCCGGAGGGACAGGACGAGGGCGTCTGGAAATACGAACATCTCAGGTTAGATGCTGCCATAGGTCCTGACTCTTGTGTCTACTAAATGTTGTCACATATGCATTTGAAATGTGATTTAATCTTATTTTCGTTCTGAATTTCTGGTCTTTGTGGAAGACTGATAGAAAAATAACCATTTTCAGTAAAATTATTTAAACAGAAAAAGATCCAATCTTGAACAAACATGCAGTTTTTGCATAATAATAGAAAACCAGTATTTGATGGGTTCAATAATATCCACAATTGGAATAGGAGTTATTGCCCCTATTTTCATGAAAAGAAAAGCTTATTTTCAGACAGGTTTGAGAATAGGCCAGATATAACCAGGAACTATAGTGATTGCAACTTCATGAAACAAATGCAACATTTTCTTCACACATATCCCTTCATATCTCCCCAGACAAACTGTTGAGCGTGGAGCCTATGTGTCTTCCACTAGATAAATTGATAAAATCTGTGGGTTTTTTATTGTCTGTACAACACATAAATATAATAATTGTATTCACCTAAGTCCTTGTTAGTCCTGTGTTAGGTCATTGCAGCAAATCCACTCTGAAAATCACACAGTGGTACATTTTTCCCCTGACATGCAGTTTTGTATGGATAAAATATCAGATGGGTTAGATTACAGGCCAAATTGGATCAGGAACACTAGAGTTAATGCCCCTATTTTCAGGAGTTTTAGTAGATATTTCAAACTAGGAGTCAAATGTCTTTGACTTAAAATTTCAAGGGGTCAAAATGCTGAAGTGACAGGATTTTTTGTTTCAGTATGATTGTTAAATGCTCCACAAATGGTAATTTCCACAAATGGTAATTTGTGTTAATAAAGATTAATAACTTGAACAATTTGCAAAAACAAACACCATAAATATGATGAAAAGTATTGTTTTCTAGTGCTTTTGAAGTTGGTAAATGGAAAGAATTGCATAAAAATGGAAAGAATTGCATAAAAATGGAAAGAATTGCATCAGAATGGAAAGAATTGCATCAAAATGGAAAGAATTGCATGAAAATGATGCCAGGCAGATCATTTAATAGAGTCAACAATGTGGAAATTGCGTCAGAAAGCAGGATTCTGCTTCAATTGAAATATCACTGATCTCATTTCAAAAATAGCAAACAATGCTAAACATTTCTCTCCCAACAGGCAGTTCTGTATGGAGCTCAATGGCCTGGCAGTGAAGCTACAGAAGGAGTGTGACCCAGACACTTGCACGCAGATGACGGCTACGGAGCAGTGGATCTTTCTGTGTGCCGCGCACAAGACACCCAAGGAGGTGGGTCACATGGTCGGTTTGAATCTGATTGGACCATAACATAGATTGGCCCTAAGAAATATATAACCAAATGTTTGATTTTGCAAAAATACCTGTCTTTAGCCCATCTATTAGCTGTTATGATTAGTCACCGTCTGGCGTCTGTCGTCAAGCGTTTACTTAAACAACTACTCTGAAACGGCTTAGCAGATTTTAACCAAACTTGGAATGAATGTTCCTAGGATGGTCCTGTAACAAATTCCTTCAATTCATTTCAATATATGGAAAACTCTGGTTGCCATGGCTACCAAAGACTTAAAAAACCCCGGACAACTGGAATATCTTTTTATCAGAAACCACTGGCTGGATGTGAAACTAGTTTTCACAGAAATGTTCATTGGGTGACCATATACTTAAATTTCTTCAAATTATTTTGATTTCTTAAAAACATGGCCACCAGGGGCGTGGCATTTTCCTTAAATGGCTATTTTGAAAACTTCGAAATTCTTCTTGTCTAAAACCATTGGCTGGATTTCAAAATAATTACACAGAAATGTTCCTTGTATGATCATCTACTATATTTCTTCAAATAATTTTGATTCATTAAAAAACAATTATAAGAGGTTATCAGTAATTCTCGCAGGCCTCAAACTGCTATTCAGTATATTCAAATAACTTGAAATAATTTGGCTTATTTTAAACCAGGGTGAACTCTTTTTCTTCTATAATACTGTTATTTCACTTGTAAGTTTCTGTTTCTAGTGCCCAGCTATCGACTACACCAGACACACATTGGACGGTGCGGCCTGCCTTCTCAACAGTAACAAGTATTTCCCTAGCAGGTAGGGCTGTCTTCATGGATTATCAAACAACAAAATATTAGTTTGTATCACACAGAGCATTCAGTTTAACTTTCTTTCACCCAATTACGAGTTCATTTTGACAAATTTGTTGTGGGTACGGTCTCCAGTGTGGCTCATATTTCAGCTGGTTTTACAAAAACTTTCCTAGTCATTATCTTTAAAAAGTAACAATTAACAGCGAAGTATTTCGAATTTGCAAAAAGGTGTAACCTTGATATATTTTTTCCCTAGAAAATATTTATTTAAGAGGCTTTGTCTGTTTTAGCTCGACTATTCACCGAAAGGTTCGAGCTATACTACTCAGATGTTCGTTGGCGTCTGCGTAATGCTCTGGTTCAGGTTTGCGCGCAACAAGTCCATATCTCTGTAACTACTACATATATTCAATTAAAACTTCACACATGTCTTCAGGGTCATTAAGGGAGATTACTGACCAATGGCCATAACTCTGACCTGCAATTTTGCAGAATTATGCCTCTTTTTGTACTTAGAAAATCTGGTTAAAGTTTGCTGCAACACCGCCATATCTCGATCACAACTATAGATTTTCAATTGAAACTGTACACATGTCTTCAGGGTCATTATATAAGGTCACTGACCAAGGCCCATTACTCTAACCTGCAATTTAGCAGAATTATGCCCCTTGTTGTACTTTCAGGTTAAACTTCATATCTCTATATCTGCTACAGATAGTCGATTATAACATCACACAAGTCTTCAAGGTCATTATATATGGTCACTGGCCAAGGCAACTGTGACCAGCATTTTAGGAGAATAATGCCCCTTTTTGTAGTGATAAAGGCCAATAACTCTGACAAAGCGGTTGAATAATTGAGCGCGCTGTCCTGAGCCAGCTCTCATTGTAACTGGTCACACAGGACCTTTTCAAGAGATTGGCTCTGGAAGTCAAATAGTGTGGGCGGGGGGGGGGGGGGGAGAATTTGTGGTTGATTACAGAATAATACACTGCAAACTTTACTTGTAAACACATATGTTCCATGCTATTAATTTTGATTATCATTAATAACTAGATTAATGGCCAGCTTTTGATTTTTACAAATAACAGCGAGCTTTTTATTATCAATTTAACTTGCAACAACATGTAGCCAAACTGACCATTTGGGGTAAATTAGATCCCTGGGTAATGCAATCATAGCTGCAATGTACCAGTTCTCATTCTGTTTGATCAGTACCGTGGTATTCTTGATCATTCTTCTCGATCCTGTACTAAGGTATGTCTATATATCTGCAGGGTAAGCATCAAGGAGTCCTCAGTAGCCAAGCTGGGCTCTGTATGTCGTCGTGTGTACCGCATCTTCTCTCACGCCTACTTCCACCACCGGGCACTATTTGATGAATACGAGGTAAGTAGGACATCAAACAGTGTTTGTTTGTAGCTCACCTGAGCACAAAGTTACCAGTGATCGTTTGGTATAGGGTGTCTATTCTCTGTCACTAAGTTACCAGTGATCGTTTGGTATAGGGTGTCTATTCTCTGTCACAAAGTTACCAGTGATCGTTTGGTATAGGGTGTCTATTCTCTGTCACTTGTCAACAATTTTGTCTGAGAGAGAGATTGAGATTGAACTGTTATTCTAGACCAAATTTTCATAATTTGTGTATGACCGTAAGATCTAGGATGATGTTAATATTGGACTGACTCTTATATGCCAAGTTGTTGCCACTCTTTCTTGAAAAACTCCATGTACCTGAATGCTTGATGAATTCCTACTAATCTTCACCAAACTTTTGAAAAAAGGTTATAAAAATGTGTTGAATTGCATCCAAGTTGTTGCCATTATGAAAAAATCAATTGTGTTGATGTACCATTCAGCTTCTCTTGATCAAACTTGCATAGAACTAGTTTGTAACCATAATATTTCTTAGGAGTAAACAAAGTTTCTCAGACTATTTGTGCCGGTGTTTTACGATTGTCTTAAAGTGGCCAGCACACACATTTTGTGATTCTTGAATATTGTAAAAAATATTTTAAGTTCAACCTTAACCTGACTCGCATGGACTTTTTCATATTCAAGAAAATTTTATCCAAATTGTGTTGCATGTGAAAAGATTATGTAGAAAATAGTTTCAAAAGTTTTCACTCCAAAAGAAGTTGTGATGCAAGCTGAAAGGTGAATGCAGCAAATAGTTAAAAGAGTTGTCAATCTGGTTCCAATAGAATTGTGATGCATGATGTACAGTAAATGTAGAACAAAGTTTCTAGAGTTTTCATTCCGATAGAAATTGTGACGCATGATGTAAAGTAAACGTAGAACAATGTTTCAAGAGTTTTCATTCCAATAGAAATTGTGACGCATGATGTACAGTAAATGTAGAACAAAGTTTCTAGAGTTTTCATTCCGATAGAAATTGTGACGCATGATGTAAAGTAAACGTAGAACAATGTTTTAAGGGTTTTCATTCCACTAGAAGTGAATGTAGAACAATGTTTCAAGAGTTTTCATTCCACTAGAAGTGAATGTAGAACAATGTTTCAAGAGTTTTCATTCCACTAGAAGTGAATGTGGAACAATGTTTCAAGAGTTTTCATTCCACTAGAAGTGAATGTAGAACAATGTTTCAAGTGTTTTCATTCCAATAGAAGTGAATGTAGAACAATGTTTCAAGAGTTTTCATTCCAATAGAAGTGAATGTAGAACAATGTTTCAAGAGTTTTCATTCCACTAGAAGTAAATGTAGTACAATGTTTCAAGAGTTTTCATTCCAATAGAAGTGAATGTAGAACAATGTTTCAAGAGTTTTCATTCCACTAGAAGTAAATGTAGAACAATGTTTCAAGAGTTTTCATTCCAATAGAAGTGAATGTAGAACAATGTTTCAAGAGTTTTCATTCCAATAGAAGTGAATGTAGAACAATGTTTCAAGAGTTTTCATTCCAATAGAAGTGAATGTAGAACAATGTTTCAAGAGTTTTCATTCCAATAGAAATTGTGACACATTATGAGAAGTGAATGTAGGAAAATGTTTCAAGAGTTTTCAATCCAATATAAATTGTGATGCATTATGTAATGAAATGTAGAGAAATGTGTGAAGAGTTTTCACTCCAATATAAATTGTGATTAATGATGTAGGGAAAGATCTAGGGTAAAAAAAGGTACAGGGTGCCTGGGTGCTGCTAAAAAAGAACAGGGTGGAAAACTGGACCAGGTTGATGACATTTTCTAATTATTTGCTTAAACCTAGGGTTTTCGTGAGTCTTCTGCTTCAAATTAAGGTTTTAAGTATAATTTTTTCATTTGTCATTCAATGTTTGCACAAATGTATTGAATTTCAAAAGATTTTCAGTATGTCTGTGTTAACCAGCCCAGAGGGGCAGCAGGGGGGACCAAGAAGGAGCAGGGTGCAGCACCTTTCTATTTCGCTCTAGGTCTTTCCCTGCATGATGTTAAGTGAATGTACACAAATATTTTAAGAGTTTTCACTCCAATATAAATTGTGATGCATGATGTAAAGTGAATTTTGAAAAATGTTTCAAGAATTTTAGCTCCAAAATAAATTGACGCATGATGTAAAGTAAATGTAGAAAATGTTTAAAACGTTTTCACTCCAATATAAATTGTGATGCATGATGTAAAGTGAATAAAGAAATATGTTTCAAAAGTTTTCACTCGAATATAAATTGTGATGCATAATGTTAAGTGAATGTAGAAAAATGTTCCACGAGTTTGCACTCAAATATATAAATTGTGATGCATGCTGTGAAGTGAATGTAGAAAAATGTTCCAAGAGTTTTCACTCCAATATAAATTGTGATGCATGATGTAAAGTGAATGTAGACAAATGTTTCAAGAGTTTTCACTCCAATATAAATTGTGATGCATGATGTAAAGTGAATACAGAAAAATGTTTCAGGAGTTTTCACTCCAATATACATTGTGATGCATGATGTAAAGTGAATGTCGACACGCTTCAGGAGTTCACTCCAATATCATTGTGGTGCATGATGTAAAGTGAATGTAGAAAAATGTTTCCGGAGTTTTCACTCCAATATAAATTGTGATGCATGATGTAAAGTGAATACAGAAAAATGTTTCAGGAGTTTTCACTCCAATATACATTGTGATGCATGATGTAAAGTGAATGTAGAGAAATGTTTCAGGAGGTTTCACGTCAATATAAATTATGATTCTCATGATGTAAGGTGAACACAGCAAAATTTTTCTGGAGTTTTCACTCCAATAGAAATTGTAATGCATGATGTAAAGTGAGTGTAGAAACATGTTTCAGGAGTTTTCACTCTAGTATTATAAATTGTGACGCATGATGTAAAGTGAATGTAGAAAATAGTGTTCTAGAGTTTTCACTCCAATAGAAAATGTGATGCATGATGTAAAGTGAATGTAGAAAAATGTTTCAAGGTGTTCACTTCAATATAAATTGTGATGCATGATGTAAAGTGAATGTAGAAAAAATGTTTCAAGAGTTTTTACTCCATTATAAATTGTGAAGCATAATGTTAAGTGAGTGTAAGAAATAGGGTAGTCATTATTTAAAGTGAAAAACTGTGAATGTAGGGAAAATGTTACAATAATTTTTACTCTGTTTCAATAGACCGTTTGACACGTGATGTAAAGTGAATGTAGAAAATTATGGTTTAAATAGAAATTGTGATGCATATTGGTTGAAAAATAGTGTTCACTCTGGTTGCAGAACGAGACGAGCCTCTGCAAGCGGTTCACAGTGTTTGTGACCAAGTATGAACTCATGTCCAAGGACAATCTCATAGTGCCCATACTGGAGGGTCAGCAGAGCCTTCAGACCGAGAGCGAGGCTTGACCAGCGGTCAGTCTGGCTAGTGACCAGTGGTCAGTCCGGCCAGTGACCAGTGGTCAGTCCGGCCAGTGACCAGCGGTCAGTTGGGTATTAACTAGTGGTCATCTCGGGCATGGAGCCTATTGTTTATGGTAGACGCACTTAATACAAATACAGATGGATGACCCAGCTCCCTGTTTTTAACATAAGTTTAATAATTTCTTTGTACAGAAGCCAAAATATGTCTCATGTACCGTGTGAGATATAGTTTCTTTTGAGATGAAGTCATAGTTTCTTTTGAAATAAAGTTATTTAGTATTCAGTCAAATTTTCATTTACACGGCCAATATAGTGAATCTCTGGTGTTCTGTCACATATACTTAATAGACATTTTGAATTGTCCACCTAGCGGCAATATTATAACGTGTCGAATGCCCAGAATACATCTTAAGTAAAATCGTATACTTGGCCTTAAAATCAACATTTTTCATATTAAGCATTTTATTCCATGTGTACATGCAATTCTGCTTAGTGTTCACAAATTATCAACTAATTATTAAATGCTTTTTACTTAACTGTAATTGGATTCATTTATTTTACTGAAGTTTTAAAATATTACCTATCAAAATCGTAACTTAAGTCGAAATATTTTAAAGTTAACTTGAGATGTTTCTGGAATATGACCCCAGGTGTCATTGTAGAGAAGTGTAATCATAAGATTTAGATAGAACATTTATAACAGGGCATTGTCGATGACCAACCTTGTCGTGTTTATTATGTATATTTATTTAGAGTATGCAATAAATTCTGTACATACCATTTCTTTTATTAGTTTATTAGCTTAATAGTGTATCGTACATTGAATTGGTCGTTTAAAGTACATAATGTAGAAACCAAAAGATGTTAAAGTTTACTTACTGGGTTTTATAAGGATTGTTTTAATCGTAAGTTAAGATTAAGATTTCCTCAAATGAAATTGACGTAAATTGTCAAAGGAACATATTTGTACAACACTGTTCGTATAAGGTAACGTCAAGACGTAGGAACGTTCGAAGACTCGATCGTTTTACACGTCTAATCGAATAACCAAGCGCTATCATTCAGTGCAATAACTGAGACTCGATCGTTTTACACGTCTACTCGAATAACCAAGCGCTATCATTCAGTGCAGTAACTGAGACTCGATCGTTTTACACGTCTACTCCAATAACCAAGCGCTATCATTCAGTGCAATGACTGAGACTCGATCGTTTTACACGTCTACTCCAATAACCAAGCGCTATCATTCAGTGCAATGACTGAGACTCGATCGTTTTACACGTCTACTCCAATAACCAAGCGCTATCATTCGGTGCAATAACTGAGACTCGATCGTTTTACACGTCTACTCCAATAACCAAGCGCTATCATTCAGTGCAATGACTGAGACTCGATCGTTTTACACGTCTACTCCAATAACCAAGCGCTATCATTCAGTGCAATGACTGAGACTCGATCGTTTTACACGTCTACTCCAATAACCAAGCGCTATCATTCAGTGCAATGACTGAGACTCGATCGTTTTACACGTCTACTCCAATAACCAAGCGCTATTATTCAGTGCAATGACTGAGTCTCGATCGTTTTACACGTCTACTCCAATAACCAAGCGCTATCATTCAGTGCAATAACTGAGACTCGATCGTTTTACACGTCTACTCCAATAACCAAGCGCTATCATTCAGTGCAATGACTGAGACTCGATCGTTTTTCACGTCTACTCCAATAACCAAGCCCTATCATTCAATGCAATAACTGAGACTCGATCGTTTTACACGTCTACTCCAATAACCAAGCGCTATTATTCAGTGCAATGACTGAGTCTCGATCGTTTTACACGTCTACTCCAATAACCAAGCGCTATCATTCAGTGCAATAACTGAGACTCGATCGTTTTACACGTCTACTCCAATAACCAAGCGCTATCATTCAGTGCAATGACTGAGACTCGATCGTTTTTCACGTCTACTCCAATAACCAAGCCCTATCATTCAATGCAATAACTGAGACTCGATCGTTTTACACGTCTACTCCAATAACCAAGCGCTATCATTCAGTGCAATAACTGAGACTCGATCGTTTTACACGTCTACTCCAATAACCAAGCGCTATCATTCAGTGCAATAACTGAGACTCGATCGTTTTACACGTCTACTCCAATAACCAAGCGCTATCATTCAGTGCAATGACTGAGACTCGATCGTTTTACACGTCTACTCCAATAACCAAGCGCTATCATTCAGTGCAATGACTGAGACTCGATCGTTTTACACGTCTACCCCAATAACCAAGCGCTATCATTCAGTGCAATAACTGAGACTCGATCGTTTTACACGTCTACCCCAATAACCAAGCGCTATCCTTCAGTGCAATGACTGAGACTCGATCGTTTTACACGTCTACTCCAATAACCAAGCGCTATCATTCAGTGCAATGACTGAGACTCGATCGTTTTACACGTCTACTCCAATAACCAAGCGCTATCATTCAGTGCAATGACTGAGAATCGATCGTTTTACACGTCTACTCCAATAACCAAGCGCTATCATTCAGTGCAATGACTGAGACTCGATCGTTTTACACGTCTACTCCAATAACCAAGCGCTATCATTCAGTGCAATGACTGAGACTCGATCGTTTTACACGTCTACTCCAATAACCAAGCGCTATCATTCAGTGCAATGACTGAGACTCGATCGTTTTACACGTCTACTCCAATAACCAAGCGCTATCATTCAGTGCAATGACTGAGACTCGATCGTTTTACACGTCTACTCCAATAACCAAGCGCTATCATTCAGTGCAATGACTGAGACTCGATCGTTTTACACGTCTACTCCAATAACCAAGCGCTATCATTCAGTGCAATGACTGAGACTCGATCGTTTTTCACGTCTACTCCAATAACCAAGCGCTATCATTCAGTGCAATGACTGAGACTCGATCGTTTTACACGTCTACTCCAATAACCAAGCCCTATCATTCAATGCAATAACTGAGACTCGATCGTTTTACACGTCTACTCCAATAACCAAGCGCTATCATTCAGTGCAATAACTGAGACTCGATCGTTTTACACGTCTACTCCAATAACCAAGCGCTATCATTCAGTGCAATAACTGAGACTCGATCGTTTTACACGTCTACTCCAATAACCAAGCGCTATCATTCAGTGCAATGACTGAGACTCGATCGTTTTACACGTCTACTCCAATAACCAAGCGCTATCATTCAGTGCAATAACTGAGACTCGATCGTTTTACACGTCTACTCCAATAACCAAGCGCTATCATTCAGTGCAATAACTGAGACTCGATCGTTTTACACGTCTACTCCAATAACCAAGCGCTATCATTCAGTGCAATGACTGAGACTCGATCGTTTTACACGTCTACTCCAATAACCAAGCGCTATCATTCAGTGCAATAACTGAGACTCGATCGTTTTACACGTCTACTCCAATAACCAAGCGCTATCATTCAGTGCAATAACTGAAGCTCATGAAGTGACCGAAAAAGAAAATAAGAACACATGTCATGGAGAATTTATTAACAACATACATGTACATAAATCTGATTTTGAAACCAGTCCGTTTATATTCTATCAGAAACTGGTACATGAAACTGATTACATGATGGTTATGCTGTGGTCACGACATTAAATACAGAGCATAGCACACTGACCACATGTGCTGTATGGACACTGATAGATCTATTAATTGCCACATGGTCAGTCCTGCGGGATGTCCAAAATCCACTGACCGTAGCGACCTATAGTGGTCAGTTACGCTGGATGTCCAATATCCGCTGACCGTAGTGACGTATAGTGGTTAGTCACACGTACTGTCCAGTGTCCACTGACCGTTGTGACCTATCCCCAGTCGTTCATGTTGGCCTGGCATATCTTGTATGCGCTGTTCTCGCTCTCTGGTAGCATGTCCTCATAGGGAGGCAGGTAGGACATCTCGTCCCGAACCTGCGGACGGACAGACAGACAGACAGGGTTAGGGGTTTGGATCATTTATACGTTTATTAAACAAGTAAAAAATACTATTTTTCTGATGAATCTTGTAATTATTCTGATGAACGCGTAAGCCGAAACGTTGAAAGATAAATTGCATTGACTGATTTCACCTATTGTTGTTGACTTTTTCCACATCTAAACAAGTATTGTAATTGTGACTGCTCTTGGCTTGCTATTACCAATCGAGAACCACGTTGGCTACTCTTTCCGACTACTCTAGAGATTGTAACAAACTTATAACTTGAACATGACATCGTTTATGTCGGCCGTATTAGTAAATACTTGAAATATGACTGCCAGAGCCAGTATGCACCAGACCATTCTAAGCCTTCAGAATAAAGAGCAGACTTTGTCACTAGAAAAAATACTTTGGTGTTTGCAAATAACCTGGGTACCAATGTTGCTTATTTCATTGACACATCATTCTAAATAAACAATGCTGTAATTAAAGTAGGCGGATGTTCAAATTTACAGCGTTCTTAGAACCGAGACGTTTTAAGAATAGTCTTTACTATTAGTCTTAGGCTAAGAATAGGTGGGCGAATACAGGCCCCGGTAATTCCACGTATCATGAATAAATCTGTCTAAACACTCCTATTATGTGGATACTACGTGACCTACGTGTTCTGCGAATTTAATTACACTCACGTGCTGACTACCGCGTGACCCACCACGTGACTTACCCTCTCCGCCTCTCTGAAGACCCGTATGAGATTACCACATTCACTACCACGTGACCCGCCACGTGACTTACCCTCTCCGCCTGTCTGAAGACCCGTATGATATTACGACATTTACTACCACGTGACTTACCCTCTCCGCCTGTCTGAAGACCCGTATGAGATTACCACATTCACTACCACGTGACCCGCCACGTGACTTACCCTCTCCGCCTGTCTGAAGACCCGTATGATATTACCACATTCACTACCACGTGACTTACCCTCTCCGCCTGTCTGAAGACCCGTATGAGGTTCCTGCCGGCCAGTTTCTGCAGGTCCAGTTCGCTCCAGCCCCGGCGCACGAGCTCCGCGAACAGGGCGGGGTAGGTGGACACATCCTCCAGACCCACGGGCAACCTGGCACGAGGTACCGTAATTAAGGTACAAAACCGTTATTCGTAAGGTTCAGCGTTATAAGTGTGTATGTTAATCCTTATAAACCAAGCAATTCACAGTGTATATAGATCTTTGCCCAAGGGAGTAATTTATGACGCGTCGACCAGGGGCCACATTGTTGGGGTCAGCTGCCATGAGATACGGATACATGGAATATGCACATGCGCATTCAGAACTATCAACAGTTTGCTAATACATTGCAATTTATCAGTGCCTGTATATAAGTGTTACATAGAGACATTTTATTGCCGAAATTGACACTGAATTGCAAATTTGGAAATGTGCGTCCCAACAATTAGAAACAAGAAAAATTCTAATTTCAATGTGTTCCAAAATTAAGAGTCACGAAAATAATTATTTTATCGGATTTTAAGGGTGTCGCAACATTAAGAGTGTCTCAACGTAATGTTTAAATAATTTAATTTTAAATCAATTAAATGAAATGAAATACAAATTTATTCGCATATTTAGTATCCCGATAAACAATAGATCATCACCATATACAATTGTCAAAATAAGTTGTTTAATAAACGAGATATTACTGTGTAAAACTTTGAAAGCTGTTTTCTCGAAAACTTGAAAATGGTAGATAGAGCGTCTTCCATTCAGGCGACGATATAGAGTAATTATGGGACGGGGTGCACGAGAACTAAAACATGCAGATGCGATAAAATGGAGGAGCAGAGTGTTCCACATTCCTTTTATAGGCCCTTACAAGTAAATACGTGTTCATTTCACATTACATTTCACATGTATTAATTATATATTTTACTAAACATTGCCATTTGAATCCCTCGGTATCATAGTTTTGCTTTTTGCGGAGATTCTAGACGTGTACTTAGCTTCTTTACAACATAACATAATATCTCATAAACTTTATCTTTCTTAGTTGAGAATGAAAGTCTCAGTGATTCCAAAATTGTATTTTAGACAATATTGTGTTTTTAGGGCCAATTTGAGGCCGAAATTCGGCCCCATTCCCCAGCTTAAAAAGTATATATATTCTCCCTATTTTAATCTTTATTAAAATATAAAAAAAAAAATTGACCAAAATCGGACAAAAATTAACTGAGATAGAGACATTTTCGTAAACAATCCTGGCCATGTTTCATCAAACCAAATTAGTGCATAATCTAAGTTATCATTTGTAGCAAAACAATTCATTAATTTATGTTTTATAACAAAGTAGAATATAAACATGTAATAATACTTTTCTAAAAAAATCCCCTTTTGCCGTAAAATTCTCCATCTGAAGGGCCCCGCTACCTTTCCCCCAAAGGTGAAAAAAAACCCTGCAATTTTATGGATAAAATACGCCGCTTCCGCACCCGTCTAAATCAGCCAAAGCATATTGCATACCGTTAATTATGGACGATTTTCAATCTTTTGTGTCTGTATTTCTGTTTCTTATTAGCAATTTTAATTTTCACGGATATGTCATTAGTGTTACAATATTGTTTGAACGACGTTTTTTTTCTTTAAGCATGTTAAGGAAATGTTAAAAGTGAAGGAAAAAGATGCACGCTGCTATGCATATTATAGAAGTACGTGAAGCTATGATAGCGACGTACGTGGAAATTCCGTCATAGTCCGCCCCTATGGCCACGTAGTCGACGCCTATAGTGTTCTTGATGTAGTCAATGTGATCTAGAACAAGAAGTGCAACTGTGAAAGCCACGTGTTCAGTTTCAAGATTCAAGATATTTATTTCGTTACTTAAACATATACATGTTTTTCGTAACATGATCCAATGAATAATAATAATAGTCACATGACACCTTATAACATATTTACATATATACACAGTTTATAATACTAATATGTATATAAAACAAATAACATTTATTATTTCTAGTTCGCATAGCAAAAAAAAAACAAAATCCAGAGAAAGTTACGACAAGTGTGTTTTAATAAAGTACTTGCCCAGAGGAGGGGCTTGTAGATTTCATACGAAAACATAAGACAAAAATACGAGACAGCTTAATAAATGTATGTACAATATGTACACTAATATATGCAACTGTAGAGAACACAAATTATTGCAACTATTGTACAGTATTAATCATACCTTTTCGTCTGTTAAAAGCATGGTATGTATATTTACACAAATTCAATACTGTTTTATAATTTTTTGATTTAAATAGGCTAATAAATTTGACCACACTAGGTTTAGTATAGTAATATTTACTTATATATGTCTTCCGAATGTCACTATACTGGGGACAAATGCATATAAAATGATATTCGTCTTCCAAATCAATTTTATTGCAAAAAGTGCAATATCTGTTACAATGTTCGATTCGGTTATTGCCGTGTCGGCCTGTTTCTGTTTTTAATTGGTGAGATGACACTCTCAGTTTAGATAATGCAATACGAGATCTTAAAGGTATTTTATCAAGATAATATTCAAAGTCAAAATCAATTTTAAACAGCTTATAAGTGCACAAACTTCGACTGTTATTAACAGCAGTATACCACGACTGTTTAAATTGATCTAGCAGTCTTTGTTTAAAATCTAGATGGAAACAATTCCAATTAACTAGATAGGGGGTAACCCAAACATATGAGACCACTACTATCTAAAAGAGATTTAACATTGGTTAACCAGTTAGATTTACCTTTAATGCAATCATCTAGCAATGCTTGGTATAACTTCTTAATAATAATATTGTCGCTATTTAATATTTTTAACCAATATTTAATAATGCGTGTGTGTCTAGTGATATACAGTGGATATCGGCCAAGTTCTCCGTAAACAGCAATTGAACATGTAGATTGTTTTACTTTAAGAAGGTTTTTACAAAATTTTAAATGAATTCTCTCTACTTTTGCAGATTTGCCAAAACCCCATTTTTCACAACCGTAGCTCAATACTGATCCTACAAATGCGTCAAATAATTGACATGTGGTACTAGGTTTTAGAAGGGCTGTTTTGATATTGTTCGTAAGGGTATTTAGAGCCTTTAGTCCTTTGCCAGAAATGGTTTCACAATTAAGTATGTAGCTACCTGTATAGTTAAAAACAGTTCCTAAATAGTTGAAATTATCTACAGTTTCTAATGGGATGTTATTGTAAAACCACTTTTCATCAAGCTTTAAAGGACCCCGTTTTCTGAACGCTACAACTTTACTTTTGTCCGGGTTTACTTCAAGTCCCCACGTATGACAGTAATTTTGTAAAAGATTTAGACTATGTTGGAGATCTGTTGGGGTTTTCCCAAGGATAACCATATCATCTGCAAACAGCATTAAAATAAATGTAAGATCATCTATGGATATGCCACTATTAACATCGTCGCAAAGGAATAATTCTAGGTCTTCTAAACAAAGAGAAAACAATATTGGGGACATTACTTCACCTTGTTTTAAACCTATAGAGCATTAAAAGAATTCTGAATACGATTTATATCCTTTTATGCATGCGCGCACTTTCGAGTACATATCCCGTATTACCCGTAATGTTTTACCTCTCATTCCAAGTTTAAATAATTTATACCATAAACCATTCCTATGTATACTATCGAATGCCTTTTTAAAATCAATGAACGCACATGCTAGTCTCCCATTTTCATTTAATATTTTACTAATTATTGCATTTAACACGAATATAGCATCTACTGTGGAACTCCCGTTTTTAAAACCAAATTGTGCATCACTTACTATATTATTATCTGCAGCCCATTTTGAGACACGTTTATTAATGATACCAGTGAATATTTTGGAAAAGCAACTATTCAACGTAATGCCTCTGTAATTGTTAACATCCATGGGGTCATTTTTCTTAAAAATAGGTACAATAAGTCCATTCATCCATGAGTCTGGATAAATGCTCGAATTAAGGATACCGTTAAAAATATCGACTAAATGCGAAGCTAAAATATCACATGATTCAATAAAGTATTCATTTAAGAGTTGATCCGCTGCAAATGATTTATTCCTTTTCAGGTTATGTATAACGGATTCTACTTCAGTGTTAGATGTTTGTCGATCCGGCATATACGACCAGGGAGAATCGTTAGCACTCCAACCACGTGTTGTAATAAAAAAATTAATATATATTCTACACTGAAAATCTTACATTTACCGAACAGAATTTCACAGTCTATTTTAGGCAAATGCATATACAGCTCCTCGTTTCATGTAGACATCTAGTGCCAACATTCGCATTAAGTTTCTTTTTGCTGTTAAATATTTTCCAATAAAGTGTTTGTTACTTATGAGCATTTAATTTTATTGATAGATAGTTAAGATGAAGTTGGAGAACGGTCGAAGCCAAATGAACAAACCAACGTCCTGTACAGACTTTATTCAATGAGCTAAGACGTATATACGTAAAAGTATATCGGCAATATAACTATAACTATGCTTCTTTAAGTTAAAGTAAATGTCTACAATTTCAGTATACAGAAAAGCATGATACATATGCCATGCGTTCATAGATTCTTGACAGTTTAACTCACCTGCCACGTGGCCTATCTTTGACGGCGTCTCATTAAGTGGCGGACACGTGACGTACTTGTCGTAGAAGTTCACCATCACCACCCCGCCGTTCCGCTTCTGTAGTGGGAGGCATGAATCAGAGAGGGGACAATTTACTCTTTAACATAATAAATTACCTTCTTCATATAAGTTTCTTTCAAATTAACGCATACACGGTTACGAGATATACAACGTTCCTTGAGAGATAGAAGGTGCTATCAGCCTGGTGTGCACATATGAGAGATAGAAGGTGCTATCAGCCTGGTGTGCACATATGAGAGATAGAAGGTGCTATCAGCCTGGTGTGCACATATGCTGATGACACCTTCTGGCTCTCAAGGGGCAATGCGTTCAATAGAATGTTTTCAAAAGTAAATGATGTTCATAAAAGACAATGAATACTATGTTATAGATAACGCACATTGTATCGATTATTGGCGTTTGTTTTAACGTCCCTATATAAATACACACATGTGCTTCTTTAACTTCATAAACTTGAGCATCAATAACTTGAACACCGACGAAAACTCAAGCAAACCCTCCAATCCTGACGAAATTCATTTCTCTATTAAGTATTAATTGACCTATTCGTAACCATTAAGCACCACACCCCGAAGTCCATAGTTGATTTCTCTAAATCAATTTACATCCCCATCAACTCGAGATTTGAGAACACAATGCCAATCATAACATTAGATCCCGTGCACCTTACCGTCAGTTGCAGTACCGAGTCCTTACCGTGAGCTATAGTACCGAGTCATTACCGTGAGCTGCAGTACCGCGTCCTTACCGTGAGCTTTAGTACCGAGTCATTACCGTGAGCTGCAGTACCGAGTAATTACTGTGAGCTACAGTACCGAGTCCTTACTGCGAGCTGTAGTACTGAGTCCTTACCGTGAGCTGCAGTACAGAGTCCTTACCGTAAGCTGCAGTACCGAGTCCTTACTGTGAGCTGCAGTACCGAGTCCTTACTGTGAGCTGTAGTACTGAGTCCTTACCGTGAGCTGCAGTACCGAGTCCTTACTGTGAGCTGCAGTACCGAGTCCTTACTGTGAGCTGTAGTACTGAGTCCTTACAGTGAGCTGCAGTACCGAGTCCTTACTGTGAGCTATAGTACAGAGTCCTTACTGAGAGCTGTAGTACCGAGTCCTTACTGTGAACTACAGTACCGAGTCCTTACCGTGAGCTGCAGTACCGAGTCCTTACTGTGAGCTACAGTACCGAGTCCTTACTGTGAGCTGCAGTACCGAGTCATTACCGTGAGCTGCAGTACCGAGTCCTTGCTGTGAGCTGCAGTACTGAGTCCTGACTGTGAGCTGCAGTACCGAATCCTTACTGTGATCTGTAGTACCGAGTCCTTACCGTGAGGTGTAGTACCGAGTCCTTACTGTGAGCTGTAGTACCGAGTCCTTACTCTGAGCTGCAGTACCGAGTCATTACCGTGAGCTGCAGTACCGAGTCCTTGCTGTGAGCTGCAGTACTGAGTCCTGACTGTGAGCTGCAGTACCGAATCCTTACTGTGATCTGTAGTACCGAGTCCTTACCGTGAGGTGTAGTACCGAGTCCTTACTGTGAGCTGTAGTACCGAGTCCTTACTCTGAGCTGCAGTACCGAGTCCTTACTGTGAGCTACAGTACAGAGTCCTTACTGAGAGCTGTAGTACCGAGTCCTTACTGTGAACTACAGTACCGAGTCCTTACCGTGAGCTGCAGTACCGAGTCCTTACTGAGAGCTACAGTACCGAGTCCTTACTGTGAGCTGCAGTACCGAGTCCTTACCGTGAGCTGCAGTACCGAGTCCTGACTGTGAGCTGCAGTACCTAATCCTTACTGTGATCTGTAGTACCGAGTCCTTACTGTGAGGTGTAGTACCGAGTCCTTACTGTCAGCTGTAGTACCGAGCCCTTACTCTGAGCTGCAGTACTAAGTCCTTACCGTGAGCTGCAGTACCGAGTCCTTCTGTGATCTGTAGTACTGCGTCCTTACTGTGAGCTGCAGTACTGAGTCCTTACTGTGAGCTGCAGTACTGTGTCCTTACTGTGAGCTGTTGTACTGAGTACTTAAATTTAGCTGCAGTACCGAGTCCTTAGCGTGAGCTGCAGTACCGAGTCCTTACTGTGAGCTGCAGTACTGAGTCCTTACTGTAAGCTGCAGTACCGAGTCCTTACTGTGAACTACAGTACCGAGTCCTTACTGTGAGCTGTAGTATCGAATCATTACTGTGAGCTGCAGTTCTGAGTCCTTACTGTGATCTGTAGTACCGAGTCCTTACCGTGAGCTACAGTACCGAGTCCTTACCGTGAGCAGTAGTACTGAGTCCTTACTGTGAGCTGTAGTGCTGAGTCCTTACCGTGAGCTGCAGTACTAAGTCCTTACCGTGAGCTGTAGTGCCGAGTCCTTACCGTGAGCTGTAGTACCGAGTCCTTACTTAGAGCTGTAGTACGGAGTCCTTACAGTGAGCTGTAGTACTGAGTCCTTACCGTGAGCCGTAGTACGGAGTCCTTACCTTGATCTGTAGTACCGAGTCCTTACCGTGAGCTGCAGAACCGAGTCCTTACTGTTCGCAGCAGTACCGAGTCCTTACCGTGAGCTGCAGTACCGAGTCATTACCGTGAGCTGCAATACCGAGTCCTTACCGTGAGATGCAGTACAGAGTCCTTACTGAGAGCTGTAGTACCGAGTCCTTACTGTGAGCTACAGTACCGAGTACTGACTGTGAGCTGCAGTACCGAGTTCTTACTGTGAGCTGTAGTACCGAATCCTTACTGGGAGCTGCAGTACCGAGTCCTTACTGTGATCTGTAGTACCGAGTCCTTACCGTGAGCTACAGTACCGAGTCCTTACCGTGAGCTGTAGTACTGAGTGCTTACAGTGAGCTGTAGAACCTAGTCCTTACTGTGAGCTGTAGTACTGAGTCCTTACCGTGAGCTGTAGTTCCGAGTCCTTACTTTGAGCTGTAGTACTGAGTCCTTACCCTAAGCTACAGTACTGAGTCCTTATCGTTAGCTACAGTACCGAGTCCTTACTGTGAGTTGTAGTACCGAGTCCTTACCCTGAGCTACAGTACCGAGTCCTTACCGTGAGCAGTAGTACCGAGTCCTTACTGTGAGCTGTAGTACTGAGTCCTTACTGTGAGCTGCAGTACAGAGTCCTTACTGAGAGCTGTAGTACTGAGTCCTTACCGTGAGCTGTAGTACAGAGTCCTTACCGTGAGCTGCAGTACCGAGTCCTTACCGTGAGCTGCAGTACCGAGTCCTTACCGTAAGGTGCAGTACCGAGTCCTTACTGAGAGCTGTAGTACCGAGTCCTTGCTGTGTGCTACAGTACCGAGTCCTTACTGTGAGCAGTAGTACTGAGTCCTTACCGTGAGCTGTAGTACCGAGTCCTTACTGTGGGCTGTAGTACCGAGTCATTACCGTGAGCTGCAGTACCGAGTCCTTACTGTGAGCTTCAGTACCGAGTCCTTACTGTGAGCTGCAGTACCCAGTCCTTACCGCGAGCTGTAGTACCGAGTCCTTACTGTGAGCTGCACTACTGAGTCCTTACCATGTGGTATTTAGTCCTGAGCGTGAGCTGCAGTACCGAGTCCTTACTGTGAGCTGCAGTAGTGAGTCCTTTCTGTGATCTGCGGTAGTGAGTCCTTACTATGAGCTGCAGTAGTGAGTTTTTACTGTGAGCTACAATACAGAGTCGTTACTGTGAGCTGTAGTACCGAGTCCTTACTGTGAGCTACAGTACGGTGTCCTTACCCTGAGCTGCAGTACCGAGTACTTACCGTGAGCTGTAGTACCGAGTCCTTACTGTGAGCTGTAGTACCGAGTCCCTACTGTGAGCTGTAGTACTGATACTTTACTGTGAGCTGTAGTACCGAGTCCTTACTGTGAGCTGTAGTACTGATACTTTACTGTGAGCTGCAGTACTGAGTCCTTACTGTGAGCTGTAGTACTGAGTCCTTGCCGTGAGCTGTAGTTCCGAGTCCTTACTGTGAGCAGTAGTACTGAGTCCTTACCGTGAGCTGTGGTATTGAGTCCTTACAGTGAGCTACAGTACCGAGTCCTTACTGTGAGCTGCAGTACTAAATCCTTACCGTGAGCTGTGGTATTGAGTTCTTACCGTGATCTGTAGTACTGAGTCCTTACCGTGAGCTGTAGTACCGAGTCCTTACTGTGAGCTGTAGTACCGTGTCCTTACTGTGAGCTGCAGCACCGTAGGGAGTCTTGGACGTTTCGGAAGTGGTTACAGATGGTGAACGCCTTACCGTGAGCTTCTGTACTGAATCTTGGACGTTGCGGTTGTGGTTGCAGATGTTGAACGCCTTACCGTGAGCTGCAGTACTGAATCTTGGACGTTGCGGAAGTGGTTACAGATGGTGAACGCCTTACCGTGAGCTGCAGTACCGAGTCCTGTACGTTCCGGACGTGATTACAGATGGTGAACGCCTTACCGTGAGCTGCAGTACTGAGTCCTGTACGTTCCCGAAGTGATTACAGATGGTGAGCGCCTTACCGTGAGCTGCAGTACCGAGTCCTGAACGTTACGGAAGTGGTTACAGATGGTGAACGCCTTACCGTGAGCTGCAGTACCGAGTCCTGTACGTTGCGGAAGTGGTTACAGATGGTGAACGCCGATGAGTGGCTGTAGATGATGGGCGCCCTGCGGGTTGGATGTCAGTTAATACTAAATAGTAGACCGGATTTACATATAGTTTTTTTCTTTTGTAAGAAGTGGCATTTTGAATAAAATTCTCTGGTATTCATGGTTATTTCAGGAAAAAAATGTATCGCCTGGACATTTTGTTGTGTCGTGACGCTTAATTTATTTAAATTTGACTTTTCCGGACAGCATAATATGCTTCGAACTCGCGAATGCAATCTGTGTTTATTACGGATGCCATACATTTCTTATTCTAAATTTTGAAAGCATATGGGAGCAAGAGATCAGGCTTGCAACATCTGAAATAAAATAAAGAGGTGATTGACGCCTGGAAAGTTTGACATTTTACTCTGGGACTCTGTGGAGATTTGATTAAATTGTTACTAACCTGGAGACCAACAGAGCAGCCTCCATGGTTGCATTGGCAACGTGTGACAGGTCGACCAGCATACCCAGTCTGTTCATCTCTAGTATCACTTTCTGGACAATAAGATAGTAAGAAGATAGTAAGAACGAGGTATATGTTATTAACTGCAAACATATTTATAGCATATTTAAACATTTTAGCATGATTTTGCGAAAGCGGATTAAGCCCGGGTTTCCCACGACACACCTCAATTATACTATTTTATACAGTAAGCTTAATGGTTGACTATCACCTGAAAACACATGTGCACATTTTTTTCTGACAGATCCCTTCAGCGCTTGGGGCCGAGTAAACATACTGAACGCGTTTCTATATACATGTATATTATTAATGAGACGCGTCGTAAAAACCCGGACTTAATGCATGTGTTTAAAGTGTCGTCCCGGATCAGCCTGTTCAGTCCGCAATTTCGGGACGGCAATTTCTGCCTGCAGAGGATTTATGTTTAGAAGAGACTTTAGTAAAACAGAAAATACAATTGTAGGACCATATTTTTCACAAATCATATTTTTCACACGTATGAAAAATATGATCTCATTTTTCACACGCGTGAATAATATGATCTTATTTTTCACAGATATGAAAAATAGGATCTCATTCTTCACACATCGCAATCTCATTCTTCACATTTTCTGTGAAATTTGTGATCGAGTCCCGTTTTTGCACTCGAATCGTAATCTTCACACATGAAAAAAGTGTTGTTACATCATATTCCTATTTTTCACATTGTATGTGCCCGAAAAAACGGGGTGATTTACGGTACGGTACGGTATGCATGGTATGGTACGGCACGGTACCGGACGGTTAAGTACGGTACGGTACAGTTAGGTATGGTGCGGTATGATTCAATTGGGAGGTACGGTACGATACGCTACTGTACTGTCCAAACGCACGTATCAACATGTGCGGAAGTTCTAATAAGGTCATTATATTACCCTCCGTGTATACGTATATTCTAGTTCGGGCGGACATATCATTATGCATGGTTATTTTGGTTTTAATAATCCAAAATAGGACTTTTGTTTGTACGTACGTTCGGATGCGTGCATTGGTTAATATCCCTCCAAAAAGGTGTTCGTTTGTATGGACTTGCGCGAGTATGCATTTCTATCTCCTATTAGACCGTACAAAACGTACTGCCTAACGATTAATCGCATGCATACATAAGTAGCTTCTAAACAGGGCTTAGTTTTCATAGTGATGACAATATAGTTAACATCATGTTAACTATATAACTAAAATGATAATAATGATGATGACGAGAATAATTATGATGACAATGGTGACGACGGTGATGTTGTTGGTGATGATGATGATGACGACGACGACGACGATGATGATGCTGATGATGATGATGATTACTGTATAATTATGCTCCAAATAATGATTTTATCGATTGTCGCGATACAATTTTACCATAAAATATGTGAAAAATGTGATCCGTACGCATACCCCCTTTTTGGACAATCACATTCTTCACACTTATAACTGTGACAAATGAGATCCTATTCTTCACAGGCGTGTGAAAAATATGATTTTTGAAAAATATGATCCTACATACCATAAAAGCGGAAAGTGCCTTCCTAGATCAGCCTGTGCGGACTGCACAGGCTGACCCGGGTCGACACTTTACGCTCTTGCATTAAGCCAGGTTTTCCCACGACACGCCTCTAATAAACCATGTACAGTCTAGTGTACCTTTCCAAAGGGGGTAAGCCCGCCCAGTTTTGGTCCGTCTACCGTGAAGTTGTAAGTCGGATCGTCCATCCTCCAGTTATCCGCCCTTGTAAAAACATGTACATGTATGTACAGCGACATTTATACCAATACATGTTTATAACAACATTAATAAGAACATTTTAAAACAATATTCAAATTCGAAATAATCAGAACACATACTTCATCTAAAAATACTTTCCGATATACGATAAAAAATCTTTACTGGCTTTAATCTCGCGATACTTTAATAACATTTAAACAAATATTTTGAGCACAAGCGAGCTAAACTTTTTCCTTCATTTATATCCAATTAATTGAACCGTTTCACAAAAAGGGCAACTAAACTTTTGTTTAAAAGTGAATTATTCTTTCTTAAATTAATGCGTTTTTCCCAGGTACCATGCGGCCATTTTGAAAAATTACGTCACCGGTAATCTCGCTCTAAAACTTTTGTTTTGAACTAAGTTTGCTGTTAGTGTATAAACAACTACAAATAAACGAAAATTTGTAGGACTGATACCTTTTATAACTATTACATAACAAATAGTTAAATCTTCTTGCATATTGACCTAAGAAGACGAAAGTGTAAACATAGACCATCTAATGTCGACTGATTGCTGCTAGATAATACGAACATTAGTAAGATTTATGGTTTAAAATCATATTACTTGATTGTTTCCAAACGAAATCATTTATAACGTATTATTTTCTTAAAGACAACCAAACATGGTTGGTGTTAACACTTAAGCATGAAAATTAAAAGATAAACCAATACCGCGGAAATAGAGATATCGTGAGAATACAGATGTCGACTATATAGGTGTGCATGAAAAAAGTAAAATTGTCCACATTTAAGTGACTCAACTTGCAAATAAAGAAGCTCATTTTACGGTCAATGTTTTTTTTTTACATTAACAAAACATACATTAACATTACCACACGGGAAAAAGTATAGGATAAACATAGTGTAATAGAGGCTGTATATACTATGCTTAGCCAATTATTAATTCAAATTAAATTCAAAAATTGACCGTTGACATCCATTTCTTCAATAATTATATCGAGCTTGATAAATTTCATAAAAAATATCGTGATTGATATATTTCAGATAAAATAAAAGACATTTTGAATAATCTAAACAAGGCACACGTATATACAGTACAAACGACCTACATTAGACTCAAAACATGTGAAACCCTAACAACAGGTATCGAGAACGACCTTGACCTAATTTAAACATACTTGAGAACAATTGTGTTTGCTTGAAATATATCTGTTAGTGTTTGCTTGATATAATAAATCAAGATATATTATATCATTAAGTCTAAACCAACAACTTCTGAGTGTTGGTCTCTAGTTGAAAGCTGTTATCTTTGTTTACTACAACACGTGATCATAAAATGCCCATTAAAGACACAAAATACCACACAAACTAGATGAGATACGATCTGTTAAGTGACTGCACTTAAAAGTTCGAAGGGCTTATCGTTATTTTGCAAACCGGTGTTGTACCATTTGTGTCAAAAATGAAGCTATAACTGATAAAACACCAGTTAAAGCAAATCCGTTTTGACCTATAAGACAATTCGAAAACGCGATAAATAAATGTTATGCCGGTTTTCGTGCAGAATTGTTTGCGGCCTGATATGTCGATAAAGTATAACATGGCCTGGCTAGTCGCTATGTTGGCTAGTCGTCTTTTCGCATCGACAAGTCGCTAAACAAATTTATGCCAAAAAGATTTTTTGCAGTTTCGTGTTAACTGGTCCCCGTGGCGTCTGATCTAAAAGCACACCACGACATATGTTGACCGAGCCACCATATTTAATAGCAGATATGATTTTATTCACACAAATGGTGCGTCATACACACCAGGGCGTGTTGCAGCTGTGGGTGATTGTCATGTAGCGAACGCCCAGCTCGTAGAACATCCTCAAGGTGGCCAGACTACTGTCTATAGAATGGCCACCTTCCAGGCCTACTAGACTGGCAACCCTGCCGGCTTGAAATGCATCCAGGATTCCTTTAACATACAACGAACAGAGTAACCAGAATACATGATATTAAATAACAGTATGATATCATAGAAGCTACTGTCTATACAGTGGTCGCCTTTCAGTCACAAGAGACCAGCAACCCGTCCTGCTTTGAACGCATCCAGGATTCCTTTATTAACATGCAAAGAGGAGTGTGATACCAAACTAGATCCTCTGGGTGACCAGACTACTTTCGATAGAGTGGCCGCCATCTAGGCTATTAGACTGGCAATCCTACCTGCTTTGAATTCAGATCGGATACCTAAACATCCAGAGAACAATATGACATTAGACTGCTTCCCCAGAGGAACCAGACTACTGTCTATAGAGTGACCACTAGACCGGTAACCCGACCTGCTTGTAATGCATCTAGTATATATTTAATTTGCAAAGATTCATGGAACATAAAATGAAAGAACAGTATGATGCAGACTACTGTACATAAATCAGCGTTGAACGCATCGAGGAAACCTATAAAAGACAGAGAACGATATTATGCCAGATTTATCCACACAGTGGCCAGATTACTGTCTATAGAGTGACCGCCTTCGAGCCCCATTAGACTGGCAACCCTGCCGGCTTGAAATGCATCCAGTTTTCCTATAACATGCAAAGAGCAGAGTGACCAGAATACATGCAATAAAATAACAGTATACCCAATAAAATAACAGTATACTTCGAGACCCATTAGACTGGCGACTCGACCTGCTTTGAACCATCCAGGATGCATGTAAGATGCAGAGAACAATACGATATATCCTCTGGGTGACCAGACTACTCTCTATAGAGTGACCGCCTTCGAGACCCACTAGACTATCGACTCGACAAGCTTTGAACGCATTCAGCATGCATGTAAGATGCAGATGCGAGATTAATCTTCATAGTTGCCAGACTACTGTCTATAGAGTGACTTACAGACACACTAGACTAGAATTCGACCGTCTTTGAACGCATCCCGAATTCTTGTAACCGTGAAAGAACAATGTGATGCCAAAATATATCCTCAGTATGGCCAGATTACTGTCTATAGAGCAGCCCGCCTAGACTGGCGACCCGCCCTATTTGGAATGCATCCAGTATGCCTGTAACGATTTGGTGACAGACTACATAATCAGAGTGACCAATACAATATCAACATGCCTATAGAGAGATCTTAGAGACTGGCTACCCTATGTGCTTTAAATTCACCCACGATGCCTGTAACATTAAATGAGACGGCATTAAGTATCCAATATAACGTCAGACTACTGAAAATAGTGTGGTCACTTTATTGAATATCCAGGATACACGTCCAATGAAAAATAAAAGGATGTCAAACTGTTGAATGCCTACCGCTCTTTAAGAATTATAGAATATAGTTATTCTTTCCAGTTGGAACTGTCAATAGTAAATGCAGAAAATTGAAATATAAACTGAAGACGTCTACCTTGTGCCGTGGTGACCCACCGGAAGGTGTCCGGGTAGCGCGTGATGAACTTCCGGATGACGTCAAGCTGCTCGAGGGACAGACGGACGGCGTCCTTGTACTGAGACTTGCAGGGGACGTAACACGCCCAGAACTGAACATGGACACGAATCAGTCAACGGATATAAGGCGTAAAAAAATGTTTGTTTCAGGTAACATGCCCCAAAAAATAAGGGTAGGTAGATCGGAATTTTTTGTATTTGATTTTATTTTTTAATTTGGTAAATGGTCAACTTGAAGATTCTAAAACTGAATAAATATTCAAAACATATCAGTAATATCCTTAAACATTGTTTATAAGTGGATACTATCAAAACAAAACACTTATTTATCCAAAACACATTTAATTATTGAAAAAGGTAAATAAAACAAAAATCAATCTGACAAACACAATAAAATGTTCTAGGGTCGGGGCATATTTTTAGGGTAGGTCGGGTAACCAGAGTAGTATCATATCAAGAGTACTGGGTGAAACACTAGTACGTGACATATTAATGGGTGATTACTCGACCTTGAAGTCCGCCCTCACTTTTGTACAATGTACTTTCCCTTACCAATCTATTCAGTCATTACTGCATTGTGTTAGAAAATATGTCGCTTACATGTCTTGATCTTTATTTCATTAAATATTTTTGTGTGTGATTTTATCATATACGGTACTGATCACATGTGGACGGAGGCTGGAGAAAACGGGATATGCAAGGAGAAAACCTTGATGTAATACTAACAACCCAATCAAGTATCGAACTCTGTCTGTGTATATCGAAGTGTATGAGATCCCTCCGCGCCGAAGCTGTATTATGTGAGGACCCGGGGTGTGTCTCAGCACGCCTGCCTAATTTACTTATTAGAGACACGTCAAAAGTGCGAAAGAATTTTGAACGAAAGCTGCAATTTCAAGATATTAATAGTTACCGTAACATCTGTAATTTTGGTGTGGTATTGTGCTGTGTGGGGAGACCGGAGTACCCGGAAGAAACCGTACCTGTCCAGCAAGGTGACCACTAACCAAACCGCATGCGTTGGGGTCTAGTAATTGAACCCCAATCGCCCGCAGTGAGAAGCGAGCGTGCCAAGCACTGGTAGCCGGACAGACAGAATAACGCACCTATCAATATTTCCCCCTGTGGGGGGGGGGGGGGAGCGGCGTGGTGACCCATGGGACTTTGGCTAATTTTTGGGGGTCTAATTCCCCACCCTATATAGAGCCAATCATTTTTGTCTTAAATCTTCTCAGTGGGAGAGGCTTAACTGGTGTATCAAACGGCACGGATGCCAATATTACCGGGATCTAAAATCTGACTTACCGGTAAGTCTATTTCCAGGGACCTGGAATGATTTGGCGTTTCTACTTCCCGCCTGTCGAGAATCGCTTTCAGTATAAAGTCCCGTATATGCCCGCCGCTTCCCCGGTTGGGAAAAATATTGATAGGTGCATAACGCTAACAACCCAATCGTGCGGACATCGAACTGAACAACACAAAACTCTGTACCCATACCTGCGCCCCCAGCTTGCCCCTACGCAGGCGTGGTATGTCGGTGTGTGAAAGGTTCGTACTCCAGACGTCTTGTAGGTTCGCCGTCAGATCCACGTCGTACACGGAAGTGTTGGAGAAGCGCCGGTAGCGGTACGGCAGGTCGTTATGTCTGCAACAGGGAGAACTCGATATGCACAACACACTTTTTAGTGAGTTTAATCAATCAAACTTTGTTTTATCTACTGTTCAACGATTTAAATTCAACTATGAAAATTCGTATGCTTTCTTAAAACATAAGCTTTAATGTTTATGAATTTAAATGTTTTTATTTTTCAATAAAATAAAATAGTTTCAAGTATTTTTATATTGTTTTATTTTTATATATTAAGTTAGAGATCTCATGTTAATTTAAACAAAGATAATAAATGCTTAACTGATACACGGCTTTAAAGGTTAACGTAAAATCGAACAAAACTGACACCTGAACAACAATCAAACATGTTTAATTTAATTTAATATTTCCAAACCCGTCAATTAACGGATAGCTGTCCAGCACACATTTCGCCTTGTCCAAATCACTAATTGCGTAAGAGCAATCCACTTCCGGTAGATCCCAAGAGCCGCCGGTCTGACTTCCTGTCCCTGGCGTCTCAGTGCCGCCACTTCCGGAACTCTTGGAAGCCACCACCGACAGAGCGATTACTAGCGCTAATACAGCGACGGTGAGCACACAGAGGGCGCTGTACACGAGACGATTCCGCATTATCTTCCGGGAGCCAGTGAAGAGGTCGGTACGCGAGGAAATGGTCGCTGTGCCGGGGTCGTTAGCGTAAGAAACGTCGCCGTTATCAGCCATCAAATTTCCATGTAAACTTGTGCCTCGTTTATATGATCAGCATCTCTCGCGTCGTCTTGTTTTAATACTGAGAGCTCTAGTTCTACCTTTACAAGGATGTATGCAGGCGCGGGTACATGATTTGGAATTAGAGGGGGCGGCCAACTTCCGAACCTACCAAACTATACATGTATAAGTTATATCTTTTGCAAACAAGTTCGCAAATCAATGTCAGTTCTTTTGTGTGGTATCATAGTACCGCAGGAATTCTTAACGAGCACTAACCATCGGTGCAACATAACGGGAAAGAAAGCTGATAAACTCTAATTCGGATATCATTCTTTGCTAAGAAGGAATGTACACGTTCTGCTTAAGTTATTGTGAGCTATATAAAGTCGAATTTTATACTATTTTACCAGGGAAGGGGGGGGGGGCGTACGCCGCTTCCGTCGTTCTCTTAAACCGCCGTTGGTATTTCAAATTCATTCCGATATATACGTTGTGCGTGAGATCCAATAAATTATTCCTACTTTGCTCATAGCATTTTACTATCCACTTGAATTACGAGGCTATCGAAAAGGAATCAAAGTATTTGCTTTTCGTTTGTCCTCTTCCACTGATATCAAGATATGAGTGGAAGCGCGACTTCCACTTCAAGATATCAATGCTAAGTTCGTGAGCATTGCGAACTGATATGTGTACATGTACTACGTGTACAAGACGTACAGAAATGCATTAAACCATTAGTGATCATGATTCAAGTTTTGTGTATTATATTGGCAGCTTAAACATTTGAGAAAACCAGAAGCACGAATCCCTGAAAAGAGCTTTCTAATATGATAGTTTGATTGTATCGTTATTTAGGCGTAATGTATATTGCTAATATATGCGTATTTTAGGCAATTATGATTGTTTACATGATAATATGAATATTATATTACCTGATACAGTTTTTCAATCAATTTGGAAAAAGAAAACAAAACAAGTAATAGTTGTAGCACACTGACCGAAATATGTTAGTTATTAACGAACCCGCAGGGCGAGATTAAATAATTAACAATTGGGGTCAAAAGGTGCTACAAGTGTATTATACCATATTCACGAATCACATCGCAACTTTCTAAGACGCAGATTCCAATGGGCTGTTTCTAGATTTCACGTGATGTCTTACATGCTTGGCATGCGTGTCATTTCCAAATTTAGTGATGTTGCAATGTATCCACTCAGTGCTATCGTTCAGTGCAATAAGTAGCGTGCGTATAAATTACTACTAAATTTCAATACTGCATGCTACTTATTGCACGGTAAGCTTGCATATTAGGCTCCGCCCACCATTTACCTATCTGGGTCCAGTTGCTCAAAACTTAAACGTCCGGTTAAGCTAACGGCCTGTTAACTTTAGATGTAAATAAAACTAATATTACCAGCAATGCTCGTATGACGCATTTGATAATTATTTGAGCATATCAATTTATTTTAAATAATTGCAAATTAAAAAAATTCAACATTTAATTTACATCAAAATCTTCATCCAAAAGTTAACGGCTGTTAGCTTAATTGGCCGTTAAAGTTTTGAGCAACTGGGCCCAGATATCACAGTTATTGAATACCGCAAAACAGTGTGAAATATAGTATAAGGGGATTTAGGGGTTTAACATTTGTATATAACAGAGTCCGACATTCATGGAGAGGTCTTGAATTCGACGCTTGCACACAGATCTCGTGTTCAAATGGCATTTTTCAAACGCCAAGAACTTTTTCTACGAAACAGAACGTATCAGAGAAATCAATATCACTTACAATATACCATTTTATAACCCAATTTTTAAGGTTCGCTTAAATGCCACCTATATTTTGCATATTTCCATTAACAGATTGATTTAGACAAATTGAACGTGGCATATACACAGACATCTTCATGTTTTCGTTTACAGTCCGATTATTTTTTTATATATGGTAAAAGTACGTGTTTTATTTTTATAATAAGCTTCCGTACTGCGACATATGGAAGACAAATTTACATACGTTTGAGCCCTTGATAAGCACTAAATAGCGAACAAGATAAACATACTGTCAGACCACAATACGGCATAAAATGAGTTTATTTGTCCTTATGCGAAATTCAGTCAAGTTTGATAGCTTTGAGGCTTTGTAGCGCTCGGTACGGTGTGTCATCGCGGACTGATCTATGGATTTGCAACTGGTCAATTATCGAGTTATCATTTACACACTTTACACACTTTCACCACCAATCATGAACTCTTTCCGAGTCTCACCCAACATTGATCTCTGATACGTCTATCGATACCTTGACTGATGGAACTGTCACTGACTGGACTGATCTCGAAGAGAAGTAGTCACGCTTGCACTTCTTTGTTCGTGAACAATGATCATAAACAAAGCCTTTTTTTTTATAGCTCAGCTGAACGTGCACATGATGAGCTGGTGTGATCATCTTTTGTCCGTTGTTCGTCGTTAGTCATTGGTCGTCAACATTTACCTTGTGTCTATAGATCATATTTATTGCCCAATCTTAATGAAACTTGTCCAGAACATTTGTTTCAATGATACATCGGACATGTTCGAAACCGGGTAGGTGGGGTCCAAAACTAGGTCCCTAGGTCAAATTGAAGAAAACGCTCGTGAACACTCTAGAAACCAAATTTTTTCGGCGTAGCTGTCTAAGATCACTTTTGACCTAGATTTCTTGCGATAATTATGCAGCGGGACAATTGAATGCCAATCGAATTGGGCACATTTTCTAATTTTAGGGAATGCAAACTTACAACAATGGTTTAATGTATACCAACAACTGTTGCATAATTTTCGGGATTAAAATGTACATAATTGTTTACATAAGCGGTTAAAATTAAGTTATAAGCATATTCTCGATCTACATTCTAGAACTGAGCATAAGTATGAACATATTTTCTTAATGTATGTCATGAACAGAATATTATGTTAATTCCCAGAATAAATCCACTATTTTGTTTAGCCTAGCGGTACGCTCTATAAATAACAATTGATTCTAGCGAGTTCAACACACTCACGATCATTCTAAAAATAGCGCTCTTTTAGCTGCCGGTGTATAGCTGTTATAATATGCATGCATCATTTAGCGTCCAGAGAATCATAAGAGCGAATATTTCAATAGAGGGTGAATTTATGTTATTAAACTGACTGTGCATGTTAGTTTGAAATTAAATTGCGGTTGCGTTCTGTTAATGATTATTTAGAATTGCACATTTCTATCAACTTCTACAGTCATGAGATATTAATCAACCTATAAAAAGATATCTTTCAATAAATAAAATGTGGTGAAATAAGTCTCTGAATACGTCGAAATGTTATTCATGTTACTTTTACTTCATTTGCGTTGGATTAATTCATGATTTGCAAAACCAATTATACACAGAAACCCTTGATACATCCTGTTCCTACCGGATATAATTGTCAAATGCCATAGTCTTATGGAATTTGATGTCTGTGCTGTCAAAATGGAAGTCATCATTATTTCAAATGCGCTGAATGTTCTCTGAAGATTGCTTTTCATTAGGATACACTGTATAAGGCTAAAACATAATGAATTGTTTCTCAGGCACTTTTTCCTAATAATCAGGAGGGAGGGCGATTTTTTTTAAATTATTTTTTTTAGTAAAACAAGTAATTAAGTACAGATTAAAGACAATATTAAGTTTTAATAACAACATAAGCATTCCTTTTTTAAAATTCTAAATATAGATTTATTAATCACAAACCGTCATTTATGCAAGCTGATGTAAAAAGGCAATCAATTCGAATGTTTATAACTAACATAAGTGCCTTCAAATTGATACACCATCAGAAATAAAATACTTCTATTTATAGAATTTAACTTTTCGTAATTCATATTTTTTATAACTGTCAAAAATAGAAATTATTTCTGCAGTAAATCACCAATAATTTTTGGAAAGGAAAAAAATCAACACTTGTCAATGCAGCTGGCATTTTCGATTGTTCCCATAGGGCTTATATTGACACATATTTTCTTCAAAAAAATATGGAATGAAATATGAAATATTATACAAGCAAAAGCATCTACCAAACACAAGTTTAAATCAACAAATAGAACATATTAATAAAGGTTCCCAATCGAATATGACTTTTTTTCAAAATTTACACAGTATTTCAGACAGAAAGAAAGTTACTGGAAATACCGAAATATCTACCGGATTACTCTTCTTCTGCTGTGTTAAAATGCGGATTCGTTTAATTTTAAGCCGCTGTCCATGGGATCTTACTCAAATACATCGTAATTTTAGTAATAGTTCTTACGAACGTTTTTGGTGTTTATTCGTCTGGAATATGTTCCTATTTACGAAAGGCATTGTTCAAAAGCGCTTGGTACGAACGAAATACATATAATGTACATACTGGTTTACTCCAGAGTCATCAACAGTTATCGCATACAGAAAATAGACGACAGCAAGTTACCAAAATTTTAATAATTCACGGATTTCAAATGCGTGGTTTTTGTATTTTGTTCTGTAACATGCCCATTAGAAACACTTTCTACAAAGTTTTATTTTTATTAACATATTTCTGGACAGCTCCGTTACAACCCGGGCGCGATCGTCGAAAAATAGTAAATAAATATTTTTTGGCATTAAATCCAATTCGTGGCGGGTCATAAAAATACGTTGCGGCGCTGCCTGAGAAACAAATCATTAACTTTTTAGCCTAT
The DNA here is from genome assembly GCA_027627225.1 of Congeria kusceri. Classification (NCBI taxonomy): domain Eukaryota; kingdom Metazoa; phylum Mollusca; class Bivalvia; order Myida; family Dreissenidae; genus Congeria; species Congeria kusceri. The sequence goes on along the minus strand of CM051038.1, from coordinate 484,047 downwards.
ACATGATTAATTGACTTCGAAATGTGTATGTATTATAGCTAACTTCCAAGATGTAGGTAGGGTATATTACTTAAGGATAACTATACGCGTCTGATAAAAAATAATGTGCATTCGTACCCGCAATTATTTCGTACATTGTTAATTTGTTAAATTTGGCTGACAAATTTATATAAGAATGTTTACGTAAATTATTTAGGTTCTTCGTGTATCGCTGGCGAAAACATGCGGCGGTATGATCGGTTTAATTACGGTACAAATATTAATAATTATTGAATTAATCACACATTAATTTTGGGATCCGAGAAGTTTTCTTTTGGTTTCCCAAAAAACCTGGGTCCGAGAAGTCTCCTTATATAGGTGGGGACCGAAAAATCAGGGGTCCGAGAAGTCACGTAACCGATCATCTTGGCCTCTTGTACCATATGCTTAGGGTAAAAATGATATCTCGGTATATTAATGTCAACGCCGATTGTCTATTTTAAAGGCATTTCTTGTTTGCCCAATTAACATGAAACTTGCTCAGAACATTTGTTTTTATGATATCTCAGACGGGTTGAAAATTAGGTCATGTGGGGTCAAAAACTAGGTCACCAGGGCAAAAATCAAAGTTTTAGTGTGTGAACACGCTAGAGGCCACATTTTTCTGCACAATCAACATCAAACTTTTTTTTATGATATCTCGGTCGAGTTCGAAACTAGGTCACGTGGAGTCAAACACTAGTTCTCGAGGAAAAACTAAATCAAACGCTTGTGAACGCTCTACAAACCACATCTTCTGCCCAATCAACATGAACTTGATCAGAACATCTGTTCTCGTGGATTCTCGGTCGAGTTCGAAACTGGGTCATGTTGGGCCAGAAACTAGGTCACCAGGGCAAATCCGAGTTAAAGCTTGTGAACACTCTAGATATCACAATTTTGCCCCATCAACATGAAACTAGCTGAGAAGATTTGATCTTATGAAACCTCTCTAGATTTCGAAACTGATTCATGTCGAGTCAAAGACTTGGTAACCAGGGTAAATTAAAGCAAAAGCTTAACACTCTAGACAATGACTTAGCTCCTCAGGTGAGCGACCTTAGGCCTGATGGCTTTTTTGTTTAAATATTTCAGTTATTATATTCTGCATATGGTTCATTTCGAAAGTGTGTCTCGTACATAGCTTTGTGGCAATTTTACAATTAGAAGTAAAACTAATAGGACGCCGATATCTAAGTATTCATGTGTTATTGTAGTTTCCAATTTCCTTGCTTAATATAATTATATATGCAAATAATAATAGTTATAATAATGATAATAATAATAATAATAATAAACAATCATTTTATTCCCTTTATTAATAGCGTAGTTATATTCTGAACTTACATCTAAACAAAGGGCAGAAACTCCCTATACTATTGAAAACGTAAGTACTGTAGATAGAGTTCAACGCCCTCTATGATTATGTGATGTTTGCTGTTGTATGCATTTTTAGTCACGCTACGCAAAATAATCGTGGCCCGACGGGCGACAATTTGCGAATATAACGGGTTTTAGAAATACAACATTACAAAAGGTTTATACTAAGTGAACATATTTGAGAATAAACTGAAGATTGTTCTACAATACAACCCCATACCAAGCAGGTTCATATGTACATTGTTATACGAATTTACTCTGAACGATGTTACTGATAAGTAAATGACCATAATGAGTTTGGAAAATGGTTGACTAATTTTTTTTACCTACTTCAAAAAAGCACTTTCATCATAATGGTTACGATTCTGATTTCTTTAAACCAAGAAAAGATGCTGTCCTCTCTCTGCTTACCTATATGCAATTGTTAGCTAATGATATATAAAAACAATGAACATTATAAACGGAATCGACATAAGCAACATTGAATATATTCAACAATTGTAGAAATATACCAGCTTCATATAACATATATTGAATACAATACAAGAAATCAACAAATGTTATATAACATATATTGAATACAACACAGTAATTCAAAACGTTTTAACAAACCTGTTTATAACATACATGTATATCGAAGTATACAATGCAGGAATTCAAAACGTGTTAACAAAAATGAAAGGAAATTGAACCCTTTATTAAGAGAAAAATAACAGTGCTCAAAACATTTCAAACATTGAATGAACTAAACATATCTATATTTTAACAGTTTAAAAGGGCCCAATGGAAATGCAGTCCAAGAATTTAAAACAACAGCGCTCAGATTTTTGGGGAATGACAAACCTGATAGAAAAGTTTAACAAGACAGTCTCAAGATTGCATCAAGAGCTCTTTATTGGTGGTCATGAGTTGTCAAGTTGAATCAAATATTTATATTTCGACCTGCATTTTAGTAACTGAATTAAACAGCAAATTTTTAGAATAAAATTTAACTATTTCTTCATTGTGAAGAAGACATACATGTGTATCTGTTAATATTAATTGAACATTTTGAAACGATATTCTATAGTCTTGGGTTGACGTGATATCTAAAAGTAACTAAGCGAATATAAAAAAGAAATTACATGGGTTTGGAATAATAGTTTGTGAACAGCGGAATGTATATACACAAAAACAATATTCTAGTAATCCATTATACACAGGCGTAATTAAGATAGTGTAACTTGATCTTAAACAAATTAACGAGTTATAAAACATTTTGCAATGTTGTGCTGTCAAAACAATTGCATGCACATGCTTTGGAACATAAGTTTATAAAATATTATACACATATACATAATAAAATATAAACAAGTATTCCACAAAATGGAAAGACAAACTGAAAACTTACGCTACCAACAGGCTAAATATACATACAACATTTAGTTTTATTAGTTTCATCATATCTAGCTAAAATCTTCAATAAAATCTGCATCTAAAATACACACAAAACTTGTTGATTTGATAATAAAGAATGATAAAGATAAATCAGTCACTAGATGGGAAAACATTTCCACCTTAAACACGACGTCAATTAACTTACGAATGCAGTCGAACTATGAGAGTTTCAATATAATTATACGAGCTCAAATTTATGTGGTTCTTGCTGTAGGTCAAAAGAAACGAAAATTCACGTTTTGGATATAATCAGTGATTTACAAAAAATGGAACGACCAAAAATATACTTTTTAGAAAACAGTAAGTATTTGCTTCAACGTAAGAAATGTACATATATCGCATCATTTATTGCCTTTTAAAACTGCACGACATACTCGCACATACATGCTTTTCTACATATATACCAAGTTCGGTATACCAATTATAAATACATGGTTTTAATATGACCTTATTATCCACAAATTTGGGATCTGAACTGTGGAATAATAATTTGTAAAATTAAAGTCGTGCATGGTATTTGTAAATAAAAACCATATTGACTGCTATTTTTTACTTTCGATATATGGTGCTAATTGATATTTACCTTGGCTATAACCGGTCATATGCGATGGCATGTTGTACAACTTTATTGTAACTCCGATTTTAAGTGAAAACGGACAGCGAGCGACGGAATATATTATATTTACATACGATTCCTTATAACATTTTCAATGTGTATTATGTGTTGTTCCACAAGTAGCCACAGTTTATATGTTATTGACACATGTAAACAGCTACGATATTTAAAATGCCCATGTTACAATTTCCGATTTAATTGTGTTCAAGATATTTTTTTTGTCAAGATGATGAATGCTATACAAAGTTTGGCATTAAGCAATACAACAATATATCAAACATAACCATTTAATATCTACATTCATAATTGTACGTATAATGATCAATAAACAACACGCTGTTAAAACGAATCGGTAACCTCTCCGTTAAAAATAGCAAAAAAACTGCACACTCTCCGCTAAATCTAGACGTTTTTGGTGTATGCAAGTATACAAAACATGCGAGTATAACAATTATGAGTTAAACTTATTGCAAATAAATAATGCACGGGACATTAGCATGTTTCAGGTATGTAACGGCATGGTAGATATACACCAGTTGTTCACTTATTAAGTTATAGATAAAAACAATACACCCTCCTTAGGGAATCATTTAAAATTGAGCTAAACTTCCAAAATGTAATGTTTTAATGAAACAAATCGAACAACGATGGAAAATATTGCGGAAATTTGCAAACGGCAACCAACAATTTTCACTATTTCTAGGAAATAAATCATGTAATAGTGTGAATTCCTTTTTGAAATAGCAGTACTATGTCCATAATGTTCCATGAAACCTAATTATCTCAGATTTTTGGCCACAGTAAACATGTTTTCGATATTGCAATGTGCGTACATCTAACTTATAACAAAAAAAACATCGTTGTTATCGTACATAAGTAAACACGCATACTAAAAGTATACACATTGCTAAAAAGAAATACAAATCACACAATTTTTATATAAAGTTCGACACACAATACTTCCCTCCATCAGAATTCTCGCTAGGATTTCAGAACATGGAGTCCAGGATCCTCTCCTCAGAAAAAGTTGACGTCCCAGTAATCGTCAACAATGAATCCAACCCCGCCCATTCTTAAAAAAAATACACCTACAGCAACAATAGTTTGTGTCCAAACTCTCTCTGTCTGTCTGTTTGTCTGTCTGTCTGTCTGTCTGTCTGTCAGTCTGTCTGTCCGTCTGTCTGTCTGTCTCTCCGTCCTTCTCTCTCTACCTCCCTCCATCCTACATGTGTTTGCCTGCACAAAAGTATTGGTTCAAAACGGTGAAAGCTTAACTATGACAATCCATTACACATACAGTCTAATTTTAGACGTGTCAGAGTCTTCAGGTCACGAAGCGCATTTGGTGTCAAAGTAATTTGTCCTTTTAGATGAACTTGTTTTAGATTGTGACATTCTGATAAGTCCAACCCATCACACTTACAATCTAATACAAGACATTGTAGCTTCTTAAAAGCACTGAATTTAATTGGTAACAATTTAATGTGTCCTTTGATTTCAATATGTTCTAGACCGGTACACGACGATAAGTTCAGTCCTACACAATGACAATCCAAAACAAGTCTTGTCAGCATTTTGAGTTCATGAAGAGCATTTGGTAACAGAGATATGTCTCCTTCGAGCTCAACGTATGTCAGACAAAAAAACATAGATAAGTCCAATATAGGGCAATAGCCTTTTAAAATAAAAGATTTCAGTGCGTTTACCGGTAGTCCATTAATTGCCTCTTGTAACACAGTAGTTGATTCTTTGAGTTCAATATATTCTAGACTGTGACACGACGATAGGTCTAAATCACTCGGAATACTATCTAATTCAAGTCTTTGCAGTACGTTAAGTCCACGCAGGGCATTTGGTAACAGGGAAATGTTTCCTTCTAGTGCGATGTATTTTAGATTGTGACATGTGGACAGGTTCAGACATTCACACGTACAGTTTAATACAATACTATTCAACTTTTGAATGTCATGAATTCCATTAGAAGACAAACTTACTTGTCCTTGAAGCGTAATTTCTTCCAAACTGTTACAAGTCGCCAAATCTAAACCATCACATTTACATTCTATACTAACGCACTTGAGCTTCTTAAGCCCGTGAAGTGCGTTCGGCAATAAAGTTATATGTCCTTTCAGGTCTATATATTCAAGATTTGGACACGAAGACAAAGACAGATTATCACATCTACATTCTAAAATAAGGCGTTTTATATTTTCTAACTTGATGCATTCATCAAATAATATGTTTCCTTTCAACTCCTTACATTCTGGACTGATACTCGATGTCAAATTCAAGCCTTTATATTCGTCTGTTGCGATTGCCAGTCTAATTTGCTTTTTAAGCTGTGCAGTTTTATATTTGGAACTTTCTTTTTCTGTTTCTATTCTGTATATTTTCGGTTCGAAGTAGATGCAATTACAGTTTTTGTTGTTTTTCCTAAGACGTTCACTCAGTAGATCTACGGGCACATAACCGAAAGTGTTGTTGTAGTGCAGCTTCAAGGGACGGCAGAAATCTGCAAAAGTATATTCACTTTCATCATTATAAATAATGACAATAGCACCTGTAAGAAGCGAGAGAAACAAAAAGGCATAAATAAAGTGAGATGTGAAGAAAAGGAATGAAGATAAAGATGATATAAATGATTTAAGAAGCACACAAGCGCGTGCAACACTATAATAATTATGAAATGGAGAAACACAATAACTTGCTTCAACTTTTTTTTTATTCAAAACTTGTAAAATATAATTAAGGAAATATATTTACCATGAAAAAAGTACAAATACATGATGTAAAACACACATACCTTGCAATTCGGTCCCATAGTCTGCTATCTCGCTGACAGATGAGATTTCCTCGACAAAGTGTCGATAGTCAAGAAGTTCTGTGTGAGTTGCTGACAATTGATCATTCTGTAACTGTATACATTTACAGATATTTTTTTTTAAATCATGATCTAACGAATATAATTTGTTAGATCCCAAGAGTCTTGAATTAAACAGATATTCATAAAATGTGTAAATTTTATTATGTAGAAGTGTTTTGTTTAGGTTTAAGTTTAGGTTTAAATAGGGATGGTTTTGAGAGAATTATCAAAGTTTTTATGTTTGTATTCATTTGCTTCAGTTTGAGAAACTAAAACCGTATAGACCGAATGTTTTGTTTTGATAGACCGTTATCAGACTTCTATTGCGGTCTATAATAATTACGTTCCACGATATAACTAAGCCAGGTAGTATATGAGTATTTGTGTAAAGAACGTATTTTACACAACTATATAGCAACGCAAGGACACTTCGAAATCTTTAACGACCAATTTCATACTTACTATGTAAAAATACGTGCAGGCAATTTTCGCGGCTAGATCATGTGTTAAACGAACTGAATCCGATAGTAGCGTGGTCAGAGTCTGAAAAAATTCATGAAGATCAGCATCTGTAACCTTGCAGTCGGCTGTGTGTAGTATTTCGCGGCCGATCTGACGGACCTAAATTTATAATAAAGTTATGATAAATACATATGCTTAAGTGATATTTGTCGTGAGTGTCCTTTATAATTTACCAAATTAGTATGTTAGTGCCAAATTTTATCCATTCTCAGATATTAACAAGTCATAGAATTGATATTTAATGCTACGTTAAGGTACGATTTTATGAAGGCATTTTAGAGCAGGTATTTTAGGGGTTATAGCAAACGAGAGATATGTTTGCGATTCACCAAGAGACACATTACCCATTGAGGGCACTTTCCTAAACCGGGATTAAGAACATTTACAAATTGACAAAACGCGTTGGGAAAAAAACTATTGTCTTATTAAGATAATGTTTTTATATCTTACCTTCACTAAAAGACATTGTGGGTCAGGTGGTTTAAACGATGATCTAGAAGAGAGACATTGCTCGAATTTTGCGCAGTTTAACATGACGCTGATCAGGCCATGGAAATCGGATTCCTGAATAGAGTAAACGCCGCTAAATCCATCCCGTGGAAGGTAGCACTTTCTTTGAATTTCCCATCTTTCTGGTTTGGTATTTTGCCCAGACGGCCCACAGTATCTCTGCATTGATGTTATATTTTGTTTCGCGTTGTCGTATGTTGGGCATTGCTGGAATTGCTGTGAAATGCGGAAAGGACAGTAATTCCTTTTCTTCCTGGTACAACACGGGTCTGTTGGACATGGTATTAGATTTTTACTGGAGCAGTTTCCACAACATCTACCTACATCTGCATGGACCTTCTGGATCTTGCTGTCAACATAGTCAGCCAGTCCTTCCTTCGTAATCTGCAGTGCTAACCACGTCTCTAACCAGTTAGTTTCTTCCTTTTCTGAGAACACTTGGGAATAGCTAGCCATCTTGTTAGGCTTTTCCTAAACAATGCAGATAAAACTTAATATAAGAAGACGAAACAACAGCGTATCAATAAGCTGCACAAAACTAAAATTTACTGTATGTGTAATTTTTTTGTTATATTTACTTATTTCAGTTAGTTTTGTTTTTAAAAAGAAAAAAGTATACTAGAACTAATTAAAGTTTTCTTCAATTATATTTATTGTATGAAATGTGATATTTTTTATGTCCCCCCCCCCACACACACACTTTCAGATGGGGGGCATATAGATTTGCTCTTGCCCATCCGTCCTTCCCGTCCCGTCCGTCCGTCTGATATTTGTGTGGCGTGTATCTCAAAAAATATAACTGTTAAAGTGTTTAAACTTAATAAACATTTACATCAGCATGTGGATTTGTGCACCTTGGTATTTTGATGCAGTTTTTTTCTGACATCAGCGGGAGTTATGGCCCTTGTTTTTTGCAACAAATGACATTTTAGGACGCGAGTAACTCTAAAAGTATAACTGCTAGAGTGATGAAACTTTATAAACATATTCATCAACATGTGAACTTGTGCACCTGTATAGTAATTGCCTAGGGGTTTGTGACAAAAAGCGGAATGTGGGTGCACCCGTGTCCTTTGGACACGTGTCTAGCCTTCTGTGTGTTTTTCCGGGCTGTAAATACACGGCAGGAAGTTGGAATACAAAATATAAGCAAACTAGGGATTCATGTGTACGTTCAGTATGTATGTTATTGTTGGCTAATAATTCAGTCGGAATGAAATAATTTGAATTTGGACGATGGACGTTTTTTAAGTTCCAGAAAGAGTTGTATAACAGTTTCAATTTATGCTTGAACTAAATTAAATTAAGTTATAACGAAAGCTGCTGGAAATATTGTTTTCTCCATTATATATTTAATGAAAATATAGAAGAATAAGGTTAGCCATTAATAAAGAAAGGGTATCGAGCGACGCCCAGAACACCTAAACTCAATTGATCATGTGATTTGTTTGTGTTTATCAGTTATGTCATAAATGGGTCTTTTTGCAAACAGTTTAAAACTGTTGAATGCTATTATTAATTAGAGGATTATTACTTAATTACGTTTTATAGGAGGTATACACCATGGGAGAGCAGGTGTCCGGATACCGAGTAATGTATCTTTTAAAGGGACATGTTCACAGATTGACGACTAGACAATTTTAAACTTTTTGTCACCAATTCCAACGATAAAAGAACAGTGAATACAAGGGAGCAAAATAAAACTACGGACCTAGAAATACACTTTAAAAACCGTTTCGTTTATGAGTAATCATGAGTTGAAATTGATAAAATTATAAAGCGTTTGTAACGCTAAACGATTAAATAATTTGGAGTGTTTCAGTTGTTTTCGTTGAAACTGTTGACATCACGTTGAACTCTTACATACAGTAAATAATGCAGAGGAAAATATATAAGTTGGAATGGCCGAGTGGTTCAGGTGATAGCCTTTATATCCGAAGTTCCCGGATTTGAACCCCAGTGGGTTTTTTGTTAGTATACTTGAGCTTTTCAGTTCCGATGCTTAAATCTGTCAAGTTTAGACACTTAATTGCATACTTCTAATAATGTTAATCTGTGAACAAGTCCCTTTAAGTTTCTAACCCGTGATGGGGGATTCCACTTTGTGCTAAACATTGCTTTGCGATTTGGAAATATCCACTTTCTAAAATTAGTTTTTGGAAAATTTGCAGTGGTTTCCTTGTATACACTTACGAGATTCTAAACGTGATTTAGGCTTCTGTGCAACGTTACATGATAAGAAAGCTGATAAACGTGTATTATCTTTCGATGAAAGAACATGTTTAACTTATTTATTGTGAGGTTCAAACACCAAAAATTACGAAAATTTTACAGTGGGGCGTACATCGCTTTCCGCCCTCGTTACATTCGCCTTGTATCGCGTTTTACCCTATGTACTCGTTTTATATATTTAAAACAAATACATTCCAACCAATATTATAGCACTGTACAGCACATTCGATACGAATACATTATAAGGTACTTGTTATTAAACGTATGAAAAAGGCTAGCATTAGAAAATTGAACAAAAGAAGGTAAGCATAGTTCATTATTTGAAAAAGAAACTGGAACACAATTATTAAAAAGGTCTTAAATGCCTTCAACACAGGATATTTGGACACAAAAAGCAAGACGATTGTAAAAATAACGAATACTTGCCTACATATCTCTTTTCTAACAACCAACTCTGGTGTGCGTAAACACGAGTGAAAATCGTACTACCAATAGGTCTGACCTCTACAGATGGCGGATAACCAACAGGAAGCACTTAACTGCAGACTATACAGGTCGCTATAATGCCGGCCAAACAGGATGAATTGAATCTTTGCACACTTTCTGCATTCTTTATATAAAAATATAGGTACATGTTAATCAAATTTAATATGTAAAAGAAAACTTAAGTTTCGGATATTGTTTGTCTGTAGAAGATACAAAATATATTGAAATAATCGTATTTGCTATAATGTAGGAGACAGCACTTAAATGTGGTTTAATTGGACGGGAAACACATTGTTACATCATAAAAAGTATCAACGCATTTCAATTAAACACTTTTCACGTCTACACTTGTCACAAAACACAAAACTGGACATTTACAAAAAGCTCGGAGTAAAGACAAACTGCGTTCAGCCCGTCTAGCCTGCTGTCGTAATGGACACACTTGGCCCGCATTTAAATATTTCCGATAACCAACCGAGACTGGTTACAATCACGTGGGTTTCTCTGATTATATTACTCTAAACCCGAAATAACACACATTTACTAATTGACCAGACGTCTCGCAGAGGTTAAGGTCTTATAAGCCCAAAACGGAAGTAACCTTTACAGGGTGCCAGTTAGATAATAAGCACATATGGTTCTGAGCATGATGCATAGACTTTTTTTAATACATTTTAAATGCTATGTTTTTGGTATGAATTTAAAGGTATATATGTTATATATATAAGTAAGCAATACAAAAATGCCTGCTTTTTGCACTACTTTGTCTCTAGTGGTTCCCAGCTTCATTACCTTTGGCACATGTATTCATGGGCAAAATGGCAACCACCGTGCCTGTCAATTTCGGTGTGTTTATCTGAGGTAAATATTTTGAGTTACAACGTATATAATTTCTTTTAATGCTGTTTTTTCAAAAGATTATGACTTTATCTTGGTTTTGGGGAAAATTGGGATCAAACATTGAATATTTTATATGTAACAATGAAGGAACTTAGTTGTGTAGCCTTAATTCCTCTAGGCAGTACGATAACCACTCCATCCACCTAGACAATTCTTTGAAAATCTGTCCGATTTTGTTTACAATTTTGATATTTTGATTTTAATTATATACAACTCTGTCTGAAATAAATGCATTATTGGTATTGACATTACAAGTAAAAAAGTTAACATAGCAACGAATGGATTTTCGGTATCCACGTCGTTTTCTTCCGCGTGTCCACCCTATTTTAATTCACACCATGCGATTTTTGTATGGTCACGTGGATATTAGTGCGGGTAGCGATTTAAATAAAGATATGCTTGGTACCGATCAAATCACTGCGTTGCTAATAAGCATTGATAAACATGTTCACAGGAGATCGTCTGTTTTTCAAATCTTTATCACCAATTAGTTTGATGTGACTAATCATGCTACTTTTCGCTATATAACTCTGGCTTAATATGCTCATACTGATTATACATCTAACAATATAAAATCAGTAATAAGCTTGTATGAAATTTACTATCCAACTTATGCACTCGGCAACGAAAATAAACGGAATATTCACCAGCGCAGGTTAAAACTTTTGCATAATACCAAACACATGTTTATTTAGGACCAGAATTAACATTGAACACAACGCTTTCTTTTAGAAATCATTGCCATGGCAACAACACATGTAAATACGGCACACATCCAGCATAAATTTAATAAATACGGCACACATCCAGGCATAAATTTAATAAATACGGCACACATCCAGCATAAATTTAATAAATACGGCACACATCCAGCATAAATTTTTATAATTTGATAATGATGATTTTTTTAAAAGATTTCCTCTACATTATTTACTTAATTCGGAAGTGAATACAAAACAAAAATCTTTTTTTAAAATCTTGTTTGTTTACACATGAATGTATATGTCACATAATAAACGTAGGTATATATTTCGCTGCAATCATGTCACCTATTGACTAAACAAGCAAAAATGTGCGGCACTGTATGCACGTAATTAAAAATGCTCGACAAATCGGTAATTGATGACGATCCTTACCAACCTATAAATAAATATATAAACAATTGATTAATAAAATAATATTACTGTTGGCATAAGTAATTCAATATATTTACATTCATACTATTCAAAACTCAAAAGTCATCACCTGTGTAACATCAGTTGGAATCAAACATTAATCAATCCGGAAAAATCGTTTCGTTTAAATTATTTACAATCCAATATAAAGCAAAACAAAGCAAATTTGAATCGATTACTTAAATGCGCATTGACGTTTTTGTAACTAAAACCATTACATTAATCATGATTGCCAGCATCACTATAGATTTTATCATCAGTATTAACATTATCTTCATGTAATAATGCAACAACAAAATCAAGCAAAATGGCATCTTTTAGTTAAATATGCAAATACATCACAATTATTATTTTACTACTTTTACCACCAGTACTTACATCATCTTTATGCTATTATTCGTACGGCCACATTAAATAAAACATGGCTATACAATTTATCATTATTGCCGTAATAATACACATAATCAGCAGTCAAACATCAATATTTGCATTTATACAAAACAGAATGTACGCGGGCGTTTCGACTTTATTTAAATGTGTTAATATATGCAGTTTTGTGTTCACAAATAAATAAATGCTCATCCATACCCAAAATAAAAATAGATATGATTAAAAAGAACTCAACATAGTTTAAAACTTAATATAAAATATATGAAAAGTAATATGATCCTATTTAAAATTAAATATTAAATATAATGTATACATTAACGTAGCACAGTAAATTAATCTCAACGTGTTCTACCCAGAGTCCGGACTACAGTGATGTTGTATTTTACTAAATGTTTTAGTACTAGTCCTACCCAGAGTCCGGACTACAGTTATGTTGTAGACTACTGAATGTTTTAGTACTAGTTCTACCCAGAGTCCGGACTACAGTTATGTTGTAGATTACTGAATGTTTTAGTACTAGTTCTACCCAGAGTCCGGACTACAGTTATGTTGTAGACTACTGAATGTTTTAGTACTAGTCCTACCCAGAGTCCGGACTACAGTTATGCTGTATATTACTGAATGTTTTAGTACTAGTCCTACCCAGAGTCCGGACTACAGTTATGCTGTATATTACTGAATGTTTTAGTACTAGTTCTACCCAGAGTCCGGACTACAGTTATGTTGTAGACTACTGAATGATTTAGTACTAGTTCTACCCAGAGTCCGGACTACAGTTATGCTGTATATTACTGAATGTTTTAGTACTAGTCCTACCCAGAGTCCGGACTACAGTTATGTTGTAGACTACTGAATGTTTTAGTACTAGTTCTACCCAGAGTCCGGACTACAGTTATGTTGTAGATTACTGAATGTTTTAGTACTAGTCCTACCCAGAGTCCGGACTACAGTTATGTTGTAGATTACTGAATGTTTTAGTACTAGTTCTACCCAGAGTCCGGACTACAGTTATGTTGTAGATTACTGAATGTTTTAGTACTAGTTCTACCCAGAGTCCGGACTACAGTTATGTTGTAGACTACTGAATGTTTTAGTACTAGTCCTACCCAGAGTCCGGACTACAGTTATGTTGTAGATTACTGAATGATTTAGTACTAGTTCTACCCAGAGTCCGGACTACAGTTATGTTGTAGACTACTGAATGTTTTAGTACTAGTTCTACCCAGAGTCCGGACTACAGTTATGCTGTATATTACTGAATGTTTTAGTACTAGTCCTACCCAGAGTCCGGACTACAGTTATGTTGTAGATTACTGAATGTTTTAGTACTAGTCCTACCCAGAGTCCGGACTACAGTTATGTTGTAGATTACTGCATGATTTAGTACTAGTTCTACCCAGAGTCCGGACTACAGTTATGTTGTAGACTACTGAATGTTTTAGTACTAGTTCTACCCAGAGTCCGGACTACAGTTATGCTGTATATTACTGAATGTTTTAGTACTAGTCCTACCCAGAGTCCGGACTACAGTTATGTTGTAGATTACTGAATGTTTTAGTACTAGTCCTACCCAGAGTCCGGACTACTGAATGTTTTAGTATACATGCCTTTATTACCCCATTTAAAATTATCAAATGTTTAAGTACTGGTTCTGCCGAAAGTTCGGACTAAGGTCTATGTGGCGTTGAAGTTTATCAAATGTTTAAGCACTGGTTCTACCCAGAGTTGGTACCAAAGCCTATGCGACGTTAAAGTCATTCACATGTTTCAGTACTGGTTCTTCCCAGAGTTCGTATTTTAATGACATTCGAGGGTGTATCTTTAATACAGTTAATCTGAAGTCGCATTGAAATACGAGTAATGATTCCTTCAACGAAACATTGATATACATAATCATCAGCTGTATCATTATCATCATCAACAACACCGCCATGTACAGACCAGGCAGAAGCAGTGTCTTCATAGTTATATTCACAATAGTTATCTTCGTTGTCACATGTCCGGTCATATATTCGAAATCGTTTAACTTCAACATGCTCCAATGCCTCCAGTTCCTGTTTGATTGGAATGTATTTCTCCGGCGAGATGTTATCAATCGTGTATTTATCAGAATTATTTGCGTCATCAGTATAGCGAGCACAACCGATTTCCAGGCTACACTCAACTGATTGAGTACATGCAGACAGTTTGTTCACCAGGTCGCGTAGTTGAGATGGAGACAATGCAATATAGTATAAATTCAAATACTTCAATGACTGATGTAGCTGAAGGTCGATATATTTATGCAAAACGATTGTAAGCGTTTCCAGCTGTGTGAGTGATGACAGCGACTTCGACAACGACGATACGTGTTTCACTTTCAAACCTACCAACCCACCTCTCAGACACAGACTCTTCATATTCAGACCGTGCAGAGCCTCCCACAGACCGGGACTGTCAACATTCACTTAAATACTAAGCGTTTCCAGTTGTGGGAGCGATGATAGTGACTGCGACAACGACGATACATGTTTCACTTTCATACCTCCCACCCCACCACTCAGACTCAGACTCTTGATATTCAGACCGTGCAGAGCCTCCCACAGACCGGGACTGTCAACATTCACTTCAATACTAAGCGTTTCCAGTTGTGGGAGCGATGATAGTGACTGCGACAACGACGATACATGTTTCACTTTCATACCTCCCACCCCACCACTCAGACTCAGACTCTTGATATTCAGACCGTGCAGAGCCTCCCACAGACCGGGACTGTCAACATTCACTTCAATACTAAGCGTTTCCAGTTGTGGGAGCGATGATAGTGACTGCGACAACGACGATACATGTTTCACTTTCATACCTCCCACCCCACCACTCAGACTCAGACTCTTGATATTCAGACCGTGCAGAGCCTCCCACAGACCGGGACTGTCAACATTCACTTCAATACTAAGCGTTTCCAGTTGTGGGAGCGATGATAGTGACTGCGACAACGACGATACATGTTTCACTTTCATACCTCCCACCCCACCACTCAGACTCAGACTCTTGATATTCAGACCGTGCAGAGCCTTCCACAGACCGGGACTGTCAACATTCACTTCAATACTAAGCGTTTCCAGTTGTGGGAGCGATGATAGTGACTGCGACAACGACGATACATGTTTCACTTTCATACCTCCCACCCCACCACTCAGACTCAGACTCTTGATATTCAGACCGTGCAGAGCCTCCCACAGACCGGGACTGTCAACATTCACTTCAATACTAAGCGTTTCCAGTTGTGGGAGCGATGATAGTGACTGCGACAACGACGATACATGTTTCACTTTCATACCTCCCACCCCACCACTCAGACTCAGACTCTTGATATTCAGACCGTGCAGAGCCTTCCACAGACCGGGACTGTCAACATTCACTTCAATACTAAGCGTTTCCAGTTGTGGGAGCGATGATAGTGACTGCGACAACGACGATACATGTTTCACTTTCATACCTCCCACCCCACCACTCAGACTCAGACTCTTGATATTCAGACCGTGCAGAGCCTCCCACAGACCGGGACTGTCAACATTCACTTCAATACTAAGCGTTTCCAGTTGTGGGAGCGATGATAGTGACTGCGACAACGACGATACATGTTTCACTTTCATACCTCTCACCCCACCACTCAGACTCAGACTCTTGATATTCAGACCGTGCAGAGCCTCCCACAGACCGGGACTGTCAACATTCACTTCAATACTAAGCGTTTCCAGCTGTGTGAGCGATGATAGTGACTGCGACAACGACGATACATGTTTTACTTTCATACCTCCCACCCCACCACTCAGACTCAGACTCTTGATATTCAGACCGTGCAGAGCCTCCCATAGACCGGGACTGTCAACATTCACTTCAATATTAAGCCTTTCCAGTTGTGTGAGCGATGATAGTGACTGCGACAACGACGATATATGATTCACTTTGAAACCTCTCAAACTACCACTCAGACTCAGACTCTTGATATTCAGACCGTGCAGAGCCTCCCACAGACTTGGACTGTCATCATCAATACAATCCATTTTGAATGTATTGTTTAAACTTGTGGTAATAATTGCGTAAGTACTTGTGTCTGATATTCTGGCTACGTCCTCGACACACGATGTTATGTCACAGTCCCACAGCTCACACCTCACCACATGACCGACTGTCAGCAGTGTGTTGAACAGGCTGCGTAGGGAGGTATAGGAACACGTGACACGCCACAAGTCAATGCGTTCTATGGAGGGCAGTACTGGAGCAGGGTCTGCACACTGTGCTGGATCTGCACTGTTAAGTAGAAACCAGACCGGACAATCCGATGAGGCCGAACTGGCAATATCTGTAAATGTTAATGTTTCAATTTATTACGGTTATGAACATAATAAATGACAAGTAACATTTACCTAATTATGTCCAAATAAAATAAACTGTTAACATGTTAGCACGTAACTAATATGTTATATCTGCAACATATTATTTGATGTTTCATAGCATTTAAACAATGATTTGAATTATACATAACGATATATGAAGAATAACATATACTGTCTGATCTTATGACATATATAGCAGCGGATGTTTAGAAAAATACAACGAGGCTTCCAGGGCTGTTATTTTATTCAGTGACTGATACCTGTCTAACTTAATTAATTCATATTCTGATCAACGTCAGTATATCTGTGTATACAAAATATAAATACATAAACATACACATGTGTGAGTTTAAAGCATTTATTTACTGAAAAAAAAAGTTTTGTTTTGTATTATATTTATTTGTTTATAATGCTTTTATGCTGCGCAGATAATGTGAAAACAAAAATCCATTGAATGTTCTTCGTATACTTCTTTCTCTACAGTTTATATAAAGAAAGACTTAATGTATAGTTTCAATATACGATCCATGAAACATGTTAGATATGAGTGTACTTCATAACATAATGTGCGAATTGTACCTATGAAATGTTGCCTAAAAGATGTAATATTGATTACGGGAGATTTCAGGAAGTGCGTATTATTTCAAACGCTACAGGCTTTCAAGGGACTTTAAATAAACCGGCTGTTGTCGTTAAGCTTGTCGACTATATATATTGTTGCGAGGTTTACGCCATACTGCAAAAAAAGATTAAGCTGCATTTTCTCAGCCTCTCCTTGTAAACAAGAAAGTAACAGGGTGGTCACTGATATTTAGAAGACATATTTCAGAAGACATATTTCGTGATGTTGCCCTGATTTTTCCCTGATTAGTCCCTGACCGGAAATCGAATTACCCCTTCATCTTTTAATTACCTGTCAAATTAGTGCAAAGTGGCGAAATTGGTGTTCAAAAATAAATAACCACCATTACTAGTATCCATTTTAGTCATTTTACTGTAGTTAAGTTATTATTCTAAACAAATATGATATTTTTATTGTTGTATTGTCAAATTATTCATTAAATTCAATATTTCACAGTTTCACTTAGAATCTGTTACATGTATAATACTTTACATCTGATTCCCTGAATCGCTCCTGATTTTTGCAAAATTTTCAAAATCCATGATTTTTTTCCCTGCAGGAATTTGTCCAAACTTTTCCGTTTTTTTCTACAGTCGGTGGCCAGCCCGAATTACTTTAACTTTTTTAATGGTTGAAACTAGAAATGGGTTTACAGACACGGATGCCCCTACCTATGTAGCCTGTTCTACATGGCGCCGCTTTGTCTTTATGCATATACATTATATTGCAAGAGGAGAATTGTCATTTTATATTGTACTTTCTGCTTATGTTCTCTCTTATTCTGTGAATTAATTCGAGGTATAACAAATTTCCAATTATTATTTGGAAAACTTAAAAATATTTATTGACAAAAATCAACAAAGCGTAGTGTCAGGCACCAGGCTTTACTGCAGGGCGCTACGTTCGAATATTGAACTCTGCCTTGCCACCGAAAACTCGGGTTTGACGGTGTTGTGGATCTGGTCGTAAGGTGTCTGTGACTTGTCACGCTATAAGCTCCGAACGTAATTCTCTCTGATATAATCGCACATTGCAAATTATCGCAATGATACTCTTGCAAAAATACGAATCGGGAACAGAAGGGCACAATGGTTAGCAATATTGACGTTATCAATATCGCAAAGGCGCCTATACAAAACAAGATATCCACCCTTATTTATAGTCTCACATTATGACCACGACTTCACCCAAAAGGCAACTTAACCATTCAAATATGTGATCATACTTTTTCGGCGTAGCTGTCTTAGATCACTTTTGACCCAGATTTTCTTGCGATAATTATGCAGCGGGAAAATTGAATGCCAATAGAATTGGGCAATTTTCTAATTCTAGGGAATGCAAACTTCAAACAATGGTTTAACGAATACCAATAAATGTTGCATACTTTTGGGGATTAAGAATTTACATAATTGTTTACATAAGCGGTTAAAATGAAGTTATAAACATATCTTCAACATATACTCTAGAACTGAGGCTAATTATGAAAGTATTTTCTCATTGTATGCCATAAACAGAATGCTATATTCATTCACGTAACGAAAAAACTATTTAGTTTAGCCTACATTTATATTAGCGGATACTCTATAAATAGCAATTGCGCAATGTTCCCATTCATAAATCTCAGTCACAGTGTTGCCGTTCCATGTAGCCCATTGATTCTAGCGAGTTCATCACATTCGAGAAACAGTAGTGTCATTCTAAAAATAGCGCGCGTAGCTAGGAACCGTTGTATAGCTGTGTTAATATACTCGTACATGCATCAATTATAGCGTTCAGAGAATCATAAACCTAACAATTTCAATAAATGGGGAATTTGTATTTATAAACTTACTGTTATTTGAATTATAATTGTAGTTACGATTTATTAACGATTAGTTATAATTACATCTTTCTATCAACTTCTCCAGTAGATGTTATTTAATCTATAAACAGATGCCACATTTTCTATAGATAAAATGTTATGAAAGAAGATTTGGAATACGTCGAACTGTTATTCGCGTAGCATGAATGCACAATTTGCAATACTAATTATACACAGGAACCCCTTATATATCATATTTCTACTGATATAATTTAAAATTGTCATAGTCTAATGAATTTTTATAGTTGTGTTATCAAAAATAAAGTCTTAAAAAATTCAAAAATCGCTGAATGTTCCCTGACTATTGCTTTTTATTGGGATACACAGTATAAATGCTTATGTGACTTCAAATCGTTATTATATTAGATAACTAACATGAATGGTATATTACCGGTACTATAAATAACTATATAGACTCGTCTGATACATAATAATTTTAATTCATTCCCGAAATTATGTTCTTACATTGTTAATTTGTTAAATTGGCTTGACACATTCAGATAATAATTATGTTAACTTAAATTATTTTGATTATTCATATATCACTGGTGAAAACATGGAGCTGTATGATTGGTTTATTCACAGCATAGATATTAATGACAATTTTATTTAATTTTTAAATAAATAAATTTATCTCAAATTAACTTTTGGGTCCGTCACGTTTTCTTATAGTGTCCGAAAAATTTGAGGTCCATAAAGTCTCCTAACTTGGTTGGGACCAAACAATCTGGGGTCTGAGAAGTCACGTAACCGATCATCTTGGCCGCCTGTTGAGGTAATTTTTAAACTACATATCAATATTAATTTCAACGCCGAATGTCTTTTTTTAAAGACATTTCTTGTTAATTAATTGAACCACAAACAACTTCTAAACTACTAAATAATCATAAGAACTATAATTTTAAGTCATTCATTTATGACAATGTTGTACGTTCAACAACAAATAAAACCAATAAATCCGACTTCCGGTCAAATGTGAAATTCGTACTTCAAGCTATAAATAGAGCAAATATATTTTCTCCTGAAATGTAAGAATTAAAATGTTTGGCCCAATTCCTGACTTATGGTTCTTGTATCCTTTACTTACTCTTGCTATCTCAAATCATTCTGTGAAGAATCCACAAAATGCCTTTTATCATTTAGAATTATAAAATTATGCTTTGCACAGTCATCAATAAGGGAAGTAAATCACTAACTCCACAAGTTAGGTTCTTACATGCGACACACCATCTGGTGATGGTGATTATGTCTGCCAATTTATCAGAAAATCCGACGACGAATTGGGGTTATTTACCCTCGAGACTTCTGTTATAAACCATTGCCCGAGCACACTGCTGAGCACATAGAACTCTGCTTATTAAAATCTATATAAGAATTTTTTTAAAGGGTCTGAACATATAAAATCGTTGCAGTGCGGGTATGGTACTTCATATAAAAATTTAAGCTTAAAATATATCAGAAGTAAATATAATGACTGTTTGAAAATGAATCTAAGTAAGTAATAATATGAAACGGTAATAATTGCTTTAAAAATTACTTTTCTAAATTAATACAACACATGTGTTAGCTATAAAAACGAGAATACAACCTTTACAGATAAAAGCAAGCGCGTGGGAAATCAATTTGCATATTAAGCTTGATGCTCAAAACGGATAGTAATTGAACAAATCAAAATAATAGTTACAAGCCGTCTGACTAATCAGCTTGCAGCTTATATATAACCTTAGGTTTATGCAGTCTTCACGAAACTCCGTCGGACCTACGGACCTGACCGACTAAATTTGTCAAGGTCCTAAAGAAATTTCAAGTTCGTCGACCCAAAATTTCCGACTAAAATATTTCTATCAAATCGAAAGTTAAACAGCACACGATCATATTAACATCTATTTTAAATTCAACGGAATTACACGATGTGTATTTCGATTGCAATTTACAAACACAGATGACCTGATATTAATACAGTAAGGACGCCATAAGATTCAGTGTTAGATTCTAGGATGCGACCATTTCCGTTTGCGAACGCGTTTTTATCAAAGACAAAGAACGCCTACTAGGAAATTAACACACTCCCCTTCTACATCAGTGTATCAATTATCCATATATTCTAGACGCCGGAGGAGTCAGTGTTACTACAGCCAAACCAGTCAGCCAATGAGAATGCGTAAATTTTCCAATATGCAAATGAGCGTCGTCGATAGAAAGTTTATCACGCCTTCAGTAAAGGGGCAAGTGATTTGTTACACCATCCCGTTAGGTAAGCGTTTTGTGATGCGCGTGTGTTAAACTCGCACATATTTAATAAATTAATTACTACAAATTAAAAGACGGCAATATAATTATTACTTGTGCGAAATGAACATTTTTCTAATTATGAGAATTAATATGAAGTTGTGTAACTTGCGTACGCCGATCGCGTCAAAAGAACGTCGTCATTTGTTAAAAAAAAATACATCTTCTATCTAGTGTTCACTAATAAAAGTATTATTCCAAATCATCCATGTGTACTTATTGTATCAATAAACTTTGGCTGAGGCAACATTTGAAAGTAAGCGAGAGTATTTGGCAGTAAACTTGTCAGAAGGGAAAGTGAAAGTAAATATATTCCAATTCATCAAAAATGTTTTGTTATTTTTTTTTAATGAATACAGTCTTTTTAAATTGTTTTATTACCGGTAATCAACAAACATGAAGATTTTCGACACAAAGCATTGTATTTGTAGTTTTGTGATTAAAAGAGTGGGTGGGAAGAAGATTACTTGGACGCTAGCGTTTGCTATTTAATGTTTATTTATTTCCTTTACCTTTTTAAACACTAGAAACTACATTTTGTTTTTGGACTATTAAAATATTACATTGTACAAAATATGTAAAAATATATACAAGACACTATATAAAAATAATAATAGGATTTTCAATAGAAACTGTATAAAGTGAAATAGATCTAAATATGTGTTAATTAGCCTTAAATTAAAACATATTGTATAACTTTAACTGTGTGAAATATAACAAGTTATGAAGATTATCAGAGACTGAATATGAGTGGTAAATATTGCATACATATAACTTTATTTTGATTTAACATGTACAAAATTAACTGCAAATAAAATGCAATGTGAATAAATGATGTAAACTAGTAAAAACATTTAAATAATTCCGAAGAGTGTTTGATTGTGTTTCGTGAAGACTGGTTATGAGAATATGCACTATTATAAACAACTGAAAAGAAATATTGAACATAATTGAGCTGCTAAATGAAAATAATCAGATTTTAGAATGAAAATGTTATTAAAATTAGAAAAAAATGATTTCTCTATGATTATTACATTGTTATATCGCGGGCTTAGCGCAAAACCGTCGAAACTGACTTTTGAAAAGTTTTCAGGAGAACAGAAAAACTGATAACAATTTTGTTTTTATCAATGCAGACTTAAACTTTGCGTGCAGTATGTTCTTGGTAAAAATTTGAAGTAAACATCAGTTTATATTTTGTATTTTGATTGTTTACTGAGATATCTGAAAATATCCAGTTACGACCATTTTGCGCTAAAGAAATGTTAAATGTTGTAATTATTTTTTGCTGCAAAACAGTCGTATCTGAAAAAATGATTTAGATATTTTTTCTTAATATATCAATATCTTTGAAGTTTGTATTATTATTTATTTCTAGTATATATTGAAAATATAATCTATAAATGTTTGTATTGAATTTGGTGGAAAAAACCCATCTCTGATGAGCATTTATGACTTTCATTAGTATAAAGCTGTTACATGCAATTATGTACAAGTTTCGCATTTCTTGACACAACATTTTAACTTTTCTTTTTATAACAATATGAATATTGATCAGTGAGCAGTAATTTTCATAATGACAGAATGAAGAAATATGACATTATTATTATGATTATTTAAAAGTGAACAGCAATTTCACAATGATCTGTTTAGTACCCCCAAAGAGGTTACGTTTGTAATTCGAATTTTTCATGGTAGGTTAAATATTGGCAAGTGAACAAATGATTACATTTATTGGTGATCTGGATCACTGTATTGATCCAGAATTTACTTTAAAATGATCCTTTAATATTGGGACAAATTCCCTGATCATGCTGTATCCATTAGTTGCACTCGTGGGGGATTGCTCTGTAATGGGAGAGGTCCTTCTAGCTTATTTTGAATTAATATTTTTTATCATGGGGAATCGAAACATGTTTCCTAAATTTTGTATAACATGTTGCTGGTACAATATCCATGTAAAAAATGGTTGATCACGGTTATTTGAATTACTGTAGTGCTTGGTTGTGCTTGACTTTGTCAGCCTGGTATCAATATCAATTGCTAGAACTTATTCATCACTGTCACTTCCACCACCATCTTCATCATCATTATCGTCATCATCTACAGTTATATCATCCTTATTATCTATAACATTACCACCATACAATTGAATCATCACTGATTATTGTCACTCAAACCTACCTACATCATTATGGTTTTATCATCGTCAGCAACATACTTCTCACCATCATCATTTACACCCTTATCATCATCAACATTTTAGACCACATCTTTCTTTATCATCAGCAACTTTACCAATAGTACAATATTCAGACTTATCATCACTAACATTTTACCTTTCGTATCTTGATCAGCTAAACAGCATTATCACCAACATCTACCCACTTCTCATCACCAACATCTACACATTTCTTATCACCAACATCTACACACTTCTCATCACCAACATCTACACACTTCTCATCACCAACATCTACACACTTCTCATCACCAACATCTACATACTTCTCATCACCAACATCTACACACTTCTCATCACCAACATCTACACACTTCTCATCACCAACATCTACACACTTCTCATCACCAACATCTACACATTTCTCATCACTAACATCTACACACTTTCATCACCAACATCTACACACTTCTCATCACCAACATCTACACACTTCTCATCACCAACATCTACACACTTCTCATCACCAACATCTACACACTTCTCATCACCAACATCTACACACTTCTCATCACCAACATCTACACACTTCTCATCACTAACATCTACACACTTCTCATCACCAACATCTACACACTTCTCAACACCAACATCTACACACTTGTCATCACTAACATCTACACACTTCTCATCACCAACATCTACACACTTCTCATCACCAACATCTACACACTTCTCATCACTAACATCTACACACTTCTCATCACCAACATCTACACACTTCTCATCACCAACATCTACACACTTCTCATCACCAACATCTACACACTTCTCATCACCAACATCTACACACTTCTCATCACCAACATCTACACACTTCTCATCACCAACATCTACACACTTCTCATCACCAACATCTACACACTTCTCATCACCAACATCTACACACTTCTCATCACCAACATCTACCCACTTCTCATCACCAACATCTACACACTTCTCATCACCAACATCTACCCACTTCTCATCACCAACATCTACACACTTCTCATCACCAACATCTACACACTTCTCATCACCAACATATACACACTTCTCATCACCAACATCTACACACTTCTCATCACCAACATCTACACACTTCTCATCACCAACATCTACACATTTCTTATCATCTACATCGAACCATAATAATCACCAACATCTTCACTCATATTTGCAACAAAATCTAAAGACATTCAAATTATCACCAACAGTTAAACACAGTCTTATAATCACACATTATCATATCATCACCAACAACTCCACAATGATAATAACCAGCATCTAACCATTATCATCACTTAATTCTACGCACTTAGCATCACCAACACCTAATCATTATCACCGTCAACATCTACACATACCATTATCATCAACATCTACACACTTTTCATCACTAACATCTGTACACTTCTCATCACTAACATATACACACTTCTTATCACTAACATCATCACGCTTATTATCACTAACATCAACACTTTTCCCACCACGAATATCTACACACTTCTCTTCACTAACATCTACACACTTCACACATCTACACACTTCTCATCAATAATATCTACACACTTTTCACATCTACACACTTTTCATTACTAATATCTACACACTTGTCATCACTAACACCTACACACTTCTCATTACTAACATCTACACACTTCCCATGACTAATATATACACACTTCTTATCACTTCATCTACACACTTCTCACATCTACAAACTTCTTATCACTTCATCTACACACTTCTAACATCTACACACTTCGCATCACTAACATCTACTGTATGAACTTCTCTTCACTAACATCAACACACTTCTCATTACTAACAACTACAGACTTATCACTTTTTTTAAACAATGTAATCACAAAAATGTGAACACATATCATCATTATCAACATATTCAACCATTTCCTCTTCAGTATTTAACCATCATCATCACCAATCTCTACTTGGTACACATTAACACCCCTATCACCATCATCCGGTTGCAGTCTTATTCAAAAGCACCATCAAATTCTGAACTGAGACCATCTTTACCAAAATTTACAGAATAAATGAATTACATTCAGTTTGATTACCACGGCAACCACAATCCTAAGTCACAGACTGTCAGAGTCGGCATCAAAGAATTTGTTTATGTTAGATTTTTTTTATTACAATCATGCAGTTTTTAAATATCCGTAGGGTCAGTATTACACACAAAATAATGATATTTTATAAAATATTTCTGTTCAATTCAGTATGTACAGCTAAGGCCTAAATATGTTGCAAAATACTGACAACATCACCAATATTAAAATCATAGTTGTAGCTGTTATAACTTACAGAAATTTATTTTTCACTGACACATTTTTCACAATAAAATAGGATCGTGTTCATGCATGCATGGACACAATTTTACAGGACTATGAAAACAATTCAAAAAAGTGCTTTTAAAGAAAATTGAAAGGAATACATGCATACAATAATAACAATAATGATCTAAATTTAACAAACATGCATACACGTCATGAATCGCCACGCAATTTCAGCTTCGAAACATGACAGGTTGATTCTATGTTTGATATCTTTTTATATCTTCACATAATAGAATGTTATAATTAATTACCCTCTACATTAGTATTTTTCTTGAAAACAACTATATACCTCTCAGTTATCAGTATAAAGTTTATAAAATAAAGATACAATTATGACACTTGTGATGTTACATAATTACTCATATGTAATACCCACCTTGTTACAGATTGTTCATGTTTTTATTTGTGTGCGAAACAGTCGTTACTGCAGTTACGACCGTTTTGCACTTAAAAAATAATAAATTTTCAGATACGACCATATGTCAATTAATGTGTTTTTTTTATAGTTATATTCTTATAGCCCATCTGCGGTGTCGAATGTATGCCAGCATCCATTTAATAAATCGTTTTTATTTGTAAAACGATTTGCAGTGACGGTTTTAGTATTGTGTTTGAGTGTGAATTTGTTTATGTTTTTGGGTGATTTTATAACCCCGTGGAGTATGTTTTGTTAAGTTCCAATTTTGATTCTAAAAATTCGATTAAATAGCCTTCGTTGCTGCCTACTTTTTGGTAATGCTGTAGTAAGGCAGACGCTTTTTCTTTCTTAGTAGTGAGAATTTTACCGTTGATTTTAAATATACGCGTAGAAGGTGGTGGTTTCCCTTTAATTCTGTGTACAAATGTCCATAATTCCTTGCTGTTAGTTCTATTTGTTATATTGCTACAGAATTCTTTCCAGCCTTTAGATTTAGCAGCGGCTATAGTTTGTTGGGCTTGCTTGCGGGCTACCTTGAATTGTTCATGAAGTGGGCCGGATTTAGTATGCAAACAAAGTCGCAATGTTGTTTAAAGAGACTCCTCTGTTCTTTCGTAGCTTTATGAATTTTCCATTTGTGAGTATTAGACGGACAATTATTTTCGTAGCTTATTTGGGTATTTATAATTTACGGCAAATGATAGCTGCCAAATGTATTATTTAATATATTAAAGTCGCTAATTGGGTGGAGATGGAAAGATGTAATACCTAAATCTATCGCGCTGTCGCTTTTATTTGCATTATTTTATAGTTGAGTTATTTGGCCATCATTGAGATAATTTAGGTTGTTATCATTTATCGTTTATAAAGGTGAGTAAATTTTCGGCTTCGCAGATCACCCTCGGGGTTCCAACAAACATGTTTAATATTGAAGTCCGCCACTATAATGGTGTTATGTTCTAACTCATTAAATATTAGAGCATAATGCTTGGCAGTGTTATTTTCAATCGCTGTGTATACACATTGGATGAAAAAGGTCTGGTGTTTAGAGAGAAATAATCGTACAGCACAAGACTCTATATGGGCAGTTTTGATCTACATTAACTTCTTGAAAAGGAATGTTTTCTTTAACAAAAATAGCTACATGTACAGCCGTTCCTCCTTTCTTGTCCCTTTGTTTTGATCTTATTGGCTCCTGATACCCTTTTAGTTTTATTTGATGTGATTTTTTTATAAACGTTTTGTGTAAGCATAAGACATGAATTTCGTGTTCATTTAAAAAGTTTTAAAGTTCATATATCTTGTAGTAAGTAGTTTTAGACCCCACCCCACGGGCGTTCCACGACATAACGGTCAAGTTTGGTTGGGAATTTGCGTTGTGTGACGTTACAGTCGCGGACATTGTTGTAAGCTAGGGTGGTATTTTCTAAGCAGTATGATTAATTGTAATGATAACATTTAGTAGTAAGCGTTGAATTCGCGCCTAAAACCATGAAAGAAGGGTAATCTGGCCGGCCAGCCGCGATAGCCTGTCTGTATCCTAGGTGTTGACGTGTTATTGAAGCATTGTTGTTGTAGCCGTTTGCGGTTGATAATGAAGTTGTTGTAATGATTGTGGTAGCGTTGTTGTTGTTGTTGCTGTTGTTAATAATTTTGCTGTTGTTGCGGTTTTGGTGCTGTTTTTTGTTGACCCTGAATGATCGGTTGTTGTTTTTGTTGTGGTGGTGTTGGCGGCGGTTGTTGTTGTTGCTGCGTAGTTGCTACAGATGGTTTTTGTTTTTGTGGCGGTGTTGTGATAGTATCTGATTGCTGAGAGGCTGTGGTAGCCATAGTTGCCTGTAGAACACGCAGGATTTCTTTTTCAGATTTGCCTACTAGGTTTTTCGCTAATTGACGGAGATTCGGGCCTTTGTTTGCTGTAGGTACGTTATGAATGAATTCGTTGGTCGCTTTGAGATTTTTTTTCCTGGATTTTCATTGAGTATTTAATGTATACGGGGCAGCCCTTATATGCCGCGCTATGTACAGTGGTGCAGTTGGCACATTTCTTGTTAGTTATATTGTTACATTTGTCATGCGACTGCTTTCTGCGCAGTGCGGGCATTTTGTTTCGTTTCTACAGTTTTTGGCGAGATGTCCAAACATTTGGCAATTTTGGCAACGGATGTTAGCATACAGAGCGGGCTTAACTGCGTATGCCAGTATATTGGTGGGCGCGTTTTCGGACTTGAAAATAACAGCTAGAGAGTTTTTGTTGCGGCCATTGTAGACAGTCTCTACGTTAGCATTGGTTTTTAGTGATTCTTTAACTTTATTTAGGTTGGTATGGGGCGGGATATTCTTAATTACTTTTGCTAGATTTAACGTTATTACAATTTTAAAGTCAAATTTGTCAAATGAAAATTGCTTGGCCTTATGAAGGAGATCATTTCTTATTTTGAACATAAGTCCATCTTTGGTCAGAGATAGTGGTTGGGCCTGGTCTTTCCCAATGAAAGTGACAAATGACGACGATGTTAGGTTGTTTACCCTCGGGACTTCGGTTTTAAACCATTGCCAGAGCACACTGCTTAACATAGTATCACAGTTATTATACCTATTCCACTATGGGAATTCACAACATATATAAAGATTGCAGTGTGGATACGGTGCCATAATTTTAAAAATCTATGCGGGGAAAAAAATCACAGTTTATATAAAACACAATAGTGTTAAAACCCCACCATTTAAATGGTACTCTGTGTTATATTTATGACACAACGATATATTGACATTATTGTGTATGTTACTTTGTAAAATATTCACTACTATGATTACTAAATATTATGTGTTGAACAAGTATGTATATAAGAATACGAAGTAGCAATAAAACTGCTCAGTTTCTGTGCAAAAAAGACGTTAAAAACGGATTTGCCTATTTAGAGAGACAAGGGAAAATCGGTCGGCCAATCGAAACTGGGGGGGGGGGGGGGTGCGCGTGACGTCCCAGTCAAGGTATTTTAACACCCAAACTCATTAAAGTTTGATAAACGTTAACACGATAGCGACAAATGACACCCCGATGGCTTTGGTTTTATCCCTGGGAAATTTGACTTACACGGTCATCAGTGTGATTGTGACCCAGATAGAGTGCCTTGGACTGGGACGAGGGGCGTTAATTGTGTGAGTCTGACTTCTAGACCGAGAGGCGCAAATTGTGTCAGTCTGACTTCTAGACCGAGAGGCGCTAATTTGGTCAGCCTGGCTACTGGGCCGAGGGGCGCTGATTGGTGCTGAACACCCCCTCCACGTCACCACTGCATTGTGGTCTGGCTTCAGGTGACCCAGATTCGGAGTTGAAATGCAAATCTGCCCTCTTTCGTTTGGGCGTGTCACTAATTACGGTTGCAAATGATCTGGACATGTTTTGTGGACGATATTTGGGTTGTTGTCATTAATTTTTTTTATAAATCTTACTATTCATTTTCTGTGCACTGCTATCGCAACCCGATCCAACACTTCCAAATATCAATTTTATAAAAACTAGATACAAACACTGAATTTAATTAGATATTGATTTTCAAGTTGAGAAAATTTAATTAATTTTAAAAGCAATCTATTACAGAGATCCCACAATTAAAAACAATAACAGAACTTACAAGTTGTTTTCTGCGTAGCTGTCCCAACCCGATCCAGTACTCCCTAATATTAATTTAATAAAAACTAGATCCAAACACTGAATGTTATTAGATAAAGATTTGAAAATGTAGAAAAATTAATTGGTCTTAATACCAATCCACTGAAGATATTCCGTAAATAAGTTATTAAATTGATGAAACAATTAAATTAATCATAATCCTGAACTTTATCACAATTCCTTATATGTTTTCACAAGAACTCCTTCTTTCTCCCAACGACGGCTTAAATTACCTAACAATTTCCTGGACTAGAAGTACCAGTACTATTGCATCCGTTCCAATCAACGAGAATAAACTTACCCGAAACTGAATATTCGCCCCTATTTATAGTCTCACATTATGACCACGACTTCACCCAACAGGCAACTTAACCATTCAAATATGTGATCATACTTTTTAATTAAGTGAACAAAAAACAACTTCTAAACTACTAAATAATCATAAGAACTATAATTGTAAGTCATAATGTATAACAATGTATAACAATGTTGTAACTTCAACAACAAGTAAAACTAATAAATCCGACTTCCGGTCAAATGTGAAATTCATACTTCAAGCTATAAATACTGCAAATATATTTTCTCCTGACATGTAGTAATTACAATTTTTGGCCAAAATTTCAGACTTATGGTTCTTGTATCCTTCACATACTCTTGATATCTCAAATCATTCTGTGAAGAATCCACAAAATGCCTTTTATCATTTTTGAATTATGATTTGGGCTGTGCAAATAATGGACGATTTCACTAACTTCACAAGTTAGGTTCTTACATGTAACCCAATCACGTCTGCCAATTTATCAGAAAATCCGACAACGAGTGGGGTTATAAAAGCTCTTTTTTAAAGGGTCTGAACACATAAAATCTTTGCAGTGAGGGTACGGTGCTTTATATTTTGTTTTATTTGTTTTTTGTGGTCAGTTAACCTACTCGCACTTTTCCTGGGCAAGCTTAGCCGATCTAACCGGTTTACCAGTACTAAGTGCAAATACCTATGCCAGTAACTGAAAACTGCCGAACTTCAATCAGAGGTGGGAGGAGAATGGTCGTAGAAATAGTTTCATGAACAATCCCCACACAAGTTATGTGGCTGGGCTGGTGTTCAAACTCACGATCCCCGGAATGACAGTCTAGTGCTCTACCAACTGAGCTAGCCGGACCCGGCACGGTGCTTTATATAAAAATCTAAGCTTAAAATATATTTGAAGTAAATATAATGACTGTTTTTAAATGAATCTAAGTAAGTAATAAGAAGAAACAGTAATAACTGCTCTAAAAAACTTTTCTTAATTAATATAACACATGTGTAGCTTTAAAAACGAGAAAACAAACCTTAAACGATAAAAGCAAAATCGTGGGAAATCAATTTGCATATTGAGCTTGATGCTCAAAACGGATAATAATTGAACAAATTGACTAATCAGCTTGCAGCTTATATCCGGCCCGTCGGTGGCATTTTTAGAGTGGTGCAGCCAAACTAATACTAATGTCATGTAAAGAGTTAGTTAAGGATTTGGGCGCTAAATAAGAGCCATTTCTGACATAACATAGATATACCGTTTTGCACAAATCTTTGGCTGCGAGAGCTGTGCATAACAATAATAATAAAATGCACGTCTTAATGAAACCCATGTTCACATCTTTCACACATTCGTTTCGCAGGAGATATTAATTTATCCAGTATAGTATTTTCAATGTTTGCGAAAACTTCTTACAGTTCAAAGTAACATATACTTTTTATTTTAATTAATTTATAAAATGTATATATGTAAACACAGTGTATGATATATAATATGTAACGTATTATATACTAATAGAAAAAACAAACTGGACATTGTTTCATTTCGTATTTTTATATTTTGTAAGATTTAAATATGATTAATTTGGTTTAGATGACGTTAACGTCTTAATGATTTATCAATTGTTGGGTTTTTATCAATGTCCAGTTTTTTTTTTCTATTAGTATATTATTTTGGTATGGCCGTTTGACGATTATTTAATTATAATGCGAGTTACACGTATGTTGTACATTTAATGTAGATATGTTGTATGGTGGGAAGAAATCGTTGGTAAGCGAATTGATTTCATATTTATTTTCAAAAGAAGATTGCATACTTTAAAAAAATATAATTATTGAAACACATAATCCCTACTGGAAAAACTGCGTTGCACTCAACGGTGTCCGAGTATATGTGTAATACATTTTTATCGAGTGCAACGGATTTCTCTCCCATATGGCCATCGCCCCCAGAAGACTTGTTAGTTGGTTACAGGGGATAGTGCAAGATACAGGAGACGCCCCGTTCCAGAGGGTTCAACATAGTTTTACAGAATACGTAATATAATTGCATGTCTTTGCAACTATCTTGTTCTGCCTAAAAATGAATGGGCAGATATTCACTTCTAGATTGCTCGGAAAAGAGGTTAAAAAACATACTCTTAATACTATGAGTGCAAGGAAGTAATGCAACAAATAGCTGTTGCCGGTTACTATTAACTGAAGTAAAATACGTCACGTAAAAATAAAATTGTTGTAAAGTCACTAAATAGTGAATCTGTAGTACATACAAATAAAGGTAGACTTGCATAGGCAAGTGTGATAATTATGTTTCTAACATATATGCGACATGGTATTAACTTATGTTGAACGCTTGCAGACAGGGAATAAAGCATTGGTGCTCCAACTTAAGACCCTATCTGTTTGGTACATTAAGAGAGTTGGGTTATTTTAAAATGATGGTTCCACCCAGGTATTTTATTTACTTAACATACAGCTGCTAGCTACAAAACAGTCACCTTGATAGGGCCACTTTAAAACAATATGTTAGAATTTAAATTATAATACAGTTAAGAATTAAAAGAACATACATTGTTTAAATATTTACAGGTTAAAATACTTTACATAGATCAATATGCTACTGTGTATCATCATAGAAATGGTTCACATGCTAACTTGCATATAAATATTAATAAATGGCATCGAAGACTTGTAGATTGTTCTGCACAGCAAAATATTTAAGCCAAACAGAAGTGATGTATTTCTAGACTACGCACATAGATAAGAATAATGTCCGACAGTGCTTAAATTACTACGATGAACCAGAAATCTGTACTCAGATACTGATAATGGTCCGGCACCTATTGCTCGTAGCATCAACTTTAAAGTTATGATTATGTTAATAATGGCGTCAAACTGTAAACATCGTTTTGACTTTCATCATTAGCAATTAACATGTCATTAATATAAGAAAATTAATACACACATTCGACTCGCCATTCTGTTCTTATCGTTTAAGCAAATATTTTTGTTTTATCCTCCGCATTTTGTATTACGCACCTGCGTATTGTGCGTATAGGGCGCTACGCCCTTGATGCCTTACATGGTATTATTCAGTTTAATACTAAAATTTGCAGTTAAAGGGAGACAACCCAATTTAAGATAATTTAACTGGTTTTCTACAGTATAGCTATAATATAGTACAAGGGAGGTTATTCATGTTGATAAATAAAAAGCAATTATAAAATTCCTTAACTGTTTATATCCCTTGTTTCAGGTTTCTTTATATAGAACAGTGTGCTTACATGCAAAATGAACCAAATCCCTCAATTATATTCCATTATCTAGTGTTAACTATGCAGAGTATATATTTATACAAAGAATCATTACACAGTGCAGTATTATTTGTCAGAAAATTGTGTTCTATGAATTGTATTTAGTCATTTTACGATATCGCTAATTTTGCAAACTGCAAAGTTTTCAATATGTAACCTTCCCTGATAACGGCAATTTTATATTTTATTATATCTGCGCAAAGATTTTTATGTTAAGCAGTGTGGTCGGGCAATAGTTTTCAGCCGAAGTCCCGATGGTAAACAACCCCAATAATTCATAAACATTTGTTTTAAAATGCTTAACAATTACAGATTTTCCTACGCTCATTTATCACTGGAACCAGGTATAACTACGTGTTAGTGGTGTGCACATTTCAGATACGTAAATATTTTGACAGCGTTTCTTATATAAAAACGAATATTCGAATATATTCGAATAAGTAAAATGAATATTACAATATCTATTTCAGTATTCGGTCCCATCTCTAGTAAATATTAAAAAATTATGTTCTTGTGATTCTCCGATTACAAATAATAAAATGTACACGCACTCAGATTCAATTTGTTTGTTCCGAGTAAAAAACGTACATACAACCATTGCCTGATATAGATGCTAGTTGCCTGCTATAGCAAAATCAGACTGTTATCTATGTAGTGGTATAATAAAACACACACCACGTGTATCGACTATACACATGCAAACGCTTAATTCTGATAATAATGACATTGCGTATATTTACCTTTGAACCCTATCCGGATAGTAGTGAGATGCAATGATTTCAGCTTGTGACATGCTGACAGGTCAAACTCAATACGAGATGCAGACTCGCCAATTTCAGGTGAAGTCGGTATACCAGGTGCATTACTAGTCATTCTTACAAATAATGACTGGACATTCGGCGTATTCATTGTCCAGATGCTTTGCATATCTCTAATGTTGTCGTCATCGATGTTAAAGTGACAGAGTTTCAGGAGTATACCAGACTGTTCATTGGCAACTGCCTCTGTATAACCAGAACAAATGATGTCCTGAAACACCCTGTGTTGATATGGATTTTTATCAGGAGCAACGTCAAAATCATTCATCCTTTTAGATAGCTTATTCGCTGCCGAGATGTTTAGTCCACACAGAAATATGAACACTTGAGAGATGTCGAGATAGGCATCGTCATGACCTTCCATATATACTGAAACGACTTCATCAATGACTTGTGTATTGCAGGCGATATGATAAGCAGCCAGGAACGCTTGTACGCTTTTATGAATGAAAGAGATCGAACATCCAGTACGCATTTTATCTCTTCTATTTGATAATAGTCCTGTCTTGAGTGCAAATTCTTTGCGAACTGCGAACTCTTCCAGAGAAAAATAGTTTGACAATATTTTGTCATTGAAAACAATAGACGTTTCCCTTTCAGAAGAGAACAGCAGTTTACAAGCAGCTTCAGAAAGCTTATCTAAGTTGTCAATGTTTGGCAGGAGGTAACTTGAGTCAGAAAAGCACTTCACTGGCGTCGGGTTTGAATCGTTAAAATAACCAGGTGTATTGTTGGCCTTTTTACAAAGACTTTCTAATAGAGTAGTGTATAACGCGCACAATGATAATCCTGCCAAATGTTCCTCTCCCTTCATCTTGTCTACCCATTTACAGATGACCAGCCTGTACAAAATTGGTGAGGATGATAAAGACTTGAGCTTACGATTATAAATGAATGCATTAAATCTATCCACCGTTTGTTTTATATCCGTGTCAATTAGGCATCTCAGTGTCCTTTCACTAAATGTATCAGGATCGCTTATCCCTTCAATCTCTAACAGAATGTCGATTTGCGAATTCTTGATACGTTCATCAACCAGTTTCCATGGTCGAGACATGGTAAGTACGGTGCACTTATCACTGGAAAATCCTGCCATAGAAGGTTCAGCACAGTTACTACCAACAGGAGCCACCCATTCATCTAGGCCGTCCCGAACCACAAGGCACATTTCATTATCCATCATTTGTAGGAAAAGTTTGTACATACTGTCGCGTTTGTCTACCGCATAAATTTTATCAATAAGCTGTTTTTTTATCATCTGCGTTACATAATTTTCACCTCCCGAATAGATCAACGAGATGAAAAAAAGGAACTTGAATTTCTGAATAGTAACCACGTCAATAAACGCTGTTTGTTTATTGGAAGCTGACGATGAAGTCGGATGTCCGTTGCACCAATCTTGAACTAACTTCGCTGCAAACGTCGACTTTCCGCTGCCGGGTTCACCTTGTATATATATACGTCGATTTAAATTTTCATTTTGATGAAATATTTCTTTGTAGGTAAGTACTTGTTCCTTTTTGATGCGTTTTCCATATTTTTCAATATCGATTCGGTGTATTTTTGGCGTGACATATATGTCTTTTAATCGTTCATCAAAACTCTGATCCAATGTAGAAAGGGGCACATAACTAGAGGTGTCGTTGTAATGTTCCACCAAACGTTGGCGAAGATCTGAAATCATAATACATCAGCGTCTTTATGTGTTATGCAATATACATTAATAGTTAAAAAAACACGGAGCAAATATTCGCAAGCAATGCCAATGTTACAATATAAAACATCTAATAAAGGGACGTAGCCTCGGCAATAAAGACACACTAATTATGTGCCGTATTGCAATTATCAAGGAACTAATCATGGCGCGACTTCATAACAATTACCTTAATATAAAACTAAGTAACACACAACAGCAGTGGCAAAAGTCAAGCAGGTTAGTGTTTCACATATCGATTAAAGCATGTATAATTCACGAAAACCAGTTGACACTATAGATACATTATTTTTACTGAGCGATTGGTAATACTACTCTACGCAATTCTAGATATCCCTATAAAAAGTAAGCACATCAAAGACTCGCTTGTGGTTTAACTTTGAACACGTGTACTTAATAAATAAAACATTGTATGTGGGCTAGTATCGAACTGTGCTTGAGTATCTATTGAAGTTGTAAACGTTGAAATTCTGTAGTCACATTCTAGCCTTTATCCACATAAAACAGAAACACGTTTAATAATTTACTAAAATGGGACCTAATGCATACAATTATATTCGCTACAGTCAATATATATCAACAAATGGAAATAAAATACATATCTCAAATTGTTGAAGCAATATAAAAACGGAACATGCTCGATTTTAAAATAAGTACTGATTTTGATAATAATGTTTTCGGGGCTTTCGCTCTCTCGGCTTTTAGAAGATCCCCCTATGATTTCTTACGTACATCGTAGTAGCGGCGCCACATTTAAGCAAAAATGATAAACTATAGACTATGGGTATATATAACATGCAAACCTTTATTTGTGGATTTTATAGTTTTCATGTATAAATTCATATATAATAGTTATAAAGGTGTCAGATGCTATACACCATTGGCACAGGATAACGCATAAACAAGAAGGCCAGGGTGGCCCTAGGTCGCTCACCTGAGTGCAAAGCTTCATAATGGCTTTTAACAAAAAGATTGTTTAAGATTGCAATAAAACCACGGAAAATCCCCCCCCCCCCCCCACGGCCATTATTTTTAACCAATCAAAATGATTTCCAGGAATTTGGTAGACGGTTATCCAAGGAACATGTACGTGAAATTATTTTTGAAATTTAGCCAGTGGTTTTAGACAAGAAGATTTTTTTTTAGTGTTCAATATAGCCATATAAGGAAAACTGTCCCACCACCTGGCGGCCATGTTTTTTAATAAATCAAAATGATTTCAAGGAATTTAATAGAGGGTCACCCAAGGTACATTTAGTTGAAATTATTTTGAAAATCAGCCAGTGGTTTCAGACAATAAGATTTTTTTAGTATTCAATAAAGACATATAAGGAAAACTGCAAATTTTTGTTAACTCTGAATTTTTATTTAAAGTCCTAGTAAGTATTTAAAGCTGATATCGTTCCGTATTATAAATGATGCAGATTTGAGTGTGTGTAGTGAATTTTTATTGAGTGCACCGGGATTCTCTCCCATATGGCGCCCGGTTCCAGAGGCGGCCCTGGGCCTTTTAGTTCCTGTGTGAAACACCTAGTACTCGGCATCTCATAGAGTAGAGTACATATTAGGGAAAGACGAGTTAGATGGTTAGTGTGTAGCGGGGGCTCGAACTTGCGACCCCTGAGATGACAAGCCAGTGCGATACCACTACACGACGGATCCGCATCAGACATGGTATTTCATATTATTAATATCTATATTTAATTGAATATGTATTCTCTATTTTATTCATTTCAATTATAACTGTTTACTTACTTACACAAAACGCATACACCAGCACAGGTGAAATTTAACAGATCTGCACTAAGATTTACAAATTGAATTATCTCCCTTGAATAGAATTACAGGAATCGTACAAGTAATTTATAGCTCACATCACCCTTGGCTTCAGACTTAAAAAAAAACTTGTTTACTTTTTTATTTTCGACATAAAAATTATGTTTAAAGAAAACAAACACAATATAAACAAGCAAAAGAAAGAAACAAAGCTATTTGCAATTCATCATTGCCAACATTGGTTTAAATAATAGAGATTTCATTGGGGGGGTTACCGGTGAAAGAATTGTTTGTGTAGGATTTTTTAGTTAAAATTTTATTTTTATATAAACGTTGATCGTTACTCATTAGATAAGGATATTTATTTATTCAAACAAACTATTTGGTTATAAACATTGCAGAGGAAACTTAAGTGTCACGGTGTAGTGGATCTGGTCGTAAGGTGCCTGTGTCATGTCAAGCTATGAGCTCCGAACTTAATTCTCTCTGATTTGCTCGCCCTTACAATCTTCGTGGGCCATACGCATCGTCACACAGTGACATAAGAGAATAACGGTAAAAATATTCGACCTTATTTATAGTCTCACATTATGACCACGACTTCACCCAACTGGCAACTTAACAATTCCAATATGTGATCATACTTTTTAGTTAAGTGAACAAAAAGCATCTTCTAAACTACTAAATAGTCATAAGAACAATAATTTTAAGTCATTAATTTATGAAAATGTTGTAACATCAACACAAAATTAAACTAATAAATCCGACTTCCGGTCAAATGTGAAATTTGTACTTCAAGCTATAAATAGAGCAAATATATTTTCTTGTGACATGTAATAAATAAATATTTTGGCCAAAATTCCTGACTTATGGTTCTTGTATCCTTCACTTACTCTTGCTATCTCAAATCATTCTGCGAAGAATCCAGAACATGCCTTTTATCATTTTTGAATTATGATTTGCACAGTTATCAATAAGGGAAGTAGTTCACTAACTTCACAAGTAAGGTTCTTACATGTAACACACCATCTGGTGACGGTGATTATGTTTGCCAATTTATCAGAAAATCCGACGACTAGTGGGGTTATTTACCCTCGGGACTTCTTAGCACACTTTTTAGCACATAAAACTCTGCTTATTTAAATCTATATAAGAATTGTTTTTTAAACACTTAAAATATTTTCAATGTGGGTAAGGTGCTATATATAAAAATCTAAGCTTAAAATATATCAGAAGTTAATATAATGACAGTTTTTTTTAATGAATCTAAGTAAGTATTAGAGATTTATAAAATTTGCCGATGTTGAATCCGAATCCGAAAGAGCGGTTATTTCATGGGTCGTCTCAAAGCGCGCATTATTATTTCAAGTCAAAGGCGTAGAAAACTATCTTATGGAGTACGATTAGGGTCTTTAATATATCAGACAGCATCGAGCATAATAGCATAGTTGGTTATGGCGCTGTCTGCTGTCATTTGTTATTAAGGCTCCTCCGTTATGAGTTTGATAACCGCTGAGTGGTGCTCATTTTGTTAAGCATATTGTTGTTTTGTTTTTATTTTACATACATTTAGGGTTATCTGAGTTAGTTTTTTGTACCAAATCAGATTCATGATGATGATGGTGGTGGTGATGATGATTATGATGATAGTGGATGTGGTGATGATGATGATGATAATGATGATGATGATGATGATGACGACAACGATTATGATGACGATTTCGATTGATGATGACGATTACGATTGATGATAATGGTCGCAAACAAAATGATAACTCATTCATAAAATGAACAAATATTCGAATAATATTTGATTACAGAATTTGTATATTCAAATAGCGCTTTAGTATTCATTGCCATCTCGTGTATTAAGAATCATGCTCGATCCTACGAGAATGATGCTCGTTCATTGAGCATCATGCTCAATAGTACAAGGCCGTATGAAGAGGGTCTTTGTTGCCTAACCCAGCATGATGCTTCAAAAACTAGCGTCACGCTCAAATTGACGAACATGATGCTCGAAAGGTCACTGTTACTAATTCTTTCATTCATATGAAACCAAATTAATCTTGTAGAGAGTCCAATCAGATCACATTAAAAACCTGGTTTCGTGAAGTGGCCACGTTTTTAGTTTTAATATAGTACTAACTTTCAGGCATTGCCCTAAATTTGGTTTTCGTATAATGTCCACGCTTCTTTTCTAGTAGTATAGAGACATATTCAGAGTTGGTATAAGCTCCATGTATGTAACACGATCAAAGAACATAAATTTTATATTAAATGTTTTTGTAAAAAAGTTACATGTTGTAAAAATAAGTGTTTCTTTTTACCTTAGCGTTAAAATAGAGTAACATGTGTAAAATAAAATGAATATATTGCTATTATAACATCTAAGATTATTTACGATATTCTGAATTCTGATTAGATGTGTAAAAAACAAAATTATTAATATATTCCTTGCAATCAATTTAGGCTAGCAACTTACCAGCGCAAATCTTTGCATATTCGACTTTCCATCCAATCTTGTCAATGCAACTTGAATTATGGTCAACGTGGTGTCCATGTGCTGCTACTGTGTCTGTATTTCCTTTCAGTTCATCACATTCAGGAACGTAATTTATTATCTCGAAATCTTCAAATTCATCCGAGTCTGTTTTACTTATTTTACTTCTAGAAAATGAAATTGTATCTTTCATGGCATTTATAACGTCTTTTCCATCAGGTGTGTTACATTGTGTGTCACTATTCCCATCACTAATTGGTCCTGAACATGTGGTGTCGTTTCCATGAGATGTGTTACATTGTGTGTCACTGTTCCCATCATCAGTTGGCCCTGGATCTGTGGCGTCGTTTCCATCAGATGTGTCATATTGTGTGTCATTGTTTCTATCAACAATTGTCCATGAACGTTTGACGTCGTTTCCATCAGGCATGTTATATTGTTTGTCACAGTTCCCATCAACAATTTTCCCTGAACATGTGGCCTCGTTTCCATCAGATGTGTTACATTGTGTGTCGCTGTTCCCATCACCAGTTGAACCTGAACATGTGGCATTGTTTCCATTAGATGTGGTACATTGTGTGTCACTGTTCCTATCAACAATTGACCCTGGACCCATGGCGTCGTTTCCAGTACATGTGTTATATTGTGTGTCATTGTTCCTATCAACAATTGTCCATGAACATGTGGCCTCGTTTCCATTAGATGTGTTACATTTTGTGTCACTATTCCTATCAACAATTGACCCTGGACCTGTGGCGTCGTTTCCGTCACGTGTGTTATATTGTGTATCATTGTTCACATGACCAATTGTCCCTGAACATGTGACGTCGTTTTCACCAGGCTTGTTACATTGTGTATCACTGGTTTTATCACCAATTAGCACTGGACCTGTGGCGTCTTTTACATTAGATGTGTTAAATTTTGTGTCATTGTTCCGATCACCAAATGTCCCTGAATATGTGACGTCGTTGTCTTCAGGCTTGTTTAATTGAGTGTCACTATTCCCATCACAATTTGGTCCTTGACAGGTGGCTTCGTTTCCATCGGACGTATTAAATTGTGTGTCACTGTTTCCATCACTAATTGGCACTGAATCTGTGACGTCTTTTACATCAGATGTGTTACATTGTGTATAACTGTTTCCATCACCAATTGGTCCTGGATCTGTGTTGTCGTTTCCATCAGATGTGTTATATTGTGTGTCACTGTTCCTTTCACCGATTGTTCCTGAACCAGTGATGTCGTTTCCATTAGGATCGTTCCATTGTGTGTCACTGTTCTCATCACCAGATGTCCCTGAACATGTGGTGTCGTTTCCATGAGGCGTGTTAAATTGTTTGTCACTGTTTCCATCACCAATTGTCCCTGAACATGTGACGTCGCTTCCATCAGATGTGCTAAATAATTGTGTGTCACTGTTTCCATCGCCAATTGTCTCTGAACATGTGACGTCGTTTGCATCAGATGCGTTAAATTGTGTGTCAAAGTTCCCATCACCAATTGCACCTGAAATTGTGCCGTCGTTTCTATCAGGTGTGTTACATTGTGTGTCACAGTTCCTATCACCAGTTGGCCCTGGACCTGTGGCGTCGTTCCCATCAGGCGTTTTACATTGTGTGTCACTGTTCCAATCACCAATTGTCTTAGAACATGTACCATCGTTTCCATTAGGTGTGTTACATTCTGTTTCACTGTTCTCTTGACGAGATGTTACCGTAACTGTGACGTCGTTTCCATTTGATGCGTTAGATTGCTTTCCACTATTCCCATCACAAATTGTCTCTGAACATGTGACGTCGTTTCCATAAGGTGTGTTACATTGTGTTTCACTGTTCACATCATAACCAAGTATATCTAAATATGTGTGGTCTTTCCTGTCAAGAGCGGTACACTGTTTTTCGCGATTCCCATTACCTACAGACAGAGACCATAACCTCGTATCGTTGTTTACATCCGGTTTGGTACAATGTAAGTCACTCATCATATCATCAATTGTATGTAAAATTATGGAATTGTTTCTGTCAGGTTCTTTACACGATGTTTCACTCTTCCCATAGTCACGTGTTCCTGAAGATATGGAGTCATTTCCGTCAGATGTATTACATTTTATGTCGCTTCTCCCATAACCAAGTGTTGCTAAAGATGTGACGTGGTTTTCTTCATCGTCGTGGCGTTGTGTCTTGCACTTTCTGTCGTCATGTATTGTTGAACGTGCGAACATTTTTTTCACATGAACTGTATTTCTGTCTCGAGACCAAAGTTCTGTTGCTGAAAAAATAAGGATGCTAATTTATGAAGTGAATTATGACCCTCGACTTTCATGGACTAAGCGCCGGATTGTTCTGATCATTATAACGATGATTTCATTAGAACAAATGTAATACATATATGCGTTTACATGCTATGTAGTCATAGAGCAGAACATAGAATAACAAAATGAATGGTAATGCAGGCTACATGTGAGCTCGTGTATGTGGTGATATACAAATTATTTTTGTACTGTTGCAGAAAATCGTCATCAATTGACGTCGAACAACTTCTTTTCTAAAACCGCTTGGTGGATTTAAACCAAACTTGGCAGGAATGTTTCTGCGGGGGTCTTTTACCTCATCAATTTAAAGGAATATCTGGTAAACTCTGGTTGCCAAAAGCTTAACAAATCATGCAAATTTTAAAAATCTTCTTGTCAGAGGCCACTAGCAGATTCCGAAATAATTTAACAGAAATGTGCCTTGGGTGTGACCCTTTACCAAATTCATTCAAATAATTTTGATTCGTTAGAAAACATGGCCGTCAGGGGTGTGATAGTTTGCTTTTATATGGCTATATAGGCAATCTTCTTGTCAGAAACCACTTGCTGGATTTTGCAATAATTTCATAGAAATGTTCCTTGGGTAACCCTCTACAATATTTATTGAAATAACTTTGATTTGTTAAAACAATATGGCTGTAAAGGCGGGGGAGGGTTTCCGTGTATGGCTATGTAGGTAATGTTGACTATCTTATTGTCAGAAAACACTTGCTGGATATCGAAATTATTTTATAGAAATGTTCATTGGGTAACAATGTACCACTCTCCTTAAATTATGACAATCTACCAAATTTCTTCAAATAATTTTGATTCGCTTAACAAATGGCCGCCATGGAGTGGGGAAGTTTGGCCCTATATGGCTATATCAGCAAATTTGACAACCTCCTAGTCATAAACCACTTCCTGGATTTTGAAAGAATTTCTTCAAAATGTTTCTTGGGTGAACCTTTGCCACATTCCTTCAAATATGTTTGATTTGTTAAAACATTTTGAAACAGTTTCACTGTTTATGGCTATATAGGCAACTTTGACAATCGTTTGATCGGAAACCACTTGCTCGAATTTAATTGAATTTCATTTAAATGTGCATTGTATGACCCTTAACCAAATTACGTCTAAAAAACTTCATTCGTCAAAAACATGGGGGTTGGGGAACTTTGCCCTTATATGGCCATATAGGCAACTTTGGCAACCTTCCTGTTAGAAACCACGTGCTGGATT
The DNA here is from genome assembly GCA_027627225.1 of Congeria kusceri. Taxonomy (NCBI): domain Eukaryota; kingdom Metazoa; phylum Mollusca; class Bivalvia; order Myida; family Dreissenidae; genus Congeria; species Congeria kusceri. The sequence goes on along the minus strand of CM051038.1, from coordinate 439,731 downwards.
TTTAGTTCTACATTTAAACAAAAGTCGAGCTATTGTCGTCGTTCTGTCGTCTGCGTCAGCCTCTGCGTCGGTGTCTGAGTTAGTTTTATGGTTAAGTTTTATGTCAAAGTCCATTTATAAAAAAAACTATACAAGGTCTCCATTTGAAACTTTCAAATCTTCACTATCAATTACAACAAGGCAGGTAACCATGTGATTTGCATTTCCAGATATATCTGTCATTGTTTAGACATTAATTTGAAGCTCAATATACTTGTTTATGTGCTGACCCCGTTCTGAAGACAAGAAGAGGTAACTCTTTCAAGGATTTTGCTGGAGTTCTTACTCTGTTGTTAACTTACAATTTTCGTTTTAGGTCCAATTTCTCAATACCTATATATGGTACAAATATCACTTTAATGCCTTTGATAGTTATTGAGAAATTTTATATTTACCAAAAAAGGGACAAACTATTCATAGCATTCAAATACGAGAAAGTCAACGGCCGAGCTCTTGTTTAATTATTTTATAGACATGTTTCTTGGGTGACTTTCTACGAAATACCTTCAAATAATATTGATTTTTAAAAACGTATTTGCCTGGGGTAGGGGAAGTTTGACCGCATATGGCTGTATAGTTATCTTTGACAATTTTCTTGTCAGAAACCACTTCCTTGATTTTGAAATACATTTCGTAAAAATATTCCTTGGGTGACCCTCTTCCCAATCCTTTAAATATTTGGATTCTTAAAAAACTTGGCTGACAAGAAGTTTGCCCTGAATTGGCTTTATAGGCAACTTTGAAATAATTTCACAGAAATGTTCCTTGATTGACCCTCTACATAATTCCTTCGAATGATTTTTATTCGTGGGGAAGTTTGTTCGCTATTACATTTGTGCAAGCCACTATGTTTCATCACACTCAGTTAAGCGACCCAGGGTTGTCTTGTCCTCATCTTAAGATATCGGTTTAGCACGTACCCGGCAGTTTACTGTCATATTATGTTTTACCTATGACACCATTCGATTAAATAATTGTGAAGTTTTTGAATATTCAGACTGAAAAAATGACCGAATATATACAATGAAATCACAAATGAGAAAAAATATTAGGTGTTGAATGCCTTTCTTTGAATGTCTACGCAAATCTACATTCGAAAATCACTTTTTTTATATCTTCAGTTCGCAATTTTCTACATGTGACATTTCCTTTGACATAGGTTACGCAAATTAACGTACCTTTCGAGGTTATCCTCCTGTTTACTTATACTGGTTTGTAAAGTTATAAATTATACATTTGTAAGTTATCTACTCATGGATATGGACGCGTCCTTGTGCCACAGTCTATATAATATTTGTATTCCATTAAGTCCTAATTAGGAGATACTAAGTCTTAATTAGGAGATATTACGTCCTAATTAGGAGATAACAAGTCCTTATTAGCAGATAGTACGTCCTAATTAGGAGATACTAAATCCTAATAGGAAATAGTATCTCATATTAAGGAGATACTAAGTTTTAATTAGGAGAAACTACGTCCTAATAAGGATATAGTATCTCATAATTAGGAGATAGTAGGTCCTTGATAGGAGATACTCACTCCTAATTAGGAGATAATATTTCCTAATCAGGAGATAGTATGTCCTAACTAGGAGATAGCAAGTCCTAATTAGGAGATAGCAAGTCCTAATTACGAGATGCTAAGTCCTAATTACGAGATGCTAAGTCCTCATTACGAGATAGTATCTCCGAATTATAGTATCTCCTAATAAGGATATACTTAGTCCTAATAAGGATTTAGTATCTCGTAATTATGAATTGTTATCTCCTAGTTAATATATACTATCTCCTAATTAGGGCTTAGTATATCCTAATTAAAAAATAATATATCATAATTAGGACTTTCTATCTCCTAATTAGGAGATACTATCTCCTAATTTTGGCATAGTATCTCGTAATAAGGACTTTGTTTCTCCTAATTAGGACTTAGTATCTCCTTATAATGAGGTGCTATATCCTAAATAGGACGTAGTATCTCCTAATTATGAGATAATAGAATAAAAAAATATAGCAGGTGACACTAGGACGCTATCATGCATGGATGTAATTGTATGTATTTTAAAACTGTATTTACATCTGTTTTTATTTTTGTCCACCAATTCAAACTGCATTGGGAACCAAAGAAGTTGGTGACCTACCGGTTTTTTTTATTTTCTTGTAAAGTGATCATTCAGGATACATTTGGGTCAGTTGGGATAGAATCTATGTATTGAAATGGGTGGAATAAAACAAAAATGTCTTATTTGCATTACATCAGTTCTGTGCGTGAAGATCCAATGACATAATTAATGTGAAAACGTAAATATGATTACAGTATACCATCATATATGTTATAATTATATAAACTAAACGTCAATTAATCAATGCATCATATATATTGTAATTGTATCACTTCCTGTTATTTTTAAAGTGTTTTTTACATCATGTTATGTATTAAAATATAAATAAAACTTTTTCATGTTCTTGTATGTTAAGAAAGTATATTCTGTTTAGACAATATGTCGTATTTGTTATATTTTGAATTACAAAGCAAAGGAAGAAAATAAGGCATACGTTTGGTTTGTCCCCATATTTGATGGAAAAGCCAAAATGTATTTTACCGCAGAGAAAATACATCTGAACATATGTTTACCTGCGAATGAATCAGCTTCGACTGAGGAGGCAAACTGTCTTTTGTCTAATGCACGGTTCACTTCAGTTACTGCAATGCATAATTAGTATCATTCAAACCTTAAATATATTGACTATCTATCAGTGATGCGAAATTTAAATTTCGAATAAAGATGTTGGAAACGTCGTAACTTATAATGTCGCCTTAAATAAGCGTATATTACAAGTACAGTCAGTAATAACAACAGTTGCGTACTGCTGTGTTTGTTTATTTTAGTATGAGACACAAAACAAGGTCATAATTGTTTTAGTTTTAGTTTTTTGAAGTTTGGAAAATAAATAAAAACAGCAACAAACTATCAACACATTTGTTTTGTCGTAAACGTGACCAAACAATACCAATGTAATTCAATTTTTGTTATATAAACATGCATTTAAAGTCATAATGATTTACTTTGAATTTGCTTTGAATTAATATGTATGTTTCACTGTGTTTAACATAACAACTAAGAGTTTAAAACTCTCTTTTTGATATTCATAAGAATAACGCCAACAGTGAAAATAAGCGATTTTTATAAATTAAATTGTCTATTATTTTCACAATTTTGGTTCTATTTCATTTTTTGTATTTAAACAAAATTTGGTCGGCGGATCCGAGAAATTAAAACCAACACACTCTGGCCTGAAACTATCGACGTTTTGTTATAGATGTACGATATGTTTAACGTTGATGTCGTTTATTATGTACAAACAGTCAATGGTATAATATACGGGTATTGGTATTTGTGTGTGTTTTTAGTGCATTCTGAACATAAACTATATAAAGTTGAAGCTAATGTTTCATACTTACCGATATCAATTATACATTTGATATAGTCTTTTTCAAAGATGATCGGTACGACATTAACATCCTCGCATCCGGGTAGTGTCCTTATGTAGTATTGTAAAGGTTGCAAGAGAGCAGCAATTTTTCCACTTAGAAAATCTTCGCAAACTGCTATTAGATTTTTCAGCGTGGGCAACCCAGTGTGAATAGCCACACAGCCATGTACGATTCTAAGTAGTCGGTTGCCACCTTGCAAAAAAACAAAACATTAGTTACAAAGTATATTTAAAGAAAGTTATTCCAGGCAGGTGGTTGCAGAAATGGAGTTTGCTAATAAGGTACTACAGAAAACTAACAAATATACTTAAGTTAAAGTCGGAATGTGTATTTAACATCAACTACCATTTTGCAAATATTCTAATAGCGGCTGCAACAATTCTTGCAATCTTCTAAAGTGAGGATCATCAGCTTCTTCGCCGTTGAGTAACTGTGCTCCGGTAGCCACTAGATCATTTGATAGGGCTTCAGCGTCATTTCCGCCAGTCATGAATAATTTAAGTTTTAAATCTGTTCGAAAAAACAACAACATTAATTTCTCTAGAAACATATAAGCATGTTTAGGCTAAACAAGTTTAATGATTTTTTTCTCAGGCAGCGCCGCAAAGTTTTTTTATGACCCGCCACGAATTTGATTTAATGCCAAAAAATAAATATTAACTACTTGTTCGACTTTTTTGCCCAGGTTTTAAAGAACCAGTCAAGAAATATGTTAATAAAAATAAAACTGTAAAACTGCAGAAAGTGTTTCTAAAGGGCATGTTACCGAACAAAATACAAAAACTAACCATTTAAATCTGTGAATTATTAACATGCTGTGGTTTATTTTTTGTATGCGATAACTGGTGATGACTCTGGAGTAAACAAGCACGTACATTAAAGTATATCCCGTTCGTACCAAGTGCTTGTGAACAACGCCTTTTGTAAATAAACGGATTTCGAACGAATAAACACCATAAACTTTCATAAGAACTATAACTAAAATTACGATGTATGACAGCGGCTTAAAATTAAACGAATCCGCATTTTAACAAAGCTTAAGAAGAATAACCCGGTGGAGATTTCGGTATTTCCAGTACATTTCTTCCTTTCTGATTTAATTATATAAATCGGATATACAAATATTGTAAAATACTGTGTAAATTTTGCAAAAAATGTCATATTCGATTTGGAACCTTTATAAATATCGTCTATTTGTTGATTTAAACTTTTGTTTCGTAGATGGTTTTGCTTGTGTAAAAGCATTCCATATTTTTTTCAGAAAATCTGTGTCAATTTAAGTCCTATGGGAACAAACAAAAATGCCAGCTGCATTGGCAAGTGTTGATTTTCTTTTCCAAAAATTATTGGTTATCTATTGCAAAAATAATTCCTGTTTTGACAGTTATAAAAATAGGAAATACAAAAAGTTTAATTCTATAAATAGAAGACATTAATGCTGATGGCATATAAATTTGAAGGCACTTATGTTAATTATGAACATTCAAATTGATTTTCTATTTAGGTCAGCTTGCATAAATGACCGTTTGTGATTAATACATTTATAATTAGAATTTTATAAAATGGATGCTTATGTTGTTATAAACTTAAAATTATCTTTAATCTGTACTTATTTACTTGTTTTAATAGGCCATTATATAGTGCCAATAGAAAAGAGGAGAAAAAAAAATACTCCAATAAAAAAAAATGCGCACTCCCTCCTAATTTTGGGGGGAAAGTGCCTGAGAAACAATTCATTAATTTGTTTAAACCTTAGTTGCTAAGGATAACAGTGCTTTTTGTATTATTTTGAGTTAAACTCATTGAAACATTTAGCTAAATACGCGGTTGGACCGTATGGCCGCTCGTTGTCATTAAATAATATTAAATATATTAAATAATAATATTCAAACCTGTTGCTTGCTTCACCGCTGCAGGCAGGATTGACAGTATTTTATCTAAAACAGTATTTATGGCCCGAATCGCTGCAACATAGCAAAGACAATAACCTCAGTCGTTGCACTTACTACATATGTGGTAATAATAAAGTATGTATTGCTTAAAAAGTATTTTTTCCTAACAATATCATTACAACTTGTTCCTTTGTTGTATTCTGTCGGAAAATGCAATCATTTGTTATATTTTTCACGAATGTTATCTTTTAATATAATAACGGTCTGCTTAAATATAAAATCGGTCTTTTAAATTTTCATTTCATTTCGACATCCAATGTTTTATTTGAAATCAGATTGTGGTCGTGATCTCATACATGTGTTATTTTTACAGAAATACGTGAATAATTCAAATTTAATACAAAAGTGTATTTACAATGTGTTGTTGAAACTAAACAGCAATACTAGATCCAACCAAAAATTACTAGAAGAAAAGAAAAGATGAAAGAGTACCATCTTTGCAATCGGTGACTGATTTCCCTTGTTTTTCGATGTCATTGGCTACTTCAATTGTTCCATCGTGTGTGGCTGCAAGTAACGCTAGCAAATTTCTTAGATATGAAACAACATCATTGTTCGGTTCTGTTGTTACTTGCACAATGTTATCAGTCGGTGGATTAGGCTCCAATTTATCTGCTTCTCTTTTGTATTTAAGAAACTTCTCCTTCGTTTTCTTCAAATCTAGTTCCGCCTGCTGAAATCTTTCACTGATTGTTTGAATTCTTCCCTTGAGTGCTCGTTTGTGAATTCCTAAACTAATTGATAACGAGTCTAAGTTATTCTGTTGGCTACAGTCGTCGTTGCTAGGGGAATTTTGCAAATGTTCTAATGATGTTATTTGCCTTTCTAAATGTTTTATAATTTGCATTCTTGCTACTATTTCATCTTCCTCTGTAACGTGCATCTCATTTCTTGACAGCTGAAACGGTACATAAAATATATAAAATGACAAAGTAAAAGTGAATAAAACTTTATAATATAAATTTTTAATCAAAGAAACGTAATGTGAAAACGTTATTTTTTATACCTTCTGTAATGAGTCTAATTGAGACTTTAAGTCTAATTGGGAGTCCTTTCTCGAAAAAAGATTAAACGCATCTTCAATATTCTTAATAAGGTGTTGCAAATCTTCTTTCCTAAAATTCAAAGTTTGTGACTGCAAAACGCCGTCATATATCTTCTCAATCTGAAATAAGTAACATCATATCAATAAGTTTCACAGTATACAATCAACAAGATCAAATGTAAGAAACTCTAGCTGCATAAGCATTACTAGTATCTATATTGAAAGCATTACTAGTATCTATATTGAAAGCATTACTAGTATCTATATTGAAAGCATTACTAGTATCTATATTGAAAGCATTACTAGTATCTATATTGAAAGCATTACTAGTATCTATATTGAAAGCATTACTAGTATCTATATTGAAAGCATTACTAGTATCTATATTGAAAGCATTACTAGTATCTATATTGAAAGCATTACTAGTATCTATATTGAAAGCATTACTAGTATCTATATTGAAAGCATTACTAGTATCTATATTGAAAGCATTACTAGTATCTATATTGAAAGCATTACTAGTATCTATATTGAAAGCATTACTAGTATCTATATTGAAAGCATTACTAGTATCTATATTGAAGCATTACTAGTATCTATATTGAAAGCATTACTAGTATCTATATTGAAAGCATTACTAGTATCTATATTGAAAGCATTACTAGTATCTATATTGAAAGCATTACTAGTATCTATATTGAAAGCATTACTAGTATCTATATTGAAAGCATTACTAGTATCTATATTGAAATTATTATTACTTGCGTGCATTTGTATACGTGTTAATAAGATGAAGTACCAGTTAATATTATAAGTACATGTTATCATTATTGTGTTGTTAAATCATTTCAAGAATTTTAATCTACATCATCAGGAGCTTGACAAAGTTACTTAGTGATATTTATTATGTTTTCTTACATAATTCATATATTTATTTTATGTTACGTACAATTCATGATTTTGATTGACATGACGCAATTTGAAATACGAACCGTTCTAAGACAGCACAAGTCTTCACCAAACCATTGCCTCAGATCACAATGATTTTAACAAATTTGAAGGAGAGCCTTGACACCTGCTCCGTGAGCAGACGAAGTTTCTAGGTGTCCTGGTTCATCTATATAACACTTAAAATGCTGCCATGGATGGTTTTCCGTTATTATCCATGTTGCATTTGACAAGTTTGGACGTTTTGATACATGCTTAAGCTTAATACGTTCAAAAAGCTGTTCTTTACATGTATCACACAGACCGTTCTCAGAATTAACTGGTAAATGTGATGCACCAGGCGACAAACAATATTTCTCACATGTAAAGGCTGTATTTCTAAACCGAGCAGATATGATATCCACATGCCTTAAATAGTGTTCTTCGCTAAGTTTTTCAATTACTTTAGAAAATACACATCCATAACATTCAAATGCCTTTTGCATATTTGTCCAAATGCAAATATCGGTATTTCTGATATCCTTATCCATTGCGTATATGTGATTTTCAGCATTGAAATTAGCTTTTTTCGACTAAATTTCAACTACATTACTTCTGTACATCGGCGAGTTCTGTTAAGAAAACCTTTGCCATTCCATTCATTCATTCTTACACAGTCCCATATCACGTTGCCAGTAAGCCTTGATTCTTGATTTTTGAATTCGTTTAAACCGACGTGATTACTGGACCATGTTCACTTCTGTAAAACATAACTTGATTGTAAAATATAAAACAGTTTTAAGAAAATCATCCATCATGCAATCGCATTAATTTAATATGCTAATAAAAAACCTGTTCATGTAAAATTCATTGTTTGTTTTTTAAAACATGGACAATTTTGATTGAAAAAGATTTTTTTTTTATCACTGTCAATAACATTCATAGCCATTTTTTTATACTCGTACACTTATGAGTTAAACGGTGATTAATACCCCCACATACCGCTTTAAAATTTATGTCTGCTTTGATAAAGAGGTTTGCGGTTGTATTGCCTTTACAATGTTTTGACTGAAAAAATAAAGCATAAGACGAAATGCAAAACGAAAAGTACTATTTATGCCCTGGACAACTATTTTGACCTTTGACCTTTAAGATCGACACTGAACTTTCAGCTTTAGATCTGGTGCCTGCGTGTTTCTCATAATATTTATCTCTCCCAGAAGTAGTACAACTGTAGTAATGTCCCGCGTTTTTTTTTTCTAAGATCGGCCGATGTCGGTAACTGTCGGTAAATTTCGTTACCTAGTTTGTACGATGCCTGTTTGATTTTGTTTGTTGTCAAACTCATGTTATTTTTAGTATAAGCACATTCTTGTATAAAGTTACATAATTTTATACATGTTCGTATGATGTATATACTATGGTGGCATAGAACTGCCTTACGATAACCACATAAGTTTCCCGATAATTATCACGTTAACCACTTAAGTATCGTGTTATTTATCTTGTATCTTGTTAGTGTTCGCGATTATGGTGGCATAGAACTGCCTTACGATAGCCACATAAGTTTCGCGATAATTATCACGTTAACCACTTAAGTATCGTGTTATTTATCTTGTATCTTGTTAGTGTTCGCGATAGTTTTCTTTGTCATTTATTTTCTGCTTAACTGAAATGTGGCCTGAAAGTGCCCCAAACTGACACCAGGATTTCAGTTAACAAAAACATAACATTAAGTGGTAACAGGAATATTAACGTGTTTTGATTTACGTTACTAGATAATTATCACGAAAAATATCGCGATATTCAGATACTGCGGAAGACCTCGAAAACAAATTAAGTAGTATCAGGAATATTATCGTGTTAAGATTTACGTTAACAGATAATTAACTAGTAACAGGAATATTATCGTGTTAAGGTTCGCGTTAGCAAGATATTGCGGAACACCTCGGGCAAACTTAAGTAGTATCAAGAATATTAACGTGTTACGATTTACGTTAACAGATAATTAACTAGTAACAGGAATATTATCGTGTTAAGGTTCGCGTTAGCAAGATATTGCGGAACACCTCGGGCAAACTTAAGTAGTATCAAGAATATTATCGTGTTACGATTTACGTTAACAGATAATTAACTAGTAACAGGAATATTATCGTGTTAAGGTTCGCGTTAGCAAGATATTGCGGAACACCTCGGGCAAACTAAGTGGTAACCGGAATATTAACGTGTTATGATTTACGTTAGCAGATAAATTTCATGATACAATTCGCGTTAGTTAGATAATTCAAAGACCTAGAAAATGTAACTTATGTCACTTATAGGCACTTTTAGGTCATTTAGTTTAATAATAAATTATCTAACAGAAACATTTTCGTAAACGGTAACTTAATATTCAGATAAATATCGCAATAAATAAGTAGTAACACGAATCTTTTCGCGAACGCTAACTAGTTAACGTGATATTTTTCGCGAAAATTATGTGATTAACACGATACTTAAGTGGTTAACGTGATAATTATCGCGAAACTTATGTGGTTATCGTAAGGCAGTTCTATGCCACCATAATATACTTATGGCGAAATGCAAACAAATAAAATGTCAGAAATCGAAACCGAAAGTAATCGGAAATCACCTATTTCGTGATATAAACAAAACAACTGTCAAGGGAAAATATCAATAGGAGCAACAAGGGAAGGCTTACTGAAAGAAAATCAGAGCCAAATAAAATATATAACCATAACCAGGTTGTACATATGATGAACCAGTTGAATCCTGATAAAGAGATGAAAAACTTGTAAGTTAGACTAGAAATTTACAGAATTAGATTTTTTATTCTGAAATTTCTGAATATATTGTCTTATAAAATCAGAACATAATTTTTTTATTAGAAGATAATGTACCGTTTTCCATTTCAATGCTTGAACTACGAAACTGTTTTGCTTAAATGTACAGTTTTAACGTTATGTATTATTAGTAGTAATATTACTTAATTGTGTTTGTCCATATTTCTGTAGATCTACATGTAAGTAAATGAACACACAATTCATGAAGTATGATCTGTCAGGCCTCAAGACACTAAGGGTTTTGCCAGTTTTTCTATACTTTGTTGAATCCTTATACTTAATATATGTGCTATTTTGCTTATGAATGTGTGCATTAGTATTTTTATTTATTTGATCAGTTTAATAAGATGGATCCATTTAGTAATTAACCACTTTGGAAATTTACTTTACTAAACACTAAAAAATATGCTTACAATGTTGGTTGCACATATATTAAAAAGTTTTGTATTTATGTTGGTAAATACGCAATGGAATGCAATCAATTATTGGATTGTTTTAAAATTATTTTTGCAGCTGAAGGAAGAGAATTGCTACAAATCCATCTGAATGCTGCCCTGGATGTCAAGCCTGGTTCTCAGCACACTACACATGTTTCTGTGACTGTGCCAGTTGGTGAAATGCAGCCTAAATTACAGCGTCAATTACGATCATATACATTGTTGACATGAAGATGACTGGACAAGAAGTCAGTAAATGAGACACCTTAATGTTGCTGCATGGTGTGTTGTCCCAGAGCTGAAAAAATTCAGGGTGTGGGTGGCATTTTGTGTGCCCCCGGGAATTCAATTTTGAAAAACACAATGTTTAATTCACTCAAATAATTAATTATAATTGCTTTTAATTATTTTATATTTAGTTGAACTGGTGTAAATGATGTATTAAACATAAATTGCATAATTTGCCACATTTGCTAATTATTGTTGTGGAATTGCCTCAATAATACTGTCTACTTTCAAGCGGGTATGATAGTTTTCCTTCATTTTTTTAAAACGTACACGGTGAATTTGTTTCTTACTTTTTATTTCAGTCAAATATATGTTATAAATGAAAAATAAATGCAAAGATTTAAGCAAACAAAAACAATCAGTCCAGGGAAATCATGTTTTTTTTATACAAAAGATTATTTTCACTGTATTGTCAGCTTTAAGAATATGCTGAGCTATCATAGAAAATTGATGCATATCTGTATGTTTTATCTTCTTTAATACCTTGTATTGTCTTATTCCATAAGCGCCCATCATTACTTGTATAAAAGACACCAACATAGTTCATATATTTGCAAGGGGTTGTCGTGAACATGTTCCTCCAAAAACAAATTTGGCATGGAAAGACCCCCTCCCCCACACACACCTCAAAATGTGTAATTAGATCAGTGATGTAAAACAGATAATGGAAATAATTATAAAATTAGGTTTGAAATAATGCCTATTACAGTTCTACTACCTTAATAACATTCCATGTTGGACAAAATTATCATTCTTATATTTTACTTTAAGTTTGACCTTGGATCCAGAGACCTTGTTCTTGCCTGAAACACATCCTGTCATGATCGTAATCACCATGTTTCAAGTTATAGCAAAATCCCTCTTTAAAGGTACAATACATGGCCCGAACAGTATTATTATTTCTTAACATTTGACCTCTAGGTTTGACCGTGACTTTTTAACTCAAAGCCTTGTTCTTAAGCGCGACATACCAGCTCATGATGGTGATCATTTCTGCCAAGTAATTTGAAATTCCCAAAAGCCAGAAATTATAATACTTAAGAACAAATATTTGACCTTTGACCTTAAACCGTGACCTTAACCTTTTACAGACACGCAAGGGTCATGTATGCGACACATCACCAGGTCATGGAAAATAAAAATCTTAAGTAATATGAAAATCCTTACCCTACACTTTATCTGATAATTTGGAATAATAAAGTATTATTGAAATCCTTTCTTCATTTAAAAGTGATGGAGCGGAAAAGAAACACAAATATTAGACCTTTGACCTTCAATTGTGACCGTGACCTTTGCAGATAAGCATAGAAAAATGTCATCTGGTCATGTGGAATAATAACATAAAGTAAAATTAAAATTCTTCCAGCTAATTAGAAGTTATAGAGCGGAAACAAAATACAAGTATTTAACCTTTGATCTTAAATTGTGAGCTTGACTTGTTAAAGATAAGCAAGTGTCTTGTACACGACACAATAACTATAAAATAATAATCCGAGGTGATATTAAAGGCCTCCCGTGCATTTATGAGTTTTAGAGTGGAAACGAAATACAAATATTTGACCTTTGACCCTGAATTATGAACTTGATCTTTAACGACCAGGCATGGGTCATGTTCGCGACACCTGGTTATGCGGACTAATAATATGAAGTTATATTAAAATCCTCTCAGGTATTAAGAAGTTATGGAGCGGAAACGAAAAACAAGTATTTGACCTTTGACCTTGAATTGTGACCTTGACCTTTGACATACAACCATGGGTCATAAATGCGGCACATCGTGTGGTCAAGGGTCATACTATCTGAAGTTTTATAACAATCCCCTGAGGCATAAACAGTTATAGAGCGGAAACGAAATACAAAAACATTAAAACATGTTTTGTCATTAAGATATATACTTTTGAATAAGTTATTATTATATTACTCAATATAATTAAAATCAAACCCTAACGTTGTTAGGATCTGAAGACATCGCATAACAGGTCATGTTCAAATGAACAATAAAATATCAGCCTTGCTGCGCCCAATGAAATTGCTTTTTTGCACAGCTACGTTTGCCCACGGTTTTTGAAAAGTGATGCATTTCCAGCTGATCCTCGGGAATAAATCATTTACAGTTAATTTTCACTTGTATAACAGCCTTAGGCAACTTAAAATTCGAAGTTCACGTTTATTTCTTGCATAATTATTGTGGTTTATATATAAGGTTATACCACAACATTTTGAAGGCAACAATTTGATTGGCATCTGAACGTAACCCCTAATGCGAAGTCATTAGATCCAGTCAGCGGATAATATAGAAGCGGCAGACTGAGAATTAGATTGCATATTACTAGTAGTATAACCTAGCGTGAAATACTCGAATTGTATAATTTGATAACCATGAACTAAAAATATAGGGTAACTCGCCCTTAAGTCGAACGGGTTTACGCTATACCTCTTTCATTCAACGCTATTGTTTAAAGCCGGGACTCAGCTAGCATAGGCCATTCGCATCATGTCTAATGACTCTGTTTTTAGACGAAATGTTTGATTCCCGGCTTATTTTCTTTGAATAATAGTTGACAAACTATGTCCACTGAATTCGCCCATGAGTCGAACACATTCGTCCTTCAGACAAACACAAGTTTGTCCATATCATTGATTGGATTATCCATTGCCTGTACAAAACAAAATTCAAACAATCTCACCTAGAGTTCTATGTAGAACTTATAAATAATTACTGTGTTGAAATGCTGACAGAAATAAGTGTTTAAAACGACGATGAATTACAGGGCCACTTCTAGCGTCTTTTCAAACATCGCATCAACATTACCATATTTAGTACTGGTCTATTCATAAATGACAGTTATTGCTTCTGTGCATAATTTATGTGCATTTACATCTTTTATTTCTGTCTTTAAGACATTTGCAAGTAACCATTTATAGTATATATAACAAATACGAATTTAATCGCGCTAAAAGTTAAGCTTGCTTTGATTATTTTACTGTTGAAATAATGTGAATCTGTTTTCATAATAATTTCTAATTAGCTATATTAGCGTGTTTAATAAAGTAGAACTGCTAGGGAACCATAGTTAGCATATTGCGTGTTACTGCGATCTTTTTTTCCGTTGTACAATATACCTAATTAGAACAACAATAAATATATATTATCAAAAGATAAGGTACATCTGATTATTACAAAATCTTTCTACAGATCAGATAATATTGCTGTATAGTTAAAATGTGGACAAAATGTGTGCTGAAAATATTATATAACATACCTGCTCAATCCGTGTCCTGCAGCCGAGTGACTTGTGGCTAGGATACAACTATACTATCAGGTGATATATACGGGTTCCCACAATTTCTAAAATTTCTAAAACACAATATCGAGTACCTGTACGTTCTATTGATATCGATACGCATGTGGTTTCCTGATAATCTATGTTAATACGAACCACTCGTAGTTTCATTTATATTTCTTGCTTAATCATTAAGTACACGGCGTTCATGTTCGTTCTTTATAAAGCCGTTCATGTTAGCTTCTTTAAATTGTAATAAAAAAAAAACTATTAGGATTCCCACCATAACTAAAAAAATAGACCAAAATCGTGGTATTTCCAGCTGTAAAAAACAACAACAAATTAAAATTGTTCTACGATTTCCTGATGAATGTTTCTATTATTAAATTGTATGTCTACAAATAAACAAATCTACAAATTTTAGTCATGAATACAGTTATTATTCTCTATTCTCAAAATATTGTATTATTAATATAATAACTTCAACCTCCTCCTCCTCTCATCATCGTCATCTGCATCGTCTGATCATCATTATCATCATACTATTAACATCATCATCTGCATCACTTTATCATCATTATCATCATACTTTCATCATCATCTGCATCACTTAATCATAATTATCATCATCCTATCATTATCATCTGCCTCATTATCATCAGTCATCAACTTCTTCTTCTTCTTCGTACTATTATTCATCATCAGTCAGTGATCATCATCATAATCAACGTCATTATCACATTTATCTTTACTTAACATAAACTGACGTCTCTCGCACAGTTTTTCTTCTGTCACTCGTAATTATTGTTTTTGGAATCAATCTCTGTTCCCAGAAAAGTTAATACTGTCGTCGGTGGGCACGCCTTTTTGGTATTCTCTTCCACTCCGATGTCACACAGTGTCTTCTGCGCAGTGCTGAATGTCTTCGCGGACAGGTGTGGAACCTCAGCCCCACCAAAGTCGTCCAAGCTATGGACCATGTTGACGCCGTTGATTTCTAATATATATCGTATCATGGACGTCACGCGTTGACAAATGAGTGCTGCAGACCGCAGACCAAATGGCAATGTTCTGTCAATATAGTAATGGTCACGCAAACGGAATGCAAGCAAATGTATGTCACCGGGATCTACGTAAATCTGCCTATAAGCCCTCTTCAGGTCCATTTTAAACAGTCGCGATCCTACACCTTCTTTAAACAATATAGTCACAAGTGAATCTATTCTTGGATATGTTAAAGTCATGTCTTTATCTAAATAATTGTCCTTTGTTATACAACTGTTCACGGACGTCTCACTCGGCCAACTCATGTCCACAATAACACGTCGAGAGTTGTCGTCGTACGGCCCTACTAGAGCACCATAGTCAAACTTCGTCTGATGTACTCGTCTATGTCGTCGGCGAATGCAGTCGCTCCTTTGTGATTTCGCATGTTAGATACCTGAAGCTCCGATTTAGTGTAACCCACGGGAAGTCGCAAATCTCGTAGTCGTCATAATCTGCCAATACCGAACGCAAGTACTGTGTGTTCCAGTGTGTCTGCAGAGGAATTCTAAGCTTTTTAAATTTCGGTTCACCAGATTGGTATATACTGTTGTACTTAATAAGAAGTACGTACCTTCAATGTCGTATCGACGTCGACCAAGACTGGAGGCTAGCTCGACAGAAGTGATGTACGCTGATCTAACAACCGAAGGTAGAGACGACCTCTTAGAAGTACAATGTGGAAACCGGAACTCTGAACTACTTCCGATTCGTCAAACCCGTACCAAACGGTGACCGGTCGAAACGGTCAGCACAAACGGCCAATTCACCAAATTTCCCCCTGCTTTAACCCACCCCCCTTACCCGCCAAAATAGTCCTATCAAGAACATCACCCCCAGGCCAAAAATCTGGCCCAGACCATTCAGGCAATGCGAGGCTTGACTTCCCATCATGTATTAAACACAATACGGTTGTCTAGCAATTTTCCTAGGGCACACAATGCTCAAATATGTTTTATGCTGCCAGAATTAGTTCAAAAGTTTAAATCCCCAAATCAACCCATGTCATATGGTATGCCATATGGTATGCTAACCACCTTGGAAACACATTTCTTCCTTAGAGCATGGTGCATAAACTGCTTACCAAATAATTGACTAATGTGAACGCCTCGCGTTGGCTGACCACCTTTCCAGACCACCTGACACGGTCACCATAGGTCAGAAAGATCTGGCCTTACTGGCCACACACTTCCAGCCGACTGAGTATACCAACCCCCAGGTTGTGCCAGTCTCCCGGCCCAACCACCTTCTACTTACCGCTCCACGCGATCAACCTTTCCCGGCAAGCAAGCCAAACCCTGACCGACCAACCTGACCAGACACCTGGTCCTAAACATCCACCACAACAGCATCACATGGTTCGACCACTACTTGCCAACCGCCCACCGCGGTTAACAGACACCCAACCGACCAGACACCTGGCCCCACTGAGCCCCCATGATCGCCCTGCGCGACCAACTGCCCCCCACCGAGCCCGACACCCGACCCAATGAACAACCCCAAGATTCTCCACTACCAGTCAATTGGTCTATATCCCCCCTCTCCACCAATTCCCTGCACCCTACAGGTTTTAGAGGCGACTACCATTCTTCGCAGTGACACGGAGGACCTCATCCAAGGTCGTCTGCCGGATCTGGGCAACCACCCGGGCCACGTCCCCCACAAACGCCAAAGTATCGTGACTACCGCGCCGGACCCTTAGGTATGGCGAGTCGGTCTCAACCAACAGACGTTCAAACGGTATCCTTCTTATCGCTGACTTCTGCACTTCGTCGAAGTGCGAAGCCAAGCCCGAGATGCTGAAGTAGTACCGGGGGAATGCGGCGGACCAGCCAAGGACCTGGTCCACGGTGCATGCGAAACAGTGGAAATGTACCCTTTGCGTGGGACTTACATTATCCCGCATCACTCGCAGGGCACGGGCACTAACGTCACATGAGTAAGTGTCATTGCCCCGAATGTGCAGGACAACTGGCCGCCTAGGGCAAGACAGCTCCAGCAAGCCCACAAACATCTCGTCCTGTTTGGGCCAGTCTTGCTCAGGCCTGGTACAGTCCAGCCCAATCTCCCCCAACGCCACTACCCCACTCGTTAATACCCCCCTCCACCAACCGGACTGCCCAGTCGACGTCAGCAAGGGATGTTTTCGGATGCACCCGCACGGCCGACCCAAACCCAGCGACACAGGGGTACTCCCCTGGGTAGCTTGGAGGGTCGCAGAAAACTGCATCCCCCCACTCACCTGAAGAGGCACCTCAGGGACAGGCCCTATTGTGTTATTGTGTGCTCCACCAACACCTACATCCCAGTAACTCCGGACGCCTTGCAGGTACGATCCAGGTGGAAGTGGCTGTCAAATGCGTTTAGCAACGCACTCCGAGCACACTCCCACTCTCGGACTAGGTCTACCTAGTCCACCTGCCCCGCATCCGACAAAATATCGGACACCTCCCCCTCAGGCTGTGCCTCAGCCACCTGTGCCGACTCAGCCACCTGAGCCATCGCACGCTAAGCAAACTTCTGGTCGAAAAAACTAGGTCCCGGCCTCGACACGTCCACTTTCGACAGGGGCCTTGCTGATAGCGATCCCCCGGGAACCCTCCGCTTCTTCGGGCAACCCAGCACTCGGTGCAAGAAATCGTCACCAAGGATCTGGTGAACATATTACCACACCTCCGATACAAACTGAAAGTTACCTTTCTTCTTGGTCAAACTTACCTGGCCCTATACCGCCCTCTCAATCCGGCCATGATCTAATGGCCGCATCGTATCCAGGTCGATTTCTGAGTCACGCCCAGTCAACCAGAGCGTCCCTTTCTCAGTGGCTGCTTCCACCTCGTGGAAAATGTCCCGGCCATCGACCCTGAAACTTATACCGCCCATCCTTAAAAATCATGGTCTAATAATAATCATCCTCTTCCTTCCCTTTCTAACCTGCCTCGCATCCAGGACCTTTATATATACTTCCATTTCTACATCTAACCTGCCTCGCATCCAGAACCTTTATATATACTTTCATTTCTACATCTAACCCGCCTCACACCCAGGATATTTATATATGTCAATTTCCTCACCTTCTTCCTCTTTGACTCCTACACACCTCCCATGAAACAATTCCTCACATGAGTCGCATGCAATCATGAAGGACCCATCATCAGGTGTCCGAACTCGTTGCAACCGTAACAACGGTCGCTTCGAGCCGGCAACGGTGTCCGGCTTCGCATCTTAGGGCACTCGCGCTTGAAGTATCCTGCCTCGTTGCAGTTGCAGCGCTGCTGGACGGGAGATGAAGCCGGGCTTCTGCTTGGCCTTGCTAGGAGCTTGTCAAGCTTCCCCATTATTATCTCCATTTTCTCTTCCAATATCCCCACCCTCTTCTCTAGGGCGTCATACTTCCCGTTTGGCCTGCCTTGTGTGGCCACCTTCACCTCCGTGACCTCTACTTCCGCCCCATAGCTGATTCTACGCACAGCTTTGGGCTTGCCGTACATCAACCCATGGGTATGGATTGCCCATTTCATGTTGTCTATAGCTTGCTCTATAGACCTGGGTCTCTGGTTAACAACCTGCTCCCCAGACTCCCTCTCCCTAGCCCCCACGCAGAAGCACAAGATTGACTGCTGGGTCATAAATTCAGCCGGTAAATCCCGGAACGCCTTACCAGCCAGAGTCAGAGCTCGGTCGGCCCAGTCATCCAACGACTCCTCATCCCCCTGCCTTGCATTGGAGAATGTTACCATTGCCGTTGCCGGCAGCTCACGGTAACCGAACCGCTTCTCCAATTTCTCGACTACCTCACTGTCCTCCAGCTCTTCCACCTTGTCTGTGACCAAGGCGTCAAACTCGCTCGCTTTATCTGTCAGACATAGACAGAGGTTATCCCTCTTCTCTTCCTCGTTCCATTCATAAATGGAAGCGTACTTCAAGAATTTCTTTAGAAACGCTTGAAACTACCCCTGCCGTCATACACCAGAGATCTCAGCAACGCTTGAAGCCCAGACCTCTGATGACCGGTCCCCTGGTAGTTTGCATTACCGCCAAGCGCGGTAGCCAAGTTCCTGCGGGGCACCACGTGAAGCTGATGGCGCAGCTTGTGCCGAAAATGTCGGCAAACCAACGTTAAAGGACGCCCTGGGATCCGCCATGGGTGACGCTACATACCCCTGCTGCACTGGCTGGAGCATTTAGGTCACCGGCAACATGTGCGTGTTGCCTGAACCCATCGGTTGACCAGGAGTGCCAACCCAAATGTATTGGCACTACTGGCCTTGTGGTTGCATTTGCACAGGTTGCATATGAACCTGCTGTGCCATGGTTTCCACCTTACGTGGTATGGTTTTTCCCCGGGCCCCTCGTCCCCTCACCTTAATATCTGCAGGTGGTGGGACCGGCAACCCAGGAGGCCCGCTTAATATGGCATTATCAATAGCCACCTGTACCCTGTCGATCCTCCCTCGATCCTCGCCGTCTAGGCTCACTGCCGGCCCAATAATTGGACCCTCTGCCACATCACCCTCCTCCTCCGCTTGTTCAGATTTACTGAACCTCAGCATAGCCCACATGAGCTCGGGCGCCCTCCAATAGGGTAACGACGCCAGCTGCTCCCGTGTGACGTGCCCATGTATTTCTCGAAATTGAATAATTGCATCTGCCACCTTAGAGCCTATGCCCGGTACCAGCTGCAATTCCATCACAGATGCCGTGTCGGCATCAATTGTCTGTCTGCTAGCCATTTTAGAAATGTCACGATATTAGAAATCCATATTGCGACATAGATCTATAGTGATATTTTTTAATTTATAACGTATTTTTTTTGCAATATATTTGCGACGTTTGTATTTATGCATTTAATAAGCTTGAGGTTGATGACATCACTGTGAACAGTGCAGTATTTTATATGATGATGTTTATTATCACCAATATTGATTACAGGCGCAACAGTAAACTATACAAATATGAGCAACACTGCCTTTCATTATATTATATTTATAGAGTTTCTACATGTACATGTACTCCATGCAGCTATTGTGTAAATATGTTTTCTGAATAAATAATGTATGTGTTTCACTCTTTATTATAACTGAAAACATTGTATCATATCGGTATGGACATTAATTTCGCGATATTTAATTGCAGAATGAAATATTGCAATAAACCAATATAGCGGTGTATCGCGACACCCCTATAAGCGATTCCATGGATTATACAATATGTACATGTTGAACACAATATTTTGTCCAAAAAATGTTAAAACTATGAATATATCTGTGAAACAATGACACTTACTATAGGATAAATGTTGTGAAAGGAAATTTGCACTCTTTTTGATTCGTTGGCTTACAGACATAAATTTTTTCTATAAAGTACTAATTTTTGGTGCCATTAAATGTAATGTGACCAGTAACAACATATGTGAGCTTTTGTTAATTTTGTAAAGACAAATGAAATGCAACTGGTGAGCTATTTAGACTCGTACTTTGTGTGATACGCTCGATTTTTTCTGATTCCGGAATGTCAGTGATGCCTAATATTATAAGTGAATTCAACGTAAGTCATCTAACCACAGAGGCACCATTTGAGGATATATTGTGTCCAAAACTTTGACTGTTATGTTTATTTATCCCTATATTTTGAAAGAACAGACATTGAATGAACTAAAAAGTTATTGAAAACGACTGTCTAGTAACATTTTGTTTTATTTTGTGGGGCTGATGAGAATGGTTGAAAAAGTCATAGCACAAATACATCAAAAATACGCCTCAGTTATTAAAATCAGCAGCACTATATTGTTTTTTTATGCATTTGTAATAAACTGTGATAATGTATGTCATTATGTGCACAAAGAATTATCATGTAAGACCTCATAACAATAGAGTAAGCACAAACATTTAAAAGGTCACTTCAACTTGTCAGTCACCAAAACAGGTGCTTTGTCGATATAATGACTAATGACAATAAATTGCAAAACTAACATTTTAACACATTAAAAACAGCCTTTGATGAACGTACAGTTTCAAAATATATGCAACAACGTCATATCTCTATAACTACTACAAATATGCAAGTATAACGTTACAATTTTCTTCATGGTCATTATGCAGAATTTTAGCAGAATTATGCCCCTTTTTGGCAAATCACTCTGGAAAAACGGTTTGAATAGTCGTGCGTGCAGTCCTGAGACAGCTCTTGTCTTTTTAAAGGTAAATCAAATGTTTATTCACATATAAAACATTCATTGGGGTTGAAATGTCCTAGAGTCGAAATATCTTGGGATTGAAATGTCTTGTCATTTTGGAGGGTTAAAATGTCTGGAAGCCGTCCTGAGGTTAGATACCAGTAAATCATGTGTATCCCTTCGTAGACCATTCGAAAGTAGTGCCTATTACTACAGAGTTCCTTTCCTCTTCTGGTATAAAAGCCATTAAGCAATCTCAAACATGCTTTTTGTGGTTATTTCTTATATTCCATGTGTGTCTGGAACATTTGTGTGTATTTCATTGGAGGTTAATTTGAAAGGTGAACTTTTGGGGTGTGTTCACTGTCGTATGGGGCTTTTGTCGAAATATGACTGCCTAACCCTGTTTTCTGCATTCGGGGGAGATGTATTATCTTAGAAGTAACATGACATACCCTTTTTATTGCAATTTTTAAAAGATTCATCTTTAAAATGATACCACGCTTGCACAATCTGAAATAAAGGAAAGGCTAGAAAACTGCTTGGAAAGTTCGCCGTTTTATAATGGGACCCTAATTAAAATTACTGGTATCCAACCCTGACCCGACACTGTTGTTTTTGTAACAACGGCAGATGTTTTGATTTGTAAAAGTTGAAAAAGAAAAACTCAACGTAACATCGGTCACATATGTTATACAGGTCGGTAATAACAGTGTCGTACAAAGTAGCCGATAAAAATGAACGAAAAATTTTCTGTTTCAATAATTGTACTTGCGTGTTAATGTAACCCGAAATAAATGTGTGCATGAGACTGGTCATTTTCTAATTCAATATCAGATGTGCTTTGTCATAATTATAAAGCAGGATGTTTGCATGTAAGGAGGCTTCAATACAGAAAAACGGAAGTTCTGAGGTAAGATGCTTGAAAATTTATGGCGCATGGAACATTAGCATCATTAAGCTGTGCTTGTTTTTTTTACAAATGCAATACAAATGCAATACAGTGTTTGGGGTATTCCGGATCTTGGTGAGTTACGGATCAAAGCCAGTTTATAGCTTAAAATAATAACTAAATAATAAATGTTCGTAAACGGGGTTATTTTATGTTGAAAGAGTACTCTTTTCTACGGAGTTTAGACTTTTGTTTGATTACAAGAGCCACTTTACAACTTGGGTTTTCCACGAAACATAATCTGATATGCACACTTTGCCAATAAAAAGTTTAAGAAAATAATCACGGAATTGTGATCAGAGCCAAGTATATCGTTACATATTGAGTCACTGCATCATGTTTATACATCAAAATGTTCACAAATACGTCCTCTATCAAATAGTGTAAGCCAAATACCACCAATTTCTTGTTATAACTACAGCATTCCTTTAAACGAAACCCGGAAATTGGTTAGTTTCGGATCTCGTGACTCGCAATAATGGGGGTTTACTCAAACGTTTTGAGCTGTCGAACCGCTGACATTGTTATATTTTTCGGATCAAATGGATAAGAAAATAAGTTGTTTGATATTGTAAACAATAACTTATATGTGTATGTGGTGATTTATGTTAATTTTCCTGTATATATTGTAGATTTATTCGTTTGTAATTACATTTTCATGTAATATTTTCTTTAACATACGGCCAATTCCTTGTTATAACTACAACATTCCTTTAAACGAAACCAGTAAATTGGTTAGTTTTGGATCACGTGACTCTCAATAATGGGGGTTTACTCAAACATTGTTGAGGTGTCAATTAGCTAACATTGTTATATTTTTGGATCAAAGGGATAAGAATGTAAGTTGTACGAGACTGTTCAAGATAACTTACATGTGCATGTGGTGATTTTGGTTAATTTTGCTTTACATACTGTGGATTTACTCATTTGTAATTACATGTTGATGTAACACTTTCTTTAAGTGCAGTGATAGTTTGTCAAATTTTAATGGTAATCATCTAATTATCCATTCCGCGTGGATCTAAGTTTTATGGTTCAAATTGCACAATTATTCTGCTAAAGTTATATACATATATATAGACTGAACAAGAACTTAAGTCACATCTGAATTTGATATTGGTAACATTTAAATGCAATTAGTTATAAATTACAGAAATGGGGAAACCAAGCCAACAGGGTCCACCTGTAAACGAAGAAAACACAATGAAGAAGAGTTACCACATAGGGTCCACAAGTAAATCACTCAGAGCAATCCTAAAACAGAGGCCACTGTCAGAAACAAAACTTCAAAACTGTATGGTTTATCCTTTGGTTATTTACAAAGAGAGATGTTGACTTAGATAGTTGAAATGGGTTATTTTTTCTTTAAAAATATATTAACTCTTTTAAGGAAATAATCCGTTCAGGCCAATCAGATGTGACCGATTCTACTTTGCCGAACACTAAATCGTTGGAACATTTGGAAAACTGTCTTATTAAGGGAAGGGGTCCGGTACCCTTTAAATGGAGGTTTTCACATTGTGGAATCTTACTAACTGGGAGAAAATAATGAAGATAATTTATTAAAAATATACTAAAAAAACTAGTGATGTACATGTAAGAGTATTAGTTGAATATTTTAATGTTGCCCTTTCTTGAACATAGAAGTAATTTCACGATTTACAACCACAATTTACACTTCCTTTTTATATACAAGCCTATACAAGTGTGTACTGTAGCCCCTGACTTCTTTTGTCAAAGAGCCAATATTTTACCCTCTGACCACTTTGGAGAATCTTGAAGGATATTTTCAGAACTTCAAATAGGAGTGGGCTTAAAATGTCATTTTTTATACCATGAAATTAAGTGTGTAAAGTAGTGATGGGCTGATTAATAATTTCGCCAAATAATCATGACGAACAGTGACCTGACGTGACGATGACGATGGGAAAAATTAATCTGCGAAATGTGCACATGTCACCTGTACTTCTCTTGGCAAAAACTGTATTCAGTAGTCCAACAAACAAAATTGTGTTTGGATTTAAAATATAGAATATATTATGCATGTAAATAAAATACATTGTACATCCAATACAATGTGGGACAATACTATAAAACATTCCTGGATAGGTTGTTATTGTGTCCACTAAGCATTTTTATGATTTTATATGCATTATATATTATTTGTGAAGTAGACATTTTATAGTAAATTATTGCATGTCGTTTTAAAATCGTACAAAAGCAACACGTAAAAAAACGTCTACTTACCACTTCGTTTAGTTTTGAAACATTATGTTTTTTAAATTACATGTATAACCGGCAAATCACTACAATGTCAACAGAGTAAGGGTAGTGGTTGCTTTACACCACACTTGTTCTATTAAGTGCGTTTTAGTCTAATTATTTTAATTAGTTAAAATCCATTATTTTTGTTTTAACACAGCAAAATCAAAATCAAAAAATGATTGGATGAAATATTTCTAAAAAATAATTGGATGAAATATTTCTACTGAACAATAAAAATCCACATATTTAGTCATGATTATTTGATTAACCAGTCACTTTAAGCTCTGATTAATCAATGAATTTTTTTTAGGACTGATTCCAATCACTACTATAAATTTTATAAAAGTGAATGTAAATATTGTTAAGTACTAATAGTGTTTAATTAGATACATTGAGACAATTGATTGCAGAACGAAAATGATTTGTTTTTTCAAAATTAGTAAGTTTTTGATGTTGACCAGTACCAGTACCCCAGTTTAATTTTCTTTATATACCCAACTTACTATTTCTAAAGTGTATTTGCAATAGTTTGAAGGGTATTTACACAAATACCCCTCTTATCTGGAGCTCTGTGTGATGTGCACAATTCAATGTTGGGTTATATTTTGATTAATTTTAATTATTCTGTTGATATGAAATGATCAATAATCATAAACACAATATTTACATGTTTTATTGTCATTTGTAATTTGAACCATAATAAAATGTAAAATAAAATGGTTAACACACTCTAGTTGATTTGTTATTATGTTAACTGCATACGCCCTTGCCTAAAATTACCCTTGTTTGTGTCTACAAGGAATATAATGTGCAACATTAACTGAGCGAAGTATATGACCCGCTGATATATTCAATGGGAAATACTTACAATATATATATTTTTATTTTTTTTTTTTTTTTTTTTGTTATTTATTTTTTTTTCAAAATTATACCTTTATTTCATGTAAGTGCACACACATAAAGTAGACATCATAAGGTAAATAAAGTACGCTTTTTAGAGATGCACACATGCACAAGGAAGAAAAAAAAACATAGGATTAAAGAATCAAATAATAAGTGTGGGAAGGGGGGAAGGGAAAGGTAACAGGTCTTGCTTTGACTTGGGTCTATTGAGCACTGGACATATGATATGTTTGGATAAAGTTTTGTAGTTTGTAGAGGTTTTTTAGTATTTAGGAACGCATGGTGGATAAATGCAGGGCTATATTCGTGTAACACACATAGAAAATGTATTATTGAGTAAGGTTGAACTGTTATGGAAAGCGTTTCCACAAAACAAGCACGTATATGTATAGAGAAAAAAAAAACCTACGTAAATACTCTAGATAGTGCTATGAAGTGTTTTCAGTCAACTGCAAAAAGAGGTGGTTCTGTGATACATTGACATTCAAAATATCTTTCCAAGCAAGTAAACTGTCAACTTTCTTTTCATATATTGCTACATCTTTAAGACTGTCATATTGTGATTTCATAAAGTGTCTTCCATTTTCAACCGTTGGTTGTGTTGAAGACATCTTGCATTTATACAGATAAAACTTGGCATAAATAAAAGCATTGTTGACAGCATCACTATTCTTTTCTATATATCCCAGAAGAAAAGTATATATGTTACAAAATGGAAACAACTGTTTGGGGAAAAGGTTTTCAATAATAATTTTTGAAATAGGACATTCCCAGAAAAAATGTTCAATCGTTTCCTCACAACTTTTGCAAAAGGTACATTTGGGAGAGTCTTTCAGATTCATTTTAAAAAGTAGACTATTTGTTCCAAGTATTCTGTGTATAATTCTGTATTGAAACCATTGCATTTTCACATCTTTAGTTATAGAAAATGGTTCACGAAAAATATCCTTCCAAACATTGTCAGTAATTTCAATATTTAATTTACCTGACCATTTTTGTTTTATTGGTAAGCATTTTTCGGTCTTATTTAATATTGTATACATTGGCTTTGCTCCGGAAACAGGCATAAATAGTGTTCTGTGTGAAGGTGGTATGAAAGGCCTTTGTATGTTTGCATACTGTTGGTAATTTCCTTCAACATTTAATTTCTTAAACATTGCAAAGATAGCCTTTTTAATACCGTTATACAAGAGGATGTCAAGTTTAAGATTATAGTTTTCATTGATTATATGCATGTTTAAGAAGTCTCCATTTTTATCAAATAGGTCACATACATAGTGTAAGCCTGCCTTATACCAGGCTTTGAAAAATATACTTGTATTTCCTATGGAAAGGTTTTCATTATAAAAAAGTGGCTGATGCAGAATATCTTTTGCATTAAAAGGCAATTGCTTTTGGAAATGTACCAGACTGAGTAAAACATCTTTCCAAAAGGGATTTGTAATCATATTTGATAATATTTTAGGATAATGATTTCCACAATTGAAAAGTTTGCTAAAATCAACATATATATTTGCTATACTCAGCCATTTCCCAGCTGTGCTGTACGCGCGTTTAAGCCAAGTTAATTTCAAAGATTGGATAAAAGCTTCAATGTTTATCATTTTTAAGCCACCATCACAGTATTCGTTGGTTAAAACGCATAATTTGATTCTACTCTGCCCATTCCATATGTAGTTAGTAAAAATGGTATTTAAGTGTTTAATAAAAGAATGTGGTGGGTTTGGAAGTGATATAAACAAGTGGTTGAACAAAGAAATCAAAAGAGTTTTTATTACAGTTATTTTGCCAATAGGTGTCAAAAATCTTTTTTTCCAACTTGTAAGTATATTCTCCAATTTGGTAAGCCTGTCACTATAGTTAAGTTGTATGATCTTTGGTAAATCAACATGAAAATGTATACCTAACATTTGAAAACCATCTTGGTTCCACTGGAGTTTCCATTTTGTTTTTATGCTTTCTGAGCTGAACTTTTTTTTCCCAATCCATACTACTTTGGTTTTGTCAAAATTAACGCTCAATCCAGAAATGGCAGAAAATTTGCTTAAAGTATGCAGTGTTTCATGTAAGGATTGTTCTGTTCCATCCAATATAATAGTTGTATCATCTGCAAATTGTGTAAGTTTATGTTCTACTTCTTTAAGAGTAATACCTTTTATATGTGTGTTATTTCTAATTTTGAGAGATAGTACTTCAGCACATAGAATAAAAATGTAACAGGAAAGTGGGTCACCCTGGCGGCATCCACGCTGAATGGGAAAAAAATTAGACAGGTAGCCACATTGAATTATAGCTGATTTTGCATCCTTATAAAGAATGTCAAACCAACGTTTAATGTCAGGTCCAAAGTTAAAAAATGAAAGTGTTTTCTGCACAAAGGACCAAGATAACGAATCGAATGCTTTCTCAAAGTCAATTAGTAGCAGCAGACCAGGAATATCCTGTTCTTCTGTAATGTGCATAATATCAAAAATCAGTCGAGTATTTTCTCCAATATAGCGTCCTTTGATAAAGCCAGTTTGGTCATTGTGTATAAGTTTATTCATGCAATGTTTCATTCTGTTTGCAATAACACCTGAGCCTATTTTATAAACGGTATTTAGAAGAGTAATTGGCCTCCAGTTTGTTATGATAAGTCTTGATTTATCGCCTTTTGGGATACATGTAATGATTCCTTGTGTTTGAGTTACGGATAAACTCCCCAGGGCAAAAGATTCATTAAGAGATCTTACCACAAAAGTACCAATTCTATTCCAGAACATTTTATAAAATTCGGCAGTAAATCCAGAACTACCTGGGCTTTTGTTGTTAGACATTTTTTTTAATACAATGGATGCTTCAGATAATGTAATATTACCTTCAAGACATTGTGCTTCCTTGTCACTTAGTTTTGGACAATTAACATTTTGAACAAAATTAAAAAATCCGAATCATTACATTCGCTTTTCTTACAATAAAGATTTTCATAAAATGATGCAGTTTTCTTTAAAATCTCTTTTTGATTAGTTAAAACAACCCCATCATCATCTTGCAGTTGGTAAATAGTTTTGCTTGTAACACATTGTTTTTCTAAATTACAAAAATAGCGAGATGGCTTTTCACCCTCTATAATCCATTTTGTTTTTGCTCGTGTTAAATATCCCTTTAACTTATGCTCGTGTATTATTTCAAGTTCTTGTTTTAACTTTTGTAAGTCCTCAATGTTTTCCTGTGAGAGGTTTTGTTCTAAAGTATTTATTTTTTCCAATAATTCTTTTTCTTTTAAGGTGTTTAATTTCTTTTTATATGAACCATAAGAGATAGATTTCCCCCTTATCTCCATAAGAAGAGTTTCAAGAAAGAGTTGATCACTTATTGTGAGATGTAATTCACTATCAGGAATAGTCCCTAATTGTACCAAATTATACACTGGAACAGCATATTGTTCTTTTATCTGATCAATCTTGTGATTAATTTCATTTACAAAGTTTAAGTCATATAAAAGTGAATTGTTATGCTTCCATAAGCCTGATGCGTGCGAAAAATTGCAAAGTGCCAATTCTAACAATATCAATGAGTGATCAGACTGTAGGCTAGGTTGTATTGACGTTGACTCAAAACTTGCAAACATATTTGAAGACATAAGAAAAAAAATCAAGTCTAGCTTGTTGCAATGGATTAGATTTTCGCCACGTGTACCTCTTTAAAGACGGATATTTTTCGCGGAAAGGATCAATGAGATTGTAATTATTTATATTTTCCAACAGTATATTCCGAGCCTTAGGATTATTGATATTTTTATAATTACTATAGTCAAGTTCTGTATTTAATACCAGGTTGAAATCTCCACACATTATTAAAGAGTCATTTCCAATGTCCTCTATTAATTTAAAAATATTTGTGTAAAAAGACGGAGTGTCACAATTAGGACCATAAATACATAATATGGTAAACCGTGTTCCCGTGACGGTTATGTCAATCGCTACAAAATTTCCATTTTCATCGGTGACAGTATTATGAACTTTATATTCAAAGTTTTTTGCTATAAAAATTGCAGCACCCCTAGATTGTGATGTACCATAGCTTAAAAAAAGTTCACAATCCCATTCAGCATGGATGACGTTGTACATGTCTTCTGTAAAATGTGTATCTTGCAAGCAGTAAATATTAGACTTGAGCTCTTGCAGAAAGTTGAAAACCTTTACACGTTTTTTGAAACCATTTAGACCTCTACAATTTAAAGATACAATTTTTAGTTTGTCAGTCATTTAAAATAACAATCATACATAAATGAGTTAACATGTATAGTATGTGCTCTATATTACAAAATGTAGGGTTACACGACGAAGTGACACGTGTACGCAAGACCTGTAGATTTGAGAAAGGTGAGAAGACAAAATAAATACATTGGCATAGAAAAAAGGAAGACATAACAATATATGTTGTGGCAGCTTGGCTAAACATAACAAAAGATAAAATAGCATATGCAAATCAGTTAACTTAAATAAAATTGATAAAACTGGTACCATGCATGTAGTTTTAAGCTTTGCACAAGTTAATATAAACAGCAGTTGTTTATCAGAAGCCGCTAAGTAGTTTTGATTATGTTGCATAACAGATACACGCAGGACAGACATAAGTTTGATAAGCATGTCACTATACTAAAAAGAATACTAAAGAGTTTCATTTTGGTCAAAAATACTAAGGCAGAATTGACAACATCTATTTTAGTTTTGACTTATGTAATAAAAGTACTCATGCTATTTATAGAGGTGGTTAGAAGCATCATAATTTAAGCTTTCTACTGAAAGAGTTTAATTAGAAGCATAAAAAGTATAGCAGTGATAATTTTGTTGCATTAATATAAGTATATAAACACCTTAATAAGTTTTAATTTGTAGCCTAAATCTTATTATATAAACATACAGAAGAGATTAAACATTCGACAAGCATGTTACTATTTCTAATATTTTTGTAATTAATCAATTAATTTGTAGCCTAAATCTTATTATATAAACATACATTCGACAAGCATGTTACTATTTCTAATATTTTTGTATGTAGGTTTATATACACACAGAAAAATACATGTACTTCTGAACATAAAACAAACAAAACAGAAAAATAGTACTTATAAAGTGTTAGCAATAAATGTTTGTTACATGCGTGGTAGAGAGTATCAGTATATATCCTAAGCGCTAAAATAAAATTGGATTTTTTAATTTATGTGCGTATTCAAGTACATAAAGCATACACAGGCATATACTTAAACAGAAAGTTTGCCAATAAGATTATTCTTATCTGAGAAAAAAAATCATAATAGAGTATTAAAAATAATGCCATTTACATGCATTATAGAATGTGTGAATATAAATTTAAACTGCAAACATGAAAATCAGATTATTTAATTTATGTGCATATTCAAGTTCTCACAACATGACACAAAAACACAAGCATAAACATGAACAGAAAGTTAGCACTATAGATAATATTCATAATAAAGGATAGTAAATTATATTCGAGAACACGAAGCATGTTATGAACTAAAAGGCAGTTTATACAAGCACACTTAAAATGTATTTAGTCTTTAAGTTTTATTTTTTCTGATAATTGTATTCCCAATATACCTTGGGTATTGATAGAATAATTCATAATTTTATGCCCATTATACTCATTGTAGAGATATATCAGGAAACATTTATGAGTGTTAAATTTATTTTGGTTTAGCATATTTTGCACAATTAAGGTATGATCAAATTTATCTTAACTGAAGTAAAGATATATGTTTTTGAGGCTTTGACATGATGAATTGTGAAAAATAAAAGAGATGGTTAGTTTTATTTCTACTGA
Source organism: Congeria kusceri (assembly GCA_027627225.1). Classification (NCBI taxonomy): domain Eukaryota; kingdom Metazoa; phylum Mollusca; class Bivalvia; order Myida; family Dreissenidae; genus Congeria; species Congeria kusceri. The sequence goes on along the minus strand of CM051038.1, from coordinate 408,256 downwards.
GCTTTTCTAGAACGTCAGAGCCAACTTAACGAACGGAAGAATGAAAGCAAACCTCATAGTAAAACAAAGCAAAACTCGGTATGGCAAAATCATTCTACAAAAGAAAAGTTATCTTCAATTCTGCATTATACATGTATACCGTGTTTACATTATAAATCATGACATTTTTGTTAACAAGGGACGTAACTATGTTATACGAACAGCTTTAATGCATGTGCGTAGCCTAATAATTTACTATAATTGACACGAAGAGACAGTGTTTTATTTAACCATTACTCGTGTTACTTTTACTTTGTTGTTCAATATATATTATTTTTGCTAAAAAAAGATGTTAATTTAGACAGCAGTAAATTAAGCACAACTCTTGATATACAAGGATATTGAATCAGACAGTGTAATTGTATTAAACATCTATTTTTCACTTAACACCTTAAAAAAGCTTCATATGAAAGCGAAAATGAAGCAGGAATTTTGAAATATAAAGAAAGAAAGGTCAGGTTAAAAGTGCTAAATGGAATCTCCCAGATGATCTTAGGTTCACCACTTTTAATACCTTCAAGACATAGTTTATTTTCACATTATCTGATATAATAGAACCCTTGGCATTGAAGGTATCTAAGTGCATAAATTATTAAGTAAGGGGTTACACTGGCTGTCGAGGTATTGAATTAAAATCGACAATAACCAGATATTTTTGTCAGCATGTACAAAAACACAAACTTGATATTTTAGAATAAAGTCATCCCGAATTACATAGTCATATGCATATACTTTTTCAAATATGTTGATTAGTCATAATTAAGCAGTTACTCTGGATTCGTGTAACGTGCATTAGATAATGTAGGAATATAAAATCTTACCACTACCATGCATATAACATTATTATATGTAGGTTTATATACACACAGAAAAATACATGTACTTCTGAACATAAAACAAACAAAACAGAAAAATAGTACTTATAAAGTGTTAGCAATAAATGTTTGTTACATGCGTGGTAGAAAGCATCAGTATATATCCTAAGTGCTAAAATAAAATTGGATTGTTTAATTTATGTGCGTATTCAAGTACATAAAACATACACAGGCATATACATAAATACAAAATAAAAGTTATCTTCAATTTTGCATTATACATGTATACCGTGTTTACATTATGAATCATGACATTTTTGTTAACAAGGGACGTAACTATGTTATACGAACAGCTTTAATGCATGTGCGTAGCCTAATAATTTACTATAATTGACACGAAGAGACAGTGTTTTATTTAACCATTACTCGTGTTACTTTTACTTTGTTGTTCAATATATATTATTTTTGCTAAAAAAAGATGTTAATTTAGACAGCAGTAAATTAAGCACAACTCTTGATATACAGCACACGATGAAGCAGTTGCTACATAAGTGTAATGGGAATAAATGTTCTTCGATAAACACTTCCTTCAAACTATTTATGACTTGCGTGGTGATACTCTGTTTTTTGCACTAGCGGGGTTCTCTACACACTCGGAATAAGATTTTTTCGGCCACGGCTTTTCTAACCAGTTTTTTAACTCTGAGTGTTTTATTTGCGTAGCATGTTGGTTACCTTTGAACAACGCGAATATTTTCCCTTCAAAAGACCATGACTTTTCAACGGCGCTAGGCTGCTTCAGGCGTAAGGACGCCAGCACCTCTGCATTGAGTTTCGTAAGGTCCTCGTTCACAAAGATGCCAGACCCTTTGAAAAGCTTCGCTTTGCGCAGAATGTCAATCTTAGTTTGTCGTCTGACGAATCTCACTATAACAGGCCGATTTGTGTTTGGTTTGAATTTTCCTAGCCTGTGGGCTATGTCTATATCACTAGGCTCAAGTGAGATTCCCAGATGTGCATTCACAAGCGTGACGATTTTGTTTGACACCGACACCGAGGATTGACGGTCCTGGTCCTCTGGAACACCGGCTATTCTAAGGTTATTTCGTCTGCTATACTGCTCGGTGTTATTTGCAAACTCGTCGTGGTTTATAGATTCACTGGATTTCTCACGTTCTAAAGTTTCATTTTGTGATTTTAGGGCTTCGATTTGTTTGCTTTTGGTTGCACTTTCTTTTTTAAGTAAGTCAATTGCACATTTGTGTTCAAAAACGTCACTTTCGAGGATTTCGATGCGGCGAATGACGTTCCCCAGGAGCTTTTCTTTTAACTGTTCCACAGTTTCTTTTATAATTTCTTTTATAAATGTGGAGTCTTCTTTGGTAAGCACTTGGGATAATTTATTATTTATTTCATCAAGGCGTTTTTCAATTTCAATTGATATTAATATTCCAGTTGTGTCGCGATTTTCGTTTGGCACATTGGCGACAAAAGTTGTCATTGTTTTCTGTTTTTTGGGATCTGGTTTTTTGGGATCTGGTTTTGAATTATTTTTCATGTTTTTGGGTTGAGAGTTACTTTTGGTTGTAGTTTCACTTTTTTCGAACACTGACGTTTCTAGCAAACTTGTGTTTGCAGAAGCTTCGCTTGCTGTAGACGAAAGTGCTCGCTTACCTGTATTCATTTTCACTGGCCCGAGCCCGAGCGCCTTTTAAGGCGTGAAATAGGGGCTTATAAATTACGGTAAATGTTGCAGCTTATACTAGTTATACTAGTTTGCTATACCACTTTGCTTACACTGGTAATTTTACAAGTATTGCTTCTTCAAGCGTGACGACTGATTTGTCACGTAGAGCGTGACAGATGAACGGTACTTTCAAACCCGCTCAGACCCGCTCAAAAGCCCGCTCAAAAAAAATAATAATAATACCCCACCCGGCGTATTTAGCTTTGAAAACAAACTGTTCATCAAAATACTTATTTTGTTTCATATATTTTCATACGTACATTTTCAATGAAGTATAGTCCATTATATTCACAATTTTCACACTTTTCACACTCTAAATCGCACTGATTGCATACGCTATTTTAAAAATAGTTTCTACATTTTGTTGTGTACTGTTTACACCGGAAGTTCAATAATCATAATATATTTAATTTAGCAATGTGTAACCATTTGTCCATATTCCGAAGATGTTTTGACGTGATACGAAACTGCCGTAAATGATTCGGAAATGACCGAAAAGGTTATGTCACTTGAGCGTGTAAACAATAATGAAATAAATGTTTTTCGTGCAAAAATCGTGTTTAGTTGAACATGGGAAGAATTTATCTTTCTTTGGGTATATATACATTAACTATTGCGATATATATGAAAAAGAAATAAACACAAATCTCGTAAGTGATCCGGAATACCCCGAACAACTGTACGGAACTTAAACGAAAGAAAACTGTTTCAGACAGTCGTCAAATATTTACATTTGAAGTTTGTGTATATATTTGTATCGATTTCTGTAAATTCCTGTTTTGGCTGCATTCTCAACCGATATTTCATTAATAAAAATCACAACAATGATAAATAATGTCTTTAATATGTACAACACGAACGAAATTAGTATCACCCGGTACTTGTATCCTCTCCGTTACTTCTTACTGTTTGTGGTACCTGTGTCCTCTCCGTATGTGGTACCTGTGTCCTCTCCGTGTGTGGTACCTGCGACGTTTCCGTTCTAGTTCATTAATACACGAATACTTATCTATTCACGACTTCGACATTGTCAAATCAACGAGACTGGAGAGATGACGCGAAATTATAGGGCAAGGGGGATGGGGGGCTTCCGCGTCCTTGCTGCAAAGTAAACATCGATCATGGAAATGTTTTAATTAGTATATTGCGGTGTAGAACCAGTACTTAGTCACTTTTTCACAAGTTTTAGTACAGTTCAGTAAAAAAAAACAAGCAAGTTCATCACCAGCTATTGAGTTGGCCTGATACCCCAGACATTTCAAGAGTACCCATTTTGAAAAGGAACTTGGATAGTCACAGTTAATGCTGGTTCCAATGTCACAATTAACAATTTTTCTATAGAATATATACAGACAAATTACGTAAATCCGGACACTTTTGCTGGTTTTTTGGACGATTTCTCTGGATAATTGCATCAAATTAAAATAAAATGTTAAACATTTTAAGAAGGGTTTAATCTAAAGCTTTGGTCAAAATAAGAGCAGAAACTGCTTTCTTAAAGTAACTGAATGGTTTGTTTTAAAAAGACCCGTAACACGTATCGAATTACGAATGAAGAGTACCTAAATCCGGACACTTTAAAAAAAATGTATAATTTAAAAAACAAAAATAACACTCAACATTAAAATAAACATTGTTTGCGAGATTTCTTGTGTTTCTTCTTTTGTTTACTTTGTTGAATTTGGACAAATTAATAGTATTACTTAACTTGAACCCACATTACTTAATATGTATATATTTTTTATAAATGTAATTACATGTACCTTAGTGGTGTTGTGTGTCACAATATGCTAATTCAAAAAGGAATACCGCAATCAGGTGAATAATCCCCTGGAAAATCAGAGTGAGAAGATTCTGTGATAGTTACCTGAAACAAATAAATTTCAATTAAAGTATTATTATTATTATTGCAAAGATATACTGTAATACAAACACACAATAATATTATGTATAAACATACTGAACTGGCTACTCTACGCAATTCCGTATATACATTAAAACTTATAAATATTGCCTATACGTTTTCTATTGACAAACACTGATGACACATTTATACAGGACTGTTAGGGATGAACATAACGTGCATAAAATAAATATACTGGCGTTTTCTTTTTGTCATAACCTATTTGAAAGAAAGGTATTACATAGAATGCCAAAATAAGATATGTTGCCTTTATAGCTTAGTTTTCCGATCATTAAATGATTAATTCCCACACCCCACCCACGTTTAAAATGCTAAAGTTTAACCTGTTTAAAACATAACATGGTGCATATAAGACATAAATATGTATGAAAGCCGACTTACATATATTTCTCCACAACAAGTAACAATGTCAACAAGGTCAATACGGCTGTTGATAGGGAGATGTTTCTTTTTTTTTTTTAAATCCGTTTCAACTCAAGATATGTAGAACTATACCGCTTTGGTGATTAATTAAAACGATACAAGCGATTTTCAGTAAATGTATAGCAATAAAAATTATTACAGTTACATTTTCCTTCAAAAACATCAGAAACTGAAACTTACAATTAAAAGAAAATATAATTTAAAGTATAATCATTGAGAATACGTCAATTTTTTTAAAAAATCGATTCAAATTTGACAAAGTAAAACATTATGTATTTTAATAATATGACTTGTATATTGTGTGTGCAATAAATACGCGTTTGTTCATTGTATCAAATGCATGTATTCTTTGACTTAAAATTCACAAACCTACAATGTTCAACTGTGTTGATAATTATTAAGTCCCATTATCGATGTATTGGTTTGCTTGAGGTGGCGTAGTGGATATGGTGTCCGCCTAGCGACCTGGATATACTGGGTTCGATCCCCACCCTGGGAACGTACTCAAGATATCCCCCAAAGACACCAAGTACTGGTTCTACCTAGGAAACGGACTCGAGTGTCTCAATAAGCCTTAGGCTTTCGATCCATTTAAAACGTTCAATACTTGTTCACTATCAAAGGATAATCCATTACAACAAGACCGGTAACTCTGTGATTTGTATTTCCAGAGTTGTATGCCCTTGATCGGACTTAAAACTTGGCAAACTTCGACAATTTTTGGTAAATATAAAATTTCCGAATAACTATCAAAGAGATGAAATTGAAACACAAGGTACTTGTTTATGGTTCTGCCCCCATTCAGCAGCAAGATGAGGTAAGTCTTTTACTGATTTGTTTGGAATTATTACCCTTTTGAACTTACAATTTCCGCTTTAGGTAAAATTTCTCAATACCTATATGAGATATTGACTTGAAACTTAAAGTACTCAATAACAGTGTTGAACTTATTCTGTAAACCAGAGGAGGTAACTCTATCAAGGATTTGTTTGAGTTATTGCCCCTTTTTCAACTTAGAAGTTTCGCTCTAGGTCAAATTTCACAATATCAATAAGAGGTATTGACTTGAAACTCAAAATACTGGATCACAGTTATGAACGCATTCTGTAGACAAGATGAGGTAAGTACATCAAGGATTTTGGTGGAGTTTTTGACCTTTTTTTAATTTAGAATTTTAGGTCAAAATTTTCAATATCCATAAGAGGCATAGACTTAAAATTCAACATACTTCATTACAGTGATTAACCTATTCTAGAAACAATAGGCCAAAGTACTATGAAATACGAGGAAGTCGAGAGTCAAGGACCCGAAGGCTCTGTTTCTATAATTTTCTAATAGCAATAATATGCTGATGGAATCGTTAAGAAAAAATAAATACAATGCCAAAAATTTGTGTTTTGATACACGGGTTTTTTTGTAGGATTTGAACTCACGCCTACCAAATTTCTCACTTCAATGAAATCTTTCTCACGCTACAGAACAGTTATAAATAGTGTGCATGCACATAGCGGTATTTCATGTACATTTGATTTATATCGATTTAACTACTACTAATAATTTTTCCGCGCCCACGCAAAGTGTCATGGTGACCATTTTTAATACTACTATAATAGGCCGTCGGTTTTTAAATACCACTTACTTCTAAAATCAAATAATAGAATGGAATTAATTAAACTTTCTAAATATGTCAAGGATGCTTTAGGCATCCGTGCACATATCTTAAATAATATAGATAATATGATGTAAACCGCGGTATAATATAATTAGGATTATATCATACCAGATGCTATAGAATGTATAAAGCTATAATAGAATATGTGTATATAATTAACCGTTTCCATGCTTATGTTTTTATATGCTATAGAATGTATAAAGCTATAATAGAATATGTGTATAAAATTAACCGTTTCCATGCTTAATGTCTTTACATGTTGTTACTTGACCTTATTGTATTAAAATATGCATGTTTGTGTTAAGACAATGTACATTGTACACGTCTAAATAAATATTATTGTCTTGTCTTGTCTTGACCATTTTTTAAAATTATAAAAGACAACATTTTACTGCTTGATTATAAAAACGAGGTATATGTGTTAAGCAATCATTTAATAAATACTTCTTAAAATTAAATTTTATTTTTCAGAAAATAACTTTCCGTATTAGCCGTCGATACGCCCCTTTAGATCACATTACAGTTCCCAAATAACTAACAATTTTGAATAAAATTCAGTAAGAGTTGATGACGTAAACGCTCGTCTTCAAATTGAAAACAATTCAATTTCAGAAAGGGCAGCAAACAGCTAAGATATTATGTTTAATGCCATACATTTGTATGATAACATGTTTTACATGTTTTGTTTTGTAGCGAAAGTATCAATAAAAGTTGTGGCGACGGAGAGGGTACCGGTTCCTCATACGGAAAGGTTACCAGTACCTGCCTATTCTGTGTCGTGGCCTAAAAGTTTATGGCATTTATACCCTTTTTTCATCTAATTGTGCTATCGGTAACAACATACATCCATAGTGAAATCATTTTGTAATTAAGTTTGGTCCATAAAACACCGGCTTTTAATTAAACAAAGGAAATTACTGAAATTAGCAAATGTCGGTCAGAGTTTACAACTGTTTTCGCTATTTCTAGAAAACGTACTGTTTTATGGAGTACAATCCATGAAACATAAGCAGTTAAATGTACAAGATGTTCCGTGAAACAAATAAAACTCGAAATTTAGCGATAACAAACTATTATATTACCGTGAAAGTGACCACCGGTAGTTTCCGCGTTGATTTTTAACGGAGAGGGGCATGTACCGTAACGGAGAGGGTGCGTTTTTGGTTAGTTTTAATGGAGAGGTGACCGATTCGTTTTAACACCGTGGTAAATTTTTCACATTTCGCAGCCTTTTGAGTTGTAAAAATTGTGTTTAGCTATATTTGTAAGCCCTGGGAAAACATTGAGATACTGCAGATACAGTGAAACCTAGCTGAAATAATTCGCGTACAGAATAAATGAGCATGATTTGTTAAATCTTTGCGAATATTCAGCTTCATTTTTATATGGGGAATATTCACTGTAGCTAATTTAGCCCTATATAAAAAGTAACACTAAATTCGTTGCACGTCTTATAAATAAATCTGAGAGTCTGTCAATACAAAAATCATCAAAAGACTCTATGGCGGCTATTTATATTGACTACAGTGAAACCTGTCCAATGTACTCCTCAATAATGTTCCATAAATATTTGTATTATCACACTTCCAGTTTGGATGCATCAGCAATTTAAACTAAACATAAATGCATTGTGCACAATGTTGCACCTGATACTGGAGTGACAAAGGTATATTCCAAAAGGTATATTTCACAGGGGTGTGGAAATATCAACATTATTCACTTGTCCACGGACAAGTGAATTACAAAAATCTACTTGTCCGCAAGCAAACGTCACTTGTCCATGTAAAAAGTTCTTCTGAAACCTTCATGTGCATATTGTGCAACATATGGTATTGCAATCTAATATAACTGTTGCTCCTTGTTGTCCTTCAGTGACAGTGTGGTGACAGCCATCTCTGTCGTCTGCAATTAACCCGGAAATCCTTCAACCACTGCAGCTGGAAAGATCGTTGAGACGTTTATGTTTTTATCATACTCTTTATCACAATCTGAATGGCTTTTTAAGCTCGACTATTCCAAGAATAGGTGAGCTTTACTACTACCCCCGGCGTCGGCGTTTGCGTCTGAATTTGGTTAAAGTTTTTATTCAAAAGTCTTGTAACTTCCAAATTTTATGCGTTATTCACTTGAAACTTAAAATATATCTTTGTCATCAACTCTAGTGTCAGGGGCAACATTCCCCATAACTCTGTTTTGTATTTTGACAGAGTTATGCCCCTTTTGTCACTTAGATTTTCTGATTTAAGTTTATATTCAAAAGTTTTGTATCTTCAATACAACAAAAGCTTTTCACTTGAAACTTGGAATATACCTTTGTTACCAACTCCAGTATCAGGGTGCACATTCCCCATAACTCTATTTTGTATTTTGACAGAGGTATGCCCCTTTTTCACATATATTTTTTGGTTAAAGTTTATATTCAAAAGTGTTGTCACTTCAAAAGTACATAAATTATTCACCTTAAACTTGGAACTAACCTTTTTCATAAACTTTAGTATCAGGGGCAACAATACCCATAACTATGTTTTGTATTTTGACAGAGTTAGTCCCCTTTTTACTTAGATTTTCTGTTTAAAGTTTATATTCAAACGTTTGGTTACTTCAAAACTAAGTTATTCACTTGAAACTTCTTACTAGCCTTTGTCATTAACTCTACAATCAGGGGCAACAATACCCATAACTCTATTTTGTATTTTGACAGAGTTATTCCCCCTTTTCACTTAGATTTTATTTTATAAGTTTGTATTCAAAAGTTTGGTAGCTTCAAAACAACATAAGTTATTCACTTGAAACTTGGAACTTACCTTTCGTCATGAACTCCAGTATCAGGGGCAACATTACCCACTGTTTACATAGACTTTGTGGTTAAAGTTTTTTTTCCAAAAATTTAGAAACTATACAAGTATTCACTTAAGATTTTGTATTTTAAAAAATTTATGCCGGTTCCACTATCCAAAATATGTACCAACTGTTATACTTCGAATAGTCGAGCGCGCTGTCCTTTGACAGCTCTTGTTTTACTTGTTGATAATATCTGATTTGATTAAAACAACCGATCCATTTTCAAAAATTAAGCGTTTGGAAACCACCGATATAATAATAATAATAGATCTAATAATAATAATAATAATAATAATAATAATAATAATATATCTAATAATATTATTATTATTATTAATATAACATAATAATAAGAAACATATATAATTAAATGAATTAATAATAAGTTAATAAAAATAGTAAATAATAAATGAAAATAATATTATTAAATTATAAAATAAAAATTATAAATTAAAACAAACATTAATAGAAAGATAGAAAACAATTGAAAACTACCCACAAAGCATCGACTCTTGAAGGTTTATATCTTACTCTTGGGGAATTTGATTTTGACTCTTGAAGATATGACCCCAAGAGTCATTGACTCTTGAAATTCAAAGTCTGAGGAGAGCGCTGACCGAACAATGTTGTAAAAGTAATCCTTCCAGATTCGGGTTCCGAAAAGTTAGCCTGCTTAACTTTACAATCATAATGTTGGCCCGAACTAAAGACAAAAGATCAACCAACAAAAGCAAAACCAGAACAACAAACAAACTGTAGTGAAAACAGGAGTTTGTCAAGAGAAATTCCAGAAAAAAAAGAAAAGTGTCACACACCAAAAACCTCACCAAGCAGCTGTTTCCACAAAACAACAGTTCAGCAAATGGAGAACAGTCAACAACAAAAAACAGACAACCCACCAGAATCTACAAGACACTATTCATCCACTGATAGAACAACTCCAAGAAACAGAAGATGTGTCCGTATAATCAACAAAAGAAAGTAAAAAAGAAAATTGAGAGGGGTAAGAAAACAGTTTTGAATCTATCCGATAGACATTTGACTGATACTAAATATCGGTTGTTAGGTAAAGGATTGAAATTTTGCATAAAACCAAAACCACGTAGTGAAATGCTATTGAGACAAGACATTTTTATATTTGCTAGAAAATTAAGAGTGAAAGGATATTTTTCCGAAAGAAAAAATCTGTGTGAAGATACTACTGATGATGACACCACGGATTATAAAGTCCATAGTTCCTACAAAAAATCTGCTTCTACTTTCATCCCACCAGCTGGACGTGATCCTACCCTTCATTTTTACATTGAGGCGATAACTAAAGAAATTCTATCTGAAAACAAGAAGTATAAATACCAGTCCAATTTATCTCAAAAAGAACAACAAGCACTTAAATCCCTTCGCGAAGACCAAAGAATTGTGATCAAAAAAGCTGATAAAAGTGCTACCATAGTGATAATGAATCATAAAGAAAATAGTGATGAAGAGTTCAGACAGTTAAACAATAAACAATACTACCAAAAATTAGATAGTAACCCACAAGAACAGATTCTAAAAGAGGTAACAAATAAAATACAGGACATGAACGGTATCAGCGAAAAAGTTATGGAGGATCTCATTCCTGCTAATGAAGTCATAATGCTAGTGTTTTACATTCTTCCAAATATTCATCAACAGCAAAATGAAGATCTTTCACTTGGCTATCCTGGTCGTCCAATAGTTTCTGGTTGTGGTTCTTCTACAGAAAACATCTCCTCATATCTTGACAGCATTCTCACGCCGCATATGGAGACTCTGCCGTCTTATGTCAAAGACTTTACAGATTTCATCCAGAAACTTAAATCAGTGGGAAGTCGTCCTGACAATGCCATCCTAGTGACGATGGACGTGTCTTCATTGTACAGAAATATGCCTTATAAAGATGGCATTCAAGCGTGTAGTGTACAGAGTTCTTAAGACAGGATAAAACATTAAATAAAGACAGTATCAAGTCCATAGAAGAGTTGCTGAATATTGTTCTTACCAAAAATAATTTTCAGTTTGGTGAAGATAATTATTTACAAGTTTTGGGAACTGCAATGGGTACGAAAATGGCACCTAGTTATGCATCTCTATTCATGGGGAAGTTTGAACAAAATTTCCTATCATCTTGTGATAAGACACCTATCATGTTGCTGCGATTTATTGATGACATTGTTTTTCATATTGACTCACAGTGAAAGTGATATATTATTAGTATATGATGCAATCAACACATACCAACCAACTATGACTTTTTCTCATCAGTACTCAAAAACTAGTGAGAACTTTCTTGATGTGACAGTGGAGAAAAATGGCAACAATGAACTAGAAACAAGAGTGTTTGAAAAGTCCACCAATTGTCACCAATACGTTGAGTTTTCTTCCTGCCACCCTAAATCGTGCAAGGCAGGAATACCATTCAGTCAAGTCAAAGGGTATTTAAGAATAACGTCTGACACTGAACAATTCAAACGAGACTGCGATAACATCCGTGAACATCTCAAGGATCGCAACTATCCAGATGATTGTGAAACAGGCTATATCTAAGGCAGCCGAATTCATATTTAGGAGCATGATACTGAAAGAATTTTGTTCAAAATATAATTTATATTTTGTTAGGAATAATAATTACAAATAATTTTTTTTATATTGCGTTAAAAATACATATACTGCAATGCATATTTTTATTTTGGCTTTTTCTATTAGTTTTGGAAGATATTGTTTAAAGATTTTTTTCTAATAAGCTTTAAAAGAGAACTTTCTTGCATTCAATAAAAATATTAACAACATCTAAAATGTAAAATTTTATTGGAAAATATTATACAGTTGAACACGTTCGCTATTTCGAATTATTTTTTTGGTCTTGATTTTTTTTAAATCTTTATTTTTCAATATTTATTTAACTAAATAACAATCAATTGCCTATTCGAATTCCGGTCCCAACTACGTTTTCCACACGTAATCATCAGTGTTTATTTCTAAGTCGCAACGAAGCCCAAGCTGTCAATCAAAGGTGTGATGACTTGGCAGTTTACAATCTTTACAGTGTGTTATTTACAAACCTTTATTATACAGGTGGTTTAAATTTGTTGATAATGAGGGGATCAACCATTTATTGTAAACAGGGGAATCGTGGCTTTCTGTTGATAACACGTTGTAATCGTCTGCTTTTATAAATCGTCTGATTTAAATGTATCGACCGTCCATGTTTATAACGGTTTTCACTGGCATTTTCATACTGTACATGTTAGCATCGAATATACACACGATGTTATTTAACCGTGTGCTCGGGAAATGGTTTATAGCCGAAGTCCCGAGGGTAAACAACCTAACATTGTCGTGAACCGCATGCGCAGTTTTCACAACTATACATTTAATAGTGTAATGGACAACGTCACCAAACTCCTCGTAGCAGTAATTCCATATTGGTTAATAGTAACCGCTGCCATCACAAGTAAAATCCTTCCTGATCTGTGAGGATAAGTGTTTATAACGTTACTCATTTAATTCAACTCGGTGCAATTTTCTACATAGTTGTACTTTTTCGGCGTAGATGTCTTAGATCACTTTTGACCTAGATTTCTTGTGATAATTAGGCAGCAGGAAAATTGAATGCCAATATAATTTGACAATATTTCTTATTTTAGGGAATGCACACTTCAAACAATGGTTTAACGTATACCAATAACTGTTGCATACTTGTGGTGATTAAAAATTTACATAATTGTTTACATAAACATATCTTCGACATACACTCTAGAAATGAATGTAATTATAAACAATTTTACTCATTGAATGTCATGATCAGAAGGTTATATTCATTCACATAATGAAATAACTATGTTGTATAGCAGACAGACAGACAGACAGACAATTTATTCAGACTTATACAACAGTACATCGTCTTCATACATAAATATAAACATTATTTCTGTCACGTAAATAGGTATACAAAATAACATTATATACATAAAATATTCATTTCAGAATACAAATAAACACAATCGATGGCAACAACACTTAAGTTCTATCGAGGCGGTAATGAAATTTATCTAAACAGTATTATTTATGATCGCACTTCTTATAACAAAAGCTTCTTTGATATATTTACATATATTAAAAATTACTGATTTGTCACATGAAATTAATAACTTGTGGTAATTATATACGGATGGTTTAAAATAAAATATACGGTTAATATATTTTTTTCTTAAATCAGTGTAACAGCGGCATATACATATAAAATGGTATTCATCTTCTAAATCAAAGTCATTACAACATAAACAATAACGTTCATTTCGTGGTATGTTATTCTGAGCATATCTGCCGGTTTGGATTCTCAACGGGTGTGCAGAGACTCTTAGTCTTACAAAAAATAAGCGCAGACGTCTAGGGAGTAAGTCTAAATATGCTTCATATTCCAAAGAGGTTTTAAAAACTTTATACATATCTAATACAGAACTGTTATTCATTTTACCATACCACTCTTGTTTAAAATTGTCAACAAGTCTACATTTGAACTCATTAATAAAACTATTTACTTGCACAACGCTTGGATTTTCAAATACATAACCAAATCCATACTTATTTAACATTTTTTTGACATTCGAGACCCAATTTGTATAACATTTATTACAATCATTTAAAGCTTGTTTATAAACAAATTGCATTATGATATTTTTATTATTTATAATTTTAAACCAATATTTTAGAATTTTAACAAACCTGTTTACATACAAAGGATATCTACCTAATTCTCCATAAACAGCAACATTACATGTATTTATTTTAACCTGTAGCAATCGTTTGCAAAATTTCAGATGTATGCGTTCAGTATCATCTGACTTTTCGAAACCCCATACTTCTGAAGCATAATTTAATATAGAACCCACGAAAGAGTCAAACAACTGACAGAATATTTTTGGTTTTATGTCAAATTCATTGCATTTAAACAATAATATATTCATGGCCTTAAGGGCTTTACCAACCAAATGTTCCTGGTTTAGTTTAAAACTTCCAGTATAATTCAACACTGTGCCTAAATAGTTAAAGTTATCAACCACTTCAATTTCATTGCCATTGTATGCCCATTTTTCATTTTCCTTTAATCCACCCCTTTTCCGAAATACCATTATTTTCGTTTTTGCCGTGTTAACATTTAGCCCCCAAGAATTGCAATATAAATATAAGTTATCTAAATGGGATTGTACTTCAGCAGGAGACTTGCCTAAAATAGCCATGTCATCGGCAAATAATAGTACAATCAACACAATATCATCTATATTCAAACCAGAGTTAATGTTATCTTGTAGGTAAAGTTCTAGATCTTCAACAAATAAAGAAAACAGAATCGGCGACATAACCTCCCCTTGCCTCAGTCCAACCGCATAACTAAAATAATCTGAATAAGATGTACATGATTTAACACGTGACTTAACATTCGCATACATATCCTTCACTAATCTAAGCAATTTGCCTTGTATACCAGACTTAAACATTTTTAACCATAATGCATTGCGGTATATACTATCAAAACATTTTAACATATCGACGAATATAACATACAAACGTTTATTTGCATTTAAATAATTTTGTACAATTGACATCAATATATAAGTAGCATCAACAGTTGAATAACCTTTCCTAAATCCGAACTGCGCGTCCGAAATAATATTGTTTTCATTGTAGAAAGTTTCAATGCGCTTATTTAAAATCGTGGTAAATAATTTTGAAAAGCAACTTACTAAAGTAATCCCTCTATAGTTATTAACATCATTAACATCACCTTTTTTATGCAAAGGGATTATAACCCCTTCTGTCCATTTATCGGGAAAGAAGCCCGATACAAAAATACCGTTAAACATATCGCACAAATGGTTAGATAAAATATCACTGCATTCAAGGAAATATTCGTTCAATATACAATCACTACCCGATGATTTATTTCGTTTTAAATGTTTTATTGCATAATTAACTTCTTCGACAGATATAGGTTTGTCAAGTTCAGGAAATACAGAATTTTCTAAGTTAAAATCATTATTTAAACAAAAATCTTCTGCTTCAGTATTACAAAAATCTGACATATTGCTACTAAGGTTTTCAAAAAACTTTATAAATTCTTCTATAGATATTTTATTTTTTGTGACGCTATTTTTTGATTTGAAAAACCGCCAAAAGGCCCTTGGTTTGTGTTTTCTTAGGTTTTCAATCTCCAACATGTTTTGCCTATAACAACAGGCTTTCTTCTTGCGTATTAAGTCCTTATAATACCTCTTACTTGTACATAAATGTTCTCTGTTTATATCTGTTTTATTCGAGTTAAATATACGCAAAGCGTCATGGTACAAATTTCGTGCAGTATCGCACTCGTTATCAAACCATTCTGCCTTCTTTATACAGCTATTTAAATTGAAAATAGGGTTTGTTTTTTTAACACATGTTTTAGAAAATAACGGGTCTGCAACACTGCGAATGGTTTCAGTAAATCTATTCAACACGTCATTAATTGACGTTCTACTTGAGTAATCTATATGTTGTACAATAATATTAAATACAGGTAACATGGAGATAATTCCTGAACGAAAATGCCCACATAACGCATCGTCCCATTTGTACTTAACGTCTGTGTAAGACTGATACTCAGACGAGACATTATTACATAATAAGGAAAAATGTAACGGGGCATGATCACTCCATTCGTTAAAATCATGCACGGTAAAATCAGATATACTTGAAAAGCTGTATTCGTTTGCCAACAAATAATCAATGGCAGACGTACCGTTATTAGAATAAAAAGTTTGCTTGCCGCTATTGGCTACTCTACCATTAACAATACGTAAACATGTGGATTTACATAAATCTAGTAATTTTACCCCATGGCTATTAAGTGTACTATCTACTGAGGCCCTAACAGAGGCGTTATCAGGGCAGTAATCAGCGTCATCGTATACAGTATTAATTCTATCTTGTACAATATAATCGCATTTATTGCCAACTCTACTATTGAGATCGCCAGCTACAAAAATTTTACCAAATTCAGAAAAATTAGTAATATCATTTTCTAAGATTTCGAACAGATCTACATTAAATGTGTTATAAACTGGGGACTCATGCCCCCATATATAAGTTGCACAGATATAAAAGTCATCTGAAATATTAAAAAATGTGTGATCAAGTTTTAACCAGATAATTGTATCATAATGGTTTTTTACAATTTCTATTCCATCAGCTAATTCTTCTTTAATATATATAACAATGCCACCACTATTTCTATGAGCTTTTCTATGTTGAAATTTTCTGAAGAAGTTAAAAGACAAATATCCACTTAAATTGATATCACTAGAACTATTCGTCCAAGATTCATAAAAAAAACATATATCATGGGAGCTCAAAATATTTACAAAGTTAGAAGATGACTTCTTTCTATCAGTCAGTCCGTTAATGTTCCACGACAGGATCGATACTTCACCACCGCCGTGCTCCTACGCGCGCACCGGGGTTCCGTCAATGTAGAGCGTGTCGTAGGCCAGTTACGCCCGTTTACCCAGCCGCCTCGCCTCCTTCATTTTCGGCACCAATTGGCGCCTTTTCTGTATTACTTCCGGGGGAAATTGTTCAAAAACGCGGTACGCCGTGCCGTCAAGTTCCTTCCACCGTTTTCTTACCATTTCCCTGTCTTTAAAGTAGGTGAACTTGGCAACAACGTTTCTTATTTTAGCCTACATAAACGGCGCGCTCTATATATAGAAATTACAATGCTAAAAATTCACGGAGACGACAGTCGGTCACAACGTACAATGTTGCCAGTTGAGCTCGCAAGCACAACATATAAAGTGGTAAATTTCTGGTATTTTTCTGCTAAATAAGCAAAACAAATGTAAGCAAATTTGATTGAGCTTATATTTCCTATTATTTTATCATAGTGTAAATTATTATTGTACGCTGTAACCGACTGTCGTCCCCGTTAATTAATTCTAGCAAGTACAACTCCAGCAGGAGAATCATTCTTAAAAAAGCGCGCGGTAAAGCTGCGTTAATCCACACGCATCAATAAGCGTGTAGGGAATCCTAAACCAGAGAATTGCAATAAATGGGGAATTCATAAACTTACTGATCATTCATTCCCGCTCTTATTTTCTGACAATGTTTATTTGTTAAATTTGCCTGACAAATTCATGTATCAATTATGTTTACGTAAATTACTAGTATTTGACTTATTCATGTATCACTGGTAAAACCATTGGACGGTATATGATAGGTTTATTCACTGTACAGATGTTAATAATTATTGAGTTTATCTAAAATTAATTTTGGGGGCCGATACGTTTCTTTATAGTGTCCGAAAATTATAGTGTCCGAAAGTCTCCTTAGTTGGGGCCGAACAATCTGGGGTCCGAGAAGTCTCCTCAGTAGGGTACGAAAAATATGGGGTCCGTGAAGTCACAGCTAGGTCCTGTTGAATTATATTTAGGGCAATCAAATGACAACTTATTATTAATTTCTACATATCATTTGAGGTCAACACTAAAAGGGGGATTCAATTAGAGCTATGCTTGGAACCAGTAAAATCTCTGTGCGGAGGTTGGAATATCGCTATTTCAAACTTTCCTATTTTAGTCGGTCCCAACAACTTCGAAATATCGGTGTTCAAGGTGTCAGGCTATTAGAGTACCACTTTAATTACGGCATTGGTGTGTTTAATAACTTGCTGAAACGTGCGAAAATTGCACACAAACTTGTGACAAATAGAATACAGGGCGAATGAACCCAGGACGTCATGTATGCTAGGCGAACGGACCCGATACCCATGTATTGCCCATATAAACTTCTTAAAATGAATAATTACCAAGGAACTAACAAGTAATACTACCGCGATAAATTTATTGCCAGGTTCAAGTAAGTTGCTCGGCGTCCCAGACCTCGTGCCTGTTGTTGAACTTGTTTTTTGTTCACTTCATGTATATGTGATAACTCTATTGTACATTTGACGATTACTTTGTTTCGAGTTTCCTTTCCATTATGAATATTTTTTATGTCAGTGCTATTTATAGGTTGTTGTTTGTTTCAAATTTTTGTATATGGACACATAAAAAATCAATAGTTACCTTAGTCATGTCCAAATTAATTGCTAAATCCTTTCATAAACTGAAATCGTATAAATGTGTTGACATTTTCCCATTTTACCGGAAGTTGTAGTATCATGTGATCCTAAGCCAGTTCTTTCACAAGACAATGTGGTCTCCAGACCATTCGTTTGTCATATTGAAAAGACTTGTAGCATACGCCGTCGTCATCGCCTAAATAAATGTTTTGTGTTTTGTTTTAATTCTATTATTGTGGATATGATACTTATTCTTATAAAACACAAATTTTCTTATTTTTTTAATATATTGTATTAATGTTTCAAAGCAAAAAGAATTTCGTATATGTATACCACTAGACACAAATAATAACAGCAGCAGTAAAAATAAATTGTGCTTACTGAAGCATAAACCACTTATGAAAAGAATACAATCGAAAATAATATTTAAGGGGCGTATCAATGGTATTTCCCATAAAGATTGCATATTAAAATTATATATATTTGTCTACTGTTTTTGGACACAAGGACATCGTATTTAACAATTCTTCAATATTGATTTTCTGTAAATAAAATTTATTTTTGCAAACGTAATTCTCGATCTACGTCGATACACTCCTTTTATTTAACATGCAATATATAAACTGCAAAGCATATATACTGAAAATACAAATATATGAACATATTATACATGTTTTATATAATCTCGTGGACAATATAAATAACAATGAAAGCAATTAAACAGAAATTGTGCTAACCATTGTTTTTTTTTTGTTTTTTTTTCTTACACATAAAAAGTAATAAAAAAATGTCTGAGCGCAGACCTCCGCCGACCCTACATAACAATGGAATATTTCAGTGTTAGGTTAGCTCCATTCTCCAATTTCCAATCCATTCAAATCCTCTGGATCCAGACGATGACCCGGATCACCACCAACAATCTAATAATTTGTTCGTTGACCTACTTTAATCTTCCCAGAAAAGTGCATGCAAATTCATCATAACGTTTTGCATAAAGTTGCTATTATTAACTAAGCAACAACGTTACCACATTGGCCGAGTTCAAATGAAGAAGCACTTAAGGTTAATGCTCTTTTTTTTAAACAGATTTATTGAAATCTTCAAAAGCACTGCACTCTGGCTAATTGCAAAGAAAAGAATATTTAAAACAAAAAATGCGACACTAAATTAAGTATGAAAATTTACAAAGGGCAATAACTCTTAAATGAGGTGCAGAGTTACGGTTCTTATGCACTGCACTTCTGCTCAATGAGATCTATCTACCTATGAAGTTTCAAGTTAATAGCTTTCATAGTCTTAGAGTTATGCTCTGCACAAAAATTAAGTATGAAAATAAACAAAAGGCAATAACTCCAAAGTATGTAATGCAGAGAAACAGTTCTTATACAATGCACTTTTTCTCAATGAGATCTTTCTACCTATGAAGTTTCAAGTTGATAGCTTTCATAGTCTTAGAGTTTTGCTTCGGAAAAAAATTAAGTATGAAAATAAACAAAGGGCAATAACTCCAAAAGTATGAGGTGCAGAGTAGCGTTCTTGTACACTGCACTTACCCTCAATGAGATCTATCTACCTATGAAGTTTCATGTTGATGGCTTTAATAGTCTAAGAGTTATGCTCCGGACAAGCGAAAGTGGACGCCGCCGCCGCCGACATAAGTGACACCTATATGTCGCCTATTCAGGCGACACAAAAAGAAGGGCAATAGTCTCAAATGAATAAATGTTATTAATACATTCGTTAAACGCTGTTGAAATGCTCATAAAAGAACACGCTACAACTTGTAAAGAGCTTGTCGTTTGCATTTAGCCACAGTGGAATCTTATAGAAAACCGTCGTGTTACTAAAACAGTTCGTTCATTTACCGGTTTGTTTATTTCTTTAATTTGATACTGCGTCCTAAGAGTTGGTGGTGTTGCGACTAGAACAGCTTCGTCGGTGGCCGGTAAGACCAATGCCAGTCTCTACTACATATAGTACATATGTAGATGGTCATGGGGGGGGGGGGGGGGAACTGTCCGTGTGTGCGTGCCTTCCATCTGTCTTTCATTTCTTCTGTCAGACTCAAGACTTTAAACATACAAGTAACTTGTACAACCGTAACATCAAGCTGCTTAGAAATTGCAACACAGTCTATTTTGTGTCGAATAGCGACTGTATTCGTATGCGTTTACGCAAACGGTTAATACTTATTGAAATAACAACAAATATGAAGGTTATTATTTACAATTAGTATAATTACTCGTACTTCAAATTCAGTATGGCTTATTCCATATTGCGCACAAAGGGCAGAAAGATGTCGGTTCAGGAAACTGCAACGTTAGAGAAATTACATCTTGCCCCCTTTACAGGGTTTACTGAAAGTTTGCATTTTCAAATCCAACACATTTAAGCGTAATTTGTTTATAAACTTTTACATTCAGCTTAAAGAAAAGTCAGATCTATAAAATGTCAGTTAGATAATAAGCACATATGGTTTAGTGAAGGATGCATAGGATTTTTAAAATATTGTTTAAATGATATGTTTTGGTATCAATTTAAATATATGTATGTAAGCAATAAGAAACAAAAACCAGTTTTTGCACCACTTTGTCTTCGTGGTTCCCAGCTTCATAACTTTTGGACCATGTATTCATGCGCAAAATGGTAGCCTCCATGCCGGTCAAAACCGGTGTGTTTATTCTAAGATAAATATTTTGAGTTACAATGTATAGATTCTTTTATGCTGTCTTTTCCCAAGGTTATGAAAGTATCTTTCTTAACAGTGTGTGGTGATATTTTGGAAAGTAGCTTGGTCATGGTGAAAATTGGGATCACACATTGAATATTTTATATGTAACAAATAAGGAAATTATTTCCTCATGCGTAACCTATATAGCGCAGAAATGTGACAGAAATTTAACGTTGATGCTTGTAAGGTCTTTTGGTTTCCGTTGTGTCGCTGTTGTCCGTGAACAGTCTCCTGCGCATGCGCAACGAGTGCGTGAAAGCAGTGGATGGAGCTCCGGCTGTCGTCTGCCTCGGTCTCGAGTTGTCGACATTAAATATTTTCACATTTAGAGGAAAATAATGACAAAATTGCAAGCCTCTGTTTTTCGTTATAAATCGTTACGGTCATTCAGTATTTAAACATATTTAATATTTTAACGAACCATTTAAAATTTTCAGTATTGGTGAAAATAAAACAATGCTGTGGACATTTTTTATCTGCTGTGGATCTTTCCTTATATGATGTGGACATTTCTTTATATGCTGTGGTCTTTTCTTTATATGATGTGGACATTTCTTTATATGCTGTTGTAATTTCTTTATATGATGTAGACATTTCTTTATATGATGTGGACTGTTTTTTATATGATGTGGACATATCTTTATATGCTGTGGTATTTTCTTTATATGAAAGGACATGTCTTTATATGATGTGGACAATGCTTTATATGATGTGGACATTTCTGTATATGATGTGGATATGTCTTTATATGCTGTGGTCTTTTCTTTATATGATGTAGTCTTTTCTTGATATGATGTGGACATTTCTGTATATGATGTGGACATTTCTGTATATGATGTAAATAGGTCTTTATATTCTGTGGTCTTTTCTTTATATGATGTGGACATTTCTTTATATGATGTGGACATTTCTTTATATGATGTAGACAATTCTTTATATACTTCAAACTTTTCTTTATATGATGTGATCATTTCTTTATATGATGTGGACATTTATTTATATGATGTGGGCTTTTCTTTATATGATGTGGATATGTTTTTATATGATGTGGACATTTATTTATGATGTGGATATGTCTTTATATGATATGGACATTTCTTTATATGTTGTGGACCTTTCTTTATCTGCTGTCAACATTTCTTTGTATACTGTCGACATTTCTTTATATGATGTGGGCATTTCTTTACATGATGTGTGCATTTTTTATATGCTGTGGACATTTCTTTATATGATGTGGACATTTGTTTATATGACTTGCATATTTCTTTATATGAAGTGGACATTTCTTTATATGATGTGGATACTTCTTACCGTAGGTTATTCGACAGCAAAGTATCCCCCAAAAAATATTTTGATTATATCACGATCTTAGTGTGTATTTTAAAGCTATTGAATGAGAACTATATATTTCAATACTCTGCCCATTTTTCTACAAAGTACAATAACACGCACGTTTCAGTAACGTCAATGAATAGTAACAAACAATATGACGTTAACTTTATTCATAAAAATTGAGCAAACGGCATACGATTCATTTATAAAAGTCAAGACCAATATGACGCCATGTTATTGATGCTTAAGTGAAAATAACATTGTAAAAAACACAATACAATTAAATTTTCAATAACATTTACGAATTTAATACGCATTTTTGGTTCAAATCATTACAGAGAAACAGTAAGTTTGTTACAATTTTTATAGTGCGCCTTTACGCACGTTAAGCACGTGCAATTTACTGATAAATTTCCGTGAATTCTCCAGACAATACATTAGACTCCGTCCATAATTATTGCAGAAATGCCCAAACTTGATTTCTTTCTTTGCTATTGAAAACAAGCCTCGCGTCATTTTAGAATTTAAAATGTACCTGTCTCACAAACATCCAGTAAATGCCATTTAGAAAATTTAGAAAACAGTCCAAAGAAAATATTCTGAGCGAAATAGCAGGATGCTGTACTAACCGTTTTGTTTCCTGACTTGCCTCTTTTGACAGGAACAACAACACAAAGATGGATATATATATGCCTTTTTATGCCAATCGGTACCAAACATCTTCTATTTGTCAATGACCATCAAATCTCAGACAAATTTGAAAATAGGAAGTGTAGATCTAGATCATTATACAGATTCACTCTAAGAAAGAAGCAAAACAAGAAGGCAAGCATGACTTGACGTTTGCACAGCCATTCTCATTATCTTTCTGAACTGCAGCATTAACACCGTTCCTCTAAAACTAAGTGCGAAATTTTGAAAACGAGGGGAAATAAAATATACCTGGGCTCCTACTTGTTAATGGCAATTATTTGGGTTTTGATAAAACGGTGAGTTAAAGAAATATGACAGTTAACCATATAGACAAATGAATACCAAGACCATAATTTTATTATTTTTATTTTTACATTATATAACCTGTGTTCGAACTGTTCACAAAAGTAATATTTCCATCTTAACAATACTGAGTGAAGCCATCATGGACTTCTTTGTTTGTCAATAAGACATAACAGTTTCACTAGAGACGAATATTAGTTCTACAAATCATATTAAAATATATAAATGTCTACATTTTATTCTATTGCACAATGTATTTAATTATATGTGCATGTGTGTTATTCAATTATATTATTTTATATATTATTATATTATTTGGTCATATATTGGTCATATAAATAAACTGGCACTTGTTCAGGTTTAAGGAAAAGGATTGGAATGTTTTTCAAGAAAGAAATCTCATGCATATATATTTTCAATTAATCGACGAATTCCAAATCTTAATAGACTAATTACGCATCAGTCGTTGATTAATCGACGAAATGATTAATCGGCTTAACACCAAAAATATTCATAAACGTCAAGTTATTGTGTTTTTTCTTTCTTTTCCGGTTTTAGAAGTGTTTGTATATTAAACAACTGTCTCGCTAAATCAACGTGAAAGGCTAAAAATACAGTGCTTAATCGACTGTATCTATATTTCCTAGAGTAAGAAGTTCTTCAACAATGTGCTCTATTGTGTCGCCCATTTCGCCATTGACACGTATTTCTTGTTGGTTTATCTCCTCTCCAGTCTATAAATATCCGAACGTTATAAGTAATCCTACGTTTATGAATCTTGACAAGCTTTAGTTGCATCTACCTATTATACTTTCGGTTTCATGAACATCAGCCAACTCAACACCACCGGACCACCTCAGCCTTTATTTTAATACATTATTTAACAAAACTACGAACGAGTGTTCTTTTATCTTTTCTACTGGTAATGACATTTGCCCATTTCTTAAAAAGCACCTTTATAATACGAAAATAATACAGATTGGAAAGTCATACGTACTGTTTACAATATTTTTGCACCACCGGACTACATCGGAAGTCACCACCGGACATTTTTTAAAACCTCGAAATGAGGTGGTCCGGTGCGTCTCCTAACCGTGGCTATCCTAACTAATAATGTGTAAACTATGGTTATATAAAATGCCCCAAATTTTGACGTTTAAATGTAAACATGAAAATGTCCAAACAAACACGACCCTTATTATAAATTGGTGTTTATCTCAGAATGCGTACTCTCCTTTCTCACTATATATACACTGCTAAAACTACAATTATATTCCAGTATTTCTATCTTATGACATTGCCTCCTAGAAGCCCTTTTCGATTACATAGCCCCTTTAACATTGCCAAACTCATGTATACAACAAAAAGGTTTAGTGCACACAAATGTAATACGGTCCTATAAAAAAAGTCGGTGATTCTTTGGCTAAAAAGTAAGGACAAAATGTTCTGTTTATGGACTTAATGTTTGGGTGCAAATATTTTTGAACTTATAAAATCGTTAAATATATTACCAAACTTCAAACTTTTTATATTATTTTGTAAGCACACCTGCAAAATTTCTTAGTGATTATATGGTATTGAGTAACAAGGTGGTAAATAGGCAGTAACACAAGTTAAACCACAGTACGCTTTCTTTTTAAGTTCACTGCAGTCGCTTTGACTCGACAGTCAACTTTATACCACACGACGCTGTAGTCGTTTTTATGCGACAAGCCGATCGATCGTTTTATACAGTGATTATTCAGTAACAATTTTTACTATACCCTCAGTAAAGGTCATATCGGGTCAAATCAACATCAAAACAGCCAATCGTGATACATCGACTATCTCCGGAATGCTCCGTAAGATAGATCTCTTGCCTATCATGGAGCCATCCTGGCTTGATACACCAACGGTGATCCGCCTGTGTTATAGGGCTATACACGACGCGCGTTGAAATAGCACCACATTTTATGTCGAAACGATGATAAATGAGGAAAGGTAAATGTATATTTTAAAGGCATATTGACCTATTATCCAAAAGGCTTACTATGCAAATATAAGTTCAAGAAATTATAATCCGGTATCGAAACTGATTCTAGTGTTTACAAACTATCCAAACTTAAAGCAAAACTAGACTTAATAGTGAAACAGATGTTACGTTAAATTACACTGATAAAAACAAGGTTTTGAGGAAGAATCAAATAAAGATAATGAAAATGTCTACACAATACCCGCTGCCATTGCGTTTTACTACTGGCTTTGAAAAAAGCCTTATTTGTCAGGTAAAATTACATGTTTTAATAATATATATTTTTTTGTAATTTAATGTATTTATTTTATAAATTGTATGTTGTTAATGTTATAATCATAAAGTATGATGATATTCTTCAGTATATCCAGTTCGTTCATTTGTATACAATAATTAAATATATGCAATTCAATAGTATTTCTGTTATTCTTCTTCTTCATTTTTTCTTCTTATTATCATTATATCATTTGTTTCATTTTATTCATTAACTTTTATCTAATGTCCATGGTTTCTTATTAGTAATTTACCATAAGTTATTCTGATTATAGTGTTTTTGCAGCATTAATATTATTACTTAAGCTATGAATAGTTGGCATAATTCTTGTTAACTAGTACAACTCATTTAAGTCTAAATAGTCTTTTACTTTTTGTTTATGTTTACCTTTACATCGCATGCTTAATTACAAAATATTCCTTAAAATTTAGTCACATGTCTCTTTTTTACAGGTGAACTAAATTTTGCAAGTATGTGATTAATATGGTCATCTCCCG
The DNA here is from genome assembly GCA_027627225.1 of Congeria kusceri. NCBI lineage: Eukaryota > Metazoa > Mollusca > Bivalvia > Myida > Dreissenidae > Congeria > Congeria kusceri. Next base: position 381,836 of record CM051038.1, on the reverse strand, counting down.
AAGAATATCAAACCTGGCTGTGACTGGTATCCCTACAAGAGCTCAATGAGAACTTTCAGTTATAAACTCGACTAGAGTGTAAATAATCTGGCAGACCAACCAAATATTATCCAAGGTATAATGAAAGACTGCCAGTGTTATGTAAATATGACTATGATACTATGACAATTTTTTAATTGAAATGAAAGGAACACAGGTTGAATTTACTATCATGTACTGTGACAATTTTAAGCTGTTTTCAGCTTCAGTGTCCTGAACTTGCAATACCTTAATGTATTTGAAGCACATATATTTTATAACTGGTTATACATTTATATAGCTTTGAATAATGCTTTATTATATTTCCCATATAAAATGTATATAATAGTTTTAAAATATTTATTTTTTTATATATTAATATAATTATAATGTTAATGTAACCGTCATTATAACGAATGCGATAGAGGGAAATCAGAATATTTTCAAAACACATAATCACTTACAAACTTGAGAAGTAATATGAATGAAATAAAGATATTTTTATGTGCCTGAACTGTGACAATATGACAATTTTGACAATATGACAATATGACAATTTTGAAATGTATGGACAAATCCAGCAGGTACATTTTGGAATTAATGAAATCCATAGCATTATTTTTACAAGCAAGTAAGCAACCCAGACAGGACATTTTCTATGATAGTACTCAGTTATATCTAGCCAGTAGAAACCCATGAAATATGCTTTCATTAACAAAATTACCAATTATACTGTATATAGTGATGTATCTGCAATGATGAACTTTGAAGGAAACAGTATGCATCTATATAGTGTAATGAATTTAATGGTGATAACGTAAATCACCTTATTTGTTGTAAACTTCTGTTTTTAACAAATTATAACCATTTAATATCAATTTTCTCCTGAAATCAAACATGAAAATGACATTTACACAAAATATAAAATATAACAATCTGTACTAATCTGGTTTATTTAACTGTATTTTTGTATGCATTTATATGTGCAATGACAAAAGCAAAATTTGGTAGTTTATACTACATTTATTAAGAAAAAGAAAGCAAAATAACAGTTACACATTCTGTATAAACTTAAAACATCTTTACCTGTGGACAAGTTACATTACGATCAAGGTGTTGCGTGAAGTATGTCAAAAGCACCATAACTATGAAACACTAGTACTTATGTTTCAGTGTTCCACAGAGATGATGCTGAAGATAAGTCAGCTTATTTGCAAACTCCAGTTGGCTTCAAATTGAGTTGAATATATCATTATTTCTTAGCTGAGTGGCATCTCATATAATTTACCGTACTGTTATGTGGGTAATTATTAACTCCGACCACTTTATTTATAATAATTCCCAATAATTTTCAACATTTTCGTGTGCATTTGTTGATCGGAATTTCAATACTGTATCTCATGGGCGCAGCCATTTTTGATTATCATGTGATTGACAGTAGCCCAAAATGTTGCATGATGTACCAGAGGCGATTTATTTTTAGAATCGCCTTTGTACCCAGAGTGCAAAACAGCGTTTGTCTGTTATAAATGAGCTAAAATTGCATCATTTATGTGATTTTCGGACAAGTATGGCACGGATGGATGGAGCTGCACTTCTTGCGGAAATTTTCGCTATAACTGGCAGCGAAATTCAATTATCTGATCAAGGTAGTTATTTTGCATTTTCGCGACCCAAAAATGTCAATTTCATATTTTTAAATTATATTTGTTTTTACAATGATCTGTTGTAAATGCATCAGTATTATAAATGACTAGTTTACTTTTTGAAAATGAATACAATGTTGATCGTTGTTTGTCACATTTGAATATTTCTGAAAAATAAGTAACTCTGGTGAGAATAAAGGTGTTAAATAATTTAGATTTAGACTGTTGTTGTTTTTTAAATTCACTATTGATTAGTGTTTTACATTAGGATGCATAATTTTATTTTGGATATTGTATGATGATAAAAGGTTTTGTATATGAAAATTCTTACTTGTTTGGTAGACGCAGATATATGTCATTGTAAATATGGGTTTTTATATTTTCTGGAATTTCTCTTTCAGAGTTTTATGATGATGTCAAACCAGATGCATAAGCTACAAAGAATTCTGATTCTGATGATGACCCTGGAATATACCACGAGCCACTACCGCGAGCAGATTACCAACGCCCCTCTTGAAAACTGGCTGAAGAAGTTCTACAGGAGTTCATTGAATATTGTCTTGATGTTTGGTGATATTATATATAAAGATTGACTATAGTTGTATGTTTTGAACACTAACAAAAATGTACATATATTGAAATTATCTTGTTTATATACGTGTAGGACAATTGTAAACATAGCGCTGTTTTACATGCTCAGTTTTATTAAACTTTTAAATGATACTGTTTTCCGATTAATTCTGTGTTTGATTGATTCAAGACTTCATGAAACTTCGTCGGACCTACGGACCTGACTGACAAAATTTGTCAAGGTCCGAAAGAAATATCAAGTTCGTCGACCCAAAATGTCAGACTAAAATATTTTATATCAGATCGAAATTTAAACAGCACGCGATCATTATAACATCTATTATTGAATTCGACGGAGTTGCACAATGCGTATTTGGATTGCAATTTAAAAACACTGATGACCTCGTATAAATACAGTAAGGACGCAATACGATTAAGTGTAAGATTCTAAGATGCAACCATTTCCGTTTGTGTACGCATGTTTTTTCAAAGACAAAGAACGCCTACTCGGCAATTAACACACTCCTCTTCAGCACCAGTGTATCAATTATCCATATATTCTAGAAGTAGGAGGAGTCAGTTTTACTACAGCCAAACCAGTCGGCCAATGAGAATGCGTAAATTTTCCAATATGCAAATGAGGGTCGTCGATAGAAAATTTATCACGCATTCAGTGATCTGTAACACTAGGTATGCGTTTTGTGATGTGCATGTTTTTAAATTAATTACTACACATTTAAAGAAGGCAATATAATTATTACTTTTGCGAATTGAATATTATACTAATTATGAGAATTAATATGAAATTGTGTAACTTGACAAATTGCGTACGCCGATCGCGTCAAAAGTACGTATTCATTTGTTAAAAAATAACATCTACTAGCTACTGTTCACTAATAAAAGTATTATTCCAAATCATCCATGTACTCTTATTATATGCCACAAATTTGGCTGAGGCAACATTTGAAAGTTAGCGAGAGTATTGGCAGTACACTTGTCGCAAGTGAAAGTAAATACATTCCAATTAATCAAAAATGTTTGTTGTTTATGTTTAATGAATAAAGTTCTTTTGAATTGTTTCATTACCGGTAATCAACAAACATAAAGATTTTCGACACAAAGCATTGTTTAATTGCGAAGCATGTTTGAAATTTTCTTTTAGACAATGTAATAGCCTACACAGTCAGTTGTTCACAGAAACTTACCACATATGGCAATGGGAAAATGAGGAAGTGGCCAGTTTCCAAGGAAATATAGTAATTGGTTCTGAAATGTAAAGTACACAAAGATGAAAAAGTGAAAATATCAAACTGACCAATATATTACAAAAAAGTAGATAAATGGTTGTAAAACCTTGTCTGGTCTATATCTATAGAACTCTTAGGCCTAGAGTCTTAAAACTTTTAGATAGGTTGGATCCTTATTAATTGTTGGGTTCGTGAGTCAAAAGTCAATGTCAAACTGACCAAAAGGTGGACAACTGACCACTAGTTTCCAAACATTGTCCGGTTGATAACTACATGAGGCCTAACATTTTAAAGCTTGGTATGTAGGTTGGTCAGGATTAGTAGACAATCCCTATTGATAAGTTGGTCCTTGGTGTAATACTTAACCTACCAAGCAAATTTTACGACCCTAGCTCTCAGAGTTCAATAGTTATTGTTGTACAACTATTATCAATTTGACCTTGACCTTTGTCCAACACGTTAATAGGAATCATTTTCTAGTTATGACAATCCGACTTAGTTACAAGAACTTATGGATAAGGGATCAGTAGTTGTTGGCTGGACAACGGTTCACAAATATTGGTTAGTTTACCTCGTACTTACCCCATTTACCGTTGTTTATCGGGCAATAAACAACGATTTGGAGTTCTGATGCATAGGATTAAACGTATTTAACATATTAAACGTCAGCCCGAGTTGTTTAATAGCCACGTATCAGAACGACAAAAAGTTGGTTAATGGTCGATAAACAATGAAAGTGCGAAAATTATTTTGAATCTAACATGATTTGACATATATTTTTTGCAATCGTAATTTGAACTACGTTTTACTGTGCTCCGCTCAGACTCGGAACTTCTTTTTGCGTTGTTAATTGGTTAGTTTAACAACTTTATTTATGTTCTTTGTCTATACAAAAATATCGAGTATCATGTTTGAATAGTATATATCTGTCAATAAAGTAGTAGCCTTCTCAACTTCAACTCTACTTAAACAGATAACCTTTAAAAATCGTTCCATGTTAAACTACCTGTATATTAATTTATGTTAACTACCTTGTTACGTAAATATAGAGATTACTGTAATCACTTAGAAATTTTGCAGGTTTAAACAGTATGCTTATAAAATAGAATATCATTCCAAAATGTTATCATAACAGTAAATGTTAAGTTATATATCTAAGGATTTATACGGTCAGGAGTATATAGGTATGCATAGACACCTGACAATCTGTCATCCCTTAACTTAACATTGACTCGTAATGCAAGATTAACTTAAACTGGAGATCCTGCGTCTGAATCTTGACATTAAATAAAATGTAATTTAAAGCAACAGAACATTGAGATCTTGAGATTCAAAACAAGAGATCCATTTAGTTTACATTAAATGGCAGGTAATTTAAAACAATAGGTCATTATAGCTAACATTTAATGCCAGCACAGGATATTTAATATTTTGGTCTCGTGATTTTAAACAAAAGATCCTGTAAATTTAAACCTGAAATCTTTATAAAATATTGACACTAAACTTAAGGCGTCTTAAAAAAGTAAATTCTTTATTGTCTTGGCAATCAAAACCAGATGTATTAAAATTGTTTGTATGTACAATATTATTTGAAATATTTTCTAAATATCCACAATAAAATGACAAAATTAAATTAGAATGAGATAAACATAATTATAACAAAGAAGACATGGACGTATTCAAATACATGTAGTTTAGCATTTGTTGGTATTGAAAACCTAAATCAACTGTCAACTTAGTTTATATGCATATATTAATGTGTTCGAATGTATAGCAAAAAAACTGTTTAAAAACTTACATAATATGCATCTGTCTGACGCCGTTCTGTTTTGAACTGAGTAATTAAAAACTTAACTATTGAATGTTTAAATATAAACCACAATTTCGGCTATAAGAACATATATGCTTCCTTAAAACAAAGATTCAAATTAATTGACATTTAAAATAAATGCTAAATGTTATAAACCTCTCCAGAGAGGTTAAATATGATATTGTTCACATAACTAATGTTTGAAATTTTTGTCCACAAGCAAGGGACAAAAACGCTAGTGTTTATGGTTCGATCTGACCCTAACCCTTTCCTCGTCTGAGATCTTATGTCCGAACTAATCGATTTTGGTACAGACAAGTTTTAAAATAGCATCTCTATCTTGCACGAAGTCCATTTTGTAATCTTTCTAATTAACAAAGGGTAATCACTTCCCTGCTCGTTCTGGCCTATTATCGAACAATTCTTAGATGCGATGGTTACACAAACTGTGCAAGTTTGGTAACGATTGAAAGTTGTGTTCCAACACCTGAAAGTAAGTTTATCAATATTTTAATATAGCTATAATGTAGGGACAATGATGGAAACACATTCTTATATTATTCTATTTATCAAAGAAATTAATATTTATCAATGAAAGTAAAGAGCAATAGATCGTTGACATTTGATTATGAGTTTCTGGAACGACTAAAGGCTATTTTTTTAACTTTACTATTAAACGCGTCTTTAGTTTTATACAAATATTGTTAATTTCCAGAAAACAACATATTGATTAAAAACATTAGTAATTGTAATTTTCTTGTGTCAAACAATAATGGTTCACTATTGTAATGCCCCTTTAAGAAGCCCAATGCATATGATTATTTATGTTTGATTGAAAGCAATGCATACTATACATTTAATGAGATTCAAAGCACACGTACATTATACTTAAACCATAGAACAAATCGACAAAATTTCAGAACCCTATTTTTACGGTTTTATATACATTTCCGACGGGTTGACACAAATACTGCTTTCAAAAACTAAACAATCGCGTGCTATTTTAAAAAAGAACAAAACCCTATTTTGTTATAGAAACAAAGAAATACAAAGAAATCGTCTCACAATGTGCCTGCTAAACCGTGAGAACAATGAACTTTTGATTTCATGTAACATGACAAGACTAAGGAATTTATGTTACCCTCCAACTGAGTGTGCAGATTCAACTTAGTAGACAACTGTGTAAATTTCATTTGTTCTTTTGGACAGGACTGTTAGGCGGGTTGTAGAATGTGCCATGTAGAGACACATTTCGGAATTTAAGGTACCATTTATTTATACGATTGTAGGAACAGAATATAAACATTTATTATTTCTTTAACGAATGGTGGGCACGTAGTTACATGAACTATCATTATTTATTCCTCGTATTTGTTATCGATTTGATATAGAATAACAGGTTACTGCCTAGTCTTGTGTAATATATCAGGTGAGGCTTAGAATAATATAACGGCAAGGCTTGCCGAGCCGTTATTTTATTCGTGCCGAACCTGATATATTACGCAAGACCAGGCAGTAACCCTGTTTTTCTATTTATCATACCACATTTTTCGTAAAATATCAACAAACGAGCTAATTTTTGTACATTTAAAAACTAAGGGGGGCGCTGATTTGCTGAGTCGACTTTTACACGTTCACGTACATGTAGTTATGGACTTCTAAAAGTTGACTGAATAATACTTTATTATTAACATTTCGTAATGATAAGTAAACTGTATTCACTACAAATACATATATTACACGCATGCTCATTCATAATATACTGAAAATGCGAACTGAAATGGATTTCAACTATCAATTTATCGGAGAACACACAAAGCCGAATTGTTTGGAGACGCCATTTTGGAGTTGTGTATTGAAATTGACATTTTCAAGATTGTGTCAATATTAATAGTATTTGACTATAGTGTGTTCAATTTTTGGTAATAATGTTTTTGGTTCAACATAAACTGATTCTGTGAAGTGACTTTTAGTGCATTTATTTAAAATCTGTTGAAATAACTGTTTATCAATGATTTATTGTTCCATTGATGACGTCATACCACTACCAAAGTGCGGGTTTATGTGAATATTTAAAAGATAATGTTTTGTGATTTATGACGATTACAATAATAAACTATATACGTTCTTTGATTCAAATTGTTTGTTTTGTTAATTCTGATTCATTTTTAGTGAAAATGTTCACTTTAGAATTGGATTTCGAGTAATATGACGTACTTCCAAGCATTGACAGATATAAACGCTACTGACCTGTTTTAAAAAAATATATCAGGCGCCTTTGTATCAGACCGATATCAGCATAGTAGTATGATAAAAACTGTGTATTGCTGTTATTTGCTATGAACATTTCAAAGTCACGTAGTATTTAATCACAAGAATTCAATATTCTTTTCATTAACAATCTATAACACCTATTATTGGTAATTTCAATAGCTAATTGTAAAGAAGTAACACTGTTCATATGCTCTTAGTAACGAAGCTTCCCTCCCTGGATAGTAATTGCTGAGAAATGGTTCGGACAAGAATTGTGCACTTTGTACTAATTTCAGATTTTCTTGTAAGTCCGAAACAACTGGAAATAAATATTGTTTGAGTCTCATTTGTCGTATGCCAGCAATGCAACAAGTAACTTTGCAAAACCTATGCCAACAAACATTTTGATTTATGCAAAGCATCAAAGGGCGCCGTTATATCTATCTATGACCATCAAAGGGCGCCGTTATATCTATCTATGACCATCAAAGGGCGCCGTTATATTTGGTCACGTGCAACTTCCGGTGAATGGCGGTGAAATTTTGCTCCAGTTAAAATTCTGTATTATCATTAAAATATACGGATAATATTAGACAGAAAATACTTAATAAGCGTTTAAAAATGTTAGGGTCGAACACGGGTAGTGATAGTGATGAGCATAACTTGGATATAAGTGAAAGTATGGATTATTCTGTGCCAACAAAAAACCGATTTGAAGGCGGGAGAACCGAAGATACAAATTGGACACAGGTACGTCAAAAATCTAAACGAAAACGTAACTCTACACAAAGCATGAGTACTGAGAGCTTCAGTAAACTGAACACCGATGACAAATTAATACACATATTTGAAAGAGTGAATGAAACTTCAAAGACTATGTCCGACCTTGAACATAAACAATTTAGCTACCTATCTGCACTTAATGAAAACATGTCAAAGATCAAAGTGCAAATTGAAACCGTTGAAAAGAAACTGTCGGACAATGATCGTTTACTCAAAACACTCGCATATAAATCAATTGATAACGAAGCGAGAAATATGAGAAACAACCTTGTACTCTATGGGATCACAGAAAACTCATGGGACAATAACTGTCACAGATTGATAATAAGCTTCATTGGAAACGAACTGGGGATCGAAAGAGAAAATATTTACATTGACAGAGCGCACAGAATGGGCCAGTTACACAAAGTACACCCTAGCAGGCGAAACGATCCCAAACGCCCAATAGTCGCCCGCTTTCTAAACTATGAGGACACAGAGATTATTTTACAAAACGCCTATAAACTCAAAGGTACGGGTTTCGGTGTCGATCGGCAATATCCTGTCGAAATATCGAATGCTAGGAGGGAATTATATACATCTCAAGAAGCAATCGATGCACGTAAACAAAGGCAAAAGGTGCAAATAAAATACCCCGCAAAGCTCTTTATCCAAGGACAACTCGTACAAGACAAATTCCCTGAGTGGTACATGATCTTAAATACAAACCGAATCGATGCGTTCACGAATACCAACTCAATACTGGATATCAATACAGAAAAAGCAAACTCCCTAAAGGCTGCCACCAACCGTAAAAGTGCATACTCCAATTCGACGATAGCTGACAATGATAGTGTATTCAACGCACCTGTGCGACACGCCCACTTGGATGTAAACAAACCCTCGAAAACAGGTGAAAATGAAAATCACACGTCACACGGTAACATATCCAATACCGAAACATCTGACAATACAGATAATCTCAACAATACACATGTGCGCAAAGAGAACGAAATACGATTATCTACACACAGTAGTAACAACGTACAAACATGTCCACAGAAACCAATCGATACCAATCCGGCCGTAAACAAACGGGAAAAACCCACCACTGGGTCAACAGCTAAAAATAGACAGTCAACAAATTGTACCGATTCTGAATCGTCGATTGCCGAGGTTCAAAGGTCAGACAGGCAAACAATTACTCAACATAAACGCCCCGTGTGCGTTGATACCGGAGCGACACAGAGGATTAACACGGATCGAGGACAGAGTGTACACTAGGAATATGGAGAGAAAGGTGAACTCAGAGTGTGTGTACTTAACATTCAGGGATTAGTAGGTCGGCGTTACAATAAACTAAAATCGAATGAATTGTCAGAACTGTTTGATACAAACGATTTATTACTTTTTACGGAAACATGGTCAAACGAACATTACGATTATTCGGTAGAGGGTTTTTCTTACTTCATTTTACATAGAAAAAAACACAAAAACGCTCGAAGGGATAGCGGGGGCCTAATTGCGTACTATTCGGATAAGATTAAAGATAATATCTCATTTTTAAAGTTAAACGATGATTGTATTTTGTGGTTTAAAATTAAGCAAAACGGTCTTAATTTAGAGGCAGATACTTGTATGTGTCTTTGTTATAATACGCCTACCAACAGCAGCCGCACCGAGCTAAACGATTCGAGCGTTTTTGATTTGATAATTAATGATATGATATACTTTGAAAATCAATTTGGAAATGTTAACTTCGTTGTAACAGGGGATTTTAACAGTAGAATAGGAAATTTAAACGACTTCGTGGCAGATGAATTCTTACATAACATCGATTTGATGCCCGAGGAATATATTACCGACGATTTTTTGCCACGTTGTACGCAAGATAAAATTGTTAATGAACAAGGTAAATCGCTTTTAAATTTTTGTAAATTAACAGGATTAAGGATAATGAATGGTCGAATCGGTAGCGATATAACTATTGGAAAGTTTACTTGTAATACATCGCGCGGATCGAGCGTTGTAGACTATGTACTTTGTAAACCTAACCTTATGAAATTTTTTAAACGATTCTCAATCGGAGATCCAAATATTTTATCAGATCACTGTATTATTAAATTCTCCTTAAATGGAATAACAACACAAAACTATGATAATAACAAAATCGAATACGATAATACATTAAATCAAAAAATACAATACTATTATAAATGGAATAACAATGAGATTGAGGCTTTTAAATCGATAATTGATTCCGATAACGTCCAACGTAATATAACGGAACTGTGCTCCAACTTGGACACATGCGATGCACCCCATACGCTTGAACAAAACTTAGATACATTCTACAGCGTTTTTAAAGAAAACACCGATCCATTGTTTAAACGTACTTTCCGTTACAGAACAGATACATTGAAAGAGACAAATGTCTGGTTTGACGACGAGTGTAACTCAAAACGTAAAATTTTCTATAAAAACCTTAACACATGCCGCGATAATAATACATATTATAACAGATATGTCCTTACGCAAAGCAGAACCGACTATAAAAATACAATAAGAAGTAAAAAATATAAGTTTGATAAAAACGTTACACAAAATTTGGAAAAGGCGCGCTTTAAAAATGCCAAGCTATATTGGAAACTATTAAAGGATTCATACGATAAAAAGTCGGCTAACCCAGCAAACATTTCCATATCAAATTTTGAAGCATATTTTAAATCAATTAATGATCCAAACACGGCCTTCTTCCAGCCAGATGAGGATATTACATATTTTAATGAACGTTTCTTAAACGGCGAACTTCATATTATGTTTTCCGAACTTGATATTAGCATATCGGAATCGGAGATACAGAAAGCATGCTGCCAGTTAAGTAGCGGGCGTTCTGCCGGACCGGATAACTTTTTAAACGAATTTTTTAAACATGGTTTTCCTTACATGTCAAGATATATTGTCAAACTTTTTAACAAAATATTCGATTTAGGTACATTCCCATACCAGTGGACAGAAGGATATATTGTCCCAATTTTTAAAAAGGGGGATAAAAATAAACCAGAAAATTATCGCGGGGTAACACTTTTAAGTACCTTTGGAAAACTTTTTACTCGAATAATAAATAACAGATTAAACAAGTGGGCGGAAAATTATCATGTATACTCTGAAGCCCAAGCTGGTTTTCGAAAACATATGGGAACGACAGATAATATTTTTATCCTGCATGGGCTTATAAATCACCTTTTAAATGAAAATAAGAAATTATACGTCTGCTTTATAGATTTCACCAAAGCTTTTGACTTACTGGTTAGAAATAACATTTTCTATAAACTTATACAATATGGTGTACGAGGGAAGATAATGAAAGTGGTAAAATCTCTGTACGAAAACGTTAAGTCCAAAATTAAACATGAAAACCAATTAAGTGAAAGCTTTGCCTGTTCTTTGGGCACAAGGCAAGGCGATTGTTTATCACCATTTATTTTTTCGATGTACATAAATGACCTTGAAGAAAATTTTATTCTTAATGGCTTCAAAGGCATTGATATTGATACACTTCAACTTATTATTTTACTGTACGCCGATGACATCGTTATCTTTTCGGAAACCGAACAAAACTTACAAACAGGAATTGATATTTTAAAAGAATACTGTGATCGGTGGAAATTAGTAGTTAATATCGTAAAAACAAAAATAATGATCTTTAGGAAAGGTGGTAAAATTCGCGACTCACTTAAATTTGTATATGATAACAAAGAGTTGGAAATTGTTAAACAGTTCTGTTACCTCGGTATCGTTTTTACATCAGGTGGGTCATTTTATAAAACTTTTGAAACATTAAATGGGCAAGCTCTTAAAGCGCTTTTTAAGTTAAAAAAATATTTACTAAAATTTACAAATTTGACTATAAATCACCAACTAGAGCTATTCGACAAACTGATCTTACCCATTTTAAACTATGGGGCCGAGGTTTGGGGATTTAGTCCAGCCCCCCAACTAGAAAGAACTCATCTTCACTTTTTAAAAAATTTGTTAGGTGTAAAAATATCTACCCAAAACGACTTTGTTTATGGAGAATTCGGACGAACACAACTTTTTACAACCAGAATGGTACACATTGTAAGATATTGGTTAAAAATAGTAAACTCTAACGACCACAAATTCATTAAACATATCTATAATTTGATGCTTCGTGATATCGAATCACATCCACAACAATTTAACTGGTGTTCGCAAGTAAAATCATTACTAGAATCAATGGGTTTCTATGATGTCTGGTTATTCCAAGGCGTTGGAAATAGTGATTTATTTTTACAAATTTTTAAACAACGAGGCCACGATACTTTTCTGCAAAATTGGAACGAACGATTAAACAACTCTACCAGAGCCTCAACATATATCTTGTTCTCTAACTTCAGATTCCAAAACTATTTAAATGTACTTACTATAGGTAAATTTAGATCCGCACTCGCACGTTTCCGAGTATCCTCGCACAGCCTTGATATTGAAAGAGGTAGATGGCACAAACCCAAAGAAATACCGAGAAACGAACGAAAATGCCAGTTGTGCAATCAACTAGAAGATGAATTCCACTTTCTCTTAGAATGCCCCGCGTACTCGGATCTTAGAGAACTGTATATTCAACGAAAATTTTGGCACCGACCGAATATTCCGAAATTCATTGAATTAGTTAACACAGAAAATAAAATAAAATGACGCAAATTATCCATGTATCTATATCATAGCTTCCGCCGACACAAGAGATGTTCCCCTAATTCGTAATCTGAAAAAAATGTTGCGTCAATAGAAATGAATGCACTGCACACATGCAAAATAAAATTGTTTGTTGAGACAAATACCTATCGTATTATAGTTTACCTAAACACGTACAAATAAATATTAAATAGCAACTTGCTATATTTGCATAACACTGATACCAAATTATGGTGTTGTTTATGTTTATGCTGTTGCTTCTTAAACTAACACAGTATGTCTGTAACACGTCTTCGCCGGAACTGCAATTATATGTATATGTAACTAACAATGTTTGAACTCATGGGTGTATACTTATTGTTCAAAATAAAGTCTTCTTCTTCTTCTTCTATATCTATCTATGACCATCAAAGGGCGCCGTTATATCTATCTATGACCATCAAAGGGCGCCGTTATATCTATCTATGACAAAGGCAAATGGTTGTAAGATCTTACCGCAAATAAATGTTTAGTGATGTGACCAAGTTAAAACACTTAATACTTTTATTTAAAAGGTTGACATATTAAACATAATATGAAGGTTTAAAAAAAAAAACATCAAAATTGTTATGAGCAGTTGCGCACAACATTAATAACACAAACCCACCCTACGCATGTTGGCGGCTACACAGCTGTATCAGCGTCTGCTACTATACTATTTTTAAAACCGGCAAGTTTAGTCTGGTTACACGACTATCATTCCAAAACAAGAAAGCAAAAAAAAAAAGAAATCTAAATCAATAGCGTTCAGAACAAACTTCAAAAGCAGTAAAATTACAGTTCACACTATGTGGAATCTAATTTACGTTTTGGCAAAAAGTTCATATTCAATAATTCGGTTCTTTTTTAAAACAATATAGACCCATTTATGCATAATTTTTACCAATGTTCTGGGAAATGGGCACAGCCAGTTTCAATATCTTTTTAAGCATTTAGCTATACTAAAACAAAAAAGCCTGCAGCTAACACGCGATGTTCTAAATGAACGATACCGACTTGAGGCTACTATAACGAATAAGTAAATTGAAGACTGAAATATACTGCTTTAAAAAACAACAACAAAGCCAGTATTGCTTCTAACAAAGACTCTTCACTTAGATTTGCTGGTTAAAGTTTATTTTCAAAAGTTTTATATTTTGACAGAGGAATGCCCACTTTTTACATAGATTTTATGGTTAAAGTTTAGGTTTTTGTTCCAAAATCTTAAAATTTATGAACTATTTAAGGTGTTCACTTAAAGGTTTTGTATTTCAACAAATGTATGCCCCTTGCACTTTCCAAAATATGTACCAACCAAAATACTTTAAATAGTCGAGCGCGCTGTCCTCTGACAGCTATTGTCTCATGTTATAACGAGTTTGAAGTGTATTGTAGCTTACATCAATGACATTAATATAATCACAGCTTCATAAGGAAAAGAACAGTCAAAGGACAGAGCGCTCGACTATTTGATTTATTTCAGTTAGTGCTTCTCGTGAAAGAAGACGTGCCATAAATCATTCAAAATACAAAGCTGAGTCATGGTAACTAATTGCACAAAACAGAGGCTGACTTTGATGCCAGTGTTATATTCTAAGTTTCAAGTGAAAACCTTACATAGTTATGAACGTTCACTTGAATATCTAATTAAACGAGACGCTGTGTTCGATTAATATACACATGCCCACGTTTAACTATTCCAAGTTCAAATTAGGTCAAGGTCAAAGTGATATGGTGGTTAGGTGATATGGGTGTATTAGGAATGCGGTGTTGCTGCTTGACGAAACGGTAAAACTTAACCTCTGACGGATGTAGGCACGGACGGACGGAATCACGGACGGACTGAACAATCACTATATGCCTCCAGAACCAATAATCCGGGGGCATAGAATATAGGGAGAACTTCTTCAAAATACAAAACTAAGCAAATGGATTGTTGCACCTGATGCTGGGATTCACGACAATTTGTCTACGTTTTAAGTAAATACCTAATGCAGTATTTCAATAATAGGGATTTTGAAACTAAACGTTAAACACTACCTCTAAGTGAAAAAGAGCATAAAGATTTTGCACCTGATGCTGGAGTTGATGACAGTGTTATATTCCAAGTTTGAAGTGAATACCTCATGTAGTTTTGCAGTTATACAACGCCAGAACCACAACTGTAACCATAAATTATACGTGAAATAGGAGCATAACTCTGTCAATATATAAAACTGAGTAATGGGAATTGTTTCGACCGAGTGAAGTGAATACATACTGTTGTATTGACGTTTAAGGACTTTTTAAACCACATTGTCAAAATACAAAAACAAGTTACGAGGATTGTTGCATTTGATGCTCTAGTAGATGACATGTTTTAAATAAACACTTTATGTAGTATGGAAGTTGCAGGACTTTTGAATAAAATCTTAAACCAAAATTCAGACGCGGGCGCGGATGCGGGGGCGAGTAGGAAAACTCACATATTCTTCGAATATTCAAGATAGCTAAAACTAGTGATATACACATATAGCATTTGAACTAATTGCTTGCACATGACCTTAAGCAAACCATATTTACAAAAGGCTCAGAACGCAAGTTCTTAGTCACCAACAGTCTATAAAACGCATAAAAGAGACTTGCAATTGCTTGATTATGAGAAGGCCTTACTAACCAAAGAACTTCTTTAAAGATCTGCAAACAACAAAATGGTCGTTTTTGTTCTCTATATCTACTTTTCACTTAAATCATAATGCGACGCATACAAAAGTTATGAATTTCATTTTGTTATTGTGTTAAAATGCCTGTTTCAGATTTCTCCGTGTGGTATCTCATTACAAGTAAGTTGAACTTTTGTTGCCGCTTGCGTTCAACAAACACAAACAATAGTTTGTAACTGTCAGGTTGTTAAATAAAGCCGCTACTTTACATACGGTTAGGCATATACAACTGAGGCGGAACAAATTGTAAATTAAAGTAAAATTAAATTAAAAGTTACTCATCAAATGCAGTCAATTTTAAAGCTGCTGCTTCACCGGCGATTAGACATATATAACTGAACCAAAAAGTTGTTTGTAATGTAACAATTACGATACTACTCAAATGCAGTCAATGACGCAACACTAAACAGTATAATAACAATGCGAATAATAGCGGACCTAACGACTCGCTTTGGAAAGCCCTTCTTAAATAGACTGGCACAGTGTGTATATTGAAGATACGAAGTTAATTCCGCGGCACGAAGGTATTGCAATTGCGTTTTTAGAATATTACTGACTTGATCCGTGCCCAAAATGTTTTATTAGCTGTCAATTTGTCTAAATTATCACCTTAATTTATTTGTTTGAATTAATTGTTTAGTTTTCACGTGGAAAACTCTTTGCTATACTAATCCGCTCGAAAGTTTACTTCGCAAACAACAGAGCTCCGGAAGAGAAATCGATGTGTTATATGGTCCACGTGGTAAAGTCTCAACAACAACGTAACAATTATAAATATTTAAAAAGCATCAAAAGGCTCTTTTGAAATCGGCTTAAAACAAACGTATTTTTCCCAAATCTATTTATTAAAAGCTTTTGATATCTCCGTGGTGTCACTTACCAAGTGTGATTAACATTCAACCCGTTTGCATTTACCAAAAGCCGAGTTGTTGAACAATAAGTTGAGTGAACGTGGTTATAAGATTACGTGATTATAAGCTTTCTTTCAGATTTTAATGTTTATAATGTTTGTTCCA
The DNA here is from genome assembly GCA_027627225.1 of Congeria kusceri. Lineage (NCBI taxonomy): Eukaryota > Metazoa > Mollusca > Bivalvia > Myida > Dreissenidae > Congeria > Congeria kusceri. Next base: position 365,078 of record CM051038.1, on the reverse strand, counting down.
ATATAATAGTGATTTAAATGTGTTGCAGGCATTATTGTGTGGATTTTCTGCATATTCGTCCGTATATGGGTTTGTGTTTTTGTCGTTATTTTGTACGTGCATTTTTGTCAATATATGTATTCGCATAATTGTCAGTTTTTCATTTGTCTTATTTTTAGTAGAAGTATTATCTTTCTTTTGTTTTCTTTTTTTTACACTGCTGTCAGTATTTCTATGTGTATTTTTGTTGATGTATGCATCTGCAGTATTACGAGGGGTGATCAACAAGTTCGCGAAAATATTCTCTTATTTCTTTATTAAACAGAGACATGAGATGAAACATGCATATGATATGACACATTGTATATTCTGTTTAAATTAAAACATATCTATATTTATATCTTCATTGGTGAATTTTTGTGGTCTCCACAGCAACCTCATCTTGGTAGATTCGGCCCAGAATTCTGATTCATTCCGTAAAGTTGTTTATAATTTCAAGCAGACTCAGTTCACCTAAAAGCAGATGTGCATAATCTCCACGACATCATAGGTGTTGTCCTTGCGCATGCCGTGTACTCCGGGACAGACTGCGTATTGCACAAAGGTGAGTTAAATACATTTAAAACAACGATATTTTGTTGTGTTAAAGTGTTTACAAGACATGCAATAGTATACATTTAAATTATGCATCATATTTTGTTAATCAGTTTAGGTTTTGAAGCGTGACTTTCTGAGGATATGAGGAAGAACAGGGCCGAGCACCTGCCATCTATGAATTTTTATCATGACAACGCCCCTTACCACCGAGTAGCAGCTACACAGACAGCGAAACAACATCTGGGATTTGATCTTCTGGAATTGAGCGTTGTAGAAAGTGTATTATGTTTAATTCAGAATGCTTTGGAAAGGATTAGGAGCCACCACCGTCCTAGACGCCATATTTGTTGACGTCGACATCATAGTGACGATACCATAGTGATTGTGGTAATTGTATTTGATAATTGATTGTAATGAAAATTAGTGAATACACTGGTATAAATCAATTTGTATTTAGTAGAATTTTTATAAATATTGCATGTAAATTAAAGAAACGAGAGAACCTTTCCGCAAACTTTTTGATTTCACTTCGGTTTTGTATTAGAATCTGCACAATTGTAAGCAGAGCAATGTCAGGTGTTGATGCGATAATTGTTAGCTTAATGTTTGTTACAACAGAAATCTACACAATAGTATGCCATTTGACTTGGGTTCGGGGTACGGGTACAGAATATTCCAGCTTGTAATAATATACGCATTTTACAAATTCAGCAATCTTTAAAGACTGTAAGCATATTGTTAAAATGCATTTTAGAAATGTTTACATGTTAATTTTGCAATATCTGGCTCATACTTTCAATAATTCGAAGCAAATCAATCTGTGGTAACATATCTACCTTTCAATTTAAAAGACCTGTCACGGTTTAACCACATACAGTGTAAACTCCTCCATAGCTAATGTTAAAGGTTTAATATCCATTCATTGACTTTCACAAGCGCTCACACAAGCCGTGCCATTTGTGATTGTACTTTTGTGTGAACTTATGTTAACCGCAAAACATTTGATATTTTAGCGCAATGACTGGATGCAACACTAGATTAATTTAGGTTTGTTGAAACGCTTATTAAAGTGCAAACGCTGTATTATTTGTTCCAATATTCCTGACCCAAACAATAAACGTTTTGCATTAAAAATGTAATGTTTATCTTTCCTTTCTAGAGTCTACAAGCTAGTGCTCCTCGTCGATTTAAAATGTTTTTCATAAGCAACACGTTTGCCTTGGCGATATGTAAGTATAAATTCAGAAGTAACTAACGTTCTTGCTTTAATCAAGCTGCTTTTGTTTAGCTGGTATTTACGTTTCGATTCGTACACTTCGTGTAACAAAGGAATGTTAATGTCGGGACTCGTTTTTATGCTCACGAAAATGTCCGTCCCTCTGTCCCGTTTATTTATCCGGACTATTTCTCAGCAACTGCTGGCCAGAATTCAGTACAACTTCATGGACACCTTCATTACTATTAGGACGTGTGCATTGAATCAGGACGTACCGTTTCAAATATTTTTCTCAGAGTCATGAGACTTTAAAGATTCTGAAATTAAGTATGCAGTGCACAATTATTTTCTGGTCTATTTCTACGCAACTACTGGCCATAATTCAATTAAACATTTTGGGAAGATTCATTGCCATGAGCAGGTTTGGACTAAAGCAGGACGTTCCGTTTTAATGATTTTTCCCAGAGTTGCAAGACTTTGAATATTTCTGAAATAAGTATATAGTGCACAATTCTTTTCCAATCTATTTCTACGCAGCCACTGAGCAAAATGCAATGAAACTTTATGGGAAGTTGATTACCAAGAGGATGAGCAGCATGCAGTGAACAAGGACAGCCTTCTTCAATGATTGTTCTAGGCCTTATAGGATTCCGAAGATTTCTGTAATTAGTATTTGGTGCACAATACGTGCCCGCGCTATTTCTCCGCAACTATTAGCCAGAATACAATGACACTTCATAAGAAGCTTATTACCATTAGGAGTTGTGCACTGTACCAAGATTTTCCACTTCAGTGATTTTTAGTTAGGGGACTTTGATGAAGGCTGAAATTAGTATATTGTGCACAACTCTTTGTCTGGAGTATGTCCCAACAACTACTGGCCAGAATTAATGAAAATGTATGGTAGTCTTATTTACCAAGAGAGTGTGTGCCCATAGCAAGACGCCCCCCTTCAGTGACTTTCTTGAAATTATTGGCCTTAGAAGATTGCTGAAGTTAGTTTATAGTACACAATTCTTCTCCAGGCTGTTTTTCAGCAATTACTGAATGTTTTTGTGTCAGGTCTATATTTCTGGAACTGCTGTATGAAATCCAGTGATACTTGTTGAAAGTTGAATAGCCAGGATTATATGACCATATTACAGTGATGTCCCACAACTTTGGTTTATTTTGCAGTTTTGAGTAATGGTATGACAGTTTGGACTGCATATTTGGTCCTTTATTTCTAATAGGGTTTTTTGTTAATTTAATATTTCCTCACTTCTCGTCGTATTCTCATTACTTACATTTACTGATATCCTTGTTTGTATTATTTCAGGTGTGGTATTGGCCTATGTGTATATCGGAATTACAGTCGCCGTCGCACTCACTGTGGTGCTTTTTTCATACAATATCATTAAACGAAGGTATTCAGTGTGCATATTAAATTTCTATTTAACGACACTGCGTTTGAAATTTTAATTTCCAAAAATTATACTTCTTTGGCAAAGAACTTTTATAATGTCTGATTTGTAACATAAATTTGAACGAAAGGTCATTGACTTCTCTTCAGGCACGAGGTGGTATTACAGCAGGTTGAAAAAAGTGAGGAAATCATCGGAAAAGAAATCGATCAGTTGGTAAAGGAAAGTGAAATGTTGGAAACTGAAAAGGAAAAACGTACTACAGAGATTAGGAATCTACAATCAGAAATTCAAAAAATTACGTTAGAGCTAAGGTATATTACTTGTTGTTTCTATTTAACATTATCTGTATTAAAGTCTGTACTTTGTTTAAATATGTTGTACGTGTAATAAAACACACAAAAAACGTCTGAAGTATAGTACGTCACTGGTTTCAGAAGTCGTGATCTGAATGGTAAGCCAATATGTAAACAAAAGTTTCTTGCATGTGTGCGTAATTAGTGCATGTGTATATTTTACCACAACTAAATGAATATTACACTTATTTCAGGACTTGTATTACTACAGATTCAAAAAGGATGAGCGAACTTCAAATTAGGTACGTCTATTCTTTTAATTCAATTGAATATTATTGCATCTGGTTCAAATAATTTTCAAGAAAGACTCGTGCATATGTGTATATTTCTGAAACCGCCACTTGTCCTCTGTAGTGGTTGTAAACCGCGTGTACGGTTTAAACATATCCATTTAAATACAACACTCCTGTTTTGCAAAGGTGTCATTGTTAAATAAATCACTTCAATTTTGTAAAGGTGTCAATGTTAAATAAAACACTTCTGATTTTTAAAAGCGTCAATTTAAACTGAAACACTTCTGTTTCGTTAAGGTTTCAATGTTAAATGAAACGCTTATGTTTTGTAAAGCGTCAATGTCAAGTTAAACACTTCTGCTTTTAAAAAGCGTCAATGTTAAATGAAACACTTCTGTTTTGTAAAGGTGTGAATGGAAAATGAAACACTTCTGTTTCGTAAAGGTGTCAATGTAAAATGAAACGCTTCTGTTTTGTAAAAGCGTCAATGTCAAATAAAACACTTCTGTTTTGTAAAGATGTGAAAGAAAAGTAAACGCTTCTGTTTTGTAAAAGCGTCAATGTCAAATTAAACACTTCTGTTTTGTAAAGGTGTCAATGTTAAATAAAACACTTCTGTTTTTCAAAGGGGTCAATGGTAACTAAATCAATTCCATTTTGTTAAGGTGTCAATGTAAAATGAAACACTTCTGTTTTGTAAAGGTGTCAATGTAAAATGAAACGCTTCTGTTGTGCAAAAGCGTCAATTTAAAATGAAACACTTGTGTTTTGTAAAGGTGTCAATGTAAAATAAAACACTTGTGTTTGGTAAAGGTGTCAATGTAAAATAAAACACTTCTGTGTTGTAAAGGTGTCAATGTTAAATAAACACTTCTGCTTTGTAAAAGCGTCAATGTCAAATGCAACACTTTTGCTTTGTAAAGATATGAAAATGCAATTAACTATTTCTGTTTTGTAAAGTGTTTATGTTCAATAAAATCTAGCTATTTTATAAAGGTGCCAATGTTATGGTAAAACACTTCTGTTTTGTATGCGGGCCAATGTTAAATAAACAACTTAAGCTGGAAAATGTTTAATACTCTATGTTCTGTTTGCATACCTTTATGTACGTTCTATATAGATGTTCTGTATGATTTGCTTTTTTTTTGTTTCAGATTGAAACGAAAACAGACGGAAGTGCTGTGTTTGAAAAAATCGAGAAAAGCCCTAGAAAAAAGGCTTAGGTAAGCGATTAACATGAACTACGCTTACTGTTAACATAAAATAAGATAACAGTTTGATAAATACATGCTGTTTAATAAATGTGTTAGCACTTCTATATAGTATGCAGGTCTATACTGGTCTCATGCCATATATTACTATAAAAATTGCTTTGCGAAATGAACTGAATGTCGTTTACAGGAACCAAAAAGAAGTGATAGTCGTGTTACAGACAACACGGGATACAAATGGTGATCGGACAGATAATCAGACACAGTAGGTTTTGTATGCTCAAATACAACTATATTTTGAAATCGCGTATGTGCGATTGAATGCATTTGTTTCACAGTCAAACACTTGTAACATTCTGTCTATTATAAGTTAAGCTGTTGGTAGAAAAGAAATTACTGGCTCTCAGAAAGATAAATTAAAACTAAAATGATTTGCACCTAGTTGAAGCCGTTGCTATACTGATATATTAAGTTTTAGTTTATTTAATTTTATTGATAGCCGTAAACACAACAGATTTACCGTTTTGTTCATCCTTAAAATAGTGTACACTGTTTATGAAGACTGGGATTTTTATCATGTGATGTCTGAAACTGAATAATGTTGTACTTTCTAAACTATCATATTCAGAAAACATATACATAATATGTTGTGTTTCGAAGTATGTGATTGTAAATAATTGTAATTATGATAACTACATAATTAATTATGTAAAAAGATTGTGGATTTGTAGCATTATTAGGATATTAACAATATTAGGAATCCACCTTTAATATCTACGCTATCAGTCCTAATTTTACAAATATCACCCGCTAATAACGAGTTATTGAACTCGGGGAGTCATAGGTTATTTGGTTGTTCGTGGACATTTTGTATTCCCGTGTTTTATGGCTTTCATTCAACATTCTGAGTTAGTTACCATGAGTTACCATGTCCGCATCCGACTAAATTCGCTAATCGGACGTCTTTTGCAAATGCGCAATGCAGATACGGACTGCGGACATATGGACACATTTCCACTGTTTTTAATTTGTTCCATTTTTGCGTCTGTGGATTTCCGAAATAATGATGTGGATATGGATATATGGAAAATCAGTCTATTGCGTAGTGACACTACTAAACCAACAAATTCGGATATTTTCAGCTAAATCGATGTTTGAATTCCATATCCAGATCATTCACAATATCAACAAATATTCATTTTCATAAAATGTATTCTAGCTTAAAATTGTGTAACAGTATTGTGATGCATGGAATACTATCTTTTTGTCAATATTCTTCCATTCAGAATACTATTCAATTTCTTGTAAATAGTGTTAATTCAAAGCGGAACATGTGCGTTTAAAGTGCGAACTAAGGATATTAAAGAATATTGTCCTTCATTGTTAGGAAACTTAAGTTAGTTACTTAAACATGATTAGAAACATAGGTTCATTCACACTTGATCTACCTTGTTTTGTTTAAAACTATTCGGTTAACGAATTCGGTAACCAAATAAGGTGATATGTATTGAATATGCTACAATTTTATTTGCATATACTTTCCACAGGTACAGATTAGAAGAACTAAAGAAGAAAGACGATGAGCTCAAAGAACAATGTGCTGTTGTCAAGAGTCGACTGGAGACATTGCACAACGCACCTGATGATCTGATTGATGCCTTGGTTACTGAGATTGAGACGCAATAAACAGTAATTATTGCGTACACAACTTAAGTGTATTTATATTATTATAATGTGAATTTATTTTCAGGAAAAATATTGAAATATTGTAACTTACTGAATTTTCATTTGTAAAACAATTAAACATTTTATAATCAATATTAATGGATTTACTTATACACAAAACGAAAGTTAAACGTCTATAAAAAGATATCGGCAAAGCCTTAAACAGAGAATAGGCAATTAAGGATAACGCAACCTACAAGACGTGGTAGTAATTTTTTTGCAGATTTTTGATGGATAAATGAGAGGTCTTGAAGCAAAGAACGATGTTAACTTTATATTACTCAAATGACCTTACATCTAACTGAAATGCAATGTACCTTTAAATGTACGAGACCTTTTTATCTGCTAGATGTACCGCTCAAAACAATTTAATTCGTGAAGCATGTTGGCCTTACAAATCATTCCGATCTTAAACAGATAAACGACATTAGTAATTTTATAAATAAGTTGAAGAAAATTATTTAAATAATGAAACAAAAGAACATTAATAATAAATGGCTTACAAATTCTGAATAATAACGTAATTATAGGTACATATTTTTGATTTATTTCAGGACGAAGAGAGGGAAGGTGACGATAGCCCTCCCGAGTAAGAAGTATTTTACACACATTTGTATTTATCAGATGTTATCATATAAATGATAAATAAATATAAATATAGCGTAATATGTCTTTGTACTACATATTACTTTGCATGATGTGCAGTGACCAAACTTATACATAAAGTGTTTTGGATTTTTAGGGAAGCTAACGTCGCCCCGAGGCTACAGAACGTAACAGCTCACAATGGGGTACAAGTATGTACACGCTGAATTTCAAATCCCACATTACTGATATATTGAGCTCAACATACGTATACAGACAACTGCGTTTAAGCTGCTGACATGGAGTCTTTAAATGCACAAAATTATTTAAATGCTATTCGCAAACTTGTTTACTTTCAGTACAAACCTGGGCAACCAATGGCCTATAATGTTGACCGAGATTCCGTCACTCTCGCATGGGCGAAACCCGAGGCTTATAAAGAGTGTGAATTTTATCAAGTAAGTTACAGAAAAAAAAAAATGGATTCCACTTGGCGACTGTACTGCGGAGTATTTAAGAACACTACAGGAGACCTTAAGGACTTGGACTCGGACTCTGAATATCTATTCCGCGTCCGTGGTGTCTACGGTGATATAGAAGGAGTCTACAGCGAAGATAGCGATGTAGTTAATACACTACAACCAGAAGCGTCGAAATTAATTCCGTTTTCTGTTGGTAAGACTGATGTGTCCCCTACAAAGAAACCTCTACCAATGGACGAAATAAGAAGCGCTAGAAACGACAAATACAAGACACGGAAATTCCAAATAGGTTAGTAACACTATCCACATAAACAGATTTAAATAATGGATATAATTAAATAAGGAAAACAGATATTCGTATTGTGTGTAAACAGTATCAGGCTTTTGTGTTTAAGACAGTGGAGGTTAATGGTATTTCAAAATTATTATATAGTTAAAACATGCCCAAGAAATATCACAATTTTAATTCGTATCGTTATTTGTCTACAGTGTTATATATTGTTCCACTGCGATTGCCAAAATATACCCTCCGGAAGTACGGGGGAAAAAAACCAGATTATGGCGCATCGTTATCAAAAGTATTAAAGAAGCTGTTTTAACCTAAAGTGTTTCCGCTGCTACAATTCCCCTTAAGAGGAAACAAGAAATATCTTTAGCAAGATATTCGGCGTATGCTGTAAACGTTTGTAAATAATGTAAATTGAATACATCATACATGAATATTTAGAAGTATACTACATAAATATTTAAAACTGATACATATGTTGATTTGGTTTATAAATTATCGTTATTCTACATGCATTTAATATTATTTTTCGATAGTATTTAACTTAAAATAAATAAGTGCATTTTCATTATCAAGTAGCGATCTTCTATTTTCATGAAATATATATATATAGTCTATATAAAAACAATGTCTATTTGTAGACTGAATAGCCTCTACACGAGAATTAGGTAGAAAAATTAGTATTTCAGAAGAAAAACAATGATGCAGAGCATCATAATGTGTCGTGAAACTATGAAAAGTCCATATGTTTATGATAACTTCATTATGTAATGTCCGTACAATTAACAAATCGGACCGCCTCATATTTTCATCAGTGATTTTTTTTATCTGAATAATTTATAAAGTATTTGTCAGTCAAATCAAAATTTACTAGAAGTTACATTGCTGTCAAGAAAATAATGACGATAATGAATATTTAAATAATATTCGACTTCATTTTGTGAAACAGAAAAATAAAGTTAAATTAAATAGTAGAGAATAAGATTTATATCCATTTGGGAAAATACGTCTCGAGCGTTTTTGTGTATAACTAGGCCTATTGTAGTTTATAATACATTCATAAAACTCATGTAATATAAACAAATACCAGATTTAAATCAATTAAATATACAACGTCCGAAGCTTCTGCTAGTGTCTCTTAATAGGAAGATGAAAAATCTATTTTTACATTGAATAGCATCTACTGGAGAAGATAAAAGAAACTGCAATTCTAAATAATTCTTAATAAATAGATCTGGCAACCGTTATCCAAATTAACATGCATAGTAAGTTTATAAATATAAGTATTTCTCCATTCATTATTAACGTTATTGCCTATGATTCTTTGGATGCTTGTTAGCACGATTCAGTGTTGTTGACGTGTATGCTATTAATAGGCACAGGTTAGTCAGCGAGTGTATTATATGGAATGTTGACAATCGACTATGCGATATTAACAAAGGATTTTACCACGGTCATATTACACGCCCTGTAAACACTGGCTTGTAAATCGAAAATGAAAATTGAGTCAAATCAACTTCCAAGGTGGAGCTCTGACATGGAAATTAGTCAAAAACGTAAACAAAGTAACGAGGTATATCTGGATTTATCCACATTGGCTCATTTTCCATTCACCTCCAAAAAATGGAGCTAAATTGTTTCAGGCCGTGGTGGGGATTTATTTTTAAATAGCCGATGCAATATTAGATTTAATCATTTGGGAATACTGGCGGGAAATGTTTGCAACATTTGATTGGATGTTGAGAAAGGTCAAAAGTTGGGTTTGGAAAAATATTCGGCGTATGTTGTAATTTTGCAATTAAGGAATGTTGATTGATCTTCCAACATAAATATTTAAAACCGTGTAACTTGTTGTTGTTTTTTTCTAAAAATGTATTCAATGAATTCACTTATTCTGTCGCATGCCCAACTAGATCCGAATGACACACAATACTCAAATGCCAAATCATACGTTGCACCGTCTGACAAATTTATAAATCTATATTTTAGGATACTAATGATTACATGTGTATCTAACAGAATTATATTAAAACAACATATATCTAACAGAAGCATATTAAAACAACGTACCGGTATTCAGCAACACGCATGCAGATATTTACCTGACAACGACCTAGGGTCGAGAATATTAAATGCTATGTGCGCCGTCCGGGTGATTGGAACATCGTCTTACAAAGTGCCTATTGTGTACGAATAAAACAAGAGGGCACTCGAAAGTAGTTAAGTGTATTCATTTACATCGTTCCATAACGAAAAATGTATTGCTCTATAATACAAACTGCCTGCCAAATATTTTAATAGCGCTGATTATATATGAAAACTTTCATATTGTATGAACTGTGTTATTCACTTGAACTTTCCATCAGTATTCAAAACTTGTTTCGAATATTTTTTGGTACATGTATGTTGCACAGACTTTTATATAACCAGTGTAGTGGAAATCTTTTTCAAATTAGCAGTTGCAAAGTTAGAATTTATTCATTTGGGACTATCTGCGGGAAGTTTCACAACATCTGATGGCATATTAAGAGGGTAAAAAGTTGGGTTAGACAGCTACGCCGAAAAAATTAATAGTCGACGTTTGTTGTATTAACGTTAAATATTGCTCTTAACAGTTATTGTGTTTTAAACATGATAAATCTCATGTTTTTATCATGCTCTTTGATGTTTAAAGATAATGAGGAAAACGGGTTCGGCGGAGAAGTTCCTTGAAAACAATGCAGTTACTGAGTGATTCATAGTAAATCCCTGCGCATACACTTCTTAAATAGGACCAGTGAACACGTAGATCTACTTTGTCATTTTAGGAGAATCAACTCATAACGTGACTGAGAAGACAATCATGCTGGTTGGAGAAACAGGAACTGGCAAAAGTACCCTTGTGGATGGAATTGTCAATTACGTACTAGGCGTCAATTGGACTAGCCCGTTTAGATATACGGTAGTGAATCTAGAACAAGGAGAACATATTAAAACGACTAACAAGGTATGTATCGATCATGTTCTAAAGGCACATATACACACATTGACAAAAATCAAAATATAAAATTTCATAACAATAGCACAGCTGCTTCTTGCGTTTTCAAACAGAAACCATTTTTTTATTTTTCGTACCGGTGACCTTAACCTTAACCCCTACCATCCAATACGCAAGCCTCATTACAATAGCTTAATTTGTAATCGAGTTATTGCGTTGAAACCGTTTTTTTTTCTATTTTCCAAACAGTGACCTGGACCTTAACTCTTCCTACCTCAACTGCCTCAAATTCAATCATACTTTATATCTATAAATTAATTGTCATTACTATTACTCAACATTTTCTCGAATTATATAGCAAAAACCGTTGTTATATTTTTAGCAATGGGGATCTTTACCATGACCCAACCAACCCCGAATGCAATCCTAAGCGAGGTATCGATATAAGGTATCGAAATTTGAAGTTTCATTACAATAGCTCAATTCTTTCTTAAGTTATTGAACCGAAACTTTTTCTGTTTTTGGTAATGGTGACTTTTACTCAATCCACCCCATATGCAATGCCAAGCGGGGTCTCAATATAAGGTATCTATGAACCAAGTTTCGTTACAATATCTCAATTTGTTCTAGTGTTATTGAGCAATAACTGTTTTTTCCATTTTTTGGTAACAATGACTTTGACCTTGACTATGTGAATATGTCATATGCCATTAAATATGTATGAATTTTGAATCAAAGTACATCAGCTGTGGTAAATAATAGTTTGATTCCATTTGATTTTAAGTGGCTGTCTCGATTTGCAGGCACTATCCCAAACAGAATGGATCACGTACTTCACAATTAATCACAACGACGGACATATAATTCCATACACAATTAATATAATTGACACACCAGGGTTTAGAAATGAAATCGAGAGAGACAGTGAAATCGTTGAACAATTTGATGGATTATTCACGGAACCACCACCGAAAGGAATATCAACTATCGATGCCATTTGCTTTGTAATTAAAGCTCCAGATGCCCGACTGACTGCTAAATATAAGATGTTCGAATCAATCATGTCCTTATTTGGAAAAGATTTCGTAGGTAACATTTGTACCTTTATAACATTCTCTGATGGAACTTATCCCGTTGTTTTAGAAGCTCTAGATGAATCTAAATTACCTTTTGGCGAGAAGTTTGTGTTCAATAATTCGTGTCTTTATGCAAAAAATACAGACATGACTACGCACAGTGTATCACCAATGTTCTGGCAAATGGGCATTACCAGTTTCAAGGCCTTTTTTAAGCATTTACATATGCTCGAACAAAAAAGCCTGCAGCTAACGCGTAATGTTCAGAACGAACGAAGACGACTTGATGCTACTATAAAGAATCTTAACCCCATATTTGAAGTCAGTTTTTTAATATTAAATCAACTGAAATCTGCTTTACAATGCCTTGAAGAAAACGAAAGAATTATTGATGATAACAAAAACTTTACTTACATCGTGAAGCGCGTCCAGCAAGTAAAGGTGGAACTTCAAAAAGGCAATTACGTGACAAACTGCACATATTGTACGTTGGTATGTCATGAAAACTGTTCAGAGGCCACCACAAATGACGGAACAAGAAAATGCATTGCAATGGACGACAAAGGATATTGCACAATATGTGCAGATAAATGTCACTGGAGTAAGCATGTTCATACTTCATGCATATTTAGGCACGATGTAATTGCGGAGACAAAGACGCACGATAACATGAAAATGAAATATGAATATGCATCAGAACAATTACTGATCCAAGAACAGCTAGCAGACAAACTTCGTGAAAAACTAAGCAACCATGCTGAAACCATTGAAGAAAAGTTAACAGTGATAACAGAATGCAATCGGCGCCTTTCTGAACTCGCTTTACGTTCGAATTCACCTAACATGACTGAGCACATAGACTTGATGATAGTACCTGAAAAGCAAAACAAGAACAGCGGATATCTGGAAAGAATTGAAGCACTTAACATATTAAAGAAGGGGGCACACATTTCAGACGATTCAGACAGGGCATCGGTAGGACTGAAAAAAGGTAACAATAACGTGTTTAAGCGTTTTAGAGATATATTTGGTAAATGACGAATTCAGTTTTGTTATAAATAAACTTATGTGTATAATCCCGCGAACTGTTGTCAGTTGCTTCAAGTAAGTCCTGAGAGATTTAACAATATAATGAATTGATTGTTTTGTATAAAATGTGTATAACTTTGCACTTCACTGATGACTAACAACACGATTATGTACATATTATGTTTTTATTTAGCCCTGTTTTTAAATAGACAACCGGTTGTACCGAGCATGTTGAATTTTCAACTGGCATATTGTTCTTATGACATAAGTGTATTTTTTTATCTTGAAAAGGACAATTTTGACATAGAGAATGCTTGTGAAGAAAAGAAAGTAATGTATTCACTGTTTACCAAATGCAACGCTCGCATGGCAAATTTCTCAGTCTATCCCAGGTGCATCGTCGATTTTCTCAAATGTTTATATAATAAGAGTATATTTTATAGGAAATTTCTTTAACCCTATACAAATCAAAAACTGTTTTCAATTAAATTAAGATTCAGCATAATAAATAATCTACACAACTCGAGTAATAAATGTATCTATTCATACGATGTTAATTACTACTCAGCATTATTATGTGAGTTGGTAAATATGGTTTATACTTTGTTTACTAATTAATATAAAGTTAAACAATGCTTTAGTTGTGTTGTTTTTAATGTGAAATCTGGCCGTTATTTTATTTAGCATCTCGCATTTAGCATATGTATATTTTTATGGATAATGGTGTAATTCTTTCTTTCATGATTATTGTTATTATTATTTATCATTTTTAAAACCTCACGAAATATGAAATACATTTGTTCATTCGAATATTTTCCGATATTGTTGTCATATGTTTGTTTTATAAACAAACTAAACATATATACACTGAACCAATATAGAAACTTTTGCTAAGTTTGAATATAGAAAAAAATAGCTTTTGAATAAATTTGACTTAAATCTTCTGTTTGTTCTATAAATTGTTTTATGATGAATCTACTGGGAATAGCCGCATGTATTTATATGTGTACAACCTTACGTAGCTATGATAATTTAGCATGTACTTTACGAAAGTTCCTTTTTTGGTTCAGTATATAATTATGTCGGTATTAACTACTATATTAACTATGTTCGCTTATCATGCTGTGAAACGCTGATTTATAATAACAATATTACGCACAATATCAGTGAAAATGCACGTCTTATATCAGCCAGCACGAGTAATAAAACGATCAACTTTCCTGTATGAATTTAACTGTTCCTGTATGGGATCTAAGCATTGTGATTGGCTAAAACCAGTGTCTGTATGATATTAAGCGCTTTTGATTGGTCTGTTAAACTGTTCCTATATAAAATTAGAAATATATACGGGTTTTTTCCAGAAACAAAATGACGCCACCCTGAAATAAATAAAACAAAACAAAAACATTCATATTAAAAAGGTCTGGAATTTTATTCAGTCATGTAAAGTTGATTAATAACATACTTTTTAAATGAGTATTTTTATACTGGCACTGTTATTTGACTTCGGTCAGCTGTATTGCCAGTACAGCAGACCTCGGACAAATAACAGTGCTTGTATGAAATCACTCATTTAATAACATTATATTATTAGAATGATTTTGCTCACATGTTATTTTTGTATATAAAGCAAACAACTGATTACAAAAATCCCGTGCATTTAGCATTGATGTGGTCTTTAAATATACTCATTACCACCTATGTCTATTTGAGTATAGATGAGAACCTGAACCCCATACTTGTAATTAACCAGTGTCGATTTCAAGATACCTTTTAAAAATTATGATTAAATTACGAAATGCATGGGTGAAATAATGTTTAAAATAGTACGAATGTAGTATTATGTATATCAATCAAAATAATATATACACATAACTTTGGTTGAGCGAAAACAATTAATGATATATACAATAATTAAACAATAGTTTGAAATCAGAACTACTTGTTGTTAAACAAGAGCTGTTAGAGGATAGCGCGCTGAGCTGTTAGAGGATAGCGCGCTGAGCTGTTAGAGGATAGCGCGCTGAGCTGTTAGAGGATAGCGCGCTGAGCTGTTAGAGGATAGCGCGCTCGACTATTTGAAGTATTTCAGTCGGTACATAGTGGAAGGGGATACATTTAGAGGATAGCGCGCTCGACTATTTGAAGTATTTCAGTCGGTACATAGTGGAAGGGGATACATTTAGAGGATAGTGCGCTGAGCTGTTAGAGGATAGCGCGCTCGACTATTTGAAGTATTTCAGTCAGTACATAGTGGAAGGGGATACATTTAGAGGATAGCGCGCTCGACTATTTGAAGTATTTCAGTCGGTACATAGTGGAAGGGGATACATTTAGAGGATAGCGCGCTGAGCTGTTAGAGGATAGCGCGCTGAGCTGTTAGAGGATAGCGCGCTCGACTATTTGAAGTATTTCAGTCGGTACATAGTGGAAGGGGATACATTTAGAGGATAGCGCGCTGAGCTGTTAGAGGATATCGCGCTGAGCTGTTAGAGGATAGCGCGCTCGACTATTTGAAGTATTTCAGTCGGTACATAGTGGAAGGGGATACATTTAGAGGATAGCGCGCTCGACTATTTGAAGTATTTCAGTCGGTACATAGTGGAAGGGGATACATTTAGAGGATAGCGCGCTGAGCTGTTAGAGGATAGCGCGCTGAGCTGTTAGAGGATAGCGCGCTCGACTATTTGAAGTATTTCAGTCGGTACATAGTGGAAGGGGATACATTTAGAGGATAGCGCGCTCGACTATTTGAAGTATTTCAGTCGGTACATAGTGGAAGGGGATACATTTGTTGAAATACGAAGCTGAGTTATGGCAATTATTAAAGTTCTTCCAAGTTTCAAGTGAAGACCTTATGTGGTTTAGAAATTATAAGACTTTGGAACAAAAACTGTAATCCAAAAAAAGTGAAAAGTGGGCATACCTCTGTCAAAATACAAAACAGAGTTATGGGGATTGTTGCAACTGATGCTGGAGTTAATTACAAACATGTATTTTAAGTTTCAAGTTTCAAGTGAATACCTTTTGTAGTTTAGAAATCATAAGACTTTTGAAGTAAAACTTTACACTGAAAATCTATGAGAAAAGGCGGCATAACTCTGTTAAAATACAAAAAAGAGTTATGTTGATTGTGGCACCTGATGCTGCAGTTGATGACAAACTTATATTCTAAGTTTCTAGTGAATAACCAATCAAGTTTTGAAGTTATAAAAATAAAACCTTAAATCTGAAAATCTATGTAAAAAGGGGGCATAACTCTGTTAAAATACAAAACTGAGTTATGCGGAATGTTGCAATTGATGTTGAAATTGATGATAAAGGTAATTTCAAGTTTCAAGTGAATAATTTGTGTAGTTTGAAGTTATAAGACTTTTGAAAATAAACTTTAACCAGAAAATCTTTGTGAAAAAGGGCCACAACTCTGTCAAGTAAAAAAGTGTTTCAAGTGAATAACTTATGTAATTTTGAAGTTACAAGACTTTGGAATGTAAACTTTTACCAATATCAAACGCGGACGCTGACGCCGAGGCGAGTAGGAAAGCTCACATATTCTTGGAATAGTCAAGCTAAAAATACCTGTTGTCAAACTACCCACAGTGCTCTCTCCTGCTACGCGATATTCATGTCAATTCAGCGATGCAGTGGAGATCACTGTGAGGAATCTGACTTGTTTGCATCATGATTGTTATTTTAAATCAATTTTACTTTAAGCGTATTATTATTTGCTTATTATTAATTTTATAGTTGTATAATGATTTTGAAAGGTAATGTATATTAAAACAAGTGCTGTCACTATCAGTTGACATATGTCAGGAGATGCGACCTTTGACACCAAAATAAATCTTCGTAAATAAAAGCGAATCAAAAATGTAAACCAAATTATTCAGAATGGCTGCTCTGGAAACTTATGAAAAACTTTAACCAACATTTCTAAGTTAAAAAAGGGACATAAATCTGTCAAAAAACAAAACAGAATTATGGGGGATGCTTCCCCTGGTCGAGATGTTGAGAGTTAATTTTAATTTTCAAGTAAATACCTTTGATAGTATTCAAGATATTGCACTTTATGAAAAACTTTTACCAAAATGTCTAAGTTAAAAAGGGGCATAAATCTTCCTTTAGTTTTGGAATCTGTGACAAAAAAAAAACTCGAAAATATTTATTCGCTAATCTGTGAAATGGTCTCTTTAAGACATTCCATAGGATCTTTATGCGTGGCCCCGTGGAACGTTCCACCCAGTGGAATGTATCTGCGTATGTTGGTGTGAATGTGTTGGAAAAAGGCTGGGTTCAACAGAACAGAACAGAACAGAACAGAACTTTTATTGGTGACTTGCACAAAAGTACCTCGTCAAAGCAAATTCAGTACAAATAAACAATTATATGTCACATAATAAGTTAAAAGGCTTAGAAAGTAGATACCATACAATACAGTCTTTTGAGAAAATAAGAAAAAAAGAAAGGAAAAAGAGGGTGAACAAAATCAATGAATAGCTAATAGCGTGGAATTTCTAAGAGCCAACGCCTGCTTTAAAAATCTAGCAACATTAAGCAATACAGTTCTATTTTGCGTATTGATTAATTCAAGAAATTTAAACATTGAAGGTTTCTTAAAATAATAACGGGATAAAAATTTCTTTCTTAAATCTTCGAATAAAGGGCATATACACATAAAATGATATTCGTCTTCAATATCATTTTTATTGCATAATAAGCAAAAACGTTGATTTCTGTCAATTCTATTCCTACTATACCGGCCTGTTTGAATTCGGAGGGGATGTTCTGACAGTCTAAGCCTCGTGAAGAAGCATCTTAGATTATGTGGTAAGGTATCAAGATAAGTTTCATATTCAAATCTGTGTTTAATATGTTTATAGTTTTCGAGTGCGGCATTTCTTTCTATCCCCACTGACCATTGTTGTATAAATACTTCAATAACACGCTGTTTAAACATCGGAAGAAACGAAGTAACATCAACATTTGCACAATTGTCAAAAACATATGAAAAACCGTGATCATTTAACAATTTTTTTACATTGGAAACCCAATTTGGTAACCCTTTCTCACAATCTAGAAGGGCTTGGTGGTATACTGTTTTCAATATAATATTATCAGTGTGTAATAATTTACACCAATATTTTATAATTTTAACATATCTTGAAATATACAAAGGGTAACGGCCCAATTCGCCATAAACACCAACAGATGATGCATTTGTTTTAATTTGAAGAATTTGTTTACAAAATTTAAGATGAATTCGTTCTATCTCTTTCGACTTTGAATTCCCCCATACCTCTGAAGCATATCCTAAAATCGACCCAACAAAAGCATCAAATAATTGACATAACAATTTGGGCTTCAATTGATAACGTTTACAATTATTAAGTAAAACATGTAATGCCTTTATAGCTTTTCCGGCCAGGTATTCCTGGTTAAGACTGAAGTTACCCGTATAATTGAACACAGTACCTAGGTAGTTAAAATCATTAACCACTTCGATAGGCTTGTCATCATATACCCAATGTTCGTTTGGAAATAGTTTACCTCGCTTACGAAAAACCATTATTTTTGTTTTATCAGTATTAACTTTAAGACCCCATTTGTCACAGTAAGTTTTTAAACAATTCAAATTCTCTTGTAACTCAAGTGGTGTTTTGGCAAAAATGGCCATATCGTCAGCAAACAACAAAAGAATAATAACAATGTCATCAAGAAGCAATCCCGAATCAACATTATTTTGCAAATATAACTCAACATCTTCAACAAATAAGGAGAAAAGTAGAGGGGAAATAACCTCCCCTTGCCTCAAACCAACGGCGCAATCGAAAAAATCAGTGTAGCTATTACATACTTTAACACAAGATTTAACTTTCTGGTACATGTCCCGTATAACTCTTAATAATTTACCTTGGATTCCGGTCTTGTAAAGCTTTAACCATAGCGCATTCCTATATATAGAATCAAAACATTTAAACATGTCCACATATACAACATACAGACGTTTGTTATCATTTAAATATTTCTGAACTAAAGACATTAATACAAAAATAGCATCAACAGTGCTGCACCCTTTGCGAAATCCGAATTGCGCGTCCGAAATTTTACTGTTGTTATTACAAAAACTTTCGACACGTTTATTTATGACTGTAGTAAACAATTTCGATAAACAACTGAGCAACGTTATACCCCTATAATTATTAACAGTATTTAAGTCACCTTTTTTGTGGACAGGAACAATAACTCCCTCGGTCCATTTATCTGGAAAATAGCCAGAGTTCAATATCGCATTGAATAAATCGCAAACGTGGGATGAAATTATATCGATACTTTCAATAAAATATTCATTTAATAAGTAATCACTGCCAGAAGATTTTCCGCACTTTAAAGATTTAACCGCGTTCAAGATTTCATGAATCGTGATTTCGCTATCCAATTCCGGAAACGTACGATTCGGGGCATCAAAATCATGATTATTACAGAACTGCTCCGCGTCTTGATTCGAACAGTGTGAGATATCGTTACTAAGGGACGAAAAATATTGATAGAAGCTTTCTAATGTAATCTCGTTGTTTCGTGTTGATTTTTTCTTTTTAAAATATTTCCAGAACTCTTTCGGTTTACAGTGTTTTAACTTTTCTATGTCGTTTAAGTTTTTATTGTTAAAAATGCGCTTTTTCTTGTTTAATAAATTCTTATATTCCTTTTTTAATTGACAAAGACGTTCACGGTTATGTACAGAATGACATTTGTTAAAAACACCGAGTGCATGTAAATATCGATTTTGGGCGTTAATACAATCGAGATCAAACCAGTCAGCGTCATGCGGACGGCGTCTCTCGTTATTAGCATTAAAGTTACACTTCACTTGCTTAGAAAACAAAGGATCCGCAACATTCCGTAATATCGACGTAAATTCATTTAAAAGGTTATTCACTGATGGTCGGCTTGTAATATCAATGTTATTAATATCCGTTAATCTATTTAACTCGGGTAATTTGGCTATCAGTGCCGATCGAAATAGATCTCGTTTCTCTGCGTTCCATTTAAATTGGACAAACTGTTCGGACGACGATACCCGATTATCGATTTTACATAGTAAAGACAATTTTAACGGTGTATGATCGCTGCAAACATTTAGATCCTCTATAGTAAAACTATTTATCATCGAAAAATTACATTCCTTCGTGAGTAAATAATCTATCACCGATGCGCCTTGTTGTGAAACAAACGTAAAACGATCAGTATTATAAAATCTACCGTTAAGAATTCGCACGTTCGTTACCTTGCACATATCAAGAAGTTTAACCCCGTGACTATTAGAAGTTTTATCCGGCGAGGCCCGTAACAAGGGGACATCTGCAACATAATCATAATCATCAATGTAATCAATATTTTTATCTTGAATAATGTAATCAAATTTTGTTCCTACTCTGCTATTAAAATCTCCTGCAACATAAACCGTTCCTAAATTATCATAAAAGTTTATATCTGATTCAAGGACCTCAAATAGATCTATATTATTTATAGTGTAAGCTGGCGAATCTATTCCCCAAATATACGTTCCACAAATATATACATCCTGATCAAAATGAAAAAATGCATGGTCAACTTTGATCCAAATAATGGTATCCAAATGGTTACAAATAACTTCAATACCCTTGCTTATATTATCTTTAAGATAGAGAACAATACCGCCACTAGAACGTTTAGCATTACGGTTTTGAAATTTTCTAAAAAAGTTAAAGCTGGTGTATCCTTCTATTTCAATATCACTTTTGCTATTTGTCCAGGATTCATACAAAAAAACTATATCACAAGTATTAATTGTTTTAAGGAAATCGTCACTTTCCTTTTTGCTGCTTGTTAGTCCATGAATATTCCACGACAGGATGTGGAGTTCATCCCCGTGGAATTCCTAATCCCGCACTGGTTTCCCCTCAACGAATAGAGTGTCATAAGCAATCCACGCAGATTTACCGTCTTTGCGAGCCTCCTTCATCTTCGGGATCAGCTTCCGGCGTTTGTCAATAACTTCCTTTGGAAATTGTTCACTCACATAAAATTGAGTACCCTTCAGCGCTGGCCCCTGCCGTCTGACCAGTTCACGTTCCTTGTAGAATGTAAATTTGGCGACGATGTTGCGAGGTTTGCCTCCGACCCTTGCGCCCATCCTGTGGACTCTCTCGAACCCAATCTTATCCGCTATATCTTTAGCTAGTTTCATTTTTTCATGTAGGAACGTCCGGATCGTACTTTCTGCATCTTCGACGTCACCGGCGCGTGGTTCCGGGATGCCTCCAAATACCAAGTTGTTCCTCATAGACTGGGACTGTAAATATACTACGTCTTCCTGCAAACTACTTCTCTGCTTTTCTAACTCCGTAACCTTACTATTGACCATACCAACTGCAAAGTCTATACTCTCGGCCTTTTCCTCGACTCTAGCAACTTGTTCCCCTAACTTCCGGTTTCTCTCATCGACAACTACCCACAATCGTTTCAGTTCTGACTCAAAGCTACTGACCTTTCTTTCTACCTCGTCAAGAATCTTCAATCTTCTCTCTATCCCATCCATTCTGGTGTCTATCTTCTTCAAATACTCGAGCAACTCACTGTTCGTAGGTTCCCCCATGGTTAAGTATTCCAGTTGGCACGACTCACTTACACCACTTGAGTTTAAATTTCCTCGGAACACATCATTGTCCACATCTAAGAAAGGTACACACTCCTTTTCATATAATACAGCGTTTGTTTCACTCAAAATATCACTCACCGACACGCACGTACCCCCGGACGGGCCTCTGACTTTGAAATATTTGCCTTTGTTTACTTTATCACTTTCACTACCACTGCTTTCTCTATCTTTCCTTTTCCTATTTTTCCCCATAACACATATCCACCAGTTAGAAGCACTTTATTTCCAGGTTTGGCTCACTTCACAATGCATTTTCAGGTTTTTAAACATGTTTTTAATTTAATTTTATGAGAGCGCAAAGAATACGACTTCTCCCGCCTTATCACGTGACACTGGCTTTCGAATTTTAATTTTTGTCCAATGAATAATTCATGTGAAAGCGCATCTAAATAAAAAAAAATGAAAATACAGCAGTTTCCTGGAAGAATAAATATTAAAACGCTGATAGCGTAGACTGTTGACGAGAAAAAAAGAAACCCAAATAAAGAGAAATAAAGCGCAAATTTTTTTAACAGAAAGGACACATTTGTTTGAATGAAATTGAATTTCTGCAATGCTTTTTTTACACAGGACAAATCGAACGTTTTACTCCCTGCTTTTATCTTGGTAGAATTTAAAGGAAACGCATAAATATGCACTAATGCATCACAGACAACGTGCCGACTAGTCCTGAACGGGCCGAAATAGCCAATTGAGCGTATACATTTAGGGGCATTAGAGTTTCTTAGGTTACACCATTCATTCTCTCGAAGTCACCATACTTAAGACCGTTGGCTTCTGCCAACAGTCTAAACAGAAAACAATTCTGTGTCATCGTATTTTTATTTCATATATATATGGATACATGTTAACTTTGCAATTTATTTTGCTAAAACGAACAACTTCATTACATTAATAATTTATAAAGTCGTTGAATTATTTATAATTATAAGAACTTTAAATATGTGTTCAGAAGTCAACTGAGTCGTTCAAAACCGGATATATATACTGCGAATCGCGATTCTACGAAATGACGGGATACTACGAACAAGGCGGTCGGTCCCGTCCGTTTTCCTTATATATTTAAATATAAAAAGATGCGATACTACGGATTCGCGATTGAACGAAAGAACAAATGTTTCGGTCCCATCATAGCGTTTTCAATGAAATGTTAACGCGATACTACGAATCGGATTGTACGGAGACTTTTTACACCTTCTGGACGAAGATTTCACACCCCTGTCAAGTCAGACACCGAGCCAGGTTGTTTGCATCATGGACAAACATAGTTGTTTTTAACGGGTTTAATTACCATATTAATCCACTTTAAATGTTGTGCAATGTGAGATTATTATTAAACGACTTTCCAAATTAGCAATATTTCTTATAGAATTTGATTTTTTGATTTTTTGCGGATTGTATACGTTATTTTTCCTTCATAACGCGAATGCATACACAAATGTATTGTCAAATGCATTTAGTTTAAGTACATTAATATTTAGACGTCGCGCGAGCTAGCCCCGTACATAAACGTAACGTTAAAATCTGTCAAATATCATCGATCTTTGACGCTTAGTCAAGGCGCTCGTTTTTATTTATACTTAACCGGCATGTTTAAGTTTAAATTACAGTTTAATAATTGTTCAAGTTAGCATTGTCATATTCACTGTAGTAATTTTATCAAATAATGCGCTAGTTTTGCTAAGTTTGTATTCATTGTATTTTATATTGTTCTATAAATGCCATTTTGATAAATTCAAATAACCGCTCATGTTTTGAATTATATCATGTAATTAACAACGTTTGATAATTAATATTTTAATAATTACGTCACATAGTTATACAGTACAAACAAGTATCCACAGCGATGTAAGAATGAATCTGTGCAAGGAATATGTCCATTCAAGTTCATTGTTCAATAACTCTATTTCATTGCATACATATATATACTACGCTACGGACTGTGGCCTTATATCTCTTAATCAAGTCTTGGTTAAAAAAAACGTCCCGTCCGTTTTACGGAAATAATATCCATGGATCACTTCATCACCAGCTTGAAATTCAGCACCCCATTTATCATGGTGTGGCTTTCGTCAAATATATATCCGTGTATAAAATGTATAAAATTCACTGAACAAAAAAGAAATATAGTGCATCTATCGGTTACATCTTACACGACGTTTTCTCTATGACTTGTCGTTCTTTTCACGTTTGATATTCTATTTACAACGAGAACATACGACATTAATCCGCATTTCATTACGAACAAATCGGTGTATAGTACTTTATCATTATTAGTCTTATTTTTACGTTGTGCCGGGTTAGCTTGCGCTACGTAATTAATTAACGTAATCGCCTCGACGTGCTGCAAATTACCGCTAAACTTTACTACCGGAATTTCCCAAAAATGCGATACTTCGGAAAACGCGATACTACGAACAAACTCTTGTCTCCCGTGACTGTTCGTAGTATTGCGTTTCGACTGTAAATATGTGGCTTAACATAGCCACATAAAAGCATTTTAAGCAACATAAAAGACTAACGATAACCCTAATCAACATTTAACTACTCTTTTGTTAACGCGGACCTTCAGGGGCATAAAAACCATTTTATGTTATTGTAAATATAATTTCAGTTTTGTTTACATCAACAAAGTTATTTCAGAAAAGTTCCAAGCTGAAACTTCAACAATTGATATAATGATTTTGAAAAATACAAATGCAGAATGTTGTTAACACACTATATATGTTACATTTATTTACCAACAAATGCATTGTACCAGCGGCCACTCATATTAAAAGTTAAACCAGATATACGTGGCCAGATGATAGTTTGAAATATAAAATAGAGTTTAGCGTTGATTTCGTAATACATTAGGCTTAACGCCCATGAGTACAAATATAGTACAACACAATATAGTCAAAAGTGGTCAATGACGTACAGGTCTGCATATAAATAATAATTTAAGCAACGCCAATTTAGCAATTTATGATAGGCTTTAAAAAGAAAATTGTATTAAGTTACCATGCAAGTAGAACACTTTCATATGGTTACTAAAATAAGAAAGAAAATCATATTTACGCATACAATATTTATATGGCGAGTCTCAGAAGCTATTTATAATATAGTTCGGTTTTCAATTTAAAAGTTTTAAAAATAAATGTGGCAAGATTTATAATTGTTTTATTTTTCATTTTTAGTCTGAAAAAAAAATGTTATCAGCAATTTTATCGTATATATATCCACAAAGCTCTGAAGTAAAAACTTGAGTAAATTTCTTAAAATCATAAAATTCCCTACGTCTGTGGCTGGTTCATTTAAAGTTAATTTGGTCTTAAACGGTTTAAATCTGATACAGAATCAACACTTGTTTCTCATTTTTCCGTTTTTCAGATCAAAATTTTTGATTTTCACAATTAAAATTGTATTTGGAATTTTCACTTAAATATGAACTAAGGTAAGATTTTCCTAAGGAGCTTTGTGGCAGCTTCTACTTCTAGTTTGTGAACATATACTCTTAAACGGGTTAATGCTGGATATGACCCTGGACAGCTTCTACTTCTAGTTTGTGAACATATACTCTTAAACGGGTTAATGCTGAATATGACGCTAGACAGCTTCTACTTCTAGTTTGTGAATATATACTCTTAAACGGGTTAATGCTGGATATGACCCTAGGCAGCTTCTACTTCTAGTTTGTGAACATATACTCTTAAACGGGTTAATGCTGCAGCTTCTACTTCTAGTTTGTGAACATATACTCTAAAACGGGTTAATGCTGAATATGACCCTAGACAGCTTCTACTTCTAGTTTGTGAACATATACTCTTAAACGGGCTAATGCTGGATATGACCCTAGGCAGCTTCTACTTCTAGTTTGTGAACATATACTCTTAAACGGGTTAATGCTGGATATGACCCTAGGCAGCTTCTACTTCTAGTTTGTGAACATATACTCTTAAATGGGTTAATGCTGGATATGACCCTAGGCAGCTTCTACTTCTAGTTTGTGAACCTATACTCTTAAACGGGTTAATGCTGGATATGACCCTAGGCAGCTTCTACTTCTAGTTTGTGAACATATACCCTTAAACGGGTTAATGCTGGATATGACCCTAGGCAGCTTCTACTTCTAGTTTGTGAACATATACTCTTAAACGGGTTAATGCTGGATATGACCCTAGACAGCTTCTACTTCTTGTTTGTGAACATATACTCTTAAACGGGTTAATGCTGAATATGACCCTAGGCAGCTTCTACTTCTAGTTTGTGAACATATACTCTTAAACGGGTTAATGCTGGATATGACCCTAGGCAGCTTCTACTTCTAGTTTGTGACCATATACTCTTAAACAGGTTAATGCTGGATATGACCCTAGGCAGCTTCTACTTCTAATTTGTGAACATATACTCTTAAACGGGTTAATGCTGGATATGACCCTAGGCAGCTTCTACTTCTAGTTTGTGAACATATACTCTTAAACGGGTTAATGCTGGATATGACCCTAGGCAGCTTCTACTTCTAGTTTGTGAACATATACTCTTAAACGGGTTAATGCTGGATATGACCCTAGGCAGCTTCTACTTAGTGCTGTTCAAAATTTTGAAAGATTTACTACATGTTAATATATGTGAAACTCATCAGCAACAAAGAAAACCTTATTATAATTAATTTAGGACAAGTGACCAGTTGTCATGACAACACGACACAAAACAACAGTCAACAACAAAACACGAATATGAGTAAACCTGGAGTCACCGAATGGAAACGGTTTTTAGACTGTTTGCGGAATCCGACGGTCTTCAATAGGGAGTTTTGGAGAAATTGAATCGCGTGACCTACTTTTTACTTTGCAAGCTACGAAGCACTAACAATTGATAGCCATAAATGTATACGCTCCATCGGCTATTTCGACCCGTTCATGATAAGTGGACACGTTGACTGTTATGCATATTATTGCGTTGACATAAAGTAGTTTGCATACAAACCTTATATATCTATCAAGCTGTTGAAAGCAGGGAGTATACAAATGCGTAGTTCGATTTTTCTTGTGTAAAATCTGGCATTGCAGGAAATTGTTCCACTCTCTTTGCCTTGATTTTCGCTTCTTTCCTTTTCTCTCCAACAGTCTTTCTACACTATCAGCGTTTTGATTAGAAGAAAGGCCGTCGTATTTAACAATGCTTCAGTAATAATTATCGGTAAATGATAAATGGTATTGTTAAAAATGTTATTTCTGGCCGAGCGTCGATTCATCCCTTAAGTATTAATTTGCCCGGTAAATATACACATGGCATATGCTAAAGACCCAATTAACAACTCTTAATCGAAGTGAAACTAGCCCGCATGCGGTATTGTATTTGTTGATAAATATCCCGTAAAAAATATGCCAACAGTTCACCCAGTTACTATAAAATAGTTTCTCGAGAAGAACAGACTGAATCAATCCTGTTTATCTTATTTAAATTGTATTAATTTTATTAAATAAATGTACATAGACTATATAACCGAAAATTCGAATTAATAAAAAGTATAATACAAACGGCTGTTTAAAGATACACTACCGTTCCATTTATGATAAAATTGCCTAAATTGATGTATAATGATGATCAAATATAGTTTAAACTGTTATGAAGGAGTATATATAAAGTCAAAATTATACAAATATATAAACTAGATATACTATAAATGCACTATGCACATGCAAAATGTAAACGCAAACAAACTTATGAAGTAGATTCGCGTTTAGTGTTTGTTTATGTTTCGTATACAATCAAGGTGACTTTTTCACAATTCCAAAATTACAATTAATGTCCAAACATAAAACATAAAGCATTAACGTCTTTAAACCACGGCTTCAGAAGCGGGTATTCCTGCGAATCTCAGCTTGTTGTCACCACACACGATCTTTTCTCTCATTTCGATAACAACACCCAATCATCACACTGGACATCAACAAAGCATTCGACACAGTCCCACACAGTCCCACACAAGAAACTCCTACATAAACTACAAACACACGGAATAAAAGGCCGTATTTTAACCTGGATAGGCAACTTCTACGCGAGAAATGCGCGTAGTAGTTAAGGGTGAACAGTCAACTCCAGTCCATGTGGACTCCGGCGTTCCTCAAGGTACGGTCCTAGGACCCCTCCTCTTCTTTGGTCATTTGAACGACCTCCCAGATCAAGTCAAGTCTCAAGTTCGACTTTTCGCTGACGACTGCCTTCTGTACCGCCCCATCAAGAACCAAAACGATCACATCCAACTCCGAAATGACCTTGATACACTCTAAGCATGGGCTACCAACTGGGGGAATGAAATTTAACTAAAAACCTACGCTCCAAGTCCAAATCAAGCCACTTCTATTTCATTGGCACAGATATCCTACAACAAGTCCAAGTAAACCCGTATCTTGGTATAACATTTTTTGAAGCCATGACATGGCCTACTCACATCAATAACATCAGACAGAAAGCCAACTCTAGTATAGGAATTCTACGACGCAACCTCAGACACTGCCGAAAATCATGCCGGACAACAGAACAAATCGCACTTGTACGCTCAAAACTTGAATATGGTACCTCATTTGATCTTTATACAAAAACAGAAATAGACAAACTAGAAAGAATCCAAAGATTTGCTGATCGCTTCATAACCAAAGAATACACTTGTCGCCATGAAGGTTGCGTGACTAACATGCTCAAACAACTTGAACACCCGTCCCTCCAGGACGGTCGGAAACAGCAACGGCTTACCTTCATGTACAACTTGAACTCCCATCCATCCAGGACCGTCGGAAACAGCAACGGCTTACCTTCATGTACAACTTGAACTCCCATCCTTTCAGGACCGTCGGAAACAGCAACGGCTTACCTTCATGTATAAGTAGATGGAAGAGCACGTACCGGCTATTAACATACGAGACTATCTCATTCCTCAGCGCGTTAAACGTTCAATTAGGGCTAACATTTTTCATGACCATATCAGTGTCAATGTTGTTGAACAATTAGTATGTAATAATCAAAAGTGCTTCAAACCAATCTTTGCGAAATCAGATACCTATAAACATTCTTTGTTCGTCAGAACAGTCTTAGACTGGAATAAGCTCAGTGACTGAACAGTGTTTGCGGACAGTGTGAACTCGTTCAAGAAATCCATAAACTTTGATTAATCTAATCGCGCAATCCCCCGGCGCGTAAAAGCCAGCATTGGTTACTACGACGTACCTATACAGATACAGATAATATGGTATTTTGACTCTATATGAACAATACTACAAACTACTTTTGCAAAAAAAATTATTATACATTAGTTTCTAACCTTGCTTTCATAGGGTTATGTCCTTTTAAAAATTAATCCGTTTACACACGGATATATATTTGACAATTAGTGCCAATTTGAACACAAAAGTGTGTATGAAAAATGTTTTACTTTTTATTTGATTATAAATTAGTACACTGTTAGGGATGCTATACATCACACTTAACAGAAAGCAGTTACATTATATATAGAACGTATGGGACCCATATCACCGACTGATAGGCTGCATATATGTCACTGAACATTGCTATGTAAATTAGCTTCTTTGACAGAAAGTGAGAGAGTTCTGTCAATATTAACTAGATACAGGCGCCAATACCGATTTTGAATCGGCGACTATTCAATTTTACATGGAAAATTGTCCAAGCAATACTCAGCGACTTCATGCAAGCGTTTTTAAGAATACGAGCGTTTGTAAGAATATATTATAACATGCTCCTTTCATATGCTTCCTGTAAGACTCGTCACAAATCGACGCCAGGCTCAATGTAAACGTTTTGTTTTGGTATATAAATAATACGTTGCATACCCGTGAAAAGGCAACTAAGACCCGTTACTGTATTTTATAAGCTGACTGGTAAGGCATGCACATCTGTATTCATATTTTCCCAATCACAAAATACACGGGCGCGCGTGCGTTGGAATCAAGTCACCATAAAGCGCTATATAGATAAGCACAGTTACTTTATCTCTTTAACAACAAAATAAAATGTAAAACAAGATATTCCAAATACAACTTGTCTGTTCATGTAATCGAGACCAACTATCACATATAAAAACATAGTATCGTCGATCCAACTTTTGTTCATAAATATGGGACAATCCATTTACAGAAAATAGGGGGAATCGTTACTTTTTGATTTTTTAACACGCTGCAATCGTCTGCATTTAAATCGTCTGATTTACCTGTTTCGATTCGTCCATGTTTATAAGGTTATATCGATTCGCTTGCTTGCGTTTTACTGACTATACACATACACACAGACCACGTTTTCATCGTGTCGAGTTTGTCCAGGTTTACAATTTACATTCACTGTGGGTTCTGGAAAACCCCGTGCTGTTTTGAATATAACGGGGCGCATTTTAATAGTGTCGCTCCCTAACTTTAAAGGCGCATTATGTGCCCTTTAAGATCATAAAAATACGAAATCATTTTTTACAAATGAGCACCTTATAGTTTAATAAAGGGGCCCATACACTTTCAATAAAATGTCCAAAATATGGTTAATGCATGTAATTGACAAATATATTAAAATGTGTCGGCTATATTGAAGATTGATGCATTATATTGAGAAACATAGACCAGCGTTCAAATCACAAATGAAACAAAATCTTCAGTAAAACAATTGTACAGTTTGTGGCACAAGATGAATGTCAATTTCATTGAATCCAAAAAATAGCCATAAAAGTGAAAGTGTATGGGCCGCTTTAAAGTATTATTATGTTGTGTTAAATAATACATACTGACAACTCGCATATATTTCATACTTGTAAAATATAAACAACGTTCAAAAGCGACCCTACTTCTTTTGTTTACATCTAGATTTCTTTTTTTTTTACTATATCTGAGTTTATCTTTGTTTTGACTTTATATAATCACCCTATCAGTTCTCACTGCAGTTGATTATAATGATACATTCACCGCGTGATTCTATAATAATATTAAAGGGTATTTTTTCTTTAAAGGCGCCGCTACCACATTTATATTCAAATTATAATAATAGCATACTACATGTATATGCTTTGTGTACTCTTCCTTGCTCATCATCGTCCTTTATCATGCTTGGATGATCAAATACTGTTGTTAAGTCGTTGACTGTATTTATATAAAACGTATTAAAGGGACTTGTTCACAGATTGACAAATTACATTTTTCAAAAATACGACAGTCTGTGAACAAGTCCCTTTAATGTGGTTCATGATCAGTAATGACATTTAAACTTTAATATTTGACATATTTATAAACTAATTTGGAACGAAATTTTGCATCTGATAAATGGTGAATAAAGACGTTTGGTTTCGTATTATTCTTACATATTCTGGTTGACAAACCAGCAGTACGATACGATACGATACGATATATATATTGCATTAAAACATTATACAATGCTTATTGCAAACATAACAATGTAAATGGAGAAAGTACAGAAAACATTTTCTGGAGCAGCAATATTCAAAAACAGATCATCCTTGGTTAAACAAGTAAATAATTATAATTATTAGTTCGATAACAAATTAACAATAGAAAGTAATCTTCTCATTTGACTCCGATCAATAATCGACACAAATAAACAAAATATTAATATTGATATAAAGCATATATTTATTATTATGTATATGCAAGTCAATCTCTAAGCTGGTTTGCGAAAAAAAAAAAATTTGCCAGATTGTATATTTCTTTTTTGGATTGGGTTTTTACAAGATTTTGGAACTTAAACATCGATGGCCAGTGATAATAGTATGGTTTTAGAATTTTTTTCCTCGGTTCTCTATATTTAGGGCATACTAATAAAAAATGATATTCCGATTCTACGATATTTATTGTACACGAGACACATTTTCTGTCAGTTACAGGTGTTTTTGTGTATCTGCCTGTTTCAATCGCTAATTGATGTGAAGATGTTCGGAACCGAGCGAGAGATGTTCGAAACTAAGGTTCCCGGATAACATCGAGATATTTGTCCCTGCTTAATGAGTGTTTAAATAGTGAGTAAGATCTTAATCTCGACGAGTTGTTAATATCCGGGTACCAGCTTTGACTATACATGTCTAATATCCGTTTTGTTATTATTTCAAATGTATAGTTATCAATATTTTGTGTAATGCAAACGTCCGAAAAACCATGTTCATTTAAAATCGTTTGTATCTGAGAAGCTCAGTTTTTATTCTTGTATGTTTTATTTTGTAAAGTATCTGATCGTAATACGTCATATACGCGTTTTACAATGCTGTTATTGTCTAATGAAACTATCTTTTTCCAATATTTTATCATATTCATTTTTCTTTGTATTGCTAGCGGAATTCTACCGAGTTCACCGTATAGAGCTGTTTGTAGATGTCTTGACCCCCAATATATCTCGAAGAAATTTAACATGAATCATTTCAATATCGGTGGCTGGGTGAACACCCCATATTTCGCAACAGAAATTTAGTACAGAGCCGACAATGGCGTCAAATAGTTTTATTTTTTGATAGATTGGTAAATCATTGTTCTGAAATGTTTGATACAGTTTATTCAATGTAAAAGACGCATGCTGAGCTATAAGTTTTGTGGATCTATTAAGGTTCCCATTCTTAAACAAATGGATTCCTAAATATTTAAATGACGTAACTACTTCTATGGGGGCTCCATATATAGATAAATTAATACTTGTTGCCCTACCGTTCAACAATCATGGCTTTAGTCTTTAAAACAATCACGTTTAGTCCCCATACGTTACAATAATTGTCTACGTCTTTTAGCATGGAGCGTAAAGATTCGGGAGATTTGGCAAACAGTACCATGTCATCAGCATAGAAAAGTAAAAATATCTTGATTTCTTCAATGGATACTGTGCCCGAGAGGTTTGAATTGATAGAATCAATAAGATCATTAATGAAGAACATGGCAAGTAATGGGAGCGCGGATCTCCCTGTTTGACCCCTATGAATGAGTCAAAGGACTCCGATACTGAGGAATGATAACGTACACATGACTTAACGCACGTGTACATTTCCTTTACAGAATAACAAAGTGGCGACTAATATTTTCGTTCATTAATTTTTGCCATAGAAGGAGTGATTGATACCATCAAAAAATTGTTGGAAGTCAATAACCACGCTAGAAAACTTTTCCTTTTTTCACTTAATACTTTAGTGATTATAGACTGCAAGATAAAAATGCATTCAGAGATAGACTTTCCTTTCTGAATACCATATTGGTTTTTTATTAATTTATCGTTGTCAGTTGATCATTTATTAAGTCTGTTTAGTAGAATTTGAGAGTATATTTTTGCGACGATAGTTATCAGTGTGATACCTCTGTAATTGCTTGCGTCATTTATGTCGCCTTTTTGAAAACTGAAGTTATTATGCCGATTCCCCATGATTCTGGATATTCGTGGTTGAGAAAAATATGATTGTATAGTGACTTAAGAAATGGCAAAATAGTATCTATAGATGCTTCGAATAATTCTGCTGGTAATCGGTCGATTTCGGGGCTTTTGTCATTATTTTGTGAAAGGACGGCAATTCGGATTCCCGCTTCGCTAATATTTGCATCTAGTGAATCGTAGTTTATTAGAGAATAATTTTGGTCTGCGTTATTCGATTCTTCGTAACTGGGATGTAGTGGTTGTTTTCCCAACATGTCTTTACAGTGGCTGTAAAGGTCATTCATTGTTAAGGTATCCGCTGTAAAGGTCATTCATTGTTAAGGTATCCGCTGTAAAGGTCATTAATTGTTAAGGTATCCGCTGTAAAGGTCATTCATTGTTAAGGTATCCGCTGTAAAGGTCATTCATTGTTAAGGTATCCGCTGTAAAGGTCATTAATTGTTAAGGTATCCGCCCGCTGTGCTTTGTTAAGCGACGTCGTTTTTATCGATTTCCAACATTTGCGGGGGTTCGTCTTAGCTAGGTTATTTATTCGTATTCCTTCCTTTATGCGGTAATTAGATATCGCCTTCTTGTTCGTTTTGTTATATTTAATTCTCGATTTAATGAAATTATTTCTGTTGTGTACAGTTTTATTTCTGTTATATTTATTTCTTAATTGTTTAAACTCGTGCTTGTCTTCGCGACATTTGTAATCGAACCACGGTTTACTTGCGTGTTTATAATTGTTACGATTCGATTTTCCCACGCTTTTTCCGCAATAGTAAACAATAGGTCTGTAAATTCTCGTGCAAAAAAAAACGGTACTTGTTGACCCCGTGCGCAGCGATACAGATAATTGATTTAGAACGTCACTCTTACTTAACAGCTGAACTTGAAATTCAGCGATTTTACTATTATCGAAAAATAGTTTTGTGTCTGTCTGCTCGGGCATATCATATGAGCAGTTAATATTAGTATTTCTGACTTCCGAGCACAAAGAGAATGATATGCAGGCGTGGTCAGAAAATTCATTAAATTCATTAATAGTGAAATTATTCATAAGCTTAAAATGTTCGTGCTTTAAGATTAACTAATCTACCACGCTCGCTCCTCTTGTCAAGCAGAACGTGAAATCGCCTACAGTGTCATCATTACCTAGCCACCCATTGCCCTGAAGCCTGACACAGGTTAAGTAAAGCGCGCCCTGGTGTATCAATGACTTGATCTTTATTGCTACGGGGTAATGTAGTGTAACTACTATCATTAATAAAAGGTTGCTTTACATCTAAATATTTATCACTCCAAAACTGTGAAAAATTTGAACAACTAGGAGATCGATATGCATGGCAAATATAGACATCATTTTTATGTACACACAGATAGAGTTATCTAACTTTAGCCATAACATTCCATTTGTGTCTTTGCTAATTATTGAAATGTGGCTTTTAAGAAAACTTTTAAAAGACGCTGATATACCACCTTTATAGCTTCCGGATCGATTCTGTTTCTTACGTCCATAAATATGTTCACAGCAAAAACCATCTATGTCCAGATTTGAAGTGTTGTTTGGTGGGATCCATGTTTCGCAAAAGAAAACAACGTAACATTCATTGATTATAGTTTGAAAGTCTGGGTCTGCTAGTTTTCGACGAAGTCCGTTGACATTCCAGGATGATCCCCTGATGGCACACTCCTGGTTACGTCCCTATTTGACATTCCAGGATGATCCCCTGATGGCACACTCGTGTTGACGTCCCTAGTTGACATTCCAGGATGATCCCCTGATGGCACACTCCTGTTGACGTCCCTAGTTGACATTCCAGGATGATCCCCTGATGGCACACTCCTGTTGACGTCCTTAGGTGACATTCCAGGATGATCCCCTGATGGCACATTCCTGTTGACGTCCCTAGTGGACATTCCAGGATGATCCCCTGATGGCACACTCCTGGTGACGTCCCTAGTGGACATTCCAGGAGGATACTCTGACGGCACACTCCTGTTGACGTCCCTAGTTGACATTCCAGGATGATCCCCTGATGGCACACTCCTGGTGACGTCCCTGTTTGACATTCCAGGATGATGCCCTGATGGCACACTCCTGTTGACGTCCCTTGTTGACATTCGAGGATGATCCGCTGATGGCACAATCCTGGTGGCGTCCCTAGTTGACATTCCACGAGGATACTCTGACGGCACACTCCTGTTGACGTCCCTAGTTGACATTCCAGGATGATACCCTGATGGCACACTCCTGTTGACGTCCCTAGTTGACATTCCAGGATGATACCCTGATGGAACACTCCTGTTGACGTCCCTAGTTGCCCTCGGCGCTGGTCGGGGGTTTGTACGGATTGCCGTCAATGTACATTTTTTCCCCACGAACTTGACATCCTTTCCTAAGTCGTTGGCCCGTCGCATTGGTTCGTACAACGATTTTCGGGCGTCGCGCACATCTTTCGGAAGTTGGACGCCAACTCCGATGTCCTTGCTCTTCAGCCTGTGTTGGGTGTTTGCCTCAAATGACGCAGTTCGAATGGCCTCTTTCTCTTTGCCATAGTGGAATTTTGCCACTATGGGTCGGGGTCTGTCGCGCCGGCCTTGACCTCGCCGATCATGGCGGTATGCCGAGTCGAAAGTAAACTGACCGTTTAACTGCATCACCTCGTGTATTACCTTGTTAAGTACTTTAGCACAGTCTTCACTCAGACCCAGGTCTACTTCCGGTACCCCGTAAAACACGAGGTTGTCTCGCATGGACTTAATCTCAAGTTCTGTCATTTTTTCTTCAGTTTTTTCTTGTGGTATCTGAAAAAATGTACACTTTTTCTCAAGCGATGTGCAGCTTTTTTTCAACGCTTTCAGTTCTTTATCCTGTTCGTCAAACTTTGAGGCAATGTAATGTGCTGAGATTTCAGTTTCAGCCTCTGTGACCTTCACCTCAATTTCAGAGACCTTGGCCGTAATTGCATTTATGCTCTTTTCAATTCTGTCAATGGCCTTTAGTTTGGATTTTAGGTCCTTGACTTCCTGTAGTATTTCAGTGACCCCTGGTGGCTGAAACGAAGTTCCAAAATTGAAGGGGGAGCCACTGGGTGGGGTACTGTAACCAAAGCTGGGGTGTGGTATGCCGAAAGGGGGCTGTGAATATGCCATATTTAACCAATTAAACCAATTTGTATCTTCGTAATTGTCTGAGTTTTTTGTTTTCTCGATTGTAAAGTCAGTTTTACCTTGTTTACATTTCTTCAAAATGTTCTCACTGCACGTGGTCCCCGTGCGGCACGTAGCCAAATCAGACAATGGAGATATAACTTTTCGTTTTTGTTTTCGCTTATTTATGCCTTTATGTCATGGGTTTTTGTCTCGTTCGTTTGCAGACATCAACACAAACACTTATAGTTTCCTTTAGTCCAAAAAGATTCAGAATTCAATACCGCTAAATACCACAAATTATCCTAAATAGTCAGAGCACATTTTCCCGCACATTCTCCATTCAAAACCACGTGATTAGCCAAACCATATTCATCGTGTTTTATTTTAAAAACATGTATTGTGCAATTTGCCTAACGCTTACGGAAAATACATTCACCTTATTTGCGGTGTAACAATAAAAAATAAACAAGTTGTATTATTTCAAAAATAGCACACAACGACTTCAAACAAGCGTTATGACATTAATTACGTATGAACCCACGATAGTCCGTGGGTACCAGGATTTAAATAACAATTGAATATATTCTTTGGTTTTTAATACTTTAAAGATACATGTAGAACCACACTGAATCGCAAATTACACAGTGACCAATTTCGTCTTTGGCAAAGTTAAACGTCTGTCTTCAACATCTTGTATAATAACAAGTACGTATAGTGCAACAAACATGGTTTAAAAATTAAATATATTACTTTTAAAATCGCGGTGACGCGCGGTGACGTAGTGGATATGGTGTCCGCCTAGAGATCGGGAGGTCCCAGGTTCCATCCACACTCTGGGAGCGTTCACAAGATCTCCCCCCATAGACACAAAGAACTGGTTCTACCCAGAACACGGACTCGAGAGTGTCTCAATAAGCCTTTTGCTTTCGACGCAATCGAGCTAGAATAAATAGGTATAAAGAATGTAGTATTTTATCCAATAACGGTATTCGAATATCACGTGTTTGATTGTCAACCTATTTTACACAAAAGAACACGTGATAAGGCTTGTGATATGTTTGTGATATTCGATGAATTGAAATTAAACCTTTACCAATAGCATAGGAGAGAAGATGTAAGTAGAAAACAAAGGGGATAGGTATATTTAAGAAATAATTTTTGATTTATCGTTGTTTATCCGCCAATAAACAACGATTTGGAGTTCTAAAGTAAGGAATTAATCCACAAGGGCGTTAGCACGAGCTGTTTAATAGCCACGCATCAGAACGACAAAGAGTTGTTTATTGGCCGATAAACAACGAAAATGCAAAAATTATTTCGATCCTAACATTATTTGACATATATTTTTGCAATTGTAATTGGAACTACTTTTTAGTATGCTCCGCACAGAATCGGGACTTTTTGCGTTGTTTACTGGGTAGTTTAACAACGATGATTTTGCCTTTTCTCTATAGAAAAATTAGCGAGTATCATGTTATAATTCTAAGTTTAAAATGTTATTGCACAGGTCAAATATTCTGGCGTGCTTCTGTTCGAGGAAGAGTCTCTTGTCGCGTAGGTCTGATTTACAAGCCGACGATGGCAAACGTATTTGAGGCGTCTTCGTTCTCCTCGCCGGAAGTAACCAGCGCCAGACCAATGCGCTCATCCACGGTAACTCCTGTGATATTCTTGAGCACTGTCGTAGTGTCCACCGGCCAGTCGGAACTTCCGGTAGCCTTCGAGTAGGTTTGCAAGCAATCCGAAAATGCAATGTACACCAGGGATTCTCCGAGGCACAGGTTGCGCGGAAGTTGTTGTCCGCTCTCCATTGTCGTCTGCCAAGCGACCTCCTGTTTACCAAAGTTATACTTGACCAATGAGCGCGATTTTGTGTACAGCACATAAACGCAGTTCTCCTGAAAGTCGTAGCACGTGCGAACTTCCGGTACGTCGCACCTCTCGGGAAGCGCGTTCTTGAACGTCAGCGACGTCTTCATGCGTCCCGACTCCTGTACAATCACCACCTTGCCGGCGCCGCCTATGGCGAACTCCCGCGACGTCTCGTCGAACTGGAAGCCGTTGACGACCGAAACTTCCGGTGCCGCGACCTGCACGCAGACGCGCCGCTCCAGACTGCGCTCCCCGAACGCCATGTAGATGCTGATCTGCAGACCCTTACTTCGTCCTGTAATATGTTTAGCAATGTATAAAATACATTTATTAGTTTGTCTACAAACGTATTTTTAAAGAGACAACTTAACTAGAGATTTCTGAAACTTG
This sequence comes from Congeria kusceri, assembly GCA_027627225.1. Lineage (NCBI taxonomy): Eukaryota > Metazoa > Mollusca > Bivalvia > Myida > Dreissenidae > Congeria > Congeria kusceri. The sequence continues at coordinate 326,428 of CM051038.1, read as the reverse complement.
AAATTGTATATAATGCAGGCAATAAAGAAATGCACACAACGTCAAACCCAAAAGGATTATGCATTTTCAGTTCAGTTTGTTTAATGGATTTGTACACTAACTAGCTTACATAAAAAAAAACATCATGGCGCTATAAAATAGAATAAATTGTATTTCTGTATTTGAGGTACCGGTAAGTGGTTTGTATATTGTACACAACTTTTTAACAATCTGGGTTTGTCTGGTCTGGTAATGTTACGAATAATTACGTACAATTCACAAATCTTTATTTTCTTTGCGCAAAGCAAAACCACCGCCGAAACAAATATAACGCGATCATGGTGGCTTTAAAAAATAGATATCACTTGTATTATCCACATGCGAAGAATATAGTATGAGTATTAGTTTAAACGGTCATTATAATAGATAAGTAAGGAGAAGAGATCAATGTTTTAGGTAGAAACATGACCATTAACTGGAAATAAGCAGAATATTTCTCCAAACTTAATAAATCTTCATCAACATTTAGCATGTTTAGATGTGCAACTTGTAGCGGAACTGGTCTTAAATAGATCGCAGTTATCTTTCCAGGTATTCAGCAAATCAGGAGAGACCACTGTACGCAGTTTTCTATCCAACCAAACTTCTCGAAGCGGTTACCCCCCACCCCCCCCCCCCCACCCCAAGCGTGAACAGTAACCACTGTCATCAAGTAAAATCCTTCCTGATCTGGAAGGATTTCGTTTTGTTAGAATTACTTATTTAATGCAACTCATTGCGATTTTCGACATAAATGGACTAATTATATATAATTTAGGGCAAATAATGAAAGAAAAGAAAATAAACATGTAGTTAAAAGCATTTAAAAAATAACTATAACATTTTAATCGATCATCATCACGTGGTTTGTTACAACGGCAGGGATTTGATTTCAGGTCTAATAACCCCAAAACGGAAAATTGTGGTTTTTATTCAAATTTAAAAGGGTTGGGTTCTCTTGAGCTATGCCCGGAACCAGTCAAAGGCGGAGGTTGGTTTTCTTTCGCGGGCACAAACAAAAAATGGCATTTTTGTTATCGAATCTATAAAATTAACCAATGGGAATAAATATAGCATGTAAGCTACAAAACTTCCTTGTTAGACATGCAGTTAAATGGGTGTCGTATGACAGTTTCTATTCACATTGCGCCATGGAGCGATAAATGTACGATACGCATGCAGTCACAGGAACTGTTTTTATTTGGTAGAAAGTCCAATGTATACGTTTACAATCCGCCCATGTATAACTTAACTGCACATTTTTCTTCTTTTTTTGCATTAAGATCAGCTGTGTTCACTTGCAGGCATTACTTATCATAAATCACACTGACCTGATATCGGTATAAGTATAAGGCAGACACAGGGCCATATTCCAGAAACATCTTAAGTTTATCTTAAACTATTTTCACTAAAGTTCCAATTTTTGAAAGGTTATATTTTTAAAACTACATATAAATTAATGAATCCAATTACAGTTTAGTAAGTAGTAATTAATAATAAGTGTATGATTAGTGAACATTTAGCGGATTTTTGTATACATGAACAAAAAATGCTTAAGAAAAATGACCATTAAATGCTAAGGATAAGATTCCATTTAAGATGTTTCTGGAATAATGTTTTTACAGAATGTATTTTCTGCATTATAGTGGTGATTATATATCAGTATCAGTATAAGGCCAACACGGTACCGCCTGGGATCGTACTCAACAACCCATTCATAGACTTTGGAATAAAGAACAGACTTAACCTCAAGGAAATATATTTGAGGCATGTCGTGGGAAACCCGGGCTTAATGCCTGTGCGCACAGGCTAATCTAGGACAGCACTTCATGCTTTTGTGGTATTTTCTGTGTCGAGGAAGTCTCTTCTAAATATTAATCCACTGTAAGTGGAATGTGCCGTCCTGGATTAGCCTGTGCGGACTGCACAGGCTAATCCGGGACGACACTTTACGCACATGCATTAAGCCCGGTTTTCCCACGAAACGCCTCATTTCTTGTTTGCAAATTGCTGGGTACACATGTTTCTTATGTCGTTATCAAATCGTTCTAAATTTTATATTTAGAGTAGATGAACATTAAGTAAAATTCAAGTTTACAGCGCTCATGAAACAGAACAATGTTAAGAATATTCTTTATTCTCAATTCTTTATAAATCATATTTCCATATCATTTATCTATCAATTGTACCCCGTATATATACCTCCGCCATGAAGGTTATGTTTTTGCATGTGTTTGGTTTGTCTGTCTGTCCGTCTGTTTGCAGCTTTACGCAAAGAAGTTATGAACGGATTTGCACGAAATTTTCTGGAGATGTTGGAAAAGGGCCAATAAGGAAACTATTAGATTTTGGTGGTGATCCGGAAAACAAAATCTAGATTGCATGGATTCTCAGTAAATGCGATAAAAACTTTATTGAATGACAATCTCGAAAAGATTTGGGCTGGTTTTCACATAGGTCCTAGGAAGTTTTAAAAATTTAAAAAAGTTTTAAAAGTGAAAATTTCAGATCTAATTTTCTATGTGAAATCCAAAATTTCTGTTTACAAAAGGGTCAAATACTAAACATCTAAGCTCTTTTACTAGTTTAAAACAGTTTAATGTAAAAATATATTTATAGACACAACCAAAGACATAATGAATTTTAAACATTAAAAAATGTACTTCAGTTTTTCACTAAGGGGCTTTGTGAAAACCGTCCCAGATAAAAAAAAAAAAAAGATCTATCGAATGGACGACACTATTAAATGAATTAAAGATCTATCGAATGGACGACACTATTAAATGAATTAAAGATCTATCGAATGGACGACACTATTAAATGAATTAAAGATCTATCGAATGGACGACACTATTAAATGAATTAAATTCAAGCGCCCCTCCTACCGAGTACAGCAATGTCGTCCTTGCCGCACCCCGCCATGGCCAGAAGTTGCTCCCCTTCCGTCTCGCAGATCAGGCGTCCGTCCGTCCGCGCCAGCACCACACACGAGTTCAGCTCGTCCAGGAATGCCACGCGGTTCGCCGGAAGCAGCACCGCGCTGCTCAGTCGTCGTCGGCGGCCGGTTTCCCCGAAGAGTTTCATCGACCGCGTCTCAACGGTGGAGGATCCTTTGGATTTGCGACTCAGTGTTCCGCTTTTGGGGGTGACCTTGGATCCAAGCGGAGCCGCCCCTATGTCCAACTTCACTTTAGACATTGACAAATAACCACTGGTTTGCGACGCGTTCTTGGGTGTTTCCGGTTTGGCCACGGATAGAGCCTGTGTGTCGCTTATGTTCGGACTGCAGACCTTTCGTTGTAGAGCGTCGGATGTTTGTGCTATAAATGTCGGGGCCTTATCGCTGGTTGGCGTGGTTAGTTTTACAGATGACGTCCCTGATTCAATACCAGGGAAATACTTCTCCACAATGGAGTTACTGCGGAACGTGGGCTGGACACGTCGTCCCGTGGGGGTAGCGGGCGTTTCCGGAGAAGTGGGGCTGGATTCAGGCCGATTCGCCGGGCATGAGGTGTCGATCTTTTGTGCTTTATCCGTGTTGTAATAGTTGTCGCTCTCAAGCCCTTTCTCGGATTTAATCACACGCTGCTCGTAACTGGAGCCCGCCTGCGGGACGGTTTCAGGTACCGGAAGCGGGATCGGTATCGCCGGCATTGATACCGATACGCCGGGAGCTCCCGTGAGAGGCTCGTACGCGCCGCTGCTTCGCTCCGCCGGCTTGTTTAAGTTCTGGATGGGAGTCTCGTACTGTTTCTCCGGCGGCGGACCCGAGTTGACCACGCCCTCGTCCAGTGTGTCGTATGCTTCCGTGTCGTCTTCGATGTACGAGATGTGACCCAGTGGCACGGAGACGGCGTGTTTTAGATGCTTGTCCGGCTGGAATCCGGATACGATGGTCAGGCAGGTAGCCGGGAGTGACCGCTCACTCCTTGACAGGTCGACCATGCTTATTTCTTTAGTTTTGGACTTTTTGTTGGTGAGGCGCTCGATTTCTCCCTCAAACAGCGCGTTCGCAGCGTCGATAGCCTGCATTCGATTGGCGTTGTTTTTTTTGACGACGTTAGATTTGTTATCCACGTATTTCAGCGCCTGTACGTATTTCGTATGCAGAGTGCGTGTGATATCCATGTAGTAGCTGTCGATCTGCGCGCGCAACTCTTCCCGCTTCTTTTCCGCATACGTCACGTGCTTCTCTAGCTGCTCGCGCCGCTTCACGATGCTGTTCTTCATCAAAAGCAGATTGACGAGCTTCCGGTCGCTCTCGGAGCTCATGTTCCGCAGCGTCTTCGTCTCGCACTTCTTTGAGCTGTGTTTCTTGTCCTCCACGATGCATTTCATGCAGACGAACTGCAGGTGCTTTAAACAGAGCGCCTCGGCAGCCGAGCGCTGGTGTTCCCCGCACATGGGCGTCTCCCCCACGTCATCGTACCTCTCCATCCGGTCTGCCTGCGGAACATGCATGCCAGGGTTTTATCGAGTGAACATTTTCATTAAATAGCAATACGTGATATACTGAGTTTACACACAAAAACAAGATTCTGTGTTTGATAAACACACATGCCCCCGGTTGGTGCTGGATAGCCCATTTCTTAGTCTAAATTAGGTCAAGGTGAAAGTGAGGTTGAGTGATATGGGTGGATTAGGGATGGTCATAAGCAACAATTGTGTAAGTATCCAAGTACTGTAGTAAGCGGTGTTGGTGCAAGACGAAATGGTAAAATCTAGGTAACCAAGAAACAGCCCATTTAAAATATTCTAAGTGCAAATTAGGTCAAGGTCAAGCCCAACGTGAGATTGTGTGATATGGGTGGATAGGGAATGGTCATAAGCAACAACCGTGTAAGTATCCAAGTGTTGTAGTTAGCGGTGTTGGTGCTAGACGAAACGATAAAATCTACTTAACCTTGTCACGGACGGAGGGACGGACGGACAGGACTAACACTATATGCCTCCCGCTTCAAGATGCCGGGGGCATAAAAAATAAATTTAAAATCCAAAGTACACGAGGATTCATACAGATATTTTTAAACAAAATCAAAGCACTTAATGAGCACTTTTCAAGAACAGAAAATCTAAATTCAAACACTTTATTACATGTTGTTTGTTGTCCTTACATACTGCAAAAGTTTGGACTGTAATTAATGCTCATTATAAGAAGATAAAATTGCATATTGTTTTGACAACAACTTATTTTGACTCAGTACTAATTCAAAAGGAGATATTCTACAACTCATAAGAACATAGTTGGGCATGGTCTTTGAAATTGACTGCATATAAAAACATTACTTTGTAGTAACATAATTTATTTCATCAATTACTTCTATTTCTCAAAATATTTTAAAGCACCTTTGAGGTCCAAAATAAGCATTTTTCAAGCATTTTTAAATTCTCAAGATAAAATTAAAGCCGCAGTCCATGGAATCTAATTCTAAAACCATCGTAATTTGGCAATAGTTCTTATGAACGTTACTGGTGTTTATTCGACTGAAAATTGTTTCTTATTTACGTAAGGCAGTTTATACTGTCTTAGTTCGAACACGCTTGGTACGAACGGAATATACAATAATGTACATGCTTGAACTACTACTTTATTTTGAATAATCATGCAAACAAAGATTTAAGTTGGGTCTTAAATTCGCGCTATTTACCGACAGAGAAATTCGCGAAAATTCGACTACTGCGAATGAAATGATTTTACAGCATCTACATATTACCGGGCAGATCTCCATAGGAAAAGTACATTATAAGAAATAATGTTTGATTTATCGTTTTTTATCGGCCAATCAGAAAGACAAAGAGTTGTTTTTTTAGCCGATAAACAACTCAAAAACGAAAATTATTTATTAACTTTAATATAATGTACTTGTATTTTTGTTAATACATTTGTTTCATTACATTCACTTTCAATGAAATGAACAAAATTAGATCCGCATATATTTTCCAAACGCTGCGCTTACATGAATCTGACAATCAGATATAACAAGTTCGACACCATGAGATCTGCTATATCATAATGTTCGTTAAATGAACTTTTTCACAGATTATTGTATTTTTAAAATATGCCATTACATGTCTAAACGGGAAAAACTAACGCATTTGAACTTTAGACCTAAATTATTATAAGAAGAAAAGCATCCGAAAAGAAAAACAAGTGTGCCGCCGCCGGGGATCGAACATGCGACCTCCGGATTAAAGTCTGACGCGCTTGCTACTCGACCAGTCTGATTCGTATATATATATTTGTGTAATTTTTACTTTATTTACTTTATGGTTCACGTGTTATCAACAAACGATAACGTCAGAAGCACTTCGAAATATTAAATCGTTTCGCGTTACAAACGCTTTAAATGTTTTTTCGTTTCAATTTACGGTTACTCATTAACGAAACGTTTCCAATATATTTCTATGTCAGAAGTGTTATTTCGCACATTTGTATTAAGTTTTCTTTTACTTAAGAAATCTGTGAGGAAAATTTTGGAAATTGTCTATTCGTCAATCTGTGAACAGGTCCCTTTAAAACAATAAAAAGCATAAAATCAAAGAAAATAAAATAACGTAGGACACTCTAAAATGTTTTCGATAGAACAGTTGTGCATCTATCAATATTTCCCCCTGTGGGGGGGGGGGGGAAGCGGCGGGAAAACGCAGAGGAATTTGACTAATTGTATTTTGGGGCATCTAATTCCCCACCCTAGGGTCAAGCATTTTTGTATAAATCCCCTCAATGGGGGATGCTTAATTGGTGTATTAAATGGCCAGGTGGGGGGGGGGTGTATTTCCGGAATCTAAAATCGGGACCCGGAATCATTCGGCGTGTCAATTTACCGCCTGTCGGGAATTGCTTTCAATCTAAAGTCCCGTATATGCCCGCCGCTTCCCCTAACCGCTAGGGGAAAATATTGATAGGTGCATTTGGGCTAAATGACTAAGTTTATAAACGTTTTTCGTCAAAGAGTATTTTAGTTTTCTCTCAATTTAAATAAAAATATTAAAATGATTATTGTATTTTTTATCGTACTAGTTTTAGTTCGTATATACCCAAACGAAGACACACCTTAATCTAGAACCTCAAAGTAAATTTGATAACATTCAAACCAATAAATATGTACAAAGGCGGTGGATCGAATCCAGATCAACAATGCAGATAGGCAGCTTGTACTTCCTCAAAGAAATAACTGACAAAGTAAACAGTTGTCCAATAATAGAACTTCCATATATCACGAATTGAAATCCTTATGCATATATACTAACTAAAAAAAGAAACTGGACTGTTTTAAGCTATAAATGTTCGTGTTGCAAACTTAAAATTACTGTGTTTTAGCTTTAACCCTTTCATTCCAAAAATATGGACAATGAAAAACTGTTAGTACTCGGAATATCGTATTTGAACATAATAAACATTAAGCTAAATTTTGCTACAAAACATATCGAGGATTGAATTGGCACATACACCAACATTACCGTAGCAGAATTGTTTCTTTTTTAGTAAGCATATAAGAGCAATTTTATTCGACTATGTTCACCTATGTACAGAGATTCTCTATATTATATAATTAATAAATAATTTATTATTTATCGTTGTTTATCGGCCAATAAACAACGATTTGGAGTTCTTATGCGTAGTAATTAAACCAAGAGGGCATTAGCCTGAGTTGTTTAATAGCCACGCAACAGAACGACAAAGAGTTGTTTATTGGCCAATAGACGATTATGCGAAAATTATTTCGATTCTAACATGATTTGACAAATTTGTTTGCAATTGTAATTGGAACTACTGTTTACTATGCACCGCTCAAAATCGCGACTTCTTAAAAACGATAATTGTGTTCTTTGTCTATAGAAACATTAGAGAGTATCATGTTAAAAGGTTCAAGTAAAAATGACAATGTCAACAAATACTATTGATCTAAAATAAATCTGCAATCGCTTGCTATTACAAACGTAATTCACAATTCATAAACATACCTTCTATAAATCAAATCCAGATATGGCGTCTGAGTCAAAAATTCCGCTGGTCCGCTACTAAATACATTCGCAAATTACTTGCATGTTTTAACAAATTATTCTAGTTCATTCTCAAGTTTGTTTGCTAATCGATTTTCTACGGCACCTTATAATCCGAACATTAACATTCGACTCTTTCAGGCTATAAATACGCCGATATTCAAACCGTCCATACCAATATTTGCGAGCTTGTACGGATTGCAGACTAACTAACGAGGCCGTTTGACAATTTGTATTCAATTACAACAATCGGCGCGTTATGCCGCATTGGCTTTTCGAGCGCGCGTTGATAAGATTCGTTGGCTTTTCGAGCGCGCGTTGATAAGATTCGTTGGCTTTTCGAGCGCGCGTTGATAAGATTCGTTGGCTTTTCGAGCGCGCGTTGATAAGATTCGTTGGCTTTTCGAGCGCGCGTTGGTGAGATTCGTTGCACAATGATCATAATAGAGCTAAACGACTGATAGTTACGCCCATTCTGCAAGCATGCAATGCAGTCATATTTATATAAATCATGCCGACGATTGTCTGCAAAGACTAGCATAAGGCCAAAACAACAAATTGCTGATTTCCGCTTACGTCTTCCCAAAAAAATTAGGAGGGGGGGGGGGGGTAAAAATACATTTTTTTCTTATAAGGTCTAATTACCCCAAAACGGAAGTCACATCCTCAGGGTTACATGCTGTCAGTTAGATAATAAGCACATGTGGCTGAGTGCAGGATGCATATAATTTGTAAAATACAGTTTAAATGATATGTGTTGGTATCATTTTAAAGGTATATATGTAAGCAATAAGAAAAAAGGCTGTTTTGTGCACTACTGGTTTGTCTAGTGGTTCCCAGCTTCATAACTTTTGAACCATGTATTCATGCGCAAAATGGCAGCCTCCATGCCCGTCAAAACCGGTGTGTTTTTTCTAAGGTAAATATTTTGAGTTACAACAAATAGAATTTTTTGACATGCTGTTTTTTCAAAAGGTTATGTCCTCATCTTTCCAACAATGTATGGTGATATATTGGAAATTAGCTTGGTCATGGTGAAAAGTGAGATCAAATTTTGAATATGTTATATGTAACAAAGAAGGAATTTATTTGCGCATGCGTAACCATAACTGTTTTTTTCTTCGCGGCATATTCACCACACAGTTTAGGTATATGGGATTGCATGTAAAATGTTTACAAACGCCTCCAATCAAAGAAACTGTACCTTATGGTATGTCATTACCAAGAGCGCCTGCCTCACGCAGACTAATTCGAAATGTTTGCTAATTACCGAAAAGCCGCATATTAGCGAAAACTGCTCTCCGATAATCAGGAAAAATAATTATCGATAGGCAAAAAAAACACTTTAGAGTCGGGGATAAAAATATGGGGGTGGGTGGGGGGGGGGGGGGGTAAGCGGAAACCAGCAACTGTTTTTACGACTTTACTGCACAAACTTAAACTTAATGAATGCCATAACAAGTGGACAATGAATACTCATATTAAGTTGGAGAATGTTTGAAGACACTCTGCCTAAAGTATACATAATCATAGTCATAGATACAAGGTCGAATAAAAGATCCGTTTGAAACCTGTGTGGGAGTTCAATACAGTACACGACTCCCGAAACACAGTCCTCTGCACGCCCTAGCGGTCGTTATTACAGGGTGGGAGACATGATAAGTGGACTTGGCAAATCTGTCGAAGAGTAAAATAATTTGGCCAAATCATACAAAAAAATATTTAACCTTAAAAAAAGCCAAGATGCTAAAAATTTAAAATGTTTATAAATTCCAAGTCCGCTTTGCAAGCTTTTCAACCGTATTTGCAAAAAAATGTGTGATTATGTTTTGCTATATCCTTAAAGACGTAAACATACTTAAAACATATTTGTGCGTTTTCGCGAAATTTTACATTAAACAAAGAAGGAAAAGCTATGATATTATGAAACTTCCAAGAAGATCAAGATCCTATTATCAAATTTTAAGTAAAAAAAAAAAATTCATTCTGTCGGAAACAAATTTAAGTTTCCGAATTTACTTGCAAAAATCCTTGGAAATTATTATTAAAATCCAGATAAGCAAATTAAGTAGAAAACGCCCTATACGGGCCGGCTAGCTCAGTTGGTAGAGCGCTGGACTACAAATCCTAGGATCGCGGGTCCGATTCCCAGCCCGGCCACATAACTTGTGTGGGGCTTGGTCATGAAATTATTTCTATAGTTTATAGTGCCTGGTGGGACTTTTTTCGTCTCGTATTAACGAGTTACTGAGTTATAGTTACAAGTTACTAAGTTATAATTACGAGTAAGGACGTTATAATTACTACTTACTGAGTTGTAACTACGCGTTACTAAAGTTATAATTACGAATATACTAAGTTATAATAACGAGTTTCTAAGTCATAATTCAGAGTTAGGAAGTTATAATTACTAGTTACTAAGTCATAATTACTAAGTTATAATTACGAGTTACTAAGTTATAATTAAGAGTTAATAAGTCATAATTAAGAGTTAGTAAGTCATGATTACTAGTTACAAAAATTAGCCATCGCGAGCTACTTTGTTATAATTACGAGTTACTAAGTTATTATTACGAGTTATTTAGTTATAATTACGAGTTTCTGCGTTATAATTACGAGTTACTTAGTTATAATTACGAGTTACTTAGTTATAATTACAAGTCAGGAAGTTATAATTACTAGTTACTAAGTCATAATAACGAATAACTAAGTTATAATTATGAGTTACTAAGTTATAATTACGTGTTACTAAGTCATCATTACGAGTTACTAGGTCATAATTACTAGTTACAAAGTCATAATTACTAAGTTATGATTACGAGTTACTTAGTCATAACTTCGAGTAACTAAGTTACAATAACGAGTTCATTAGTCATTATTATAAGTTTCTAAGTCAGTTATTTGAGTATATGAATATTCAAATATTCGTTGTTATTCCTGATAAAAATAGCACCTATTGATTATCGCAAGTCTGTTGTAATAACTGAAAACGTTAGTGTTACTAATTTCAATGGTAAATAATTAAGAAAAATCCCTTTCCTTCAAAGATATTTGAACAGGGAAATACAGAAAATATAACAACAACAAATATGTTTTAACTAACTACGCACTGTATTGGTTGAAGCATCTAAATAAAAAAGATAAACGTACATCTATAAGAACATAAACTATAATTGCAATTTCTTTCTTGAACATATCTGAACTCATTGACAAAATGGTCATAAAACACAATCACAGAATGACACCGCATATACATGTATAAAACTTATTACAGGGTAAAAATGTATTAAATGATCAGGGATGGTTACCGATCCGCGCGCACTCAAAAGTTCACATACTGCGATTCCAACGTTTGCATACTGCTAATTGCACGTTTACTATGATTTTCAAGGAATATATTAAAGTAACAAACCGTAATGTGATGCTTTTATAGCGCAATGTATGAATGTTTCTCCCCTCTGTTCAATGATATTTAAAACAAGAGCGATGCTATCGCTGCTTTTTCTTGAAGACGTGACAAATTGATTTTATTTTAAAACTTCGCAGTATGACAACTTAAGGTCGATTCGTCACGTTTTCGAGCAAAAATACAGCTGCGATATTGCAGTTAATGCAATGATCATAAACATAGGGGAAATAACTTCGTACTTCGCAATTAAACTTGTACAAATCGATCTTCTATTTCCAGATAACCCATGAAAATCGTAATAAATCGAGAGATCGCAGTATACCAACATTGGAATGCAAGCGCATAGATAACTACCATTTCCTTTACAGGTGAAAAATATACATGTAGATCTACTACATTATACATGGAGCTGATCGAGTACATATTCAATGTCCCCAAACTTGCCTCGTCGATGATAGTAACATATATGATGATATCATTTGTAAATGGAGAAGTTTAAAGGTACTTGTTTACAGATTTTAGTATTTTTGAAAAATGTCATTAAATGTCTTTACTTCAAAAACTACATCATCTGGAATCAATAAATTAAAACTTATATTATAAAAAAAAATTAAATCTTATATTATATACAAATAACAAATTTGCCTTCGCCGGGACTCGAACCCGGGACATATGAGATCAACAATCACATGCGCTAACCACACAGCCATTCGGACTTATACATTAGGATGTTTATTTTTAACGCTATGTAAGTGATACACGTGTTTTCCAAAATACCTATGAAAAGCTTTATAATTGTATCCATTTCGATTGATGATCATCCATAAACGAAACGATATTTTCAATACATTTCTTAGTCATGAGTGTTATTTTGCTTGTTTGCATATAAAGTATATCATTTTAGAATCCATGACATTTTTGGGGAAAATTGTCAATTTACGAGTCTGTGAACAGCTCCTTTTAAAATAAATCCCTCTACACATTAATCAAAATATTACGGCATGTAGAGATGAATGCATGAAAATACAACATTGTGAGTTTCTGCTTTTCTAAACCAAGAAACCTAAAGGCACTGTGTAACAAACTGATATGATATGGTTTTCCAGTTGTCAACGCAAAACGGTGAATAATTAACAAACATTCGATTGAAATCATCCAAAAAAAACAATATACTTTCAACAAACAAAAGTTATCAGTATTCTAACATTTGTAAGAAATAAAGTACTCGTACATTTAATCCCTGTGGCTTTTGTACAGAAACACCTTAAGTTTCTGTTAAACTATTTTCTCTTAAAATAACAATTTTACACCGTAGTATTCCGAAACTACATATACATGTGTAAATCCCTTACATATATAGTTGTGAACCCGAGTATAAATAATATAGTAATTACTTGATAAACACTACGTGCGATGTAATATTATATGCATGAATAAAACGTTAAAGAAAAATGAGGATTATAAGTGAAGGATAATATTATACTTAAGATGTTAATGGAATACGGCTCCATAATAATTTGGCATTTGCTTGTTTTCATAAATAACACGGAATTAATGCATCCGAGAAAAATCAAACTGACTATTTAACCTAACAGGCAATCAACTGAATGGATAACTATAAATAATAAATTCATCAGGCACTCTTAGCTTTACACCCTCGACACGTTTACTGTCTACACACTTCCGGTGCACTCTACTTCCGTTACTGCCGCCTGGTGGCGCGGTGGCGAGGGGACGCTAGCCGCACAGGTGTCTAAGACGCTCGTTGAGTTCTTTCTCTTTCTTGAGGAGCGCCGTCGTGTGCTTCTTGTAGGCCTCGAACTCCTGTGTCGGAAAAAACATACATTTTTTAAATTGTTTAACAGTATTGTTGTTGACTTAATAAATAATTTTTGATTTATGGTTTTTTATTGGTCAATAAACAATGATTTGGTGTTCGGATGCGCAGGAATTAACCCAGCTGTTAGCCTGAGCTGTTTAATAGCTGTTACATCAGAACGACAAAGAGTTGTTTCATAGCCGCGCATCAGAACGACAAAGAGTTGTTTAATAGCCACGCATCTGAACGACAAAGAGTTCTTTAATAGCCACGCATCACAACGACAAAGAGTTGTTTAATAGCCACGCATCAGAACGACAAAGAGTTGTTTAATAGCCACGCATCACAACGACAAAGAGTTGTTTAATAGCCACGCATCAGAACGACAAAGAGTTGTTTAATAGCCACGCATCACAATGACAAAGAGTTGTTTAATAGCCACGCATCACAACGACAAAGAGTTGTTTAATAGCCACGCATCACAACGACAAAGAGTTGTTTAATAGCCACGCATCACAACGACAAAGAGTTGTTTAATAGCCACGCATCAGAACGACAAAGAGCTGTTTAATAGCCGCGCATCACAACGACAAAGAGTTGTTTAATAGCCATGCATCACAACGACAAAGAGTTGTTTAATAGCCACGCATCACAACGACAAAGAGTTGTTTAATAGCCACGCATCAGAATGACAAAGAGTTGTTTAATAGCCGCGCATTACAACGACAAAGAGTTGTTTAATAGCCACGCATCACAAAGACAAAGAGTTGTTTAATAGCCATGCATCACAACGACAAAGAGTTGTTTAATAGCCACGCATCAGAACGACAAAGAGTTGTTTAATAGCCACGCATCACAACGACAAAAAGTTGTTTAATAGCCGCACTTCAGAACGACAAAGAGTTGTTTAATAGCCACGCATCACAACGACAAAGAGTTGTTTAATAGCCACGCATCACAACGACAAAGAGTTGTTTAATAGCCACGCATCACAATGACAAAGAGTTGTTTAATAGCCACGCATCACAACGACAAAGAGTTGTTTAATAGCCACGCATCACAACGACAAAGAGTTGTTTAATAGCCACGCATCACAACGACAAAGAGTTGTTTAATAGCAGCACATCTGAACGACAAAGAGTTGTTTAAAAGCCACGCATCACAACGACAAAGAGTTGTTTAATAGCCGCACATCAGAACGACAAAGAGTTGTTTAATAGCCACGCATCACAACGACAAAGAGTTGTTTAATAGCCACGCATCACAACGACAAAGAGTTGTTTAATAGCCACGCATCAGAACGACAAAGAGTTGTTTAATAGCCACGCATCAGAATGACAAAGAGTTGTTTAATAGCCACGCATCACAACGACAAAGAGTTGTTTAATAGCCGCACATCACAATGACAAAGAGTTGTTTAATAGCCACGCATCACAACGACAAAGAGTTGTTTAATAGCCACGCATCACAACGACAAAGAGTTGTTTAATAGCCACGCATCACAACGACAAAGAGTTGTTTAATAGCCACGCATCACAACGACAAAGAGTTGTTTAATAGCCACGCATTTCAATGACAAAGAGTTGTTTAATAGCCACGCATCACAACGACAAAGAATTCTTTAATAGCCGCACATCTGAACGACAAAGAGTTGTTTAATAGCCACGCATCACAACGACAAAGAGTTGTTTAATAGCCGCACATCAGAACGACAAAGAGTTGTTTAATAGCCACGCATCACAACGACAAAGAGTTGTTTAATAGCCGCACATCAGAACGACAAAGAGTTCTTTAATAGCCACGCATCACAACGACAAAGGGTTGTTTAATAGCCACGCATCACAACGACAAAGAGTTGTTTAATAGCCGCACATCAGAACGACAAAGAGTTGTTTAATAGCCACGCATCAGAACGACAAAGAGTTGTTTAATAGCCACGCATCACAACGACAAAGAGTTGTTTAATAGCCGCACTTCAGAACGACAAAGAGTTGTTTAATAGCCGCGCATCACAACGACAAAGAGTTGTTTAATAGCCACGCATTACAACGACAAAGAGTTGTTTAATAGCCACGCATCACAACGACAAAGAGTTGTTTAATAGCCACGCATCACAACGACAAAGAGTTGTTTAATAGCCACGCATCACAACGACAAAGAGTTGTTTAATAGACACGCATCACAACGACAAAGAGTTGTTTAATAGCCGCACATCTGAACGACAAAGAGTTGTTTAATAGCCACGCATCACAACGACAAAGAGTTGTTTAATAGCCGCACATCAGAACGACAAAGAGTTGTTTAATAGCCACGCATCACAACGACAAAGAGTTGTTTAATAGCCATGCATCACAACGACAAAGAGTTGTTTAATAGCCACGCATCACAACGACAAAGAGTTGTTTAATAGCCACGCATCACAACGACAAAGAGTTGTTTAATAGCCACGCATCACAACGACAAAGAGTTGTTTAATAGCCGCACATCACAACGACAAAGAGTTGTTTAATAGCCACGCATCACAACGACAAAGAGTTGTTTAATAGCCACGCATCACAACGACAAAGAGTTGTTTAATAGCCACGCATCACAACGACAAAGAGTTGTTTAATAGCCACGCATCACAACGACAAAGAGTTGTTTAATAGCCACGCATCACAACGACAAAGAGTTGTTTAATAGCCACGCATCACAACGACAAAGAGTTGTTTAATAGCCGCACATCACAGCGACAAAGAGTTGTTTAATAGCCACGCATCACAATGACAAAGAGTTGTTTAATAGCCGCACATCAGAACGACAAAGAGTTGTTTAATAGCCACGCATCACAACGACAAAGAGTTGTTTAATAGCCGCACATCAGAACGACAAAGAGTTGTTTAATAGCCACGCATCACAACGACAAAGAGTTGTTTAATAGCCGCACATCAGAACGACAAAGAGTTGTTTAATAGCCACGCATCACAACGACAAAGAGTTGTTTAATAGCCACGCATCACAACGACAAAGAGTTGTTTAATAGCCGCACATCAGAACGACAAAGAGTTGTTTAATAGCCGCACATCAGAACGACAAAGAGTTGTTTAATAGCCACGCATCAGAACGACAAAGAGTTGTTTAATAGCCACGCATCAGAACGACAAAGAGTTGTTTAATAGCCACGCATCACAACGACAAAGAGTTGTTTAATAGCCACGCATCACAACGACAAAGAGTTGTTTAATAGCCACGTATCAGAACGACAAAGAGTTGTTTAATAGCAACGCATCAGAATGACAAAGAATTGTTTAATAGCCACGCATCACAACGACAAAGACTTGTTTAATAGCCGCACATCAGAACGACAAAGAGTTGTTTAATAGCCACGCATCAGAACGACAAAGAGTTGTTTAATAGCCACGCATCTGAACGACAAAGAGTTGTTTAATAGCCACGCATCACAACGACAAAGAGTTGTTTAATAGCCGCACATCACAACGACAAAGAGTTGTTTAATAGCCACGCATCACAACGACAAAGAGTTGTTTAATAGCCACGCATCAGAACGACAAAGAGTTGTTTAATAGCCGCACATCACAATGACAAAGAGTTGTTTAATAGCCGCACATCAGAATGACAAAGAGTTGTTTAATAGCCGCACATCACAATGACAAAGAGTTGTTTAATAGCCGCACATCAGAATGACAAAGAGTTGTTTAATAGCCGCACATCAGAATGACAAAGAGTTGTTTAATAGCCGCACATCAGAACGACAAAGAGTTGTTTAATAGCCGCACATCACAATGACAAAGAGTTGTTTAATAGCCGCACATCAGAACGACAAAGAGTTGTTTAATAGCCACGCATCAGAACGACAAAGAGTTGTTTAATAGCCACGTATCTGAACGACAAAGAGTTGTTTAATAGCAACGCATCAGAATGACAAAGAGTTGTCAAATAGCCACGCATCAGAACGACAAAGAATTGTTTATTGGCCGATGAACAACTATAATGCGAAAATTATTTCGATTCTAACATGATTTCACATGTATTTTTGCAATTGTAATTGAAACTACTTTTTACTATTGCTCTGCTCAGAATCGGGACTTCTTTTTGCGTTGTTTATTGGGTAGTTTTACAAAGATAATTTTGTTCTTCGTCTATAGAAAAATTAGCGAGTATCACGTAAGAATATAGTAGGAAAAGATCTAGGGCCAGAAAAGATACATGGTGTTGCCAAAAGTACAGGGGCAGATTTTTATCATTATAATGCAAAACCATATACAACGTCAAATGATATTTTCATTCTATGTTGATCAGCCCAAAGGGGCAGCAGAGGGGACCCAAAAAGGATTCATTCTACATCTTCCACTACTTAAGGTCATAGAAACGCTGTGTCACAGAGTCAGACGCTGACAGGTCATTTTTTTTTTAGAAACTCGCCATTATGGAAATAGCAACATTCTTTTAGGAACCTTACAGAAGTAATCGAATTAACAAAAGGCCAGAAACAATTGCTGGGGTGTATGTCACTAACACTTTAACAAAGTTTCAAATGCAGTAAATGTAAATATTGTCTTATACTTCATTTGAATATAGATTTAAATGTATCTAACAGTAAAGTTTCAAATGCAGTAAATGTAAATATTGTCTTATACTTCATTTGAATATAGATTTAAATGTATCTAACAGTAAAATCCAAATATACAACAAAACGTACAGCTTTACGTCATGCGATGTAAAAACGAAACACATAAAATGCAAATGACGACATACATAACAATTTTTCAGAATAGAGCCCAGATTGTCTGAAACCCAACTTCATGTGTACGATATACACATGCTGGTCAGTCAATGTCACATGGCAATATCACAACATCCAGTGAGCGTGAACAAACCAGAGTGGGCACTACAGTCAGTTACCATAGCAACGGCGTTAGTATCCAGCCCATCTGAAACGGCCATACCCTTGATATGAAGTGACATTGAACATTTTACTGCCCAAATATTTTATAATCCAGTTTTTTATTTTGTTTCATTACAAGCAACTACAAATTATTTCATTTCAACATGACAAAAAAAAACACATAAATATTTGTATTTTGTCAATTTTCGACAGGTATATACAAAAATACATACATATATGAGACTTTTGGCAATTTTATTTTTGATAAAAAGCAATATTCTAACAATAATTATTTACAAAATTATCCCATAACCCGGCAGAAAAATCATCATTTGTAACGCGTGTTTTTGCGCAGTTTGTATGTAAAGCCAGCCTTTCCCACGGGAAATTTCATGATATCATAAATATGGCCGTCCGAGTCAGGGGCGCGTTTTAGAAACACCCCCATCCTTTGACGACCGTTTCTTTTCTCCTGTAAATATTACCGGTAAACATGTATCAATGAAAGTAGATATATGTATACGACTACAGCTAGAAATTACAGCCTGTGATTGAAAATGCGTCCCAACTGTCGACAAGTCTCCAGAACACGGTAGAGGTGCTGGGACACACCCCGGGGTCCAAACATTATACTGCATCATAAACTTTGAAATACATATACCCAGGTATGTATGCAAGTTTGTTTGTTTGTAGGGATTTTTCGCCGTTTTTAACAGTATTTCAGTCATATCACGGCGGTCAGTTAACCTACTCACACTTTTCCTGGGCAAGCTTAGCCCATCTAAGCAGTTTACCAGTACTAAGTGCACATACTTATGCCAGTAACTGATAAATGCTGTACTTGAATCAGAGGTAGGGGGAGAATGGCCGTAGATATAATTTCATGACCAATCCCCACACAAGTTATCTGGCCGGGCTGGGGTTCGAACTCACGATCCCCGGATTGACAGTCAAGCGCTCTACCAACTGAGCTAACCGGGCCCGATGTATGAAAATATTACAGATAGCATCAGAGGTCTAAGGCAAACAAATTAATTGTGTCTTTCTGGCAACGGTCTCAAAATAATTACGTAGGGTCGGGATTGAGTTGGTTTGTGTTTTTTTTAAATTTTTATACACATTTCGGTAAAGAGAAAACATTGAAAATTATCTCAAATCTGACAAATATGGATTTCATGGCAAAAAAATAATCCCTATAAACTGTAGGGTCTGGGGCTTTTTGCTAGGTAGGGTCGGGTTGCCCAATTTATAGATTTTCGTTCTACCCAGGAAACGGGCTCTAAAGTGTCGAAGGCCCCATCAGCAATAAACTTTCGAGCTTTCATGAGCCGTCTTAGGTTACAACTACAGCTTTTATTTTTCTCTGCTCTGTAAAACCTAATTATTCAGGAACACTGGTATCCATAACAAAATATACAACGTCTGAATAGATTCTTACAAGTTAAAATCCTTAAAATACCTAATCTTAAATATCAGACAATGTAAATTCACACTCTAAAATTATCTAAGACCAATTTCAAGCGCCTAAAAACCCCTTTTCCCACATACTTTTTATGAAAGTTTACAACCACTAAGTACGACTATCAACAAGTCTCATAATAAATTAAAATCGGGTCCGATAATTCAATGTTTGATGATGCCGTTCCAAACACCTCGCAGTGATCTCCCTTAGGATGTAAATTGTATGCAAGCAGGGGAGACCACTGTGAAAAGCATAGCATACTCCTCGCAGCAGTTACTTCCCCTTTGGCCTTGTTCAGTAACAACTGCCACTACGAGTGAAATCCTTGGAAGGAGTTAGGGGAGACCACTGTGAGGCGTTTGAGGATTTATTTTTAGAAAATTTTGATTTTATTATTATTATTTTATAACACTCCCACAGAAATGTGACATTATTGGTCCTGGTGTATATATTACGAGTTAACATGAAAAACGAATTGAGATTTATATAAAAGAGTAATCATAACAACAGAAGGATTTTACAGTGTCCACGTTTTTTCTTCCACTTATCTACGATTTTAATTCGCACCATATGAACTGACTTTGGTCATGTGGAAGTTCATGCCGGAAGGGATATAATTCGAGCCATGCTTGGAACCAGTTAAATCTCTATGAAGAGGTTGGAAGCTTGGTGCAGGTCTTTCTCAGAGTAACATACCTTGGACACCTCGGACTTGATAGATTCGGCCTGTTCCAGGTCGTCTTTAAGTTTCTTGACCGCCTTGTTAGAGTTCACAGCAACCGCTTCACGCCTGAAACACGTGAGCAGAAATAAATGCATTTTTTTAGCAAGTTAAACTAAACTAAAGTTAATTTTTGTTTTTCTGTTTGGTTTGCTATTTAACAATCATATAATAATAACATATATTTTAAAATAAGGAGCTGTATAACATATTATCATACATATGCTGTACCTTGCTTCATGTCTAATACAACCATTACAAATATTTCTATCTTACACATGTGCAAGATAACATTTTGAGAAGTTTCATTGGCTACATATTCTTTGACTGACCAATCGCATGACATTATTTTGGTGAAATGACGATGTCAACATGAAATGACGCCACATCAATACACAACTTTTAAAGGATGTATCAAAATGTTTTGGTAAAAATAGACTGTGTTTTTTCGTTTAAAAGCATGTGATAAAAAAGATCTGACACTCGTTGTCATTCATACCTTATTTTATTAAACTCGTCCAGGAAATTCGTTAGCAAGCTCGTAATGCCTGAACTCATTTAATAAAATATGTTATAAAATGACAACTCGTGTCATGTTCTATATATCCGAATGTCTTAAACAACACTAATGCAGAAGCACTCAACCTGCCAGGCATGTATTTGTAGAAATACCCGAGTGTCCACGAGAGTCCCAAATCCATTACTGGCCACAAGGTCTGGTAATCTTTTAATAATTACTGGCCCGAACTCCATTTTACTGGTCATTCAAAAAGATTTAGTTTACAAGAAGGTACTTGACTATAAGTTTTCACCAGACAGGAGGGCCAGTGTTCTGGTCATTTTAACTGAACCTCATACAGTTTGACTGGCGTATGTTCGAGGTCTGACAACTTTCGCGGAGACTAACCCACCCCCTTCCATATGAGAGGCTACACTCCACCATGATCTTACTCGAACTTGTCCTGCATGTCTTGAACAGCTTTCTCCATCTCTTCAATCCGCTTCTTGAGCGCCTTGTTGTCTGTCTGCTCTTTCTGAAAGGAACACGACAGAGACTTTGGTTAGGAAAAACGATAGACCAGTTAAATGAAAGGGTCTATCCAGGTACAAATGACGGAGTGTAAACATTTAGAACGTGAGTATTCAATTTTTATAGATTCCCAGCAGGCGAGAATTTTACACGCCAAATGATTCCGGGTCCCGGGAAATACACTTTGGTCAGATTTTAGATCACAATAATATTGGGGCCATTTGGTACACCAAGCGTCTCCCACTGTGGGGATTTAGACAAAAATGCTTGGCTCTAGGGTGGTGAAATTAGACTTTAAAAAAATGTCAAAATGCCCTGGGTCAGCCTGCCGCTCCCCATCCCCCTGGGGGGAAATATTTATAGGTGCATAACTTACCACCTTCCCTTGCCCCAATGTAAACAGGTTGCCCATTTGTTGTTAAAATATTTGATGCCATAATTTAGTTTTGCTTGGGATTTTAGCATTTACTTTCTATCCTGTGTATTGCTTGACTGCCAATGCAAACAGCAGCAGATTGTGCTAACAAGGAGCACTGTGGTAATGAAAATGTACTTAGTTAATAAAGGATTCACTAAAAAAATGAAAAATGATTAAGTCTTAAAAAAGTGATTTCTGACAAAAGACCGACTTGATCCTTTTATTAATTCAGAAATGATAGTTATTCACTTAACACACATTTCTTGACATTTTAATATGGGCAAATAGAAAAATCCCAACATTCAAATTAAATTTATACAAGTGCCGACAAAATTGTTTATTTCAGGGAAATCCATGAAATTTGGTGTCATAGGCAATAAATGAATTTACAATTTTGTATAGGCCCTTGTTTGTGTGAGAACAATAACCCATGAGGTGCTTGAACCTCCTAGAACAAAAGACCCATCAGCATGAAGCTCCCCTGTTAAAAACACATAGACCCACCAATATGAACTTGTCCTATTAAAGAACTCATAGACCCACCAGTATGAACTTGTCATGTCAAAAAACATATAGGCCCACCTGTATGGACATGTCATGTTAAAGAACGCATAGACCCACCAATATGAACTTGTCATGTAGAAGAACACATAGACCTACTAGAATGATTCAGAAGTATGAACTTGTCATGTCAAAGAACACATAGACTCACCGGTATGAACTTGTCATGTCAAAGAACACATAGACCCACCGGTATGAACTTGTCATGTCAAAGAACACATAGACCCACCAGTATGAACTTGTCATGTCAAAGAACACATAGACGCACCGGTATGAACTTGTCATGTCAAAGAACACATAGACCCACTGGTATGAACTTGTCATGTCAAAGAACACATAGACCCACCAGTATGAACTTGTCATGTCAAAGACAACATAGACCCACCAGTATGAACTTGTCATGTCAAAGAACACATAGACCCACTGGTATGAACTTACCATGTCAAAGAACACATAGACCCACCAGTATGAACTTGTCATGTCAAAGAACACATAGACCCACCGGTATGAACTTGTCATGTCAAAGAACACATAGACCCACCGGTATGAATTTGTCATGTCAAAGACCACATAGACCCACCCACCAGTATGAACTTGTCATGTCGAAGAACACATAGACCCACCAGCATGAAGTTGTCATGTCAAAGAACACATAGACCCACCGGTATGAACTTACCATGTCAAAGAACACATAGACCCACCAGTATAAACTTGTCATGTCAAAGAATACATAGACCCTCCGGTATGAATTTGTCATGTCAAAGAACACATAGACCCGTCAGTATGAACTTGTCATGTCAAAGAACACATGGACCCACCGGTATGAACTTGTCATGTCAAAGAACACATATACCCACCGGTATGAACTTGTCATGTCAAAGAACACATAGACCCACCAGTATGAACTTGTCATGTCAAAGAACATATATTACCATCGGTATGAACTTGTCATGTCAAAGAACACATAGACCCACCAATATGAACTTGTCATGTCAAAGAACACATAGACCCACCAGTATGAACTTGTCATGTCAAAGAACACATAGACCCACCAGTATGAACTTGTCATGTCAAAGAACACATATTACCATTGGTATGAACTTGTCATGTCAAAGAACACATAGACCCACCGGTATGAACTTGTCATGTCAAAGAACACATAGACCCACCACTATGAACTTCTCCTGTTAATGAACACAAAGACCCACCAGTATGAAGTTGTCATGTCAAAGACCACATAGACCCACCGGTATGAACTTGTCATGTCAAAGAACACATATACCTACCACTATGAACTTGTCCTGTTAATGAACACAAAGACCCACCAGTATGAACTTGTCCAGTTAAAGGAAACATATACCCACCAGTATGAACTTGTCCAGTTAAAGGAAACATATACCCACCAGAATGAACTTGTCCTGTTAAAGAGCACATAGATCAACCAGTATAAACTTGCAACGCCAAAGAACCCATAGCCCTCCAATATGAAATTTTCCAGTCAAAGAAAACAAAGAGCTACTAGTATGAACTTGTTCTGTCAAATAAAACATAGACCCACCACTATGACCTTGCCCTTTCAAAGGACACAAAGAGTTACTAGTATGAACTTGCCCTTTCAAAGTACACAAAGAGCTACTAGTATGAACTTGCCCTTTCAAAGAACACAAAGAGCTACTACTATGAACTTGTCCTTTCAAAGAACACAAAGAGCTACTAGTATGAACTTGCCCTTTCAAAGAACACATAGACTTGTTAGGACCATTTATGATCTTGCCCGCTACATACGAAAACAAGTTTATGATCTATGTCAATAACAGGGCAAATCACAAAAACATCAGTATGATCCTTCCTCTCTATGAGAACACTGGGTCCCCCGTATGATCTTACTCCATTAAAAGGCTACATAGGCCCACCTGTATGATCTTGCCCCGCTGCATTGCGAGGTCCAGCAGTTCGTCCTTCTCCTTGGTCACCTGTTGCAGTTTCTTTGTCATTTCAGCGTCCGCAGACTGCCGGGTACTGATCTGGCTCTGCAGCTTGTAGTTGGCAGCTAAAGTGAGCGCATAAAGGAGGAAACTATGACATACTTTTAGAGATTATGTTAAGAACCTGCTGTTCACCTGCCTGCACTATCCCCCCCCCCCATTACTGACAGGTTGCCCAACATTTAATCGCTCCATGGCATGTAAAAAAATGTTTTGATTAAATAGCAAAATTATTATGTTAGAACAGTATATATATATATAAATAAATCACTATATCCAGTTCTGAAATTTTTTTTTGCACAAAATTGGAACTTGTAATGGACTCAAAAATTGTATTCTCTGCGATAATCCTTCTCAAGTTTTTTACTTGTCTGCAGCAATTTATACCAGTCACCAGCAAATGAGGGCATCCTTTTAATATAAACAGGGCTCTAGACAAGGGGCATCCTGTAGTAAATACTCATTTAACATTTGGAAAAATAAAAAATGGGTTTACTAGTACTCATGAAAACTAGAACTCCGCGAGTCTGATGTGTCACCTGACGCCGGATAGCTAATGTGAATACAAATGAAGAAGCACTTAAGGTTAACGCTAAAATTGTTTTTTAATAGATTTATTGAAATCTTGAAAAGCACTGCACTCTGGCTTATTGCAAAGAAAAGACTTATTAAAACCAAAAATGCGACACAAAAATAAGTATGAAAATTTACAAAGGGCGATAACTCCGAAAGTATGACCTGCAGAGTAACGGTTCTTGTGCACTGCACTTCTCCCCAATGAGATCTATCTACCTATGAAGTTTCATGTTGACAACTTTAATTGTCTAAGAGTTATGCTCCAGACAAGCGAAAGCAGACGCCGTGGCCGCCGCCGCCGACACCGCCGCTGACACCGCCGCTGACATAAGTTACCCCTATATGTCGCCTAGTAAGGCGACACAAAAATTACCCGTATGACAGAAATTGTAACTGATTTTGAAAGTGCAGCTACTTAATTTGAAAATGACCTTCTAACTATATGTTGATGGAAATATAGTACATACAGTGCATATGGTATTGAAAAGCAATTGTAAAATCAAAAGTTATACACGTTTAAGGCATAAAAATGAAAACAAATATATGTGGCAGCCCATGAGATTTTGATCCCAATTACACCCTGCCTCGTTTAGAGAAAATTCACGTCAAAATTGAGGCACGTGATTTTTATGAGAAAGTCAGGATTATGATTAAGATATTTCAAATAATTGTTTAAATCTGGAGAACTGTCAACGAACAACATTATTTATTGGGTTATTTGTATAACAATTGCAATTTTTGCTATGATTTCTTGTTTTGTAGCCATAGCAACCAACTCTTTATTTTATTTATTTTTGTGTCTGAAACATTTGTACATTCAAAGTTTGTTATTTATGAAAGGCAGTCCTTTAAATATATATTATATACATTATTTTTCCTCATCATGCTAGGTTATCTAATGTATGCATGACAAACATTAAAATCTGTGTGAAATGTGAACATTTGTTGTTATGGTGATGTTACTTAAACTGCTAATTCTCGTCAAAACGCATGACTGATAAAAAAGGAGACCATTTCCAGTTTCTACACATATCAGTGTATTCCAAACTGTTAATAACTCATTTTCGCCAGATACCGCATTTGGGCCAAAAATCTCATGGGCTGACACGTAGCCTCTTTTCCTGTATATTTTCAGCCACTTAAGAACTAAAATGCTTTTATACCCTAAATGAACACTGTTTCAACGCCAGTGAGACCTTTATATATAAATTTAAGGTCTCTCCTACTCAATAAAGGCCAGATATTATAGAGATAAGCCATTCACTTAGTTACTGACCAAATATAGGAATGAAACCTAGCAACCATGAATTCATCAGATGTTTCCTGTCATTTGGTTCAGTATTAATTTAATAAGAAAACGCAAAATTTTGTTACAATTTTGATACAATTTTGATACAATTCATTAGAAGCATTCTCTTTTAGACTAACACTCACTAGCATGCTGTTAGAAAATGAATATTTACAAAAAAATTGGCTTATGCACACACTGTGTAGCAATTTTGGAGAATTTCTTTTAAAAATCTTAATTTTCTTAGACAAAATCTAAAATTCACAATTGTTTAAACCACAAACAATATTTATGTGATAGAATTGTCTCAATACAGATAACTAACACAAGTTTTATAAGGAATAATAGTTAATTTCCATTATCTGGGGGTCGCCGAATCTATAGGAATGGCTGAATCTATAGGAATGGCTGAATCTATAGGAATGGCTGAATCTATAGGAAAGAAGGATATATAGTTGTGCCTATATTGGGGTATATACCCCTTTATTGTTGAATTTAGAGAGTACCAGAGCTCCTGTAAGTTTTTATCAAGTGCACTGTATAATCCAAGGAAATACAAATTTGGTTAAAAAATCATGAGACTAGCATGTCTATTCAAGCAATTTGCCATTTATTAAAATCATCAGTAAATTAAAATTTTGAGCATTATTGTTTGCAAGTTCACAATTGAAAATTGAAAATCTAATAAGTACCGGACAGATTTCCAGACAGCCATCAGTCCAACAGAATTGTCAGACAAATTTAGAGTCAAAAATCCATCTATTTTCTTAGAATCTATCCGATTGTCTGATAGCTTTTTTGAGTTTTCAAAGACATTTCTTGAGAAAACACAGGCTTAAAAATCCGAGACGGCACTTTCCGCGTTTATGGTATTTTCTGTTTCAAGGAAGTCTCTTCTAAACATAAATCCACTGTTGGCAGAAAGAGCCGTCCTGAATTAGCCTGTGCGGACTACACAGGCTAATCCGGGACAACACTTTACGCACATGCATTAAGACCGGTTTCCCCATGACATGCCTCATTGAAATTACAGGTTATTAAATAGTAGTTAATAACAAGTTGATAATTAATGAAACAGAACACATGCAATTTTAAGGGTTAGGATAAAATTTGACTTAAGATGTTTCTATTGGTTCCTACAGTATTTGGACGACCCAGACAATAATTCCTATGTAAGATTATTGTCACCCCAGACATATATGGGTGCCCTATATGGTGTATTTATTCGCGATATAAAGTCACCATTTAAGGATTAAACACCCAAAAGATTGCTAATATATTCATGTATTTATTGAAAATAAATAAACACAATAAGATTCTTCTATTATCATTAGTGTTACAAATTCATTAATTATTTGATTGCAAAATGCTGTTGAAATATATTTATTATTAATTGTCGACACTTTAAAGAGTAGGCCAATTATAGGCTAGTTAGAGAACATAACTGACAACAATAAGCCAATTCATAATGAGCCGACAAACGGCCCTCGATAAACTTATTGTTCACACTTTAAATGTATGCCAATTGTAGGCTAGTTATCACACCTCACTGAACACAATAAGCAAACAGACACTATTCCACATTCCCGTTATCGATAAATCATTACACAGGAACGGTTGTCCGCACTGTCAAAATACTGTAGGAACCAATGTCCGGGCTATCAAAATACTGTAGGAACCAATGTCCGGGCTATCAAAATGCAGTGTCCGGGGTGTCATAATCATGTAGGAACCAATGTTCGCCAATATCAAAATGCAGTGTCCGGGATGTCATAATCATGTAGGAACCAATGTCCGGGCTATCAAAATGCAGTGTCCGGGGTGTCATAATCATGTAGGAACCAATGTTTGCCAATATCAAAATGCAGTGTCCGGGATGTCATAATCATGTAGGAACCAATGTCCGGGCTATCACAATGCAGTGTCCGGGGTGTCATAATCATGTAGGAACCAATGTCCAGGCTATCAAAATGCAGTGTCTGGGGTGTCATAATCATGTAGGAACCAATGTCCGGGCTATCAAACTGTGGTGTCCGGGGTGTCATAATCATGTAGGAACCAATGTCCGGGCTATCAAACTGTGGTGTCCAGGGTGTCATAATCATGTAGGAACCAATGTCCAGGCTATCAAAATGGAGTGTCCGGGGTGTCATTATCATGTAGGAACCAATGTCCGGGCTATCAAAATGCAATGTCAGGGGTGTCACAATCATGTAGGAACCAATGTCCAGGCTATCAAAATGGAGTGTCCGGGGTGTCATAATCATCTAGGAACCAATGTCCAGGCTATCAAAATGGAGTGTCCGGGGTGTCATAATCATGTAGGAACCAATGTTTGGGCTATCAAAATGGAGTGTCCGGGGTGTCATAATCATCTAGGAACCAATGTCCAGGCTATCAAAATGCAGTGTCCGGGGTGTCAAAATCATGTAGGAACCAATGTTCGGGCTATCAAAATGCAGTGTCCGGGGTGTCATAATCATGTAGGAACCAATATCCA
The DNA here is from genome assembly GCA_027627225.1 of Congeria kusceri. NCBI lineage: Eukaryota > Metazoa > Mollusca > Bivalvia > Myida > Dreissenidae > Congeria > Congeria kusceri. The sequence continues at coordinate 297,752 of CM051038.1, read as the reverse complement.
GGCTATCAAAAAGCAGTATTTGGGGTGTCATAATCATGCAGGAACCAATGTCCGGGCTATCAAAATGGAGTGTCCGGGGTGTCATAATCAAGTTGGAACCAATGTCCGCCAATATCAAAAGTAGCATTAGAAGGAAAGTCTGTAGGAACCGGGATTGTCCCGGAATCGTTTCTGGTATACAGACCCTGACCCATTCCCTGATGTGTGAAACAAGTACCTTTCAGTCTCTCCTCGGTGTCGTTCAGTTTACGGGTCAGGTCTCGAACCTCTTCGCGCAGTTTTTCCTGGGACTCCTGAAGCTCACGCCGCAGACCTTCCTCCCTGGACCGGCCCTCCTGCACCGCCTGTCTGCAACCACAGGGGCGGACAACTATGAGCACAGTACCATATAAACGTTATAAATGCATAATACACACGTTTTTACAACCAAAATCAGTTTCAACAGGGCAAATAACTATGGGTGTATCGTCCAAAACTTTACTTGAAACGCTGGTGCAGATACTGTTCGCATAATTTAATGATATATACTATTTATATGCTATACTATTTATATGCTACATGTATGTGAAGATCTCGTGCCGTAGTATGTTCAAGTTGTTAATTGCTGAATGCGTGAGTTTTATTTATAGGGTTATTGTTTTATTATGTTTGCATTCATATCAAAATTTGCAATTAACTAAATAAAATTTTACTTACCTACACATATGCCAGTAAACTAATGACTGCCTAAATTTAATCGAATTTCGCCATAAAAAGAGTAATTTTATTATGATTTTTGTAAGTGTCGGTACGATGTAAGTTGAATAAATATTACAATAAAATTGTGAAATAATAATGGATTACTTCCCTTGGCTTGCACTGTCCTTGTTGAAACCGACAAATTCAGTTAGCATGCTTGAATCCAATGAAGGTTCATTTGATGGTTATATCATTAGATCAATGAAATATAATTATTTTATTTGCACAATAAATCTGTTGAGATCTTTTTGTTTTATATTATATATAAAATATACTTTCTCTATGAATTTAAATTTTCAATCAGACGGCTGAATAACTTTTAACAAGCATGATGAATCTTGTATCATCTTTTGTTTGCTTCCAAATATGAAATTTAAGGTAAAGAGGTATCTGTATGGGTTAACAGTGCCTGCACTTTATGAAAACATGTTATGCCGAAATATGACCAAAAAACTAAAGACAGTATATTAAAGTAAAACAATACACTGTGTTTGATAAACACACATGTCCCCGGTTAGTGCTGGACAGCCCATCTGAATTATTCTAAGTGCAAATAATGTCAAGGTCAAAGTATGGTTGGGTGAAATGGGTTGATTGGGAATGGTCATAAGCAACAACAGTAACTGTGTAAGTATCCAAGTGTTGTAGTGAGAGGTGTTGGTGCTAGATGAAACAGTAAAATCTAGTTAACCAAGAAATGCACTTCTGAATTATTATTAGGTCAAGGTGAGGTTGGGTGATATGGGTGGATAGGGAATGGTCATAAGCAACAACTGTATAAGTATCCAAGTGTTGAAGTAAATGGTGTTGGTGCTAGAAGAAACGGAAAAATCTACTTAACCTTGTCATGGACAGATGGATGGAGGGAGAATCACTATATGTCTCCCGCATTAAGATGCTGGGGGCATAAAAATCTAAATTCCAACCAATCAAAAGGATTAAGTGTACCTGTACTTAGTATCGAGTGTTGCACATTGCTCCTTAGCCGTTGTCAGTTTTCCCTCGAGTTGTCGTATCATGTCGTCTTTCTCCTGAATTGCTTTAGAGAACAGCTTCGCATTTTCATCCTTGAGTCTATCATTTTCACGCCGTAACTCTCCATTTACACGCTTATACTCGTCCTTGTATTTTATCAACTCTTCATGGTTCGCTGCCAAGTCATTAAATCGGCCATCTAATATATTAAACTTACGCACCTCATGTTGTAACTGTTCTTTAGCATTGTCACGAAAACTCGTCAACTCCTCATTAATTCGCTCTAGTGTCTGAATCCTAGTGAATGCCTCATCGGCACGATTTTTCAAGATCATGATCAGTTGTGACTGTTCGTCAATTCGGGACCGCAGCATTGCGTTCTCAGTTTTGTCATCCTTGCTGAGACCTTTCAACTTGGAGAGGGAAGACAACTCTTTGTTACCCTGTAGAGATAACATTTACATCAGCCATACAGAAGTACACTAAAACCATGCTTAACGACTACCTCGACTTTGCGGCCAACCCGCTAAAGCGGACACTTTTTTAAAGACCAGATTGTTTTCCTATTTATTTCAATGGTCGAAAACCCCGATTATATGGGCACCACGCTATTCCATATCACAACCATTAATCCCAGCCCAAAAGTACCAAATAACGATCAAAATTACCCCGTTATTGGTCGTTGACACTTCCATCATCTGTTAACAACATACCCATATGCAGTGAAGACAATGTTACAGATGTTTTAATAAGGGATTAGCACATCGACTGTGTATCATTTGCGTCAATCGACACTATCTGACTGACAGAGACAGCTGACAAACTATAAATAAGCTTAGTTAATCGATTTTTAAATTGTTTTCCGACTAAATTTTAAGTTTATATGCATAAATAGGAGTTAACAGATCTGTATATAATAAAACATTAAATAGAAAATAATTGGAATTTTTAGTTATGGATTCATTATTCAGTTTTTTCATTGAAACTGCAATTAACTAAGAGATAATTAGGCATTTAACGACTCAGTGATCTGCCATACCTCGATAATAAGACCACCCCGCTTTTATTAAAACCCCCTATTGGTCGTATTCAAAAGTGGGGTTTTACTGTAGTAATAGCATAGGGAAAGATCCAGAGGGGAATAGTTGGGTGCTCCACCCTGCCCCGTTTTGACAACCCCCTTCTGCCCCTCTGGGCTGGGCTGGTATTCACAAAGGGAAATAGCCGGGTGCTCCACCCTGCCCCTTTTTGACAACCCCCTGCTGCCCCTCTGGGCTCGTCTACACATCAGCATTGAACATCTTTAGAAAAGTCACCCTGCCCCTTTTTGACAACCCCCTGCTGCCCCTCTGGGCTCATCTACACATCAGCGTTGAACATCTTTAGAAAAGTGTTTCATGAAAATACTCAATGACAAATGAATATACTATCATGGCATGTTTAAAACCTTAATCAAAGGCAATAAATTGATAAATCCTTGGACTTACCAACATATTAGAAAATATTTAAGAACTGATCCGGCTTTCCCCCCTACCCTTTTTGAGCAGCACCCTGTACCTTTTTTAATCCGAGATATTTGCCTATAGTAAGACCTAAAATTAGAACTCGCTTGAGAGGGCATAACTCAAGAACAATAAGAGCAATTATGCCAAAAACTAAACTTAACCTTTCTTTTATGCCTACTAACACTTCCCCAAAGTTTTATAATGCTTGCACAAAAACTTCTCAAGTTACATTGTCTGCACAAGCCTAATTTGAACTAAAATTTTTAAAGGGGCATAACTCAAGCACAATATGAGCAAATATGCTGAAAATTGAACATAACCTTCCTTTTATGCCAACTAACACTTCCCTAATGTTTCATAATGATTGGACACAAAGTTATTGTCTGCACAAACTGAAGGGGACGCCGCTGACGCAGACCACGCCAAAAGTAACCCCTATATGTCGCCTTTTTCTACATAACATTTTGTGTTTCAGTAGCAGAACAAAAAAGAACAGGATGATAATGTATGTTGTCAGCTGGTGATGATGTAAATCGTCAGCTGGTGATGATGTATGTCGTCAGCTGGTGATGATGTATGTCGTCAGCTGGTGATGATGTATGGTGTCAGCTGGTGATGATGTATGTCGTCAGCTTGTGATGATGTATGTCGTCAGCTGGTGATGATGTATGTCATTGGCTGGTTATGATGTATGTCATCCGCTGGTGATGATTATGTCATCAGCTGGTAATGATGTATGGTGTCAGCTGGCGATGATGTATGTTATCAGCTGGTGATGATGTATGGTGTCAGCTGGTGATGATGTAAGTTGTTAGCTGGTGATGATGTATGTTGACAGCTGGTGAGGACGTATGGTGTCAGCTGGTGATGATGTATGGTATCGGCTGGTGATGACATATGGTGTCGGCTGGTGATGATGTATGGTGTCAACTGGTGATGATGTATGTCGTCAGCTGGTGATGATGTATGTCGTCAGCTGGTGATGATGTATGTCGTCAGCTGGTGATGATGTATGTCGTCAGCTGGTGATGATGTATGTCATCCGCTGGTGATGATTATGTCATCAGCTGGTGATGATGTATGGTGTCAGCTGGTGATGATGTATGTCATCAGCTGGTGATGATGTATGGTGTCAGCTGGTGATGATGTATGGTGTCAGCTGGTGATGATGTATGGTGTCAACTGGTGATACTTTATATACGCAATTTCTGATATCATAATTGCTAACAGCATAAACTGTTGGGTATTTGTTTCATTAATGTTTGTAGATGGGCAGACACACATTTATCGTTAATATAATATGTATAAATTGGTAAATAAGTTGATTGTCATCAAAATGTGGGGGGTTTTCAAGTTTAAAAAGAATATAGAGTCGGGGATAAACCAGAACACTATGAAGGGTGGGTAAGGTTAGTATAGTTTATTATGTAGTAGTACATGTACTGTTCTTAACTATGCATAGTACTATTTTCTGGTACTTTTGAAGTTGGCAAATAGAAAACAGCTGCACCAAACAGAAAACAGCTGCACCAAACAGAAAACAGCCGCACCAAACAGAAAACAGCAGCACCAAACAGAAAACAGCTGCACCAAACAGAAAACAGCTGCACCAAACAGTAAACAGCTGCACCAAACAGAAAACAGCTGCACCAAACAGAAAACAGCAGCACCAAACAGAAAACAGCTGCACCAAACAGAAAACAGCTGCACCAAACAGAAAACAGCAGCACCAAACAGAAAACAGCAGCACCAAACAGAAAACAGCTGCACCAAACAGAAAACAGCTGCACCAAACAGAAAACAGCTGCACCAAACAGAAAACAGCTGCACCAAACAGAAAACAGCAGCACCAAACAGAAAACAGCTGCACCAAACAGCTGCACCAAACAGAAAACAGCTGCACCAAACCGATGCAAGGCAGATTATTTGCTCGAGTCAAAAATAAGTCAATGGCATCAAAAAGTAGGATTCTGCATCAGGGTTTTACATCAACGTTAAATTTTAGGGGTTCACAGGACTCAGTTGGTTGATATTATGGGGTCCTCTCAATACAAGTGGGGGTCCCATTCATTTGTTTTGTCTGCATTTGTATCAACATTTTAAATGTTTTGTATCAATAAGATAGAATAAAGGCATTACAAAATAATGTTAATAATTTTATACATTATATCTATTAAATAATTAATTTTAACACCGAATTGTATCAACACATCAGAAAAATCACACATCCAATGGGATGCAAGTTTAAAAAACCGAGGGGTCCTGACTCACAATTTAGGGGTATTTGAAGCAGAAAATCGAGTCAGGTAAATCCCTGTTGCATTCATTGAAATCTCTGACTTAACCCTGGACATACCTCAGATATTTTGTCCCCAGAGCTAGGCGCGCTTATCATCTGTCCGTTCAGCTGAACAGAATACTCCATGGTTATGGCTTCTGATGCGATACAAGCTCTAGTTCACACAGATTCACAGACGCAAGCTTCTAGTGATTTCCCACGCAACATTTCTCTGTAAAACACAAATTATTTTATCATTTTTAATCACATTAACATCATTAAGAAATATATAGTACCAGTACATTAGCTCATTTTATAATTTTAAACCACAAAATTATACACAATTATACAAAGAGACTGGTAATTGTTAAGAGTTCTAATATTTTGTCAATTTTTTGTGCAAAATTCTTTATCAAAATTAATTTATAAATAATTCAAACTTTCTTCTTTTGTTCTTTTTTTACATCCAAATTCATTCACTGTGTTGCATATAATGTATAGTAACCAATTAAATGGGCAAAACAAAATATTCTTGAAATTGAATCAATGAATTTCAAATAAATAACTCATTGAATAAGACAGTTAATTTCAAGTTGCATTAGCAATAAAGGAAACTACTGAAGTGTAATCAAATTGTGGTGTCAATCAAAACGATAATATTTTACAAGAAATCTTAAATTCTGCCATTCAGTTGCATGTCCAACCAATAATTATTCAGGCTTTAATTTCAATACTTTAACATGAATTGCACAACTTTTACAACACTATTCTACATACAGTAATTACATATATTAAATGGAAGGTACACATTATTATGTGAACTTGGAATAAGACGTCAAACATAGAATACAGGGTTGTCATTAATGAGACAAGCGATTTTATCTAAGTCCATGCGAGTTGGCCAGGGATCTTGGGGGCCCACTTGTGATATAACCTGTCACAATTTTTAAGTTCCTGAAAAAACAACAGATTTTCACACGATTTTAAATGATGAATTTGATTGGCAATTAGTTAATAATGAAAACCCTAAAAATAAACTGTTTTATATGCAGTTTGCCAATTCTAATTTAAGAATTTTGCAGAGTAATTAGGGCAGCAGACACCTGCATATATAACAGCATCAGTAAATTTCATTTTACCACACATCTGTATACTTGTATGCATTTACACAATTTTCACACAAAAAATTGAACTGTGTCCATGTGTGCACAGTTGATAAATACGGTAAAAATGATCAAAGACACAATCAGTTTTAATTTAAGTCATGGAAAAATGCAAATTATACCAAAAGTATTGACAGAATATAACAAACATACATAAACAACATTAAATGCTCTATTTTATGTGTAAAAAAGAACAAAAATCATCTATGTAAGATGTCTATTCTAACTTCACATAATACAGTGTTAGGAAATTTGTTTGTTTTCTGTGTTTGATCATGCGTTATATTATCACTGGAAAAGGAGAAAATTAATATTTTCATGATCGCCTGCGCGAGTGAATATATGTAAATTGTAGAGACAGTTCAGTTTTATATTTGGCATTAAAGTGAGAACACCCTGAGCAGGGGTTCGAATCCGGGTATCTAGCATGAAAGAAAGAGAACTAGCCCAACAGAAAGACTTTTTAAATTGCTTTATATGCCAATCCAACTTTTATTTTCTCAGGAGCGGCAGCCAGACACATCTTTAGCTTCCCCACCGCAAGGTAGTCTAATTAATAAGCCGTGCAACAAATTTAGTGCTACTTTTCATATAGGGCTAAATTCGCTGGAATGTCAAATCACTGAAAGACCATTCATGCGGTGGAAACCTGAAAGTTTTAATTTTCATAAATTTCCATTACTTGCGACAATAAATTTATCTATCAATGTCTTTTACTTAAACAAGACCAAAACTGCTTACAAATATATCTAGTATATGCATTACATTCCGATTTAGTTGTATATTACAAATATATCTAGTATATGCATTACATTCCGATTTAAAGTTGTGTATTTGTCTACTCTTCTACATGTACAGACTATCATGCTTGTGCCTCGTTTACACCTCCAACCAAAAGCTTCAATCAGAGAATATTTTTAAAGACATTTTGCTATTTAAGTTTATATAAACCGTGTGACCCCCGGGCCGTGGCCAGTTTTGACCCCGAGGGCATAATTTGAACAATCTTTGTAGAGGACTACTATACGATGTTACGTACGAAATAAAAAACCTATGGGCCTTCCGGTTTCTGAGACGATTTTAAAAATGATTTTGATATTAAAGTCTAAATAAATCATGTGACCCCTGGGGCATGACAAGTTTTGACCCCAGGGGCATAAATTGAACAATATTTGTAGAAGACAACTATAGAATGTTACATACCAAATATGAAACCTCTGGGCCCTGCGGTTTCAGAGTTGACGATTATTACAGACGTTTTGTTATTTAAGTTTTTATAAACCATATGACCCCCAGGGCGTGACTAATTTTGACCCCAGGGCATAATTTGAACAAACTTTGTAAAGGACCACTAAAGGATGTTACATACCAAATATGAAACCTCTGGGCCTTGCAGTTTCAGAGGAGAAGATTTTTAAAGTCATTTTGCTATACATTCTATATAAACCATGTGACCCCCGGGGCATGGCCAGTTCTGACCCCAGGGGCATAATTTGAACAATCTTTGTAGAAGACCACTATAGGATGTTACATACCAATAATGAAACCTCTGGGCCTTGTGGTTTCAGAGGAGAAGAATTTTCAAGTTTACACTTTTTAAATCTATTTTTAGATCTGGTGACCTTCATATGCAGCAGACTGTAACGATTTGAACAACTTTGAAAGAGGGTCACCCAGTGAAGTTTGGTGAAAATCTGCCAAGTGGTTTAGGTGGAGATGTTGTTTGAATGAAAAATTGACGACGGACGCACGGACACACGAACAACGGGCGAACACAAAAGCTCACCATGAGCACTTTGCGCTCAGGTGAGCTAAAAAAGCCCTGACCCTAGAACATTTTATTGAGTGGGTCTGTTAATTTTTTGTTTATTGTACTTGTTTCCAATATTTCAATGTTTTTTTTAGATAAATAAGTGTTTTGTTTTGATACAATCTACTTCAAAACAATGTTATTGATATAACAGACATGTTTTGAATATTCATTCGGTTTTAGAATATTCAAGTTGACCATATACCAAATAAATAAAAATAAACAAAAATAAAAATTCCCTACCTACCTACCCTAATTGTTTGGGGCATGTAACCTGAAACAAACAAATTTTTGTATGCCTTACTAGAATCATACTAGGAACATACATACCAATCGAAATGATGCAGTTATCGAGATTCATTTAAACATGTTTTTATTGCTCAGGCATGTAAAATGAAAGTGTATCATACAAATATTTATGGAACATTAATTACAAATAGTTTCTCAGTCCAGGTATGCAACTTTTATTGCAATCCGTTCACAATAAATATGTTATTTCGGGACTTGAGAGTTACAATCAAAATCTTGTTGGAAAAATATCGACAAAGAAGTGTAGGGGACGTGGGTAAGCTCAGATGGCACAACGCTGTGCTAGTGTTCAGGCGGTCGTGGGTTCAAGCTCCGCATCGGTCACACTTTTTCTCCCAGGTTTTTACTTTAATGGTGTGATGAGTACAAGGCAGAAGTGCCTGGAGTAGGCCTAAAAGGTTAATTGGAGGAGGAGTGTAGTGTGCGTGGGTAAGAACCAACCATGTGCCATGCTAGTGATCTGGCGGTTAAGGGTTCGAGCCCCTCACTGGGCGCACTTTTCCTCTCACTTTTACTTTAGAAGGAAAACTTTCCACCTTCCCCGGTAAAGCCCGTCAGACAAACATTGACCTTATCTCAATATCTGTCCAGGGCTTATAAGTATAGCCAAGCCATGAGTCCAAATACTTAGACGTAATAGGTGGATTCTAAGCTATTTGTTGTATGGGCAGAATCCACACTACCTCATAGTCATATATACAGGAGTACCACACCAGGAGTCCCTATGAAATTAGGTATAAAACTTATCCGAAATTTGGCTACATTTCACATTCCGTAAACTACACTTAAAACTCTTATAGTCTAAATTAAGCAAATAAAGTAAATACCGAACTGATGCTCGGAAACTCCGGAACATTGACTTTAACTTGAAGTCTGAACGAAGTGTCGAGTTGTTGAAACCATTCAATATTTGTATGATGTGTTTCAAAATCCAGGTTTTTTTTAACTGTCAATATATTGATTATATTATATGACCAGTTTAATTATTTTTTGTATGGAAAAACGATGTCAAATTAAGTCGGTATTTACTGATTTTCAATTGACAACGATGACGCCGGTGTCGATGTAAACATTTACTCTTCATTAGTGACTCTAAAACCCATACCTTACAGTAGTTTTCGGTTACACACAACTATCATATGTAGCTATTTCGTATTTTACCGATTTTTTTTTTTAAACAATTAGTTATGAGTTGTTTTAATCCATATTTTGTTATAAAGTGTCAATTTAAATAAACGTGTTCATTGCTTAGAAAATGCTACTGTTATCATCACCAAACTTACACTGTGTGGACACTTAATTTTGAAACTGATTTAGCTGAAACCAACAATTACAAGCAGCCGCTATTTAAACAGTTGCATTTCGCAGTGATTGGCGGATTCGTGGTCTAGTGGTTACGCACTGGCTTCAGAACCCAGGGGTCTCAGATTCGAGCCACGCAACACCCTACCTACTAACTCGTCTGTCGCATGAAACGTTAACCCGAGGTGCAGTGTACTAGGTACTTAAAACCGGTCACTAAAAGACCCAGGGTCGCCTCTGGAACGGGACATCTCCTGTGTCTTGCACAATCCCATCGTAACCAAACAAACAAGACTTCTGGGTGCGATGGCCATATGGGAGAGAATCCCGGTGCACTCGATAAAATGTACTACACACAGTGATTGCTATGTCTCTGATACGAATACTGACATTTTTTTCATGCGTTAATAATCGAACACTAAATAATGTTCATATGATTGACTGACATTAAACGTTGTGAAAACGTCTCAAGTGTGGATGAGACGTCAAAGCATATGCATACTTAAGGTTTTGTTAATTTGGTATAGAATACTTCACTTCTTTATACATTTTATTATTTTGTTTGTTTCAAAACATATAATAAATATATAATTGGTTTAATATAATAGAATATACACAACGCACATAATTAAAATACTGCATGCAAAACTTATCAACACCTTATGCGCATGCGCAATAAATTGTGAATAAACCATGCTACACACGAAATTGTGAATAAACCATGTTACACACGAAATTGTGAATAAACCATGTTACACACGAAATTGTGAATAAACCATGCTACACACGAAAGTGTGAATAAACCATGTTACACACGAAATTGTGAATAAACCATGTTACACACGAAATTGTGAATAAACCATGCTACACACGAAATTGTGAATAAACCATGTTACACACGAAATTGTGAATAAACCATGTTACACACGAAATTGTGCATAAACCATGTTACACACGAAATTGTGAATAAACCATGCTACACACGAAATTGTGAATAAACCATGCTACACACGAAATTGTGAATAAACCATGCTACACACGAAATTGTGAATAAACCATGTTACACACGAAATTGTGAATAAACTTTGCTACACACGAAATTGTGAATAAACCATGTTACACAATAAATTGTGAATAAACCATGTTACACACTAAATTGTGAATAAACCATGTTACACACGAAATTGTGAATAAACCATGTTACACACGAAATTGTGAATAAACCATGTTACACAAGAAATTGTGAATAAACCATCCTACACACGAAATTGTGAATAAACCATGTTACACACGAAATTGTGCATAAACCATGTTACACACGAAATTGTGAATAAACCATGCTACACACGAAATTGTGAATAAACCATGCTACACACGAAATTGTGAATAAACCATGCTACACACGAAATTGTGAATAAACCATGTTACACACGAAATTGTGAATAAACCATGCTACACACGAACTTGTGAATAAACCATGTTACACGCGAAATTGTGAATAAACCATGCTACGCTTGCCTTGAGGCACGGTCCGACCAAGAGAATAAATATCAGTATTGTTGTTTGGTTTTTATTTTCTTGCGCCTCTGCGCAGTTAAAACGTTGTGAAAACGTGACAAGAAAAATGTATGAAAACCCAACTTTTTAATTGAACCCAATGTATTCTACTAGCAACTTAATTATTTATGTACGAATTTTTTTCGATATATCGTTGTTTATCGGCCAATAAACAACGATGTTGAATTATAATACGTAGGAATTAAACCAGGAGGGCGTTAGCCCGAGTTGTGTAATAGCCACGCATCAGATCGACAAAGAGTTGTTTATTCGCCGTTAAACAACGATAATGCGAACATTATTTGATACTTATATGATTTGACATATTTTTTTTACAATTGTAATTGGAACTGTCTTTTGCTATGCTCCGCTCAGAATCGGGACTTCTTTTTGCGTAGTTTATTGGATAGTTTAACAAAGATACGTTTGTTCTTTGTCTATGGAAACATTGCGATTATCATGTTAGAATGCTTATTTACATATCAACATGATACCCATAACTTTGAATAACTGATTTGTATTCCCCTTTTAAAACAGGATGCGCAGACCACATACTGCGCTCAGAAAACAATGGCCTTAATTATTTTTTAAATCATTATTGAAACATGAAGCACAATATATTTGCAAACTGATGTCTCCGTTAAAGTACAGATTACATCATGCAGACCCGTACTACTGTAAGAAACATTTATTGCGTGGTTGTTTAATTTTAGAGTATTTTGCGGGCAGAATAAAGAGCGATTTTAAAGCAGCAGTCCAGAAATATGTGATAAAAATAAAACTTCGCAGAAATCATTTTTTATGGACATCTTACCGATCGAAATACAAAAAACAAACGTATTGAAATCGATAATGCCATAAGGTTTTCGTAACTTCTTATCGTAAACTAGTAGTTTTTGTATGCGACAGCTGGTGATGCCTCTGGAGTAAATCAGCATGTACATTAGTGTATATTCCGTTCGTACCAAGCCTTTTCGAAACATAGACATTATAAAATGCCTTTTGTAAATAGGAAACGGTTTTCAGTCCAGTAAACGTCATTAACGTTCATTAGAACTAATGGCAATTTAAGATAAACTGAATTATATTTTATGGACTGCGGCGTTAAGTACCTGCGTAAAAGTTACTTTTGCATAGTTATTAAAAACATAGATAAAAAAAAAGAAAAAAAATATATGCTGACCAAAAGTGGCCCACTTGGCATCGGGCATTCGATGCGACGACTCCATTATAGCGAGCCGCGCTTCTTACCCATTGAAAGTTTGAGAATAGGTTGAGGTCTAGAAGTCCCCAAGGCTTCAAATAATGCGCTTAACCGGATAGGGGCCAGCTGTCCTCAGGGAAACTTAAGAGGTAACCGGCTGCTAGATTGGTTCGAAAATTCGCAAAAAAATAGAAACCGCGAAATACAATTATTTTACAGTATTAATTTAAAGTATCTGTTTGACTCCACGTGGGGCGGCATGCATCAAAGACAATCAATAGCACCTGGGGGCGATGCATCAGCGGAGAAATCAATGTGGACAGTAACCGGTATCTGCACTGTCATCGCAAACTCTGAGTCATCAGCGAAAAACAACAACATAAAAACACTAGTTTACGCGGTCCGTTTCAGAGGCTGTGGCGGATACGTGGTCCAGTGGTACCGCACTGGCTTCACAACCCAAAGGTCGCGGGTTCGAGCCCCCGCTACAACTTAACCTCCTAACTCGTCTTTCACATGAGACGTTAAACCGAGGTGCAGTGTACTACGTGCTTCACACCGGGCACTAAAAGACTCAGGATCGCCTCTGGAACGGGGCGTCTACTGTACCTTGCACTATATCCCCCGTAACCGTGAAAGTCTTCTGGGAGAGAATCCCGGTGCACTCGATAAAAGGACTACATGTTTTCATGTACGAATGGGCGTGCAAACCGAAATGACAATATGCAACATTTAATGCAGAAAATCAACAACAACACAAAAACCCAGCTAAAGACGGTAACCTTAACCGGGTAAATCACATTTATGTTGGATATACATTTTATGGCGACAACAACAATACTTTATTTGATACAAATGTGATTAATTTATAGAAAACGAAACTAAAATATTATTAAGATTCTGATTGTGTCATTGTAAATTTTTTTGTTGTTGTGCGCATGTACAGTTCATCCAAATAATCCCTCATTCAAGAGACCGGCTATTCCTTTTTTTAAATAAATAGCGGTCACGTTACAGACACAACCTCATTAAAATCAAATCCTAACTTTGTAAGGATCTGAGGACATCGTATAACGGGTCACGTTCAAATTACCTAACGAACCATAAAACATCAGCTCTGCTGCGCCCAATGAAATTGCCTTTTGTACAGCAATGTTTGGCCACGGTTTTTAAAAAGTGTAAAATTATCAGCTGATCCTCGGGACTAAATCATTTACAGTTAATTTTAACGGGGATAACAATGGATAAGGTGGTACCTTAGGCGAGTAAACATCCAAGTTCACGTTTATTTCGTGCACAGTATTTGTGGTCTATATATGAAGTTATACCGCATTATTTTGAAGGCAACAGTTTGATTGGCTCCTAAAAAGGTCATCTGAACGTGACTCCTAATGCGAAGTCATCAGATCCAGTCAGCGGATAATATAGTAGCGTCAGACGGGGGATGATTTTAATGAGATTGGTCACAGACACATACAACGACGGTTCACTAGCAAAATTTGGCTTTTTCTACACATACGCGACGGTCAAAGGGGCGAAATATAGTTCCCAAAAGAGTTTAATAAAATACGTTTAAGATAAAACTTATCTAATTAATCTATTTATCTTATTATAAATTATCCGGAATACCGTTTGCGCGAACGTACACAGGCAGCTTTTTAACCTGTGTGGTTTTTCCTATATTGTCAGTCCGTCTAAGTGTGTACGTGTGTGGGGAATTTTTATTGAGTGCACCGGGATTCACTCCCATATAGGCATTACCCCCAGCAGACCTGTTTAATTGGTTACGAACTTACGTGTGACAGTGCAATATACGGGAGACGTCTCGTTCCAGAGGCGACCATGGGTCTTTTAGGTTTCGGCGTGAAGCACCTAGTAACAGTGCACCTTTAACGTCACATGCGAAAGACGAGTTTGTAGGTTAGGGTGTAGCGGTGGTTCGAACATGCGACCCCTGGGTTGTGAAGCCAGTGCGGTATCACTAAATCACGAATCCGCTACTCGTCTAAGTGCGTTCAATTTGGCGTTTCTTACGCCACTGCATGTTTGCGCAATACATCCGTGTAGCAGAATGTTTAATTCAACAGGAGGCCACGTCCTGGATGGGAATGACTGGATTACTACTCTGCGACACGGAAGCGTGAGTGAGTCTGCAGGGGGTCACCGAGTGCTTGATGACGTCACGTGTACCCTGGCGAGCTATTGGTACCGATAGAAGAACGGGCAAGCGTAGATGTGTCATTCAAATAATGCTTTGTCACTTGCGGAACGATTAATTGGGTTGAGTGCACCACTGGTGAGTCAAATATAATTAATTTATTTAAAACATACTCATAGGAAAAAACGACATTTAAAGTACATTGAAAATCACTAACATCAATACATCACACACGGACGCACCAACCAACAAACTAGTCAACCAACCAGCAACCAACCAGCTAACTAAACAAACAAGCGAGTTAACTAACAAACAACCATCTCAATTTATCTCAGTGAAACGACCTCACATCTACCTCCGTGATACGACCACAAATCTACCTCAGTGATACGACCTCAAATCTACCTCAGTGATACGACCTCACATATATCTCAGTGATACGCCCTCACATCTACCTCACTGATACGACCTCACATCTACCTCACTGATACGACCTCATAACTACCTCAGTGATACGACCTCACATCTACCTCGATGATACGACCTCCCATATACCTAAGTGATACGACCTCACATCTACCTCAGTGATAGGACCTAACATTTACCTCAGTGATACGACCTCGCATCTATCTTAGTTATAGGACCTCACATCTATCTCAGTAACAGGACCTCACATCTATCTCAGTTATAGGACCTCACATCTATCTCAGTAATATGACCTCACATCTATCTCAGTAATATGACCTCACATCTATCTCAGTAATAGGACCTCAAATCCATCTCAGTAATAGGACATCACATCTTTCTCAGTAACATGACCTCGCATCTATCTCAGTAACAGGACCTCACATCTATCTCAGTAATAGGACCTCACATCTATATCAGTAATAGGACCTCACATCTATCTCAGTTATAGGACCTCATATCTATCTCAGTAACAGGACCTCACATCTATCTCAGTAATAGGACCTAACATCTATCTCAGTAATAGGACCTCACATCTATCTCAGTAATAGGACCTCACATCTATCTCAGTAATAGGACCTCACATCTATCTCAGTAATACGACCTAACATCTATCTCCGTAATAGGACCTTACATCTACCTCAGTAACAGGACCTCACATGTACCTCAGTAACAGGACCGCGCATCTATCTCAATTATATGACCTCACATCTATCTCAGTAACAGGACCTCACATCTATCTCAGTGATAGGACCTCACATCTACCTCAGTAATAGGACCTCACATCTAGCTCAGTAATAAGACCTCACATATACCTTAGTAACAGGACATCACATGTAACTCAGTAATAGGACCTCACATCTATCTCAGTAAAATGACCGCACATCTATCTCAGTAACAGGACCTCACATCTATCTCAGTAACAGGACCTCACATCTACCTCAATGATACGACCTCACATCTACCTCACATCTACCTCGATGAAACGACCTCACATCTACCTTAGTGATTCGACCTAACATCTATCTCATTGATACGACCTCGCATCTACCTCTGTAACAGGACCTCACATCTATCTCAGTAATAGCTCCTCACATCTATCTCAGTAATAGGACCTCACATCTACCTCAGTAATAGGACCTAACATCTATCTCAGTAACAGGACCTCACGACCTTGCATCTATCTCAGTAACAGGACCTCACATATATCTCAGTAACAGGACTTCACATCTATATCAGTAATAGGTCCTCAAATCTATCTCAGTAATAGGACCTGACATCTATCTCAGTACTAGGACCTCACATCTATCTCAGTAATAGGACATTGCATCTATCTCAGTAACAGGACCTCACATCTATCTCAGTAACAGGACCTCATGTCTATCTCAGTAACAGGACCTCACATTTGATTACCTTTAATTCAACATAGTGATAAATAGTGTTAATTCAGTTTAGTTTCATGTTGTTTTTTTTAAATAACACAGCTTTTGTTGTTAACACATCTTTTGAACAAATTTCTTCGCACCGTTACGCTTAATGTTGTACGAGTAAAATACTCTCCTTTAACGTATGTTATCTATCAGAACTACGCAAACGATATGGTTTCACCTTTCAAAGATTGCTGTTCTGTGATCGTTCAGTTATGTAAATTAATCTGTTTACAAATACAGATAAGCGAATGTCTATAATTTCCACATTATCATATACAGCTGTGATGTTTACCCGACGATGTTTACAAAATGCAAATACCTTAATTTTCGAGTTGGCCTCTGTCTTTGATAATCGCTAGTTCACAAGTTACTGACGATAGAATTTCAGCTACCTGGCCTTTGAAACTCGACCACGCGCGATATGGCGCTATTTCAGCGCACGTCCGCGACTTGTACGCTGTAAAATCCACATTTCCCTTTTCGATGACATGCGGCGATTGTGCTTGATTCACTTTCACTTCCTTTATAATTTATTTTATGTTGTACTGATTTAACATTCGTTTATTGATGCTTTTTGGGTGGGCAATAATTTGTTTTATATTATTCGGTAGGCTAGTTGTTAAAAAAAGAAATCAATACACAAAAATATAAAGGATCATAATAATATTCAATAGAACAATAGTTTTTGTTGAAAACTTGTTATGTGTCCATCTTTTGTTGATGATTAATGTTATTGATTTTTGTTTTGCCTTTATTCCCCCCACCCCCATAATTGTAGAATTTATATCAAAGTTATTGCTTTAAAGTGAATTTTGATGAAACCATTTTCAGCTGGGTTTTATCAATATGTCTGACCCTTTAATATATTTGTTGAGTGCATTTGTTCAATTTATTATAGTCTTCTCTGGACGGCGACATAGCTGTGTTTATGGCAATCTTAATTTGTTGTAGTTTTTGTTGTGTTCTGTTTTCAATGAAGCAATACATACGAATCTAAATAATACGCATCAGGAGTGGATCCCGGTGACTGCCGTAACGATTGGAGCACAATAACGCATTAAGAACTTGCCTGAATCATTAATTAATATTTAAATAACAGCGTTACGTTCAGCGAAAACATAGACTTTTACATTCTCAGTGCAATACAGATAGGGAAATTACTCGCCATATCATAATTATATATAATAAGACAGATATCAACGAAACTTAGGATTGAGTCCATCTTTATTAATAACCCGTTTAAGTTATAATTCTTTTGTAAACGAGTGGAATGTTAGTGTATTTAAAAATAAATAACTGCTGACCAGCATTGTAAAACAAAACGTTTAATAGTATTTTGCGATTACAAAAGCTGTATACATACAATCAGACAATAAATGTACGATATAGATATCCAGCGCTGACAAAAACAGAACAGAGAGGAAATAAATACTGATGAAAAATCACAGCGCGTGACCGGAAAAAGCAGACACTGATTCAGTCTGAGTACCACGTGACCGGAAATAAGTAACGTGTAGAGCACGAGATATTTGATCCACAAAAAGTACACAACACCTAACACTAGCAAACTGGCCGAAATGTGCGATGTCCGAGCGCTTTATTAAGTACTCACGCAACTTTAAGTTACCCGTGATAACAGCGTAGACAATAACTCCCGTGTTCACCTTTTCCGCACCGCATTTACACGTGTCACACACATTTATTTTTACGTGTCACACACATTTTTTTTACGTGTCACACATTTTTTCCACATGTCACACACATTTGTTGTCACGTGTCACATATTTGTTGTCACGTGTCACACATTTGTGGTCACGTGTCACACATTTGTTGCCACGTGTCACACATTTATTGTCACGTGTCGAAGATTTATTGTCACGTGCAACACATTTGTTGTCACGTGGCACACATACATTGTCACGTGGCACACACTAATTGTCACGTGCCACACACTTATTGTCACGTGCAACACATTTGTTCTCCCGTACCACACATTTGTTGTGATGTGTCACACATTTATTGTCATGTGTCACACACGTAAGCGTTTAAATGTATCCAACCGTTAAATCAAACGATCAGCTTCACAGCATCTTCACAGAACACGCTTCACACACAGTTTCCCATTCGACGGAACACATTTTAAGTATTAATAATTTATGACGTCATGAATGACGTCAACATTTACTGAGGCTGCGTGCCCAGTTCAGCACTTCCTGTATATCACAGTACAGCGGCCCTGGTTCAAGGCCCCTAGTCGCCCTTGCTGGAGAGAACCTTGAGCCACTCGGCGGTAGGCAGGTTTTGGCAGCCCAGGTAATTCTCGCGCAGTTCCTGCTCGGAAAACTCCGGCGTGACGTCACACGGCGCTCCGAAGATTGTCGACTGAATGGTGCCTTGGTCGCCCTCCCGCATCACCGGGGAAGAGTTCTTAACCTCGTTAGCGCTGTCCTGTAGTGAACGGATGTTATTGTTCAAAGTCCAGGAAATAACGCGGTCCAAATAATTAACAAGAAAACAATATCTAATATCCAATTATAAAATTTGAGAATTTTGCGAGATTTTTCTTAATTTTCGACTAAGATGTGTTTATAAATACCAATCCTGGTTAATTAAACATAACAACAAGACGCACACCACACGCTACATTAAACCCGTGCCCGGCCTACCTGGTGTATTTTCCGCGTGCAGTCTCGCCGATGGTTGGCTCGCACCCAGTGGAGAGTGAACTCGTCATCGTAGCTGTACTCGTGGTCCTTCCCGCTCGCGAACACGATCACGTTCTCGTGCACGGGCGAGTTTTTGAAGGCCTGAAGAGAACAGAAAAATGCACGATAAGCTAGCACTGTCATGGCGCAAATATCCTCCGCATGCCGCTTTGTCACAAGATATTAATACAATCAACATTTAATTTTGAGGTGTACAAATGTATTAGTTAAACTGGGGAAAGAAATTGACAAAGGGAAATAACTCCGTAAATAATACAGCTCCAGTTATAATTCTTGTGCACTGCACTCCATCTAACAAACATCTATCCATGTATGAAGTTTGAGGTCAATCCTTTCAGTAGTTTTGAGAAAATGGCCGGACAAGGACAATAACTCCGTAAATAATGCTGCTCGAGTTATAAATCTTGTGCACTACGCTCCGCCTAACAACCATCTATCCATGTATGAAGTTTGAAGTTGTAACCTAAAAGGGTTTGAAATTTATGCTCGGACAAAAAACTCGACATCCAGACGGACGGATAGACGGACAACCGTACAGACAGACAAGCTGATATCAGTATTTTACAGCATTTTTAAACATGAGGCGTGTTGTGTGAAATCCGGGAGGAAAGTGCCGTCCCAGATTAGCCTGTGCGACACTTTACGCATATGCAGTAAGCCCGGTTTTCCCGCCTCATATATTTATGAGATATTGAACATTTGCAAAAATATATTATTTCAAATTACGTGTACTAGTATATTCAACTTTCATCTGTTGACCAGCCCAGATGGGCATCACGACGGGACTAATAAGCAGCAGGTTGCAACACCCTGATATTTCGCTCTAGATCGTTTCTTAAACAGGTTTTCATCAAACCAAGTTAAAGAAGTTATCATTGGTAGCAAAACAATCGATTAATTAATGGTTTATTAAAAAGTAGAATATAAACATGTAAATTTACTAATAATGCTTTCCTTAAAAAATCCCCTTTTGCCGTAAAATTCCCCATCTAAAGGGCCCCGCCACCTTTCCCCAAAAGGTAAAAAAAAAACACTGTGAGATTTCGCACCCCTGCTTAATTACTGTGAAATCACTTAAATTCGCGGGCCAACTACGCAGTAAAATATCTGAGGAGCGTCGTGGGAAACCCGGGATTAATGCATATGTGTAAATTGTCATCCCGGCTAATACAGGACGACACTTTCCACTTTTATGGTATTTTCTGTTTTAAGGAAGTCTCTTCTCAACATAAATCCACTATTCTTAAAACTGTTCTGTTCTAAAAAGGCCGTTAATTTGAATCTTAATTGTTATTCACTAACTCTATTTATAGCATTCCTTATTTAAAAAGGTTTGTTAATGACATAAGCGACATTAGTACCTGCATATTTGCGAACATAAAAGTATTTTTTCTTTGCTCTAAGTCTATTCTTTATTCTTATGTCTAAGAATTGGTTGGTGAAAACGGGCCCAGGAGAGTTTAGAAACAACTCTTAACAAAACGTTACAATTGTAGAGTATTTCAGCATATACGAAGTGGGAACTTCACCGTGACGCAATACGCAGCCTAATGACGTCATACAGCCTGCTCACCTGCGCGATCTCGCCGCTGTAGCTCTGGTCAATGACGAGGTGGACCTTCCGGGCCGCACAGGAAGCCAGGTCCTCCTGCAGCTCCTCCACCGTGTACTGCTCACCGTCCTCCGCCTGCAGCGACAGCGACCGCAATATTAACATATTCAACAACATTTACTTGAATATTAACCGGACATCAACCGGGGCATTAACACGAGCATTAACCTGAATATTAACCAGATGGCATTAATACGAGCATTAACCTGAATATTAACCGGACGTCCACAAGTGCAATAAACGGACATCAACCGGAAAATTAACAAACAATTAACCTCATGATCAACCGGAATATTAACACAAAAATTAACCAGACATCAACCGAAGCATTAACAAGATAATTAGCCGTAAAAAAATAACGGGAAAATTAACAAAAACATTAACCGGAAAATAAACAAAATAATTAACCAGACATCAACCGGAACATTAACAGGAGAATAAACCAGACATTAACAAGAGCATTAACCGAAACATTAACGAGGGTATAAACCGGACTTCAACCGGAAGATTAACAAGGGCATTAACTGGACGTTAACCAGAACATTAACAACAGCATTTACTGTCCATTAACCGGAACGTTCTACATTACAAATCTACCATCCTGAGAACGGAGTAGTGACGTGAAATATATAGCGTTACCTCTAAAATAATGATATATGCTAATGACTATGAATCAATGACGTCACAAAGAACGTCATACTCACCATGCCGTCGCCGTTGACGTCCCAGAGTAGCGACGTGCCGTCAGTCTTGGTGGGCGAGTTCATGTAGATGAGCAGCGAGTCCACGCAGTGCACGGTGCGGCACATGGTCTGCACGTGGTACCGGAAGGCCAGCTTCATGGCGGCCGGAAGCACTTGGTGCGGGTGCTCGCCCGGCACTGAAAGGAAGCGGAATGTGAAATAGTATACAGCGTCTACTGATTGCGTGCGCCTCGTGACTGTTTTTAAACTGTGGTAACTGTCTTTTGTATACGTGTAAGTATTATGTAGACGTGAAAGTAAGTAAGTGCATGTAAGTCTTCTGTGCATGTACGCTTTAAACAAACATTTAGTAAAAAACGTGTATGCGTACGGTATATGCAAATGATAATGATAATAAATGAAATTCTTTGGGTATAAATTTATTATTACATTAGCATTCAAATGATAAAGAACGGAGGCAAATTAAATGAACTTCCCGAACATTTCTCGTATGTAAATATGCAGATATGTGTTGAAGACATTTCCATCTGAAGGAACATCTGATTGTTTTTTGTAAATCATTCATTGAAACGCACGAGTTTTAAAATAAACGATGCAAACACGACATAAATAAGATTTAATTTGACATTTATGTATGCGAGTAAGTTCGTTTTTTTTCCATAAACGTTAACGAAGTCTTTTCCATTATTTTGTTTCATCCGTTTTATAATTACTATATTATTCTCTCTGGTAGTTACAATGCGAAATGTTGCGATGCAGAGTTTTCCTTAGCGGCGCCGATGCATGGCGATTTCTGACGACACGGCTCTGTCTATCCGTCACACTACACCGAGTAATCAAACAGGGATTACTTGACAATTATCAGCAACTAACAGTCAAAGCAAAACTACAACATTCATTAACATCAAAGGCAACGGGAAATGCCGCCTTTGATCTCTGTGTTTGAAGTCGCCGACCAACAAGTTGTATAGTATCGACAACATGAGCTCACTGGCGTTTATTGGGAATTGATTTTTGTTTTCCATTTTGATAAATCGCTTTTAAATGTTTCAAAGCTTTTATCAATGTATATACATCGGACGCTAGGGGTGTTTTTTCTCACTAATAAGTGCCAGGGTCAAACGGGTTAAATTTGATTCCATTTAACTCGCAAACTAAACTTTCCTTTTGTTAACTTTTTTTCGAAAGAATAATTGTCACACCGTAATTTATACTGAATTATAGCACGCTGGATTTTAACAGCAGTTACAGAGGAGTTGAGCCCACACAATTTCGTGAAGTATATATTCTATAGTGGCAAAAATGACAAAGGGCCATAATTCTGCCCAAATTGGTCGCAGCCAAACTTCCTTCTTTTACGATCACCTACATATTAAAGTTTCTTCAGCTGTGAAAGTGTGAGCGAAATTCGCCCAGCTGTTAAAGAGGAGTTGAGTCCACAAAATTTCTAGACGTACGTACGTACGGACGGGCAGACAAGTGCAATGCTTAATGCCTCCCACTTAGTGTTGGCAAAAAACAACAACACTAAACTCTCTGAATAGGTCCCTTTAAATACGGAATAATCGTATCGGTAAATGGGTAATAAGTTTTTTTTCTACAAGTCATATAAAACAGATTACATTGTATCATTTAATGGCCGATAAATAACCATTTACGTTTATACGAGTCGTTTATGTGAGCATTATAATCACAAAGATAATTCGCGACCACGCTGTTCACTGTGATTCGTTTTCATTTCTAAATTATTGCGTTGAATATGAGAGACATAGCGTAGAACGCGGTGGTGCGAAACTGCGAAACCCGAGCACTGCAGCTGCGGAGAGGAGATATGACGATCTGGATTCAGAATACAAATATTTATCTATTTCACTACAATATTTATACAAGCGATCCTTTGAACTCGCTTCCATGACGGGACCTATCACGGCAAAGCTTGTTGTTTCTGTGTTTTCTCTTTGATCTTAACATCCATGCCGCGCGCGAGATGAATTATCTATCCCTTTTTTCTTTGACATTGGTAAATAATCAATGGCTATCGAAGGGAGATTTCAATGTGATCAGGCGGTGTTTGAAGTCGACGGGCGGACAAGACTTAATTGTCATCAACCATAGAGGCCAGCAATCAAACAGGCATCAAACGGAGAATTAATACACCCCTCACAAGAAACACTGGTGGCAACAGTGGACGTTTTCAAAGGACCCATTAGTCCTAAACAATTAAGGTGCTTATAGAAACAGCAAAACCTTATTCCTGTGTTAAAGGGGCGAATACACGGTTGGTTAACAATAACATTTGCTAAAAAAGTTCATCTACAGATAATTAATATTGAAGCAGTTTTAAAAAAGATGCTTTTATTTTTACAAAAAGTTGACAAACGTGTATTATTTTATTTTTTTACACAGTGGTCATAGGTGACACTGTTTGCGGGTGCGGTACTGCCAGATGAGGCCGGTGCTAGGGGAGGACGGAGAGTTGAGTGTCGACTTGCTGAAGATTGTTGAGCGCCCCTTCAGATATTTGCGGGTCGGGCCAGGTCGCCTATTACGACATCTTCCTATTGTCGCATGCGCGCCGTTGACATACGTTGCATAGCGTATATGGACGTTTTATTGAAGCGTGTGGATTTTGTTGGCGTAAGTTCGAATCATACTTGAACCATGTATCGAAATTATTTTTGTGTAAATTATTTTTATTAAACGATTCCATCAAAATATTAATGCTACTCGAACAAAATATTCCATAAACTTAAGCAAAATATATTGTTTTAATGTGTCTTTATTTTATGCCAAAAAAAACCGTCGATATGTCCCTTTAACCAATATATTGCGCCAATGGACTTCATTGCAGATCGGGCAGTGGATTAAAAAAATCGATATTTCTTTCTGGGCGACATAGTTTGAATTAAGTTTCAAGCGTTAGCACTGGTAGCCCCAAAACGTTTTTAGAACGTCGTCCAAGGGGCCAACGTGAAGAATATAGGAAGTGTCGCCGTTCTAGAAACTGCTTTACGACATAGAAGTGTCCCCGTTCTAGAAACTGTTTTACGACATAGAAGTGTCGCCATTCTAGAAACTGTTTTACGACATAGAAGTGGCGTCGTTCTAGAAACTGTTTTACGACATAGAAGTGGCGTCGTTCTAGAAACTGTTTTACGACATAGAAGTGGCGTCGTTCTAGAAACTGTTTTACGACATAGAAGTGGCGTCGTTCTAGAAACTGTTTTACGACATAGAAGTGGCGTCGTTCTAGAAACTGTGTTACGACATAACCAGTGGTTATTAACCATCTTTGATAATTATTCTAAATGCAAACATTATCGGAATGAGTTGCATCAAACTCACCACCTGACCTTGGCCGCTGACAGCGTCATTTACCCACCTATCAATATTTGCCCCCGGGGACGGGGAGCGGTGGGCATATACGGAACTTTATTCTGAAGAAAGATTCCCGACTGGCGGGAATGTGACATGCCGAATGATTCCGGAAGCCGGGAAATATACATTGGTCGGATTTTAGATCCCGGTAATATTGAGCTCCCCCGGGTCATTTGGTGCACCAAGCATCTCCCACTGTGGGGATTTAGACAAAAACGCTTGGCTCTAGGGTGGGGAATTAGACCCCAAAAATAAAATTAGTCAAATTCGCCTAGGTCAGCCCCCCGCCCCCCACCTGGGGGAAAATATTGATAGGTGCATTACGAAAATGTAAAAGCAACAACGCACACGTCTAGTGACCCATGCACTTTCAAGTATTCAAGAGTGTCGCTTTAAATTCTTGCTAAAGAAAAAACAAGAAACATTAGGCGTGTCGTACATTCAAGGAAGATTTATGTAAAACAATTTCTTACCAACTTCAAAAAGCCGATGCAAAAAGCAACAACTCGTTTTTGCCATTCACATACAAGACTGAAAATAGAACATTTGATGTACATTGCATTGCCCAGCTATGTATAAATCAGAAAATATATAACACCCCACAAAAACTAATTCCCAAATATGTTTTACTCATACACTTTTTAAACGTTGAATCTGTATACAGTATTGTTTTGAATTATCTATTTTTGAAGGCTTCGTGAAGCTGCGTTCTTATTAATGTTCATGTCCGTGCAATTCGTAAAGCGAGACGTTGACGGAATAATGTTCACGCCAAAAGTATACAATACGAATAATCGCGCATACAAACTACGCACACGTATACACATAGTACACACACGTATACACATAGTACACACACGTTCTTACAATACGCAAGCAAATATAAAACGCACGTATAACTTATAAGCTCAAGCAAAAACAATACGCATACTGTACGCATACATACAAATAATACGCACGGGCAAATAATTCACGCACGTACAAATGATAAACGCACGCACAAATAATTCACACACGAACTAATTCGCATGTATAACTTAAAAGCTTATGTATAAATAATACGCGAGCTGTACGCACACGTACAAATAATACATACGTAGAAATAATTCACACGTACAAATAATTCACCCACGTACAAATTATACACACACGTACATATAATACGTACTTACAAAAAATACGCACATACAAAATACGCACACGTACAAACAATACGCACACTTACAAATAATAAGCACAACTACAAATAATATGAACACGTACAAATAATAAGCACGTACGAGTACAAATAATATGAACCGTACAAATAATACGCACGTACAAAAATATGAACACGAATAAAAAATATGAACACGTATAAACTAGACATGTGTCCACAAAACTCCGCTGTTGTCGGAAAAATGCACCAAAAATCCATGTGCACAAGTTCACATTCTGATTAATATGTTTATAAAGTTTCATCACACAAAGCAGTATTACTTTTTGAGTTACGCGTGACACAAACCAAAAAATGTCTTTTTTTTTATATAAAAGGGGCCATAACTCTGCTGATGTCGGAAAAAAACTGCACCAAAATACCCAGGTGCACAAGTTCACATGCTGATTACATGTAATATTTTTATAAACTTTCATCACTCTAGCAGTAATACTTTTTGAGTTAAGCGCGACACAAGTCCAAAATGTCATTTTTTGCTAAAAAAGGGCCATTATTCAGCTGATGTCTGAACAAATGCACCAAAATACGCAGGTGCATAAGTTCACATGCTGATAGATATGTTAATAACGTTTCATCACTCTAGCAATAATACCTTTTGAGTTACGCGAGACCCAAGTCCAAAAATGTCATTTTTTGCTAAAAAAGGCCATAGCTCCGCTATGTCGGGAAAAACTACACCAAAATACCCAGGTTCACAAGCCCCGATGCAGATGAATAGGCTTATAAAGTTTTATCACTCTAGCAGCTATACTTTTTGAGTTACGCGTGACACAAAAATCCGACGGACGGACAAGGGCAAATCTATAAGCCCCCCCCCCCCCCAAAGTGGGGGCATAAAAATATGAGCACGTACAAAAAATATGAACACGTAAAGATAACACGCACGCTCAAATAATACACACGCACAAATAACACGCCCGAACAAGTAATACACACACAGAAAATTAATTGGCACGTACAAATAATACGAACGTACAAATGACATGCACGCACAAATAAAACATACGCAGGTACAAATAATACGCACGTACAACAATACGCACGCACAAACCCAGGAAACGGACTTTAAATTGCCACAACAACTAAATAAGTTTAAACTACAACACAAACTAACTTACTGTGAACGCCAGTGGCGCCGTTTGCGAAAAAGACCTTGATGTTGCGTCTCTTGAAACCGTTCTCGCGGAGCATCCAATAGAACAGCTCCACGTTGCGCTGGTGGCGGCGACCGGAAGTGAGGCGGTTCCAGCCGCCCGAAAGGATCACCGCCTGATCACAGATCTCGAACATCCGGCAGCTAGTGTGCACAGTCTCGTGAGTTGTAGAGCAGCGCTGGGTGTTGTCCCGGATGGGGTTACATATCAGCTCCGACGTCTCCTCCACCGACCGGATATCCGGGCACTTGCCGAAACCCGCGAAACCCGATCGGCACTCGAGATGGTTTTCTCGTTTGTTTGGAAATGATTCGAAACCGCCGGCGCCGGCAGCCGACTGAGATATGTCCGGTGAGTAGGATGAATGCGATGTCGCCGACGATGATGACTGATCCCCAGTGTCATATTGTACCACTGGTAGAAAGTTAATCTCGCAACGTCGCGCAAAATTTCGACGTCTGAAGCGTCGCTCCAATGCGTTCTTACAGCGTTTACGTAACGCTAGCGTCAGGCATTGCTGGTGTCCTGCAAATAGACAATAGCAGAATAAGAACTGCATGAATGAAACTGGCGTCGTGGAAATAGACAAGAACAGAATACAAACTGCATGAATGAACACTGGAGTCCTCGAAACAGACAATAGCAGAATAAGAACTGCATGAAAGAACACTGAAGCAATACAGTTCTCAAAACAGAGTTTACGAGATTATTTACGTGTGTGTTTGACCAGACCCCGTAATCACTAACCTTCTAAGGGAAATCTTAACTTACGCGTTACTAAGGTGAAAATTTCGATTCAAAATGACTGAGTGAAATCCGAAGCTTTTTGTTTACATACAGTACAATACTAACACCAAAGCAATATGTAGTAGTTTAAAATATTTTGAAGTAAAACGCTATACGGACCTATAAAGGAATGTTTTTATTTTCAGCAATTTACTTTAATTTTCCCTAAGGAGCTATGTGAATACGGACCCGACCGCATCTGTAACCTAAGGACTATGTGAATACGGACCCGACCGCATCTGTAACCTAAGGAGCTATGTGAATACGGACCCGACCGCATCTGTAACCTAAGGAGCTATGTGAATACGGAACCGACCGCATCTGTAACCTAAGGAGCTATGTGAATACGGACCCGACCGCATCTGTAACCTAAGGAGCTATGTGAATACGGACCCGACCGCATCTGTAACCTAAGGAGCTATGTGAATACGGACCCGACCGAATCTGTAACCTAAGGAGCTATGTGAATACGGACCCGACCGCATCTGTAACCTAAGGAGCTATGTGAATACGTACCCGACCGCATCTGTAACCTAAGGAGCTATGTGAATACGGACCCGACCGCATCTGTAACCTAAGGAGCTATGTGAATACGGACCCGACCGCATCTGTAACCTAAGGAGCTATGTGAATACGGACCCGACCGCATCTGTAACCTAAGGAGCTATGTGAATACGGACCCGACCGCATCTGTAACGTAAGGAGCTATGTGAATACGGACCCGACCGCATCTGTAACAACAGTTTACAACATAATAGCCAGTTCCACCTTTACATACAAATCAGTATCAAAAACAAGATTGTGTGTTTAATAAACACACATGCCCCGGTTGGTGCTGGATAGACCATTTCTTAGTCCAAATAATGTCATAATGTCGAGGTAAAAGTTAAAGTGAGGTTAGGTGATATGGGTGGATTGGGGATAGTCATAAGCAACAACTGTGTAAGTATCCAATAGTTGTAGCGAGCGGTGTTGGTGCTAGACGAAACGGAAAAATCTAGTCTAGTGCAAATTAGATCAAGGTCAAAGTGATGTTGGGTGATATGGGTGGATACGGAATGGTCATAAGCAACAACTGTGTATGTATCCAAGTGTTGTAGTAAGCGGTGTTGGTGCTAGACGAAACGGTAAAATCTACTTAACCTTGTCACGAACGGAAGGTCGGACGGACGGACAGGACAATCACTACATGCCTCCCGCATCAAGATGCTGGGCGGGGGGGGGGGGCATTCTAAATTTAGAAATGCTCTCCGAGTCTTGAAGAAACCCATTCAATTTCAAAAGTTTAACTTTTTCAAAGCTCTGATAATGGTCAATGTAATGCCTATTTTCTGAGCTTTTATATTTTATAACTACATCACGGATGAACGAATATGCAACAAAGATAATGGAAAATAGTTAAAACAGAAAACGTTGAAATTATGTTGTGGTCCATTAGTTAGGCGCGGCTCATCAGTAGCAGACGGTTCAGCAAAGTTAATTCAAACAACACTGTGTAGTCTTCGCTGAAGATAATTTTATTGTTTCCATCGAATTGTGCGCGAATGTAAACCACGCATTGTGTGCCGTCTGGTGGCACGCATCAACGCACGGAATGCTCGCACGTGCTTCCTGAGACAGAGAGGCAGTCTGTGCGCGCAGCAAGCCAGACCGGAACCAGCTCCCGACAGCAGCGATCGCAACGTGCGACCGTCTGCAGACCACACTGGCGGCTCGAGCATGTGCGCCAAGAGAAACAGGTGGTTTCGTCAAACAAACACAACGTGGAACTTCTACGTTCCAATAAAACAAATGTGCTACAGGCAACAAGTAGCCACGTGCGAAGAAGTGGATAAGGCCAACAAAAAAATATAATTGTTGGTTTCCGCTTACGACTCCAAAACAATCTAGAGGAGAGGAGGGATGTAAATGTAACTTCCTTTATATTTTCTGTAACTATTTTTTCTTTGCGGCATATTCACCACACAGTTTAAGTATACTGGACTGCATGTAAACTGCTTTAAAGGCCTCCTAGCAAAGAACATGTACCTCAGCTATAAATAAGGTCATTGAAAAAGACGTTCCACAATATTAGTATGAGTTTGATATTTATTTAAAAAAAATAAATTTACACTTTCCATGACAACAGAATCAGAGAAATATATATTGTCTGGAAAGAAACTTAGTCAGAGAAAAAAAAAGATCGATGGACAAAACAACTTTTAGGGTCGGCGGAAAAATTAGGGGGGGGGGGGGTGGCGGTCGGGTAAACGGAAACCAACATTTTTTTATGCCTTCACATTCCTCAGTCTCCAAGCCGCACATGTGTCGTTTTGAAAGCGAATAGAAGAAATAAACGTACAAATGAGAGGCAAAAACCACCTGAAAGAAATTCGAATACAATTGCAGTGCCGCCCACCTTGAGGAGCATTCTGCACGTGTTACGGATCACGTGGATTCCAATTGCCCGTGAACATCTGGCGGCTGAAAATAGAGCTAGAGGAGAGGCTGTTACGCAGGTAGAGAATTCCCGACAGAGGGCGCGCTACAAGCACCAGAGTGTGTGTGTGGTGAATTGTTATCGAGTGCAATGTGATTGTTTTTCGAAGTTTATGAGGTCCTTCCCATGGAAACCCCACCTGTCCGATATGGTGACCACCAACCAAACGCGCCAAGACCTGGAATTGAAACCCAATCGCCGCGGTGAGAAGCGAGCGTGCCAACCACTGCGCTGGTCGGACAGCTTTTTCGAGTGCAAATCCTCTCCCATACGGCCACCGTTCCCGGAATAGGTGTTCGTTGGGCTACGGGGGATAGTCTAAGGTACATGAGACGCCCCGTTTCAAGGCGACTCTGGGTCTTTTAGTGCCCGGTGTGAAACACCTAGTAAACAGCAGCTCTTTATAAAAGGTTTCAGTGAAGGTAGCGGTGGCTCGAACCTGCGACCCCTGGGTTGTGAGGCCAGTGCGTTACCACTAGACCAGGTTTCAGTGAAGGTAGCGTTGGCTCGAACCTGCGACCCCTGGGTTGCGAGGCCAGTGCGTTACCACTAGACCACGTATCTTGGCCAATTATTATCCGATTTTGGTCTTTTTTTTCTCCATCAAGTAACAATTCTGAAGGGAACTTTTCGGTTAAAATAAGGAAAGGTATATTTTTTCATTATGGGAATTGGGCCGAATTTCGTCTCCCAAAATGGCATAAAAAAGGCCGGACACGATTTGTTCTGTCTAGAAATAATGTACCAATTGCATGTATTGAACAAGAGCCCCAAGATGGCCCTGGGTCGCTCACCTGAGTTTAGCTAGAACTTCCACCGTCATGGCGCAAATACTCTCGCCACCTCAAGCATTAACAGGAATTGGGGTTGAATAACAACATGAATAAGTATGAGGGTCACCCAAGGAACATTTCTGTGAAAACTATTTTCAAATCCAGCTTGCGGTTTCAGACAAGGAGGTTTTCAAAGTTTTCAATATAGCCATATAAGGAAAACTGGCCCGCCCCCTGGCGGCCACGTTTTTTCACGAATCTAAATGATTTGAAGGAAATTAGTAGAGGGTCACCCAAGGAACATTTCTGTGAATTTATTCTGAAATCCAGCCAGTGGTTTCAGACAAGAAGATTGTTAAAGTTTTCAATATAGCCATATACAAGTAAAACTGCCCCGACCCCTTGGTGACCATGGTTTTTCACGAATCATAATGGTTTAAAGAAATTTGATTGGGGGTCACCCAATGAACATTTCTGTGAAAACTATTTTCAAATCCAGCCAGTGGTTTCAGACAGGAAGATTTTAAAGTTTTCAGTAAAGCCATATAAGGAAAACTGCCCCGCCACCTAGCGGCCATTTTTTTAACGAATCAAAGTGATTTTGAAGGAATTTGGTAGAGGATCTACCAAGGAACACTTCTATGAAAACTATATAAAAAAATCCAGCCAGTGGTTTCTGACAAGAAGATTTTAAAAGTTTTCCAGTTTTTTGTGGAGCTTTTGGTTGCCATGGCAACCATTGTTATATATTCTAATGAATTGAAGGAATTTGTTCAATGACCATCCCAACAACATTCCTGCCAAGTTTGGTTAAAATCCGCCCCGTGGTTTCAGAGAAAAAGTAGTTTGAAGTAAAATATTGATGACGGACGCCGGACACAGACTGATTACAATAGCTCACCCTTGAGCACTTTCGTGCTCAGGTGAGCTAAAAAGTGCACGAATTCAAAGACTGTAAATACTAGTAGGAGCGTGAAAGTAAGGTACAGCTAGCGATATATCGCACCATCCACCCAATGACGTAACGGAATACCTTCACCGTAATCAGGCCAACAAAAAATATGTGTTTCGAGCAACACCAACCTACCTAGAGACCCCCCCCACCCCACCAGACCCGTAAGTTTTTAGCGACGATTGTTTTCCGTGAAATCCGTATTCTTCAGATTTTCAGATAATTTTTAATGATTTTTGACCGAAATGTGACATTAAAAAACGTTTAAAAAGGGGGGGGGGGGGGGAGCGTACAACGCTTCCAGTCCCTCTAAATCCGCCCATGATATGCACTTCACCATAATCGTTAATAAACGTACACACTTCATCTCAATGTTGGCGGAATTTAACAATGTAACAGTAACACAACATCAATGGAATGAAGCTCAAATATATTCACTTCAAGGCGTAAGAACGTCAACAAGCAACTATTATAAAAGACGAAAATTAATGACACCAACATAAGCTGTCATATCTACGTACGCATTAGCTAATAAGCATAATTTATTGTGCCAAACAATGCCTTTGAAGTGACAGATGAGAGAAATTACAAAACTGGCGATGACACGGGATGGTGCACAGGTGTACAAACATGTACGTTCAAATGTCTGTGCGAATCAACATCAGCTGCGGAAACGACACGATGTTTTAGTTTAAACCTATTTATTTTAGCTCGATTGTGTCGAAAGCCATATAGGCATATTGAGACACACTCAAGTCCGTTTTAAGGGAAGAAGTAGTACTTAGTAGTGTCTTTTCAGTTTCTTGCGTCGAAAGCCATAGGCTTATTGAGGCACTTTCGAGTCCGCTTCCTGGGAAGAACCAGTACTTAGTAGTGTCTTATGAGTGTCAAGTGTCGAAAGCCATTGCTTATTGAGGCACTTTCGAGCCCGCTTCCTGGGAAGAACCAGTACTTAGTAGTGTCTTATGAGTGTCATGTGTTGAAAGCCATTGGCTTATTGAGGCACTTTCGAGCCCGCTTCCTGGGAAGAACCAGTACTTAGTAGTGTCTTATGAGTGGCATGTGTTGAAAGCCATTGGCTTATTGAGGCACTTTCGAGCCCGCTTCCTGGGAAGAACCAGTACTTAGTAGTGTCTTATGAGTGTCATGTGTTGAAAGCCATTGGCTTATTGAGGCACTTTCGAGCCCGCTTCCTGGGAAGAACCAGTACTTAGTAGTATTTTATGAGTGTCATGTGTCGAAAGCCATAGGCTTATTGAGGCACTTTCGAGCCCGCTTCCTGGGAAGAACCAGTACTTAGTAGTGTCTTATGAGTGTCATGTGTCGAAAGCCATTGGCTTATTGAGGCACTTTCGTGTCCGCTTTCTGGGAAGAACCAGTTCTTAGTAGTGTCTTAAGAGTGTCATGTGTCGAAAGCCATTGGCTTATTGAGGCACTTTCGAGTCCGCTTTCTGGGAAGAACCAGTTCTTAGTAGTGTCTTAATATGAGAAAGACCCTTCGCACGCTGCCCGAGTAGGGGTCGGACTCGCGGTCTCTCGCTCGCAAGGCGGACACCATATCCATTACACCACTGCGACCTCTACATGATCTTTTGAGTCAAACCGGCTTAACTCCCCGATTTGAAAAGTTCTGCAAAGGTTCAAAAATCGTATTCCTAGCAAATTTTTTGCATATTTCAGATTTCTGATATAATTTTCAATTTAGAGTTGTTTATCGGCTAATAAACAACGAGTTGGAGTCCTGATGCGTAGACATTAAACCACGATGGCGTTAGTCCGAATTATTTCGATTCTAACATAAGTTGACCACATTTCATGCAATTTCAATGCGAACTATATTTTTACAGTTTCGGAACTATTTTTTCGAGTTGTTCATTGGTAGTTTAACAATGGTGAAACGTGTTCTTTGTCTATAGAAAACCCGGCACGCGTCATGCTAGAATAGTGATTTTTTTACAAATCGGAATTTTAATTCAACAATTGTTTTTTTTAACATAAATTTAATAATTTAATACCATGGTACGTCTCATGTTATGGTTATACTAGTGTGTTCGTCTAATGCGCGGTAGTAACTTCGTTGGTTTGCATGTATTGCCATGCAGTTGCACTACCAAGTGTTAACACGCAGGTTATATACATACCTATATCTATGAATAATATTTCCTTTACATCTCTAAGATATATTATTTATATAACATCGGTATAGTCTTCACGCGACTTCAATCGGCTAACTTGACAAATTGAAAAAGGAACGCCAGAACGCTACTGATGTAAACTCGGAGTTGTTGTTAGTTCACGCTCATTAATTACGTTACATTACATTGCTCTCTTCCCGCGGATTGTGTATCACCATATGGGGATTTTGAGGGCGCGGGAGCGGCGTACGTACCCCCCCCCCCCCCCAAAAAAAAACCTGTCCAAGATTCGATTTTTTAAACCTCATAATTGCTCCGTTTTCAGTGGTATTTGTTATCCTACATCTTGCTACTCCTAAACCAAATTATCTAATAATACTATTAATTCTAACATGACACGCTCAATGTTTTCTATATACAAAGAACACAATTCACCGTTGATAAACTACCAATAAACAACCCCCCAAAAATAGTTCCGAAACTGTAAAATAGTTGCATGCTGTCTGGTCATGTTAGAATCGAAATAATTTTCGCATTATCGTTGTTTATCGGCTAATAACGCCGATTTGTTATTTAGGTGCGGTATATTAAACAACTCGGGGTTTAATTCGTACGCATCAGAACTCCTAATCGTTGTTTATTAGCCGATTCACAACTCTAACTCCAAAGTTATTTATTAATTAATCTATATGTATCTGCATCTCATATTCTTGTGGCATTGACGCCTAGACCATGTAGCCTATTTCTAACTTAAATCTCGGTACGGAATTATCATTCTACTGAACAAGGGCTGTCTCAGGACAGCGCGCTCGACTGTTCATACCGCTTTGCCAGAGTTATGGGCCTTCGTCAGTGACCTTATATTATAATGACCCTGAAGACATGTGTGAAGTTTAATTGAATATCTGTAGTAGATATAGAGATATGAAGTTGTTCCATGCAAACTTTAACCTGAATTTCTAAGTACCTAAAAGAGGCATAATTCTCCTAAAACGCAGGTCAGAGTTATGGGCCTTAGTCAGTGACCTAACATAATGACCCCAAAGACATGCGTGAAGTTTCAGTTGATTATCAGAGATATGTACATGTACTTGTTGCACGCAAACCTTAACCAGAGCATTACGGCGACGCCGAAGCCGACGAATTCGCTGAATAGTCGAGCTAAAAACAGTTTTGCAGGTTGTGAGTTACTAATTTTTCCGCTCACTCGAACTATCACGGCATGGACAGGCGTTACGAGTACAAAGTGTGTATAACAAGACATCGCGTATATCATTTTGATTTTCGGTTGCTCGCAGAACCTCCAGATTTATAGCTATTTCGAGAGCGGTTCCCCTTAGCTATGATAATGATCATAATACCGTGTGCAAACATTGCAACATATTTCTTTGTAATATCTCATGGCAAATTGCAACGAAACTATTGTGGAACCATACTTGCGTATTTGTACTCAACCTAAAAGAATTTGCTATCGGACAAGATTTCGTTATTATATGCTCATCATATGGCAAATTGCAACGAAACTATTAGGAAAACACATTTTCTTATTTGTATTTCTTCTAAAATCGCTTGCTATCGGACAATATTTCGATGTTATTATATGCTAATCTCATAGCAAATTGCAACGAAACTATTGTGGAAAACACATTTTCTTATTTGCATTCTTCTAAAAGCGTTTGCGATCCGACAATATCATGGCAATTTGCAACGAAACTATTGTGGAAACCCCATTCAAAACGGTTTTACAATGAAAGAATAGTATCGGGTGTGATGTCACATAATGCTACGATACAGTGTACTTGGTGGCACAGTGTGATGTAAGTGACAGGCTACATACTGCTACCATACAGTGTACTTGGTGGCACAGTGTGATATAAGTGACAGGCTACATACTGCTACCATACAGTGTACTTGATGGCACAGTGTGATGTAAGTGACAGGCTACATACTGCTACCATACAGTGTACTTGGTGGCACAGTGTGATGTCAGTGACAGGCTACATACTGCGACGATACAGAATACTTGATGGCACAGTGTGATGTAAGTGACAGGCTACATACTGCGACGATACAGTGTACTTGGTGGCACAGTGCGATGTAAGTGACAGGCTACATACTGCGACGATACAGTGTACTTGATGGCACAGTGTGATGTAAGTGACAGGCTACATACTGCGACGATACAGAATACTTGATGGCACAGTGCGATGTAAGTGACAGGCTACATACTGCAACGATACAGTGTACTTGGTGGCACAGTGTGATGTAAGTGACAGGCTACATACTGCGACGATACAGAATACTTGATGGCACAGTGCGATGTAAGTGACAGGCTACATACTGCGACGATACAGTGTACTTGGTGGCACAATTATTGCACGGAAAGAAGAAATCGCAAAATAAAAATTTAGGAAAGATCTAGGATGAAAAAAGAACAGGGTGCTGCTAAAAAGAAGCAGTTTGTTGACATTATTTAATTTACTAAATCCAGTGTTTTTATGAGTCTAATGCTTCCAATTAAGGTTATTAAATATATTAAGTCTAATTATATGTCATCGAATATTTGCAAAATCATATTGATTTTCAACATGTATTCAACATTACTGTATTGGCCTGCCCAGAGGGCAGCTGGGGGAAACCAAAAAAGGACAGGAAGCAGCACCCTGCTGTTTCGCTCTAGATCTTTCCATAAGGCGTAAAAAAAGTTTCTTTTAGGTTACAAGCCCCCCAAAATTAGGGTAGGCAGGTCGGGATTTATTCTATTTATTTTATTTATTTATTTATTTTTTTTTTTTTTTGGGGGGGGGGGGGGGGGGTAAATGGTCAACTTGAAGATTCTAAAACTGAATAAATATTCGAAACATATCAGTACTATCCTTAAATAGTGTTTATAAGTGGATACTATCAAAACTAAACACTTATTTATCCAAAAATACATTTAAATATTGAAAAAAAAATTAATATATTGAAAATAAATATCAAACTGACAAACTCAATAAAATGTTCTAGCGACCCTAGACCGGGCATTTTTAGGGTAGGTCGGGTAACCTGGAAGAAACATATTTTTTTAACGCCTAAGATTAACCATGATATGGGAAACTCTCAAAGATCTAGGGTCAGAACAGATACTGGGCGCGGCTTAAAAGGAGCAGGTGGAAGCTGGACCAGTTCTGTGCATTTCTAGGTATTTGGTTAACCCAGGGATTGCGCCTGGACCAGTTCTTTGCATTGCTAGGTGTTTGGTTAACCCAGGGATTGCGCCTGGACCAGTTATTTGCATTTCGAGGTGTTTGGTTAACCCAGGGATTGCGCCTGGATCAGTTCTTTGCATTTCTAGGTGTTTGGTTAACCCAGGGATTGCGCCTGGACCAGTTCTTTGGTCAACCCAGGGATTGCGCCTGGACCAGTTCTTTGCATTTCTAAGTGTTTGGTTAACCCAGGGATTGCGCCTGGACCAGTTCTTTGCATTTCTAGGTGTTTGGTTAACCCAGGGATTGCGCCTGGACCAGTTCTCTGCATTTCTAGGTGTTTGGTTAACACAGGGATTGCGCCCGGACCAGTTCTTTGCATTTTTAGGTGTTTGGTTAACCCAGGGATGCCGCCCGGACCAGTTCTCTGCATTTCTAGGTGTTTGGTTAACCCAGGGATTCCGCCCGGACCAGTTCTCTGCATTTCTAGGTGTTTGGTTAACCCAGGGATTCCGCTTGGACCATTTCTCTGCATTTCTAGGTGTTTGGTTAACCCAGGCATTCCACCTGGACCAGTTCTTTGCATTTCTAGGTGTTTGGTTAACCCAGGGATTCCGCCTGGACCAGTTCTTTGCATTTCTAGGTGTTTGGTTAACCCAGGGATTCCGCTTGGACCATTTCTTTGCATTTCTATGAAGTGTTTGGTTAACCCAGAGATTCCGTCTGGACCAGTTCTCTGCATTTCTAGGTGTTTGGTTAACCCAGGGATTCCGCCTGGACCAGTTCTTTGCATTTCTACGTGTTTGGTTAACCCAGGGATTTCGCATGGACCAGTTCTAAGTGTTTGGTTAACCCAGGGAGTTAATCATTTGCAATCATTTTAATGAAGGTTTTAAGCCATGTTCTCTTCGTTTGTCATTGCGTCGCCTGAATGGAACGATGCTATTTGCTAAACTATATACTATTTTAAGACATGTAACATTTCTTTGTTGACCAGCCTAGAGGGGCAGCAGGGGGGGGGGGGGGGGCGGGCAAAAAAGGAGCATCTCAGCATCTTTCCCTAATGTAAACATATCAAATGGAGTCGTACATGAACCTATGGCGACTATATTTGCACTCAATGCAATTGTACATAACAAATACGATGATGATCCGCATATACATGTAAAAGTATGTCAATGCGCCTGACAGACTGACAGTGTCATTATATGCACTACAAGCCAGAGGGAGGTTCATAACTTACCCAGTATATGCCCCTCCATATCATGACAGTCATTGGGGTTGACGTTGGTGCCAATATTGAACACCAGCACCAGGTGGCCGAAGTTCGCCCGGGGGTAGGGATCGAGGACTAGCACGGCGTCGTGGCTATCTCCCCGGGACAGGGGCTCGTCTGGCAAGAACGTTTTGTACTTGTAGCCGAATATCGACGACGCTGCCAGATACACGTTCATCTCCTCGCGCGGTATCGTAACCAAGTCTTTACACTCCCGTTTGGTGGTGAAGAAAGCGTCCGACGCATCGGAGCAGTCCAGCCGCGCGATGTACGTAAACGCGGCTTCCGCCCACCGCTCCTCCTCCGTCGCGTACCGGAAGAAGCTGTCGTGCCTCTCCGAGCTATTGTCGATGTATTTCATGGACGCGCTGTCCGTCCGTCCGAACAGCAGACTGAGTTTCGCCGCCAACACGGGTAAGCATAGTAACGTCAATCGGACACACATTGTGAATGGTCACATTGAAATACAGGCCGCGGAAATATGTAACAGATACACAGCTAACACGTGCTACAACTCCGTTATTTTCGAGTATTATTCCACCTCAACATTCGTGTAATAATTATGATTTATCATCGGTACATCCGAAATAACATATTATTCACCGTGCACTCACATACACGAAATTGCCTACGCTATACGCGAAAAACGTGTACACTGTTTCGACAAAATCAACATTTTGCGGTTTTAGATTAGCTTAACAGATCAAAGACAATTTAAATCTCCAAGCAAAAGTAAATATCGCGTTACAACTTTTATCTTAATAACAAATGTAACATATATCCACGAGCGCACACATTCCAACTTCAAAGGAATAATTCAATTAATTTGTAAAATAAACCTTATTTAGCTGGGTATCTTTCTAGTCACTGATAAAATCTCCGGTGTAGTGTTTCTTGTAGTTCCGCCCACAGTGTGTCTCTCTATAGATAGCCGACATGCCTTTAATTCACCCCTATATAGCACTCACTGATAATCCCATACCGGCAGCTATATATCACCACTATATCACGAGAAGGTATCTAGAGAGAACGCTCGCGTCGCATGTACCACTGTCAACATGAAATCAAAGGGACCGCCAGCTTATAAACGCAACACAATATTGTCGAGTTTAATTACACCGCTAATACAATTATTACCATGAAAGAAAATACCGACCAATCGATCCTCGCAAAGCGACGATCTCTCGCCGTGGATTGGCCAGTGCACTCGGCTAGAGTGTGATATACTACTTGTATTTTGTAAACAGTGGCGGTACGGCCTTTGAAGTCTCATTAAGAATGCGAGCTAAATTGAGCATGTACTCGGCGCCGCTTATGGTTCTTGTAAAATCCTCTCAAGTAATCAGCTATCAAAACACTCATTTTAACATTTCACGGCGGTGAAAAATCAAAATAAATCCCAGTTTTAAAGTGATTTCGTCGGGTTAACTTGGCATGTAAAGTGGCATATCGACGGTATTTTCCATTAATATAGACAAGTATTACAACAACACATATAGCCATGTTTCACGAATATATTTTTCTAGTAGCAATAATATATTGGTGGAATTGTTAAGAAACAATATAATATACAACGCCAAAGTTGTATTTTTTTATACACGTTTCCAGCAGGATACCAACTCACGCCTACCAAATCGCGCATTTCAATGGAAACTTTTCTACGCTTGACTACATTTATCAATAATGCGCATGCGTGTAGCAGTACTTCACGTACCTTTCATTCATATCGATTTTACTACTACCACTACGAATTTTCCCGCGCCCGTGAAAAGTTTCACGGTGACAACCTTGTTATAATTATAAAAATACAATATAATGTTTGTTTATAACAACGACACATATCTGTGAAGTAATCATTTAATGACTACTTCATAACATACTATTTATTTTTTGAAAATATTACACCGTATTAGCTGTCGATACACCCCTTTAAATCGGCAAGTGGGTAAAACGTGACAACATTTGGATGTCCGGCATACCAGTATTTTGATGGAACAAACACAATTTATCGGTCAGGAGTGATTCATAGGTCGTATTTCTGGCATTAAACCGAAAGACGTCGATTTAGGAAATGTTTCTACAGAGATTTAGTTATCGTCGTCATTTCTGTAAAATAATATTGGCAAAACTCAGGCGTTTCTTTTCTTCGCGACGTCTGTTTCTTAATTTACAATTCTAAATCCGGAAATACAATAGCAAATAACTGTAGCTTTTATTTTTGTTACAATGAAAGAATTTCATTGTAGAGTAAAGCGAGTTAAATCAAAACGCTAACAACGTAGAAAGCATGTAAATTTTGAGTGTATTTTTGGTAAAAAAGGAAACATTTCTTTATATGAAGTTCCATTTCCCACCTTTAAACCTGATAATATGGCTTCTTATTCCATAGTATATAATACACATGACATATATAATCTTAAAATGGTAAGAAAATAGGCGTGAATTTTGGCTGTTTTGAAGAAGGACCCTTTCAGGTTTCGTTTTACTGACAGGTCGTCAGCATAGAAAATTTTGTAAATTACCCTCTCAATGTCTAATTACCCCAAAACAGGTAGATAATAAGCACATATGGTTGAGTGCAGGATGCATAGCATTTGTAAAATACAGTTTAAATGATGTTTTGGTATAATTTTAAAGGTATATAATTATGTAAGCCATAAGAAAAAAACCTGTTATTTTTGCACCACTTTGTCTAGTGGTTCACAACTTCATAACTTTTTACCCATGTATTCATGCGCAAAATGGCAGACTTCATGCCTGTCAAAACCGGTGTCTTTTTTCTAAGGTAAATGTTTTAGTTACAGCGAATATAATTTTTTGACATGCTGTTTTCTCAAAAGGTTATGACCTTATCTTTCCAACAATGTCTGGTGATATATTGGAAAGTAGCTTGGTCATGGTGAAAATTGAGATCAAACATTGAATATGTTATATGTAACAAAGAAGGAATTTATTTGCGCACGCGTAACCTCAAACAGTCTAACTATGCCATTCATAGAGAAATCAGATCTTTTCGCCCTCAATATGTCAACAGTTGCAGAGAGACGGGGCGCATCCATAGTGCGCCCACCGTTAACATTTAAGGGCGATACATGTACAAAATAAACCCATTTTACTTCAGATAAAATTTATTGAAATTATACCCACACAAATAGTGTTTTTTCTTGACATTTATACTAGTTTTGTGACTAATATATAGACCGATCCTTTATACTTACATTATGTAACACGTTTTATACTGTCGTATCATTTTATTACATGTAATTTTATTTACAATTGTATATGTACTGCTAAATAACATATAAATAGTTGGATAACTGTTGCTCTCTTAATTAACATTATGTAACCCGATGAACAATTATATTTGAGCATTACGCCAATGCCTTCGAAAACGAACGGGTGAGTAGAATAGCTCGGAGTATTCGGTGAATGGTCGAGCTAAAAATTCTTACTCCCCCACCCCTCTATTCTGAAACCGTTTTCCGCCCCTGATATGATCACTTTTTATCATTACCATGTCGGCAGGAATGTTTCCTTTTCAAACCGTGCCGTATTTACACGGGGTATTGTTTGTTCCAACCCGAGCAGTTTCCCGTGTACACGCGGCCCTAATGACGAAATGGTGTCGAGTGTGTTTCTCGTGTACACGCCGCCCTAAGGACGAAATGGTGTCGAGTGTGTTTCGCGTGTACACGCGACCCTAATGACGAAATGATGTCGAGTGTGGGCTTACAATTTAGAGACTAAAGTATTCCAAAGATAACATTGAGGATAAGGACTTAAAGGGGTTTAAATCCAATTGATTTTTAATTCGGTAAATTGTAGGAAACTTTAAGAACTTATAAAAGCTGTGCTAATTTTATATAACTTAAATATTATTGTTTCAGCTTGTTGTAGTTTTCATTGGGTAGTTAAACAACGTTAATTGTTTATAGAAAAATTAGCGAGTATCATGTTAGAATACTGCGTTTACAATATCTATATAGAACAATTAGCGAGTATCATGTTAGAATACTGCGTTTACAATATCTATATAGAACAATATAGCGAGTATCATGTTAGAATACTGCGTTTACAATATATATATAGAACAATTAGCGAGTATCATGTAAGAATATTGCGTTTACACTATCGATATAAATCTATAGCGTCCCTGGGTATTTGCATTTTTGACACAAACGATTCGTCATACAAACTCCTTGCAGTGGTTACTTCTCCATTGGTACTCTTCTCAGTTACCACTGCCACCACCAAACTCCTCGCAATGGTTACCTCCCCATAGGTACTCTTCTCAGTTACCACTGCCACCACCAAACTCCTCGCAGTGGTTACTTCCTCATTGGTACTCTTCTCAGTTACCACTGCCACCACCAAACTCCACGCAGTGGTTACTTCCCCATTGGTACTCTTCTCAGTTACCACTGCCACCACCAAACTCCTCGCAATGGTTACTTCCCCATAGGTACTCTTCTCAGTTACCACTGCCACCACCAAACTCCTCGCAGTGGTTACTTCCCCATTGGTATACTTCTCAGTTACCACTGCCACCACCAAACTCCTCGCAGTGGTTACTTCCCCATTGGTACTCTTCTCAGTTACCACTGCCACCACCAAACTCCTCGCAGTGGTTACTTCCCCATTGGTACTCTTCTCAGTTAC
Organism: Congeria kusceri; assembly: GCA_027627225.1. Lineage (NCBI taxonomy): Eukaryota > Metazoa > Mollusca > Bivalvia > Myida > Dreissenidae > Congeria > Congeria kusceri. The sequence continues at coordinate 253,820 of CM051038.1, read as the reverse complement.
CACTGCCACCACCAAACTCCTCGCAGTGGTTACTTCTTCATTGGTACTCTTCTCAGTTACCACTGCCACCACCAAACTCCACGCAGTGGTTACTTCCCCATTGGTACTCTTCTCAGTTACCACTGCCACCACCAAACTCCTCGCAATGGTTACTTCCCCATAGGTACTCTTCTCAGTTACCACTGCCACCACCAAACTCCTCGCAGTGGTTACTTCCCCATTGGTATACTTCTCAGTTACCACTGCCACCACCAAACTCCTCGCAGTGGTTACTTCCCCATTGGTACTCTTCTCAGTTACCACTGCCACCACCAAACTCCTCGCAGTGGTTACTTCCCCATTGGTACTCTTCTCAGTTACCACTGCCACCACGAGTTACTTCGCCATTGGTACTCTTCTCAGTTACCACTGCCACCACGAGTTACTTCCCCATTGGTACTCTTCTCAGTTATCACTGCCACCACGAGTTACTTCCCCATTGGTACTCTTCTCAGTTACCACTGCCACCACGAGTTACTTCCCCATTGGTACTCTTCTCAGTTACCACTGCCACCACCAAACTCCTCGCAATGGTTACTTCCCCATAGGTACTCTTCTCAGTTACCACTGCCACCACCAAACTCCTCGCAGTGGTTACTTCCCCATTGGTACTCTTCTCAGTTACCACTGCCATCACCAAACTCCTCGCAGTGGTTACTTCTCCATTGGTACTCTTCTCAGTTACCACTGCCACCACCAAACTCCTCGCAGTGGTTACTTCCCCATTGGTACTCTTCTCAGTTACCACTGCCACCACCAAACTCCTCGCAGTGGTTACTTCTCCATTGGTACTCTTCTCAGTCACCACTGCAACCACCAAACTCCTCGCAGTGGTTACTTCCCCATTGGTACTCTTCTCAGTGACCACTGCAACTACCAAACTCCCCGCAGTGGTTACTTCCCCATTGGTACTCTTCTCAGTTACCACTGCAACTACCAAACTCCTCGCAGTGATTACTTCTCCATTGGTACTCTTCTCAGTTACCACTGCCACCACCAAACTCCTCGCAGTGGTTACTTCCCATTGGTACTCTTCTCAGTTACCACTGCCACCACCAAACTCCTCGCAGTGGTTACTTCCCCATTGGTACTCTTCTCAGTCACCACTGCAACCACCAAACTCCTCGCAGTGGTTACTTCCCCATTGGTACTCTTCTCAGTTACAACTGCCACCACCAAAATCCTCGCAGTGGTTACTTCCCCATTGGTACTCTTCTCAGTTACCACTCCCACCACCAAACTCCTCGCAGTGGTTACTTCCCCATTGGTACTCTTCTCAGTTACCACTGCAATTACCAAACTCCTCGCAGTGGTTACTTCCCCATTGGTACTCTTCTCAGTCACCACTGCAACCACCAAACTCCTCGCAGTGGTTACTTCCCTAGTTACCACTGCCACCACCAAACTCCTCGCAGTGGTTACTTCTCCATTGGTACTCTTCTCAGTTACCACTGCCACCACCAAACTCCACGCAGTGGTTACTTCTCCATTGGTACTCTTCTCAGTTACCACTGCCACCACCAAACTCCTCGCATTGGTTACTTCCCCATTGGTACTCTTCTCAGTTACCACTGCAACTACCAAACTCATCGCAGTGGTTACTTCTCCATTGGTACTCTTCTCAGTTACCACTGCCACCACCAAACTCCTCGCAGTGGTTACTTCCCCATTGGTACTCTTCTCAGTTACCACTGCCACCACCAAACTCCTCGCAGTGGTTACTTCCCCATTGGTACTCTTCTCAGTCACCACTGCAACCACCAAACTCCTCGCAGTGGTTACTTCCCCATTGGTACTCTTCTCAGTTACCACTGCCACCACCAAACTCCTCGCAGTAGTTACTTCCCCATTGGTACTCTTCTCTGCACCCACGAGTTAAAAACTTACAGATTTGGAAGTTTTCAGGGGAGACGTTTATGAGGAGATTGAAGATTTATTTTGTACAAAATTTTAATTGTATAAATATTAAGAGTTCAAATGAAAAACAAGAAAAACAACAACATAAATACGTAAACATAACAACGCACAGATTTTACGTTGTCACGTTTTTATCATGTGCTTGTCCACGATTTATTTCGCGACAAGTGTTTGCCTATGGTCACGTGGAGCAGGGGTTTAAACCATCTATGCTGGGACACAGTTAAATCTCTGCGCGGAGGTTGGAATTTATTTGGTCTTGCAAAAGTAAAGTTCCACCTTTAAACACTCAAACGCCTATCCAATCCATAATAATTTGTCCTAAACAAGCTACAGGTTTTGTGAATGAAACATCGAATATATTGCTTTTTAATTTGAACTCCTTTCAATTTAATTCGTTAATAGTGATTAAGTACTGTACTTTTAGTAAATTACAAAATATTCCATATATAAACATTCAAAAATGCGCCTTACAGAAACATTTCAAAATATATATTATTCTAAACTTGTATAGAATACAAATTTTGTTTTGTTTAATATCTTACGCTAAAACAAGGCCAGAGATTTATTCGTTTTAGTTTCTCGCACTTTTAGGGGAAACTGTCCGGTCGGGCGGCGGAAATCAAATAAAAATAAATTATAAAAACACTTTTTGCAATACACATGCCCATAACAACACGAGTTAAATGCAGTGTTTGTTGTAAAACATGCATATAAAATCTTATGATTTACGTTGTATTAATATAAGCCCAAAATGTGTGTTTACATTACAACTGTGATAATGTGAGTAATTGAAGATTGTAATCATTTCTTCTTTCATCGTCCAAGTTTTAGAGTTCCGCGTTCCAAGTTACTCCATAATGTATCACACATTTGCTCCCCAACACTATAATGTACTTCATTATGGCGATGTCTCGTAAGACGAGTTAAATAATACTATATTCAAACACGTTCATTGCTACATTCAAAGGTCCAAGAGGTTTTAGCCGCCTGCCCGTTTTCTCTGTTTTTCTCACCTTTTCACTTCTCTAACTCATTCCTCTCTCTCAATCTCTATTATATTCTCCCATTAGTAGCAGCTCCAATTGTATACCTATTACTGGTTCTGGATTACGCCTATCCATTTCCTTTTCATTTTGATCTCAAATAATCCGTTGACTTTTTCCATATAGATGTATTTATGATGTTCTATTTTGCATTTCATTTTATATTCATATTGATTTACTGCAAAGCCATGACATAATGTAAGTTTTTATATCGGGAGAGGGCTTCAATAGGGCATATCGCCTTCCATCCCAATCCTATGTTTACTTTGTAATTGTACATTATGCTACTATGATGAACTAAATATGAGGTGTGTCGTGGGAAATCCGGACTTAATGCATGTGCGTAAAGAATCGTCCCGGATAAGCCTGTGCAGTCCGCAAAGGGTAATCCAGGACGGCACTTTCCGCCGACAGAGGATTTATGTTTAGAAGTGACTTCCTTGAAACAGAAAATACCATGAAAGCGGAAAGTGCCGTCCTGGAGTAGCCTGTGCGGACTGCACAGGCTAATCCGAGACGACACTTTACGCACATGCATTAAGACCGGTTTTCTCACGACGCGCCACATATGTTGAAACCATCTGTGAGTTGAACACTTAAAGGGCCTATGTCGTCGAACCATTGGATTCCTATTACACTATCAATGATATTATATAACATAATTGCGCTTTATACAGACATGTGCATGAACTAAATAAAACATAATATCATATACAATAAGATATTTGATAAAAACTAATTAGCAAAAAAGTAAGAAAAATTAAAATCCAAAGCAGGGATCGAACTCACGACTTAAGAGTCATATAAAGAAATGACAGTAGACTGCGCTTTAACCAACTGCGCTATCATGCTTGGTAAGAAGTGGAGTGCAAACTATGCTTATAGAAAATTCTCACAATTATGACGTCAAAATGTAAATATGAAAAGGGCCGAACAAACAAGACCCATATTATAAATTGATTTTTATCTCTGAATGCGTGCACTCTTTTTTCATTATATATACCCTGTTTCAACCATTACTATATGTCAGTATTAATATCTGAATTTCAGAAATTTGTAAGAAATGTCTCCCTGAAGCCCTTTTTGATGACATAGTCCCTTTAAACCAACTGTGAGTTGAACGCTTAATCCATAAGAAATATGGCCTCAGTGGAAATTAATAACGTTTTTAAAATCAATTTTCAGGGTGGCCACTGAAATTCCGAAATAAAATTCACTGACGTTTCCCCGATTTTTCCCTGACCGGAATTTGATTTTTATGACATTTATTGTCAAATTACCGGTAAAATTAGTGCAAAGTGGTGATAACGTACATAAATATATGACCACTATTTTCCATTTGTACTATTGTTAACTTCTTATTCTACAACAATAATGATAATTTTATTGGTTTATTGTTGAAATATTTATTAAATTCTAGATTTAACTACTTCATTTTGGATTTGTTCTAACACTTTTGGTCTAAATCCCTATTTTTTTTCTGATTTGGGCCACATTTTATAATTCCTTGATTTTTCACTGCAGGGAATTTTTTCACACTTTTTCCGTGTTTTTCATTTCGGTATATTATTTTTACATTATTGGTTTTATTCCAATTGTTATTTTTTTAATGTTTTTTCAAAAGAAAATCGGGTCGGCGAATCCGAGAAATTAACAGCGACAAACGCTGGCCTAAGTATTAAAAGGTAACTTGTTGTTTAACGTGCAAGTGCAAATACCGGTGTGTTCATCACATAATGCATACAAATACCAGTTTTACGTTTCAATAGTTAATTGAATTGCACTGCACGATTATGTTTCCGCGACCGAGATTCTGAATTAGAACTTGGATCAAATAAACACAACTGATTTCTTCACGCTTTTCATTCCTGAGCAAAACACCACCTCTCAAATTGCTAAATATTGCCGAATGAAGCGAATTTTAACAGACATAAATGTACTAAATTAAATTGAACTTTTAAGTAAATTTCTCGGAGAAATATTCTGTACAAAAAACAGTTGCATGTTATGTTACCGTTTATTTATTTCAAGTATTTATCTGATCGTTTTCTATTTTATAGTCCTGTTCTTTGTAATATATATAGAATATTATCGTACATAGTTAATTGTATAATTTGTTTATATGAAAGGCAAATCGTCGTTTTATCTAACTTACTGTAATCCCATCTTAAGACGGAAAACAGTATCTTCAAGTTCACCAAGTCCTGAACACAAATACCGAATGTAGTATTACGAAATAATCTGCTGACAATTGGACACTTGAGGATCAAAGCGCCGCCTCGCCGAGTGCGATAATCTCCAGTAACGGACCAAGCCTGATTAATAGGAGTCACAGGTGACAGTAGCAAACATTTCCACCACACGATAGTAAATCCGCATTAACTTTACATCTCCTCTAGGACACTAGGATACTAAGATAGTCGCCAATGACTCGTCTATGACATCGGGTCATCTGCGACAATTGTACACTTGGAAAGTCGAGACAACTCTACGAAACCCGATATTCTGGACAATTCCACGACACTGGGATAGTTGCCGGTGACCATTCTACTACAGTGGGATAGCCCTCTGTGACCATTCTACTACAGTGGGATGGCCCTCTGTGACCATTCTACTATACTGGGATAGTCGTCTGTGACCATTCTACTACAGTGGGAAAGTCGCCTGTGACCATTCTACTACAGTGGGAAAGTCGCCTGTGACCATTCTACTACAGCGGGATAGTCGTCTGTGACCATTCTACTACAGTGGGGTAGTCGCCTGTGACCATTCTACTACACCGAGATAGTCGTCTGTGACCATTCTACTACACCGGGATAGTCGTCTGTGACCATTCTACTACAGTGGGGTAGTCGCCTGTGACCATTCTACTACACTGGGATAGTCGTCTGTGACCATTCTACTACACTGGGATAGTCGTCTGTGACCATTCTACTACACTGGGATAGTCGTCTGTGACCATTCTACTACACTGGGATAGTCGTCTGTGACCATTCTACTACACTGGGATAGTCGTCTGTGACCATTCTACTACACTGGGATAGTCGCCTGTGACCATTCTACTACACTGGGATAGTCGTCTGTGACCATTCTACTTCACTGGGATAGTCGTCTGTGACCATTCTACTACACCGGGATAGTCGTCTGTGACCATTCTACTACACCGGGATAGTCGTCTGTGACCATTCTACTACAGTGGGGTAGCCGTCTGTGACCATTCTACTACACTGGGATAGTCGTCTGTGACCATTCTACTACACTGGGATAGTCGTCTGTGACCATTCTACTACAGTGGGATAGTCGTCTGTGACCATTCTACTACACCGGGATAGTCGTCTGTGACCATTCTACTACAGTGGGGTAGTCGTCTGTGACCATTCTACTACACTGGGATAGTCGTCTGTGACCATTCTACTACACTGGGATAGTCGCCAGTGACCATTCTACTACACTGGGATAGTCGTCTGTGACCATTCTACTACACTGGGATAGTCGTCTGTGACCATTCTACTACACTGGGGTAGTCGCCTGTGACCATTCTACTACACTGGGATAGTCGCCTGTGACCATTCTACTACACCGGGATAGTCGCCTGTGACCATTCTACTACACCGGGATAGTCGCCTGTGACCATTCTACGACACTGGGATAGTCGTCTGTGACCATTCTACTACAGTGGGATAGTCGTCAGTGACCATTCTACTACACTGGGATAGTCGTCTGTGACCATTCTACTACACTGGGATAGTCGTCTGTGACCATTCTACTACACTGGGATAGTCGCCTGTGACCATTCTACTACACTGGGATAGTCGTCTGAGACCATTCTACTACACCGGGATAGTCGCCTGTGACCATTCTACTACACTGGGATAGTCACCTGTGACCATTCTACTACACTGGGATAGTCGCCTGTGACCATTCTACTACACTGGGATAGTCGCCTGTGACCATTCTACTACACTGGGGTAGTCGCCTGTGACCATTCTACTACAGTGGGATAGTCGTCTGTGACCATTCTACTACACTGGGGTAGTCGCCTGTGACCATTCTACTACAGTGGGATAGTCGTCTGTGACCATTCTACTACAGTGGGATAGTGACATGTGACCATTCTACTACACCGGGATAGTCGTCTGTGACCATTCTACTACAGTCGGATAGTCGCGTGTGACCATTCTACTACAGTCGGATAGTCACCTGTGACCATTCTACTACACTGGGGTAGTCGCCTGTGACCATTCTACTACACTGGGATAGTCGCCTGTGACCATTCTACTACACCGGGATAGTCGTCTGTGACCATTCTACTACACTGGGATAGTCGCCTGTGACCATTCTACTACACCGGGATAGTCGCCTGTGACCATTCTACTACACCGGGATAGTCGCCTGTGACCATTCTACTACACTGGGATAGTCGCCTGTGACCATTCTACTACACTGGGATAGTCGCCTGTGACCATTCTACTACACCGGGGTAGTCGTCTGTGACCATTCTACTACACTGGGATAGTCATCTGTGACCATTCTACTACACCGGGGTAGTCGTCTGTGACCATTCTACTACACCGGGGTAGTCGTCTGTGACCATTCTACTACACTGGGATAGTCACCTGTGACCATTCTACTACACCGGGGTAGTCGTCTGTGACCATTCTACTACACTGGGATAGTCACCTGTGACCATTCTACTACACTGGGATAGTCGTCTGTGACCATTCTACTACACTGGGATAGTCGTCTGTGACCATTCTACTACAGTGGGATAGTCGTCTGTGACCATTCTACTACACTGGGATAGTCGTCTGTGACCATTCTACTACACTGGGATAGTCGTCTGTGACCATTCTACTACAGTGGGATAGTCGCCTGTGACCATTCTACTATACTGGGATAGTCGCCTGTGACTATTCTACTACACTGGGATAGTCGTCTGTGACCATTCTACTACACTGGGATAGTCGTCTGTGACCATTCTACTACACTGGGATAGTGACATGTGACCATTCTACTACACTGGGATAGTCGTCTGTGACCATTCTACTACACTGGGATAGTCGTCTGTGACCATTCTACTACAGTGGGATAGTCGTCTGTGACCATTCTACTACACTGGGATAGTCGTCTGTGACCATTCTACTACACTGGGATAGTCGTCTGTGACCATTCTACTACAGTGGGATAGTCGCCTGTGACCATTCTACTACACTGGGATAGTCGCCTGTGACTATTCTACTACACTGGGATAGTCGTCTGTGACCATTCTACTACACTGGGATAGTCGTCTGTGACCATTCTACTACACTGGGATAGTGACATGTGACCATTCTACTACACTGGGATAGTCGTCTGTGACCATTCTACTACACTGGGATAGTCGTCTGTGACCATTCTACTACACTGGGATAGTCGTCTGTGACCATTCTACTACACTGGGATAGTCGCCTGTGACCATTCTACTACAGTGGGATAGTCGCCTGTGACCATTCTACTACACTGGGATAGTCGCCTGTGACCATTCTACTACACTGGGATAGTCGTCTGTGACCATTCTACTACACTGGGATAGTCGTCTGTGACCATTCTACTACAGTGGGGTAGTCGCCTGTGACCATTCTACTACACTGGGATAGTCGTCTGTGACCATTCTACTACAGTGGGGTAGTCGCCTGTGACCATTCTACTACACTGGGATAGTCGTCTGTGACCATTATACTACACTGGGATAGTCGTCTGTGACCATTCTACTACACTGGGATAGTCGTCTGTGACCATTCTACTACAGTGGGATAGTCACCTGTGACCATTCTACTACAGTGCGATAGTCGCTTTTGTAGAGTTAGAACGTTTTTAAAGAAGCTAAAATTCTAGCATTTAAACATGCACGGAATATGTACGCGACACATTATGTGGTCATGGGGAATAATAATCTTAAGTTATATTAAAATCATTCAATGCATTAAGAAGTTATGGATAAAAAAGGTGACGGATATACAATGGACCGGACGGCTCGAATGGCATACCTCCCCCACATCAGAAAATCGTAAATTCAAAACAGAACGGGCAACTTTTCATTTAAAACTGTTACATCTCTATTCCTTATATTTATAAATTATACATGTTGATACAAATGTTACTATTTTCCGACATGATTCATTCATCGTTCGCCGAGTTCGTATAACAATCTCGCGAGAAGACCTTGCGTGCGTGAATGCAGCCGGGCTAAAATCAGCTCTCACCATCTCGCCGTAATCACCCGCGCCCAATGGTGCGTGCCGCGGACAGAGCCCAGGATCGCCGCCATGAATGAAAGCCCGTAAACCCGTGAAAATGGTTTGCCCGCGCAAAACACGGGGCGCGGGGTGATCAGGTGCAGATTGCGACTGAAACAAACGCGCTCGCTCGTTCTCACGAACACATCCAATCGATCAACCTCTGCCTTTTTAACTCAGAACGTTGTGATCAGATATTTTGCTCTGAATCAAAAGATAAACACACACATCGGAAAATTCTGATTATTCAAAGAATTTAAAACATGAATGAGGTCGCCCGGTTCGTTGAAGCAATCGCATCAGAGAGCGAGTCTGAATTTCACTCGTAATAGCTATAATGGCTCGCAATTTCGTCACTGACGCAGACGACGCCGCTGGTCGCCGGGCCGCGTGGAGGAGCATCCGGTCCGTGCAAACCAAGCGGGAGTGGTCGTCGGGGCTCGGCCGCCGGTCGGCCGTGGGAACAGCCAGTGTCGCCTCGTTTGAAGCTAACTACAGCCGGGTCGCGACTTGTGTACTCTAACATCAAAGGGAATATATAAATGATAACTTTTCAGTGTACATAAAGAAACACGACGTACTAATTAACATCTGACGCGGTGTGCTATTGAGAAAATATCCCAAAGGATTCGGTTTCAGTGAAATCCAATTTAAATTTGATCTTCTTAATGTTGGTATAATTAGTCTTTAAATAAACGAAAAACTAAATCGTTCAATTTGTCGTAGGATGTATAATTATACATATTTAGGGCGCGCCTACAAAGAGGATCTTACGGACGAACTGTCGGCAACTCATGTTCGTCGCCAGTTTGTAAAAAAACCCATGTATTACTCTCACGTCAAAGTGTTGTGATGCACTTATGAAATTTAGGCGTTTTTATGTATGTATTTTATTATATATGTGGCGCGTCGTGAGAAAACCGGACTTAAGGCATGTGCGTAAAGTGTCGTCCCGGATTAGCCTGTGCAGTCCGCACAGGCTAATCCGGGACGGCACTTTCCGCTTTTGTGGTATTATCTGTTTCAAGGAAGTCTCTTCTAATCATAAATTCACTGTAGGCGGAAAGTGCCGTCCCGGATAAGCCTGTGCGGACTGCACAGGCAGACCGCACAGGCTAATCCGGGACGACACTTTACGCACATGCATTACGACCGGTTTTCTCACGACGCGCCACATATGAATTTTATTCCTTCGAGTTAAACCAAATGCCAATCTATTCATAAAAACACTGTGGTGATTTTCTCAAGTTCCATGCTTTTCATTAATAACTGTACTTCCAACAGTTATATTAACTGTCATCAACTGGACAAGTCATTTTAAGGGCCGTCTATGAAACATGTTGAACAGTATAAGAAGTTTGAAATATATAAACGATTCAACAATTTACGAACTAAAATCACTTGGTAAGTTCCTGGCCACTAGTAAGTAAATTTGCATCGAAAAACCGTGTCCTAGGTTTTCTTAATGTGTTGTATCAATTTCTTTAATCAATTTTTGATACTAGTATAGATGTATTAGACGACCCTCGAAATTGAAACACCTCGCTGACCACAATAACTGGATTTCTACATGCAAAAACCATGCAAGGGATTTACATTCCTTTGACGGGAAACTAGGACACCAAATGTCTTTAAGAGAAAAGTGCCTATATGAATAATTTTAACAACCAAACATTGTAATACAATTGTGTATGCATGTATGCACCGTGTAGTACATTGTCATAAAATTGTGTATACATATATGCACTGTGTGATACAATTGCGGGGCACAATATTAGAGGGATCTAACATCCTGTCAAATTCCCACCTGTCGGAAATCGCTTTCAGTTGTAAAGTTTCGTATATGACCGCCGCTTCCCCCCTCGGGGAAAATATTGATAGGTACATTAGTGTCCACTTTTTCTTCGTGAAATAAAATCAACTAGAAAGCACTAGGAGCAGACCTCCTATAGGTCTGAAAATGTATGTATAATAATTATTATAAATTAATCAATATAATCTTATTTATATAAATATATTAAAACATATATTCATATTAATTGTAACAATTTTTATCAATAATAACAAATAAATATTTACTATACTGCAAGTCACATCGGAATACACAAAAACAAGCATGTGAAAAGGTAAAAAAAGCGATTCGAAATATCAAACACAAATTGTGGCGCGTCGTGGGAAAATCGGTCTTAATACATGTGCGTAGTGTCGTCCCGGATTAGCCTGTGCAGTCCGCCTACAGTGGATTTATGTTTAGAAGAGACTTCCTAGAAACAGAAAATACCATAAAAGCGGTAAGTGACGTCCTGGATTAGCCTGTGCGGACTGCACAGGCTAATCCGGGACGACACTTTACGCACATGCATTAAGACCGGTTTCCTTACGACGTGCCTCAAATGATGTTTGAAATCGAAATCGAGTGGAGCCATGTCTTAATCGTTACAGCTCTATTTGGCGGGGGTAATTATGATGCGATTACATTCAAATGGTACAACTCGTTGGGTTTGACCAATCTTTTGTTGATTTAGTGGTATTTGAGAGAACAAAAGGCAATAATAACAGTCCTCACGAAGCAGTAATTAGCTGCTAATAGGTTTATTGTTCTCAGGTGACTTCATCCGCTACGGGGAGGGTCGTGGCGGATAAAGAAGACGTTCTAATGTTTAAATCGTAATCGGCTGTAATCGTAAGTGAATGGAATTTAAGAGCTCTGAGGTATATGGTTTGGCGGTAGAATTTCCTTTCTTTTAACAGGTTCGTAGCTATCGCGGGGCGAATGGTTGACCGCGCGGTGTCGCACTGTATAGATCGCAGTGGTGTATGCACGGGATCCATGGTCTGGTGGTAACACCCTGGCTTCACCACCCAGGGGTTTGCAGGTTAGAGCCCTCGCTACACCATAACCTATTACACTAGTCAATCGCACGAGACGTTAAACCTAGCTGCACTGTACAGTTAAACAAAGCTGCACTGTACAGTTAAACCTAGCTGCACTGTACAGGTAAACCTAGATTGACTGTACAGATAAACCTAGCTGCACTGTACAGGTAAACCTAGCTTGACTGTACAGTTAAACCTAGCTGCACTGTACAGTTAAACCGAACTGCAGCTTACAAGGTGCTAAACCGAACATGCACTATGTTCGAATAGGAAGTGATCAACAATAGCCACAAAACCGACAGGGGCTGTATTCCAGAAACATCTTACGTAATATCTTATCCTTAATCTTAAAATCAACATTTTATTTCACTGTTTATTTCGTTTTGACAGCGCATTGTGCTAAGTGTCAATTAATTTTCACCTATAGTATTAATTTTTGTATATATAAATATAAAAAAGATTCACAAATTTATATTCGGTTTCTAAAATATAAGATTTTGAAATTTTTCACTTAAGTGAAAATATGTAAAGATACACTTAAGCTGTTTCTGGAATATGGCCCCGGGTAAAGAAGCAAGGACCTATCTAGTCATTCAAACGTGTTGCTTACCAAACATAGAGCCAAACGAGATACCACGCAAATCAACATTTCACTCTATATAACAAACGTGTTGCTTACCAAACATAGAGCCAAACGAGATACCACGCAAATCAACATTTCACTCTATATAACAAACGTGTTGCTTACCAAACATAGAGCCAAACGAGATACCACGCAAATCAACATTTCACTCTATATAACAAACGTGTTGCTTACCAAACATAGAGCCAAACGAGATACCATGCAAATCAACATTTCACTCTATATAACAAACGTGTTGCTTACCAAACATAGAGCCAAACGAGATACCATGCAAATCAACATTTCACTCTATATAACAAACACAGTAACAATAATATTATTAACTCTCATACAATTCATACACAGTTACAATAATAATATTAACTCTCATACAAAGCAGACAAGCGCTAAATGCATCAATATTAAAAAAAACTACCTGAGAAATACATTTATGGTCCCATGGATACGAAAAATTCGAGTTCTCAAACCTAATCACAACTTAAAACATTGACCAATGAGATCGCTTGTAACATAATTATGAGCTTTGATTTCCATTGGTTTAATATTTAAGATTAAGACTAAGATTGAGCTAAAGAATGTTCAAATTCGTGGGGCCTGGCCTTTCAGCAAAGCGTTGCATCAGAATCCCTAAACCGACCAGGAATCATGCTTGATCAACAGGAAGCGGTTACCATCGCCACCTGGCGCCAGGAAGTGGTTACCATCGCCACCTGGCGGAAGGAAGTGGTTACCGTCGCCACCTGGCGCCAGGAAGTGGTTACCATCGCCATCTGGGGCAGGGAGTGGTTACCGTTGCCACCTGGCGGCAGGAAGTGGTTACGTCTCCACCTGGCGACAGGAAGTGGTTACCGTCGCCACCTGGCGGCAGGACGTGGTTACCGTCGCCTGCCCAACCCAGCCAGATACATGCGCTGCAACCACCGAAAACGCACTGTTGGCTATTGTGGGATGTAATATGGAAGACCAAACTGGCTAAATTGAGCGTTTGCGCAGTTCTGCTAATTTTATTTTTTTCAGAAAGAAATAATACATACATATTAAAAATGCATTTATTATGGATATTTCATAACTGTAGTGGATGAAAATATTGAAATCATCGTATTGGCTATATAGGAGGAGACACCGCTATAATCCGGTTTTATTGGACACAAAAAACGTTGTTACGGCATACATTTTATAAATGCATTTTATTTAAACACTTTATAGAAATACGGTTATCACCAAACACAAACTGGACATTTACAAAAGCACCGAGTGAGGCAAAACAACATTCAGCCCGTTTAGCCTGCAGTCGTTAGGCCGGAATGGAACGCAAATAAATATGTCCGCTGCAACCACCGATATAACGCACTGGTGGCTGAACCGTCCCCGCTCCTAGTAGAGTGTAACCTGGCCCATGACGCTTGCGCCGCAACCCGGTGTTAGGTTTCCATTGTGGCGAGTAGCTTGTGAATACAGCGATTGTCCGAGTCTCAAATAACGGAGTGAAATTACAGCAAACGCCGGGTTGTTGATTCATCTTCTTATGAATGAAATATCAAATCATTTTGATGAGGCACTTCGTAAGGTATTTTAAGAATTCCTAAAATGTCTTAATTACCAGAGCCGGAAGATGGCGGCGATAAGCAACGAACAGGTGACACAGTGTGAAACAGGCCGGATACAGCAGGAGTTGCACGACCTTTCACACTTAGGTACGAGTTGCAAACATAATATTTAGACAATAACATACGGCCGGGCCGGGCCGGACGTCTATATATCGGCCCGCTGCCGCTATAACGGCCCGAGGGCCTTTGGCCCGAGGGCCGTTATTCGGCTAGGGCCGATTATAGACGTCCGGCCCGGCTCTGCCGTATGTTATCGTTTATATTACATATCGTTACTATAAATAGTAACAAATTGACGTTGACGTCGCGCGATCTGATTCTTTTCAGATATAGAAAATCGGCCCGGGGCCAATATGATTATATTGGCCCGGCGGATACGAATATCGGCCCGCTCGTGACGTCAATTTGTTACTATTTATAGTAACGATAAGTAATATTCCATAGTTCAAGTAGAGGTCCAATTTACACCAAGTTGTAAGACATAATCGATATGACAATTCTGTTCCCTTTATTTAAAAATTGTGCATTTTAAGTGGATTATAATTTAAAGACATTGGGTGTCCTAGTTTACCAGGAAAGGAATGTTAATCCCATGCATGATTTTTGCACGGAGAAATCCCGTTATTGTGGTCAGTGAAGTGTTTCAAGTTTGAGGGTCGTCTCATTAATCTATACTTGTATCCAAAATTGAACAAAAAGATTGGTACAGCAAATGGAAAAAAAAAAGGTAAATTATTAACAAATTGGCGTGGTTTTTCCATGCAAATTTACTTATTGGTGGACAAAAACTTACCAAGAGATTTTTAGTTCGTATATCGTTGAATTTATTACACATTGTACACTTCTACTAATGTTCAACATGTTTCATAGACGGCCCTTAACATGACTTGTCCATTTGATGACAGTTAATAGTACCATTAGAAGTACAGTTATTCATGGAAAGCATGAAACATGAGAAAATCAACGCAGTGTTTTTAACAATAGAGTGACATTTGTCATAATGTGTCGGGAGTTCGGTAGTTCGATCCCTACTCGGGAGCATTCGCATTATCTTGCTAAAAACAAACAAGTACCAGGGGCGTAGCTTGGGTTAAAAAAATGTATAGGCACAATAGGCGGAATCTACAAAATGACGCTGTAAGCGATAATTTGGGCCAGGAGTGTTTATACTCGTATGTGGCTACAGACAACTAACTTCAGCTAAACCCCGATTCTACAAAGTAATTGTAAAATATGCGTGTGTTTCATGAAATTTATTTCATATTGACGTAATCGACTCGCTAAACAATGAAGTATCAACACAGCCAAGATAGATCTCCCCTCTTGTTTTTATTGCATTTTTGGCACATTTAACTTTTTCATCTCTAGAAAAAATGTACAGGCACGTGCCTATAGTGCCTACAGAAAGCTACGCCACTGAATTTCTACCCAGGAAACCGACTCAAAAAATGTCTCAATAAGCCTCTGGGTTTCGACACAATCGAGCTTTACTAAAATAGTTTTAAAAGCCCTTTTTGGGGGAAGAACCAATGCGTGGTGCGCGATTTGGACACCCAATCTCAAATGCGGAGACAACCGATCCTAGAGCCATCCCATCTTTAAAATTAAGAGTTGGTTTCATATAACGTTATTCTTCCTGCAACCTTGGGCATAAACAGCTTAGATCAAACCATTTTGTATTTTTCAAAATAATCCAATGCTTTCGGGTATGACAATTACAGAATGCACGCACATGCTGGCGCGGCAACTTATTTAGCGCTACTGGCGAAGAATAGTTATAACCCGAGTTGAACAAGAAGTAAATCTGATGCGATGCAAAATATACTCGTAAACGAAAACGCACTCGGAGAACCCAGACCGCTACCAAGATATGTAACCCTACTTAACATGTTACCAATGATTGATTAACTCCACTTCCCTGCATCCTATTAATTTTTTGTTTCGGATTTTTCGCCGTATTCAACAGTATTTCAGTCATATAACGGCGGTCAGTTAACCTACTCACACTTTTCCTGGGTAAGCTTAGCCGAGCTAAGCGGTTTACCAGTACTAAGTGCACATACTTGTGCCAGTAACTGACAACTGCCCTACTTGAATCAGAGGTAGGGGCAGAATGGCCGTAGAAATAATTTCATGACCAAGTTATGTGGCCGGGCTGGGAATCGAACCCGCGATCCTCGAATTTGTAGTCCAGCGCTCTACCAACTGATCTATAGAACCATAGAACCACCAAAATCTTATCATTTGTCCGCTGATTCATTTCCAACATTCCCAGAACATTTCACACAAAGCCGTTAATACGACTGTACGCGAAGTAGATTGTTCAGAACGAAACATGCAATTTAGTGTTGTGTACCCTTTTTGGACGGAATTTATAAAATACTGTATATTCATAATTACCGAATTTTGAGAATATGTTTAATATGATGTTATTATCATATATATGCATTTTCCAAATTCAGTCCAAAAAGGTTACAACACACTAAATTGCATGTTTCTTCTGAACATCGCTAACTTACTTAGTACTAGTAATACAGGTTACGATGTACTAATTCCAATCCTTATGTAATTTAATGTAAAAGTGATAACTAACCAAAAATAAATGCAACATTTTGCACATAGGGACCCTCATAACCATACCTTTTCTTAAAGATCATTCTTAGCTGAATTGATTTAAGCAATAAAAAGGGTATGTCATGTAATATGTAAGAAAGAACTCGACACTTGATTTAAATTAAAGTTGATTGTTTTATTGCCATCTTTTTAGCGGCTACTTTCTAGTTGAATGCAACCCGCCTCAGCGCAAGTGTCACACTGAAGTCTCCAATCTTAAAACATATCAGTGGTTTATTAGTGCATACCAATGCTCACCCTACCAACATCTCCAAAAAAGAATATCAAAGTAAGTGTCTAAACCTAAAAACATGTCTTCGAGTTAAACTTGTTGATTTATTTAGAGAGTACAGCCCTACATGACTTATTTATTTAGTGTATTGTGAACTACACAGACGAACTAGATAAACTGCAGTCGCAGTAGTGTAATAGATATTGTGTCCGCCTTGCGATCGGGAGGTCGGGAGTTCGATCCCTACTTTTATTTGTCACTATCATTATCGATATTGTTATAATATTTATTTTATTATTAACAAATATGAGAATATAACGGTTATGCCAATTAGATGAAATTATAAGATCGTTGAACAAGATGATTACGAGTCAAGTAAATAAAATATAATAAAGAGTTTCGCTTTTTGGACGCATATATTTAAATATTTACAATCTTACAACACTAGATAATTAATAAATGTTATACAACAAGTGCTGTCACTATCAGGTGACATATGCCCCCGAATGCATTGTCAGTAAGTGCGATCTTTGACACCAACATGAATCGTTGTAAATAACAGTGAATAAAAAATGCAAACCTAATTATTTCAGTCAAAACGGCTGCTCTGGGAAAAGTTGTGAAATGCGTTCCCCGGTGGAGACGCAGTCCAAACGGCTGCTCTGGGAAAAGTTGTGAAATGCGTTCCCTGGTGGAGACGTTGATAGTACAAAAGTGTTCTAAGTTTAATTGAACACCGTTGATAGTATTCAAGATATTTGACTTCATGAACAAATTTAACCAAATTTAGAAGTAAAAAATAGGCATGAATCTGTCAAAATACAAAACAGAGTTATGCGGACTGCAGTCCCTGGTGACGATATTGACAGTAAAGAAGTATTTCAAGTTTCAATTAAATACCATTGATAGTATTCAAGATATTCGACACTATAAAACGCTTTAACATTGGGCGGACGGACTAACGGACGGACGGACGGTTCGATTTTAATATGCCCTCCTTCGAGGCAACCATATAAGTATAAATGCTTAATTCAGTACAGTAACGCAATACACTAAATATTTAGTATACGCATAATACACAATATATATTGCACCAATGTCCACATGGACACACTAACTTTTCATCGCCTAGCGACGACTAAAATCCACTTTTTCAGTCAATACTCAAGATTTCGGCAATTTATCAAACTGCAGATGACACTTCAATGTACGCGAAATGGTATAAACACAGCTTATGTCACGAAAGAACTTATTAGGACAGTTATGTCACGAAAGAACACACTATCTTCAAAAGGTATCGACCTAATCACAAACAACTGTCGCACAATTCTGTAATAGCGTTTCACCACAAAATATGTTCCAATTTAAAACCATAAAACCGGCATATTCGAATATTAAAGCGATGGTGTTCATTAAGTGAAGTATAACGATACATACGGTCTGTCAAATTTGTTTCCCTGGCCAGGATCGCTAACAGTCGCACTGTTTAAAAGTTGTGGTCAGTTGGTCAGTCACGCTAGATGAGGGACCTGGTCATTTGTACCTGCAGTGTGGTCAGTTGGTGATTCAAATTTAAAAAAAAGTCAAACTTCCGGTAAGGGTCACAAATGGTCTAGTATGGTACTGGTCAGCAGGTCAGTAAAAACTTCTGGCATAGGGTCACTCGTGGCCACATCCTTCAACGGAAGTGGTTAGTTGGTCAGTCAATGCGGGAGTCAATTTCCCGCCAGGACCACAAATGGTCGCACTGTTACTTACTAGTACTATGGCCAGTTTCACAGTCAAACTAAGGCAGTGGTCGGTCAAACTATGGTACTGGTCAGCAGGTCAGTAAAAACTTCTGGCATAGGGTCACTCGTGGCCACATCCTTCAACGGAAGTGGTTAGTTGGTCAGTCAATGCGGGAGTCAATTTCCCCGCCAGGACCACAAATGGTCGCACTGTTAATTACTAGTACTATGGCCAGTTTCACAGTCAAACAAAGGCAATGGTCGGTCAAACTAAGGCAGTGGTCGGTCAAACCATGGTGGTGGTCAGTTGGTCAGTCAAACTAGGGTAGTGGTCAGTCAAACTAGAGTAGTGGACAGTCAAATGCTGCAAGTGGTCAGTAAAATGTTGGTAGTGGTCAGTCAAATGTTGGAAGGGGTCAGTAAAACTAGAGCAGTGGTCAGTCAAACTATGGCCAGTCAAAAAATTGTAGTGGTTAGTCAAACTATCGTAGTGGTCAGTCAAACTATTGTTGTGGTCAACTGGTCAGTCAAACTCAATGAGGGAGTCGATCTCTCGGCCGGGATCACTGGTGGTGGCGCTGTGCGCGTGTTTCTGCTGCAGAAGCCCGATCTGAACTTTCACCTCCAGACAAATCATGCGCTCCTTGTGGATGTTAGTACACAGCTCCGAGTTCTCGCACTGAAACACAGAGCAGCAGGGGAGGTAACTCGGAGGTACGGCTTGAAGTTTTATTTTATTCATCTAGAGTACAGGGCCTTTGTTTATGAATGCAATCACGCGATTTGGTTGTAAAGAAAGTTAAATTCACATGATAACAACGATGATATTTCAGTAATTCAATCAAAATTTGAATGTGCGTGTGTGACTTTCTATTGGTTTCAAAATATAAACGTATATATCTTGAAACAACGTATGTCAAATACACATATATGGTTTACAAATCACACATCAATTGCTCAAGAATGCCACTGGTTTAAAAACACGCACATATAATGCCCTGGTCACAAATAAGGAACTGCCACCGAATGGCGTCTGTTTTACTACAAATCAGGCAAAACCGGACAGTGCCCGCCAGGCAGCAGTTGCAATCGGGCGGTGGCAGCTAAAATTTGGCACATAGGACGACGCCCGGGGTCAGGGAGTTCGAAAACACGTCGGCCGGGCACCGTCCGATCGGCGGAGGGCATTTTCTTGGATCGGGCAGTGGCCGTACGATTTTTCTACTTTAAAAACATCGTCCGATTTTAACGGCGACCGTGCTAGCAGGCGCCCGGAAAGATACCGACCGATGTACAGTTATCGTCAGGGTATCGGGCGGGGCCTGTACAGACACCGGGTGGCCCCCGTTTTGTCGGGCTTCGGCCGGCCGACTTACATTGACTGGATACCATTTTTAAATACATTTTAGTAGCAGTCATTTACAATCCTGCGCGTCGACCGTCCGATTCACATATTCACCGCACGGGAGGCGAACGGTCGATGCTCAAAATGCTTGTTCCCGATGTCAGTCAAGAAAATCGTCAGGCGCCCGCTTGAGTTTGTGGCCAAGCGAGGCAAAAAAAATGTATGAGGCCTGACGTGGGTAAACCGGGCTTAATGCATGTGCGTAAAGTGCAGACCGCACAGGCTAATCCGGGACGCCACTTTCCGATTTTAGGGCATTTTCTGTTACAAGGAAGTCTCTCCTCGACATAAATTCACTGTATGCGGAAAGTGCCGCAGGCTAGCACAGGCTAATCCGGGACGACACTTTTCGCACATGCATTAAGCCCCGTGTTCCCACGACACGCCACATATAAATCGTGGCACCTGTTAAGATTCCAAAAATTGCCGATGCTTTACCGTTCGTTTAAAACAAACGGCACCCGTTCTATTTGTGACCTAGGCATAAAACAGGCTACACACAATCTGGTGTTTACACGCATCAATCTCAAACAGGTTACAATACACACAACCTGATGTTTAAACATGCCTGTGGGTTACACACATCCGGTTGTCAAATACACGCCCACTTCCCTATGGGGTTACACACCACCCTAAGGGTTACACACCCCACACCACTTATTGTTTACCTCGAGTTTCTCGTTCTCCTTGATGAGCTGCTCCAGGATCTCCTGAAGGTCCTCTTCGTCCTCGCTCTCGTAACTGCTGTCTGCAACAACAACAACAACAACACAGGGTAGGTAACAACAACAGCTGAGGTAGCTCTGACAATTTGAGGGAACCCATTATAACTTTATAAATAACCACTGTAGATAACTGGCACATCGTTAAGCTGTCCTTGTATCAAAACAACAACAGCAACAACAACATCAAGACTGAGTTGATTAAAAGAACCCCCCAAAACCGAACGTCATCGATACAAGACAAACAAGAGCTGTCAGAGGACAGCGCGCTCAACTATTCGAAGTAGTTCAGTTGGTACATATTTTGGATAGTGAAAGGGGCATAAATTTGTTAAAATACAATATTTTTAAGTGAAGCCTTGTATAGTTTATAAATTTTTGGAACAGAAACTTTAACCACAAAGTCTATGTAAAAAGTGGGCTAACTCTGTCAAAATACAAAACAGAGTTATGGGTAATGTTGCCCCTGATACTAGAGTTGATGACAAAGGTTAGTTCCAAGTTTCAAGTGAATAACTTATGTAGTTTTGAAGTAACAAAACTTTTGAATATACACTTTAACCAGAAAATCTATGTGAAAAAGGGGCAAAACTCTGTCAAAATACAAAACATAGTTATGGGTAATGTTGCCCCTGATACTAGAGTTGATGATAAAGGTTAGTTCCAAGTTTCAAGTGAATAACTTATATAGTTTCAAGTTACAAAACTTTTGAATATTAACTTTAACCAGAAAATCCACGTGAAAAGGGGGCATAACTCTGTCAAATACAAAACAGAGTTATGGGGAATGTTACCCTTGATACTGGAGTTGATGATGAAGGTTACTTCCAAGTTTCAAGTGAATAACTTATGTAGTTTTGAAGTTACAAAACTTTTGACTATAAACTTTAACCAGAAAATCTAAGTGAAAAAGGGGCATAAATCTGTCAAAATACAAAACAGAGTTATGTGGAATGTTGCTCCTGACACTGGAGTTGATGACAAAGGTTAGTTCCAAGTTTCAAGTGAATAACTTATGTAGTTTTGAAGTTACAAAACTTTTGAATATAAACTTTAATCAGAAAATCTGTGAAAAAGGGGCATAACTTTGTCAAAATACAAAACAGAGTTACATGGAATGTTGCCCTTGACACTGGAGTTGATGACAAGGTTAGTTACAAGTTTCAAGTGAATAACTTATGTAGTTTTGAAGTTACAAACTTTTGAATATTAACTTTAACTAAAAAATCTAAGTGAAAAAGGGGCATAACTCTGTCAAAATACAGAACAGAGTTATGGGGAATGTTGCCCCTGACACTGGAGTTGATGACAAAGGTAAATTCCAAGTTTCAAGTGAATAACTTATGTAGTTTTGAAGTTACAAGACTTTTGAATAAAAACTTGAACCAAATTCAGACGCGGATGCCGGGGGTAGTAGGAAAGCTCACCTTTTCTTCGAACAGTCGAGCTAAAAATTGATTAACAATGGTTTTCTATTTACATTTATTACTACTTCTAGTCACCATGGTTACTACCTGTAGATTAGCTGATGATTTCCTCCCCCCATCAATTCCCCTGGTTACCATGGCTACTATCTGAAGATGAGCTGATGATTTTCTCCCACCCATCAATTCCCCTGGTTACCACAGTTACTACCTGAAGATGAGCTGATAATTTCCTCGTCGCTGTCCTGCCTCAGGTAGTGCAGTTCATCTATCTCCTGTTGGAGTCTGTCTGCCTCGCAGCACTCGGTCTCAATCTTCTTGCGGAGTTCACTCTCTGTATTATGGAAAACAAAAATATACATGCTATACCGCCAAACAATCAATATTCATGTGACACAAATGTGCGTGGCTTTCATGGACAGAAGTACTAGAACAATCCATAAATTTAAGTTCCCAATGAACAGATACATTCTAGCATCCTTTCATTGTCGAAAAACTAAAATGGAATGCGCTATAATATATATTATAGATATATATGTTTTGTTAAATGTTGTGTGCTATATTTCTTACTTAAACTAACACACAAAAAAACAAAAAAAATACTGAAAACAAATACATTATTACCACACCTATAGCCAGCAGTTCTTGCTGCTCCAGTTTCAGGGCATACTCCTCCTCTAGGAGGACATGGTACTCACCTATAGCCAGTAGTTCCTCCTCCTCCAGTTTCAGGGCGTACTCCTCTAGGAGGACCTGGTACCCACCTATAGCAAGTAGTTCCTTCTCCTCCAGTTTCAGGGTATACTCCTCCTCTAGGAGGACCTGGTACTCACCTTTAGCCAGTAGTTCCTCTTCCACCAATTTCAGGGCATACTGGTACTCACCTATAGCCAGTAGTTCTTCCTCCTCCAGTTTCAGGGCATACTCCTCCTCTAGGAGGACATGGTACTCACCTATAGCCAGTAGTTCCTCCTCTTCCAATTTCAGGGTCATACTCCTCCTCTAGGAGGACCTGGTACTCACCTATAGCCAGTAGTTCTTCCTCCTCCAGTTTCAGGTCATACTCCTTCTAGGAGGACCTGGTACTCACCTATAGCCAGTAGTTCCTCCTCCTTCAGTTTCAGGTCCTCTAGTTTCAGGGTCATACCCCTCCTCTAGGAGGACCTGGTACTCACCTATAGCCAGTAGTTCCTCCTCTTCCAATTTCAGGGTATACCCCTCCTCTAGGAGGATCTGGTACTCACCTATAGCCAGTAGTTCTTCCTCCTCCAGTTTCAGGGCATACTCCTCCTCTAGGAGGACCTGGTACTCACCTATAGCCAGTAGTTCTTCCTCCTCCAATTTCAGGATCATACCCCTCCTCTAGGAGGACCTGGTACTCACCTATAGCCAGTAGTTCCTCCTCTTCCAATTTCAGGGTATACCCCTCCTCTAGGAGGACCTGGTACTCACCTATAGCCAGTAGTTCTTCCTCCTCCAGTTTCAGGTCATACTCCTCTAGGAGGACCTGGTACTCACCTATAGCCAGTAGTTCTTCCTCCTCCAGTTTCAGGTCATACTCCTCCTCTAGGAGGACCTGGTACTCAGCTAGAGCCAGTAGTTCCACCTCATTCAATTTCAGGGCATACTCCTCCTCTAGTAGGACCTGGTACTCACCTATAGCCAGTAGTTCCTCCTCCTCCAGTTTCAGGATCATACCCCTCCTCTAGGAGGACCTGGTACTCACCTATAGCCAGTAGTTCCTCCTCTTCCAATTTCAGGGTCATACTCCTCCTCTAGGAGGACCTGGTACTCACCTATAGCCAGCAGTTCATCCTCTTCCAATTTCAGGTCATACTCCTCCTCTGGGAGGACCTGTGACTCACCAATAGCCAGTAGTTCCTGCTCTTCCAATTTCAGGTCATACTCCTCTTCTAGGAGGACCTCTGACTCACCAATAGCCAGTAGTACCTGCTCTTCCAGTTTCAGGTCATATTCCTCCTCTAGGAGGACCTGTGACTCACCTATAGCCAGTAGTTCCTCCTCCTCCAGTTTCAGGTCATACTCCTCCTCTAGGAGGCCCTGGTACTCACCTTTAGCCAGTAATTCCTCCTCCTCCAGTTTCAGGGCATACTCCTCCTCTAGGAGAACCTGATACTCACCTATAGTCAGAAGTTCCTCCTCCTCCAATTTCAGGACATACTACTCCGCTAGGAGAACCTGGTACTCACCTAGAGCCAGTAGTTCCACCTCCTCCAATTTCAGGGCATACTTCTCCTCTAGGATGACCTGGTACTCATTTACAGTCAGTAGTTCCTCCTCTTCCAGTTTCAGGTCATACTTCTTCTCTAGGTGGACCTGGTACTCACCTAGAGCCAGTAGTTCCTCCTCCTCCAGTTTCAGGTCATACTTCTTCTCTAGGAGGACCTGGTACTCACCTATAGCCAGTAGTTCCTCCTCCTCCAGTTTCAGGTCATACTTCTTCTCTAGGAGGACCTGGTACTCACCTATAACCAGCAGTTCTCCTCCTTCGGTTTCAGGGCCTATGCCTCCTCCAGTAGAATTTGATACTCAACTATAGCCAGTAGTTCCTCCTCCTCCAGTTTCAGGGCATACTCCTCCTCCTCCTCCAATTTCAGGGCATACTCCTCTAGGAGGACCTGGTACTCACCTATAGCCAGTAATTCCTCCTCTTCCAGTTTCAGGGCGTACTCCTCCTCCAGTAGAACTTGATACTCCTCCTCATCGAAACTTTCATCCTCTGATATCTCACTGATCTCCAGCTCCAGACCCGACTCTGCCTGGATCTCACTGGACGTGTTCAGCTCTGTATCTGAATTTCAAACAGCGGATAGCATGCTTCAAATGAAAGCTGACTGTGCTCTTAAACTGACCTGTTCACAGACTGGCAAATTGACAATTTTCAAAAAGTTTGTCATAGATACCAAAAAGAAACAAGAGATGTTTGTAAAACATGTATGCCCCCCGACTTGCAGCCACGTTGTGAATATGTGCAATTGTTAAGATTTTTTTTAATATGCAATCCCAAGCGAGGTCTCGATATCTAGTATCCATGTATGAAGTTTCATTAAAATATTTTTATGCGTTCTCAAGTTATTGAGCGGAAACCGTTTTTCTACTTTTAGTAATGGTGACCTTGACCCCAGACACCCTCATATGAAATCCAAGAGAGGTCTTAATATGAGGTATCTATGAATTAAGTTTCATTAAAATATCAGGATGCGTTCCAAAGTTATTAAGCATTTTTTTACCGGCGATTTCTATTTTGTTGATCTCAGTCAATCAGATACTTTCCCTTGACAATGCTGACGAGTTTTCATCTTGATTTGTGCATAAATAAATATTTAATCCAATTATTGTGTACATAACCCCTAAATGCAAACAAACTGCATGCCGGGAATCTATTTCATACTGTGCATGCGCAGTTTTGAGGCCCCGCATGGTGTCCATGATAAAATTAAATTATCATGTTTTAATATTATGTCCATGTGAGCATGAGCAGCATAAAAATAACCATTATTCATTGGCATTACATACAATAAAATGCAGAAAAACCTGCATATTAAGAGTGCTACTCAAAGCCCTCATTATTTGTCCCACATGCACGCAGGGCCTCAGTTTTAGAGCTATTTTTATAAAAACAAATGAGTATTGGGAAGAAATTGGAATATTGTAGTAACAACAGACAACAAGCTGCTTAATATAAAAAATTAAATCAGAACAAAAGTCAAATGTGGAATAAGCATGTCACGGTTGCTGATCTACAATTTTCACCAAGCAACTTCGGATCACCATGTTTTTTTAAAACACTAGAAAATAAACCTTAAATAAACAAAAGTGGGAGTTTTGTAAATAGGAGTCAATAGATGTTGCTTTCAAAACAGATTTCATAAAACATTATTATTTTTTTGCAGTTAAACATTTTAAAGAGGGGTGGCGTATTTAGGCACATCCCCGCTCATTTTTTTACACTGTTTAGGCCTTCAATCTCTATAAATATTTTTCATTTGCTAAGTATTTGAAATGTAACAGAAACACGCCAGCAAATGCACATTAACCCTAACTTGATTTGTGCACATTTGTATGTCAATCGGTAAACAACTTTTGAAAACATCGTAAAAATACCCCCAAATGTGGCGGATTTAGGCACTGCGCCATAAAAGATTAACAAATTATACAGTGTTTTTCCTCACTACTTTGCAAATGGTACCAGTACTAGTCAAATCAGGTAAATTAACTTTGTTTTCAGCCAAATTTTGAATTTTATCGCTTTCTTCAAAAACTCCGATTTTGGCAGTTTTGGGATGCAAAACATCAAGTTACAATACATAAACTGTAAAACAATCTGGTTCATTGATTCAGTCACTTGTATCTATTGTTTTGAGAAAGTTAAATACAGGTACGTCATTGATCGTTTTGGGATCTATTTGGATTTTTTTGCCCCGAGGTATGGGATTTTTCTACTTTGAACATTAATAGTTACATTGGAATGGGTATGTTACCTTTTTCCAGTACCAAACATACATTGAGGAACATTTCTAAATCATGCCATTATGTACCTTCAGTTTCCGCCATCTGTTGAGGTACGGGGGTGGTAACAGGCGGTGACCCTGGGGACTCTGTGGTGACTGTGGGGCTATCTGGGGTCTCCAGGGGCACTGGGGTCTTGGTATCCATGGTAACAGCCTCCTCTGGTTCTGGCTGAGTGGACACAGGGACCTCTGCCCCACCCTCTGGCAGCTCATCCACTAGCTGTACATTACAGACAAATTTAAACATTGAACTGTACACAATACCATATATAATAATAATTATATGTTTTTTTGGACTCCCAAAAATTGACCAAAATAATAATATTTCATGTCACTATGTTTTAAGACACTTTAAAACAATAAATTAATTTGCGACCTGTTTTCGGACAGATAAAATTTAGCAGTTAATTTAATAAAATTTAGCACTCACTGTAATAAAATTTTAACAGCAATGACAGTTGTTTTCACAGGTTACTTCTCTATTGTACAACAATTAAGCTTACCAATTAACAAGTCTTTAACTGTATTATTGCTTCAATATGCTGCCTTGTGTGATAACTTAACTCCTCTGGGGATAAACACAGACCATAATCACTGATTGACCATGCCGTGATATATCGCGGACTACACAAGTCTACTCTGCATTGACTCACCTCTGACTTGATTGCTCGAACTCCACAAGTCAAGATAGAACACTACATCCCCCATCCTACCTCCTACTGGCTATCTGCACCTTCGCTGGTGACCTCCAGGTCTCCAAGGTCACGTTCCACTATCTCCACCACACAAAGTGTTCAACAATCATTACACAATCTACAAAGTCAACAAAGAACACTACACCCCCCATCCAACCTCCTACTGGCTATATCCCCCCTCAATGGTGACCTCCAGAGCTCAAAGGTCGCGCTCCAGTATCTCCTCCAGACAGTGCTCAACAATCACTACACAATCTACAAAGTCAAGATAGAACACTAAACTACCCCCACTCCTACCTCCACCTGGGTATCTCCAACCTCGCTGGTGACCTCCAAAGCTCCGAGGTCACGCTCCAGTATCTCCTCCAGACAGTGCTCAACAATCACTACACAATCTACAAAGTCAAGATAGAACACTAAACTACCCCCACTCCTACCTCCACCTGGGTATCTCCACCCTCGCTGGTGACCTCCAGAGCTCCGAGGTCGCGCTCCAGTATCTCCTCCAGACAGTGCTCAACGATCACTACGCAATAGAACACTATCCCCCCCCCGCCCCCTACCTCCTCCCGCGTATCTCCCCCCTCGCTGGTGACCTCCAGAGCTCCGAGGTCGCGCTCCAGTATCTCCTCCAGACAGTGCTCAACGATCACTACACAATAGAACACTATTCCCCCCCCCGCCCCCTACCTCCTCCCGCGTATCTCCCCCCTCGCTGGTGACCTCTAGAGCTCCGAGGTCGCGCTCCAGTATCTCCTCCAGAGACTGCTCAAACTCGTCTGACTCACTGCCGAGCTCGGGGAGTGACTCGTGCGACTGACCCAGCTGTGGAGTAGAAGATAGACTGACCTGTGTTTGGAGTTGACATTTATGGAAAACGAAAGCTAGAGAAACTTGAATACTAACGTGACACTCGCAGAATTTTCAACAGACAATCTAGAAACACTTTAATTCTAAACGTGACACTCACAGAATTTTCAATGGACAAAGAACAATTATATTTCCTGTTTTTATATATAATAAAAATAATGCTAAAAAATGGTCCAAAACTGTCAAATATAGTACACATACTAATTGTAGAATTTATAAGTCGGGTCAGGTTAGAATCAAATTAATGTTCTGATTATTATTGTGCATCTGTAAATATATAATAGTTCGTCGTTCTGATGTGTGGTTATCATCTGACATCTGCTAAAACAAAAATTAATTTTCATTTGAGAGTTGTTTATTTAGGAGATGGTTTGTCGTTCTGATGCATGGTTACTAACTAAAATTCCTAAGTATCTGAACTCCGAACTATTGTTTATTAGCCGATAAACAAAGCTAAATCAAAAATATTTCTTAAATATTGGTTTTAAAGTTTTAAAACCCTAAGCCAATGAACTACGGACACAGTTCACTGGACCATTACATCATTGATTACCTCAGAGTCTGTTGCAGAGTCATCCTGAAGCAGTAGAGCCTGCTTCCTGGCCAGCTCCGTCTTGACGGTGTCAGCAGACACCTCCGTCTCTGGTAAAGCCCTGTCGTCTGCTTCAGCAATCTCATCATCGGCCGTTGTCTGTACAGATTCTTCAACAGTCTGCACCGATTCTTTGACAGTCTGCCCCGATTCTTCAACAGTCTGAACAGACTCTCCAGTTCCACTAACAGACTCTCCAGTTCCACTAACAGACTCTCCCTCTGTCACTGTCTGTACTGACTCACTTTCAACCACAGTCTGTACAGAATCACTCTCATCCAACATCCGTCCAGAATCGTCATCAGTCTCTGTGGTAATTTGAATTTCATGCTCACTTTCAGGTTTTTCTAGCTCACCACTCTCTTCAATCTCCGCCTCCTGAACATCAGGCTCCCTCTGAGTTTCACCTTCACTATCATCTGCCCTCTCATCCTGAGTTTCACCTTCACCATCATCTGCCCTCTCATCAGACACTGCTATCTTTTCGTAAACCTTTGCATCTTGTTCTACTTCATCCTCCGCAATGACTGCCTCACTCCCCGCATCACTCGCTGGTTCTGCCGGCTTCTTTACACTTTCCTCGCTCCGGGCTCGACTCTGACTTGCCAACTCCTTCAATGTCACTTTCTCCTGACTCAAGGCTCGAGTGCTGGGTTTAGACTCGGTTTCAGGTTGAGGCTCGGACACGGTCTCGGGTTCATGGTTGTCATCAGAAACCACGGGTGGTTGTGGGGCGTCTGCAGGCGGAGTGCGTAACTCCAGCTTCAGTATCTGCAGAGAGAATAAGGCCAAACAAAATAAATTTTGTTTTTCAGGCAAGTCTCAAAAAAGGTTAGGGCTTAATGTCTCAGGGCAAAACCTATTTCGGCGCAAATCGTCCCAGGGTGAAACGTGTTTCGGGGCAAATGGTCCCGGATTCTCACTGTGGCATAAACAAAATATTAAAGGTGAACGGCCAAGTTTTAACATACGTTTGATATTTTGTAGATAAAAGTCAGTAGATTACAATGTTGCTTATGTCAAATTTAAAAATTATTGGTTTGATGCTTTAAAACAATTACTTTGTTCATCGGCAATTTCCGTACGCTGCTTGGTAATTTCCGCTGCCATTTTCTTGATGACGTAGCTAAACCCCAATGCTCCATTAATAAGATAGGTGGCCATTATTACTTACGAAATTTCTTTAACAAAAATTGGCATTTAATCAATTCTTTTATGACAGTATTTTTGGTTTTAGGTATTGTAAGTCGTTGTGTTTGCATTTTGGTTACTTTGAACATATCACATAAGCTATTTAAAATGAATTTTATCATATAAACAATGTCTGGCGCCTTTTATATATATCCATACAAGTATAATAATAAAGAAGTATGAGTTAAAGTAGAAAACTCCCATCACTTTTCAGACAGATCACAATCTAATGTTTGGTAATTAATCCTCTTAGTTGTTTATGTTGCTCATTTATATTAATTTTTTATGACTGGTTGTTTGCAATATTATATATTTTTAAATCGATTGTTATTTAACCTTTGCATTTTTTTCATTTTTTACTTCATTCAAGATGTCAGTTTTCACAGTCGATGTGTTATCATGCCTTTAATGAATGGCAGTTTGTATACGACCCCTAATTAAGTCATGTGACAAACAGGATGTTGTTTTGATAATTGGATACCTCTCTTACAAATGTGCAAGAACGCTTCACAGTTTGCTAAGTGTAATGACTATAATTATTAACATCTACAAAAGAAATATGTTCATGTAGTGAAAGTTTATGAATGTGAAGTATTTATGTGTCTTTTTTAACGTGTCATGCACGTAAACTAAAAAACACTCCCATTTCATGATGTTTCACATAGAAAAAGCATATACATGTGATATGCTGAGGCACATACATGCCGACAATTTATGTATTGTTTTATTTGCCTTTGAACAACCGTTTTGTTAGTGGCACCAATACTGGGATTTATTTTCAGCAACATCATCCTTTACAATCTTGTACAAATTAATTAGTCAGGCATCTTATATAGCCATAAATCAGAAATCAGAATTACGTAAAACATTTGTATTAAAATAAACATTAATATGGCTTTGACAAAAAAACATTAAAACACTACATGAAAATGAATAAATTCTGATAATGACTGCGGTCGCGAAATCTTCCTCCATGCGAAAATTTGATACCATCACTCAAGAGTGGTCAAGGTCAGAAAAAATAAAGCAAGCAACTGAATTGGAAAATGATGGAAATTTCTGTTCTGAACAGGGCGTTCTTGCAAAGACAAGAACTAGCGAATAAATAGGAAGTTATTGAAACAATAAACAACTCAAGAAAATAAAGTCTTTTACAGTACTCGATTACAGTAAAAAAAATTATTTTGCAGTGTGTAAATTTCATGCATTCTTAAAAAAATGGCTTATTTGCGTGGTTTTAAATTTGTACATTTTTCGTTTTCATGCATATATTTTTTAATAATCATGCAAAAAGATAATTTATGTGGGGTCTTAAATTTGTGCTCTGCTCAGACAGCGAAATATGCAAAAATTAACCACCATGAAATAAACAATTGTACAGTATATGCATCACATACCAGATTTCCCCAGTCACCAGCAGAGAATGGGTGCAGGACTTGTTATCACCATTTTGGGAATATGACCTATTATATCCATTAAATTGGGATTTTTTGTGTCAATTTACCTAAAACTGGGAAAAATTATAATTGCAAAATTAATAAAATTTGAATAATTAATAATAGATACATAAAATAGAATGTTCTGAACAAAAACAAATCAGTAAAACAGTTATTACTTCAATGGTCTTTATTTCTACTCTGAACACCTCTCATTTCCAAACATCTGAAAGTCAAACCATCAACTGGGAATTTTGGGACTAAATTTGGGACAAGATACTTTTTGCCATTTGTAATGTGACCCAATAACTGCCATAAAAATGACCCCAAAAACCCTGGTGTGGACTTACCTCCCCCTCGGGCAGCTCTAACGCAGGAATCTCCTCACTCTCCTCATGTACCACGTTACGTTTGCTGGTCTCGTCTCGGTCCCTCTTACGCTTCTCCATCACCTCCTGGCCTTTCTTGGCCAGCTTGATCTGAAACAGGCAGCCGTTGGGGTATGTTTACTGAACAATGTCTGGAGAAAGCCAGAGATTCCACAGTGATGAGGGTGAAAGGTAAAGGGTTGACAGAGATTCCACAGTGATGAGGGTGAAAGGTAAAGGGTTGACAGAGATTCCACAGTGATGAGGGTGAAAGGTAAAGGGTTGACAGAGATTCCACAGTGATGAGGGTGAAAGGTAAAGGGTTGACAGAGATTCCACAGTGATGAGGGTGAAAGGTAAAGGGCTGACAGAGATTCCACAGTGATGAGGGTGAAAGGTAAAGGGTTGACAGAGATTCCACAGTGATGAGGGTGAAAGGTAAAGGGTTGACAGAGATTCCACAGTGATGACGGTGAAAGGTAAAGGGTTGATAACAAGAC
The DNA here is from genome assembly GCA_027627225.1 of Congeria kusceri. NCBI lineage: Eukaryota > Metazoa > Mollusca > Bivalvia > Myida > Dreissenidae > Congeria > Congeria kusceri. The sequence goes on along the minus strand of CM051038.1, from coordinate 221,106 downwards.
AGCCCGCTCCACTTTTCTTGTATTTGTCAGAGTTATTGGCATTTTTTCTAAAACAAACTGTTAGGATAGTACCGGCCAATTAAACAAAGTTAATTTCATTCTTGAGTTCTAAGCATTTTTTAAATTTTCAAAACAGTGACCTTGACCCCACCCACCCCATATGCAATCTCATGCTATGTCTCGCTATATGGTATCTATAAATTGATTTTAATTAAAATATTTCAATTTGTTCTCGAGTTATTGAGCAAACACTTTTTTTTCTACTCTGTTTACAGTGTAGAAACACCGGGCCCGTCTAGCTCAGTTGGTAGAGCGGTGAACTGTCAGTCCGGGCATCGTGAGTTCAAGCCCCAGCCCGGCCACATAACTTGTGTTGGGATTGCTCATGAAATTATTTCTACGGCCATTCTCCCCCTACCTCTGATTCAAGTAGGGCAGTTGTCAGTTACTGGCATAGGTAAGTGCACTAAGTACTACTAAACTGCTTAGATCGGCTAAGCTTGCCCAGGAAAAGTGTATGTTAACTAACTGCCATGATAAGACTGATATACTGTTAAAAATTCAAACAAACAAACAAACAAACTGTGTAGAACCAGTACTTGGGTGTCATGTGAGGGAGATCATTTGAAAACTCCCTGAGTAGGGATCAAACTCATGATTTCCCAGTAGCAAGGCGGATACCATAATCTAATACATCACAGTTAAACTAAGGTTTTGATAAAGTTTTCCATTGAAGAATTATATACATTATATAAGGCTCATACAAGGCTTGAGTTTTATTATAAACTAGAACAAATAACTTTGTTATCTTAAAGTTGCTGAGAATATGAACTGTGTACAGATCATGATACCTTGCGTTTGAGTTGTGTACAGATCATGGTACCTTGCGTTTGAGTTGTGTACAGATCATGATACCTTGCGTTTGAGTTGTGTACAGATCATGATACCTTGCGTTTGAGTTGTGTACAGATCATGATACCTTGCGTTTGAGTTGTGTACAGATCATGGTACCTTGCGTCTGAGTTGTGTACAGATCATGGTACCTTGCGTCTGAGTTGTGTACAGATCATGGTACCTTGCGTCTGAGTTGTGTACAGATCATGATACCATGCGTTTGAGTTGTGTACAGATCATGATACCTTGCGTTTGAGTTGTGTACAGATCATGATACCTTGCGTTTGAGCTGTGTACAGATCATGATACCATGCGTTTGAGTTGTGTACAGATCATGATACCTTGCGTTTGAGCTGTGTACAGATCATGGTACCTTGCGTCTGAGTTGTGTACAGATCATGGTACCTTGCGTCTGAGTTGTGTACAGATCATGGTACCTTGCGTTTGAGTTGTGTACAGATCATGATACCTTGCGTTTGAGTTGTGTACAGATCATGATACCTTGCGTTTGAGTTGTGTACAGATCATGATACCTTGCGTTTGAGTTGTGTACAGATCATGATACCTTGCGTTTGAGTTGTGTACAGATCATGATACCTTGCGTTTGAGTTGTGTACAGATCATGATACCTTGCGTTTGAGTAGTGTACAGATCATGATACCTTGCGTTTGAGTTGTGTACAGATCATGATACCTTGCGTTTGAGTTGTGTACAGATCATGATACCTTGCGTTTGAGTTGTGTACAGATCATGATACCTTGCGTTTGAGTTGTGTACAGATCATGGTACCTTGCGTTTGAGTTGTGTACAGATCATGATACCTTGCGTTTGAGTTGTGTACAGATCATGGTACCTTGCGTTTGAGTTGTGTACAGATGCGCTGCACCTCCCAGATCTGTTCCTCCTTCTCAGTGCTGGCCGTACCGGATGCGAGCTCCGCGTGGAGTTGCGCCAGGAGAGACTCTTGTTTGTTGAGTTCCTCCTGTAGTGCTCCGGGTTGGTCCGGTAACTCCAGGGACCATCGGGACGTCGCCGGCTTCAACGGGGGTACATACCTGCAGATGTAAGGATAGGGAACAATGTCTCAATCTGTCAATAAAAACACTTTCAAGTACACGTGAAAGGCAAACATGTTAAATAAAAGGACCTCATAATCTAGTAGATTCATAACCTAGTAGATAAAGAAATTAATGAAACATTTTCGCTAAAATTATGCTATAAGGACAGAAATAGGAATGAAAGTTGTATTTTCTGTAAAAGTAAAAGTAAAAAAGTTAAGTGTTGAAGTTTATCTAGCGAGGCTTACAAAAACATGTTTTTGTGCTGAGCAGACACTATTATTCTATTCATCCCATCATTTAGTGCAAATCTTTTGAAAATAAACGAAAGAAAACATACAAAGTAACAAATTACAATATCACAAAACCAACAAAATCATAAAATTATATTGCATATGTCACCTTTATATGTCATTGTGTTCAAATAAAGCAGTTTATTCAAGTGATTTATTTCGTCATTGCAAACGTGATAATGGGATAAAATTCCACATGTGATTCATGAAATGCCAGGAATGGTTGTCACTCAGCATCTCAAGTAATTTGTCAAATATTTTCACTTAAGTGTAAAATTTGAATGAATTTTATTTGTTTAGTAAGGCGTAAACAAAATATATGTTTGTTTCAGGTTACCCAACCTACCTTAAGAAAATGCCCCGACCCTAGAACATTTTATTGTGTTTAATAAATCCCAACCTACCTACCCTAATTTTGTTGGGCATGTAACCTGAAACACATATTTTTTTTATGCCTAAGTAAACACATTCACATGATGCTTAAATGGTTTAAAATATATTTTCATAATGATGTCATTTACAAATCTAAATAAGGGCTGCACTGTTTCCAGGAATGATGCAGTTCATGAAGTTTGCAGATTTAAGGGTAAGGATAAAATGTAACTTAATATGCTTAGTGAATACTGCCCCAGCGTACCGTTTGATGGAAGTGTCGCTGAAGAGTTGCTTGGTGTGCATGAAGAGAATGTTGAGGACTCGATGGCTAATCTGCATCGTCGGGCTTAGCACGATCGACACGTTCTGCAGCGTCATCTTGTTCTCCTTTTGCTGAAATAATATGGTACAAACCATGGGCACGCATTCACAAATCTCCTTGGTCAATCCTTCAGTAAATATCTTAAATTTTAGAAATTCGGATTCCTTTTCGAATACAGTTTCAGTGGTAATAAATGATCTTATTCTATTGAAACTGTCTTAAAATGACAAAACTCTGTGACCATTTTGTTTATAGTTCAAGTCACATTAAAATGTTTTATTCTCGTAAAAAGCGACAGGTTACTTTTCAATTTGCTCGGTTTTAAAAACATATTCACACAAAAAATATGATTTTGGGGGATTATGAGGTTGTCCAAAATCAATGAATACATACAGTAGCCATCTTGCATGAAATTTATGTTTTATTTCTCAGAGAAATGAATCAGCCCTCCATAAAATTATTCATAAAACAGGTCAGGCTAACCTTAAACAATTGTTTGTTTGCCATTGCCTACCCAAGGTTGCTGGCAATGGGTAGGTAGTTAGGCTTTTTTTTGGGAAAAAAGAGTAAATTTATTAATGATCCATTTAGCGTCAAAATATAACATTGCTTTTAATAACATAATCAAGTGTCTGTTGATATAACGAGAGCTTGCAAGCAATCATCTTTAATTAGACAATGAATGCTGACAAACGGCCTGTTTGATGAAACATGAATAGAATTGCATTTTGATATGGCCAATTATAAGCAAGAGTTTAGCTGATACAGTTAATTTATTAACCCAATGGAAAACGACCGAAATGAAAGAAGAGTGAGCTTTTATTTAACCTGAAGAAAAACAAAAACTAGAATATTCGGAATTCAAAAACAAAACAAAACTGGTTTGATTTAACGAACAAACAACTGTTGAGTAGGGACCTTTTCGTCGGGTAGGTAGGCAAAGGCATACAAAGTTAATTTTAATTTTGGCCTCAGTAACACCGCAAATAACTAAGCTTTACACCAGAGCTCCAGATAAGAGGGGTATTTGTGTAAATACCGTTTAAAATATTGCAAATACCTTTTAGAAATTGTAAGTAGGGGTACTAGTATCCTTCGTCAAATTGATAATGTTTCCAAAAACTTACTAATTTTGCAAACAACACATTTTGGTCCTGCAATTTTGTTCCTTAATGTATCTAATTAAACACTACTAGTAGTTCACAATATTCACATGCATATTTATATCCTTCTCACTTAATATGATGGGGAAAAATATCATTTTAAGCCCACTCCTATCTGAAGCTCTGAAAATAACCTTTACAATATTTCAATACCCTTTACAGCTGATGGTCAGGGGGTACAGTACCCTTTAGCGTAAACCCTTATCTGGAGCCCTGCTTTCCACCTTCCCTACATGGTCAGGGGGTACAGTACCCTTTAGCGTAAACCCTTATCTGGAGCCCTGCTTTCCACCTTCCCTACATGGTCAGGGGGTACAGTACCCTTTAGCGTAAACCCTTATCTGGAGCCCTGCTTTCCACCTTCCCTACATGGTCAGGGGGTACAGTACCCTTTAGCGTAAACCCTTATCTGGAGCCCTGCTTTCCACCTTCCCTACATGGTCAGGGGGTACAGTACCCTTTAGCGTAAACCCTTATCTGGAGCCCTGCTTTCCACCTTCCCTACATGGTCAGGGGGTACAGTACCCTTTAGCGTAAACCCTTATCTGGAGCCCTGCTTTCCACCTTCCCTACATGGTCAGGGGGTACAGTACCCTTTAGCGTAAACCCTTATCTGGAGCCCTGCCTTTAGCGTAAACCCTTATCTGGAGCCCTGCTTTCCACCTTCCCTACTATGTTAGCGTTACCAGCAGCCAAAATAGCCAATGGCTACTAAACGTTTGGAAACTATTTGACAATGAGGCATATTTTTACACTTTTTGGAGAAAATATTTGCAAAATCTAAACATTTTGTAACTATTTTAAATTTATTTGTGCTAGCCGAATCCCTATCTGTGGTAACTGGGTCACTCCCGCGGACATACCCGCTCAATGACGTGGGTCATGTGTACGATCATCCATGAGAGTAGAAGACGGTTGCATTCCGGGAGCTCATTGATCAGCTTGAGAAACGCCTCTACCCGCCGACGCTCATTCCGGATAGCTGTAGGACAGATGACCAACCAAAGTTAGATGAATCGCATAGGTTTTAGGGCACAATGGTGTAATAAATATGGTGTCCACCTTGCAACTGGGAAATTCAATCCCTATTCAGGGACTGTTTGAATGACCTTTCTGAAAAGACACCAAGTACTGGTTCTACCCAGGAAACAGACTCGAAAGTGTCTCAATAAACCTCTGGCTTTTGACACAATCAAGCGTGAATAAAAAGGTTAAAACTTATCTCAGAGTTCAGATCTACAGAAAACTCAGGTTTATATTTAGAAAATACACTCATTTTCATCAATCTGTAATTATATACACATCACTTGAAAAGCTATTTCTGCAAACAGGACAAACGTTTTTATTGTGAACAAAGTAAAAATTCTTTAATATGAAGAATTTTAAAGAGCTCCAATTGTGCCAAATTATAAATACAACATCTCGGATAACTAGCTTGAAAATGTCACAACAACTCAAAGTATTTCTTGACAAATAATAGTAGCAAGAGACAAATACCCAAGAACTTGCTTCATGAAACCTAAAACAACAGTCCAGTATTCACAATAAGTAACCCTTGAAAAGACATGCCAAGCTGGGTATAAGCCAATTGGGTATGGCATTTCAACTTGCCTCAATCTACACTGAACTTGTCCGAACATATATCTGTTTTCAAGCAATACTTGCGATCATTTAGATATACCACATGCCAATGTTTTTTTTTCATTAAGTTGAAAAGTTTCCGACATTTATCATTCTTGCACTTAACCATTCGGGCTGCAGTCCAATAATGAGTCTGTGCTGGTATTTATTTATCAGCTAATTCATGTCTATGAATACAAATCCAACAAGATTCTGTGTTTGACGTGTGTTTACACATTCCCCCAGTTGGTGCTGGATAGCCCATTTCTTAGTCCAAATCAGGTCAAGGTAAAAAAGAGGTTGGGTGATATGGGTGGATTGGGAACGGTCATAAGTAACAACTGTGTAAATATCCAAGTGTTGTAGTAAGTGGTGTTCGTGATAGACGAAACGGTAAAATCTAGTTAGCCAAAAATAGCATTTTTGAATTATTACAAGTCCAAATTAGGTCAAGGTCAAAGTGAGGTTGGGTGATATGGGTGGATAGGGAATGGTCATAAGCAAAACTGTGTAAGTTTCGAAGTGTTGTAGTAAGCAATGTTGGTGCTAGACAAAACAGTACTTAACCTTGTCACGGACAGACAGGACAATCACTATATGCCTCCTGCATCAAGATGCTGGGGGCATAAAAATGAATTTTGTAACTCTAATAATATTTAATTTTCAGCCCAATATGTAACTATTTGCCAAAGCATTTACTTGATGCCTCCTCAAACTTGGGTATCAGGGTGTTGGTCAGCACGGGCTCCGGCAGCTCCCTGAGGAACTGTTTGAGAACCCCGGCAACAATGTTGGGCTCGTGTTCCTCCAGGTAGACCTGCAATGAAGAGCGGGAAAGATAGATAGAGGATATTTGTTGATTTTGGTGTAAGATCGTATTTTATTTCACACGAAAATAATATTTTACAACACAGCCACGAGTTAAAATATCTATTTTCAATGATCATGTGTAAAATAAATAAAATCTTATACCGAAATCAACAAATTTTCTGTTTTATTGTATGCTTTTTTGCCAATGTTATTTTTTTTTACATTTTAAATGGATTGAACTAGAAAATTTGGCGTGACTCTTGACATCAAAATAATGATGTCAATTCACAATTCTGAGTCCGGCATCTTTGATGGTCTGTTTCATTTACTGTATAAAATCGGGGACCAGTGTGAAACAGTGAAAATTACCAGAGTGGTAACTGTCACTGCTTTAAATCAGTGAATTATGAATCACTGATATTTCCCAATAAATCGCCATAGAGCATAAAACAAATTCTGAGGGAGCTTATGACGCTTATGCATCTTCAAATCCGCCTATGAAATATATTTTGTGTGGATTAAACATGCCTATGTAAGTCAACATGTATGTTTAGGATAACACAAACAAGATTTAACGGAAACTCTTATTTCCATTGTGCTTTTCATAAATGTGGAATGTTGAATAAACTAGAATAATATCACAGACCAATATCACAGTAATGCAGCGTTTTTTTGCCTCATTTTCATGCCGATATTCGGTACCATTCACAAAGCCAAAAAGTTGACTTTTTTCACAATGTTTGGCCGAAAATTCACAAATGGAAAAGTGGATAAAAAAATATGAAACCTTAATTAATTTTGTGAATTTTGTTTACACAGGATAAAATTTCGGAAATAGTTTTATGTCTACACTGCTTTAAAAGGTTACTCGATTTTAATAGGACTCGTGTCACGTTTAATCGATAATTTCGTGAACCAGTCGGTTAGTGAAACATGTGCTCATCGGGGTCACTGTAAACGCTCATTGGGTTATAATCTGTATTGAATCAATCGTTTGAAGGATTTTTAAAGTGTAAACACTGCAGATTATTATTATTTATTTATTTCTTTAAGTAATCACAATGAATTTTTCACGAAACTCTCAGTATTGTGTGAATTTGTTTTATAAAGAGACAAGCTTATCTTACAGGAAAATTAGTCACTGTTTCAAACAGGCAATTTTAAGCGAGAAAATAGTAAGTGAAGCCCCCGAAGACAATTTGTGCTGCAGTTCAACAGTTTCAACTTTAGTGTCTTCACAAGTAGATTTACTAACAGTAAAGAGTGCAAGTTAGTCAGATTCACATACTGATAGTGGTGACAAAAATAACATCGATGAAACCCCAGTTTTGTCCCTTAATGAGCGTTTTACATCTCAATCATGTGATATTTCTATTGACTCTTGTGTCTGACTCAAGTGAAGCCACTGGACATTTTGCTAATTTAAAGAATAATTGACAATATCAAATCTGCAAAAGAGAGAAATTTAACTGGAATGTTTCATGGTAAGGTTTCATGAATGTAAAGATCACACTTAAATATCATGTGTTTGTACTTTAAGTGTGATTAAATACAACAAAATCACTAGTTATTATTTGATACTACATGTAGTTTGTATTTCCCTCTTTTCACAATTTTGGCGTTTTACGACGAATTTTTCACAATTTCACAGAAAAGGGCATATTCACAAATCACTGAAAAAAAACACTGTAATGAATATAAGAGCACTTAATACACTTAATATGTTTCACTTAATACAAATCAAATATTCAGCTATAATATGAGAACACAAAATGTGTAATTTCCTCAAAATTTGACATAAATTTATCATTTACAAATGCCCAACCAAAATGCAGGTATAAACAAAGTATGAAGATCTGTTAACAACAGGTAGAGAAAACAACCCTGAAATGTTATATACTTTAGTACAATTTAGCCTGTAATACAAAAAAGCTTGAACATTGGAATCATTCCGAATTTGAATGTTTATCACTAAATCTTCTATCATATAACTTTGCCAGTTTTTGCAACTAACATTTTAGACCCCAGAATTTGTTATCATGTTACCATGTGCTTCTGTGTACAGTAGATTTATTAATACTTAAACAAATGATAAGTGAGTGAGGGACTGAATTAACACTACCTGTATATTAACTTGCATACGACTGACAATTGTGGAAACGTCTTTTGTGTGACACAATGCCAAAGCTGGTTATTTACCTCCTGCCCCCTGTTGTAGAGGTCCTTCAAATGCTGTACCTTGGACTTCACCCCGGATATCCGGTATATACCCTCACAGTGGAGACCTGAAATGTAGATATCTGGTATATACCCTCAGATGGTAGACCTGAAATGTAGATATCCAGTATATACCCTCCCAGTGCAGACCTGCAATGTAGATATCCAGTATATACCCTCCCACTGCAGACCTGCCATGTAGATATCCAGTATATACCCTCCCAGTGCAGACCTGCAATGTAGATATCCAGTATATACCCTCCCAGTGCAGACCTGCAATGTAGATATCCAGTATATACCCTCACAGTGCAGACCTGCAATGTAGTAACAGTGCAGACCTGCAATGTAGATATCCAGTATATACCCTCACAGTGCAGACCTGCAATGTAGATATCCAGTATATACCCTCACAGTGCAGACCTGCAATCTAGATATCCAGTATATACCCTCACAGTGAAGACCTGAAATGTAGATATTCGGTATAAACCCTCACAGTGAAGACCTGAAATGTAGATATCCGGTATATACCTTCAGAGTGGAGGCCTGAAATGTAGATATCTGGTATATACACTTACAGTGGAGACCTGAAATGTAGATATCTTGGATAAACCCTCACAATGGATACCGGAAATGTAGATATCTGGTATATACACTCACAGTGACGATCTGCAATGTAGATATCCAGTATATACCCTCCCAGTGGAGACCTGAAATGTAGATATCTGGTATATACCCTCCCAGTGGAGACCTGTCATGTAGATATCTGGTTTATACCCTCCCAGTGGAGACCTGAAATGTATATATCATGTATATACCCTCCCAGTGGAGGCCTGAAATATAGATATCTGGTATATACCCTCAGAGTGGAGACCTCAAATGTAGATATCTGGTATATACCCTCAGAGTGGAGACCTGAAATATAGATATCTGGTATATACCCTCAGAGTGGAGACCTGAAATGTAGATATCTGGCATATACCCTCAGAGTGGAGACCTGAAATATAGATATCTGGTATATACCCTCAGAGTGGAGACCTGAAATGTAGATATCTGGTATATACCCTCAGAGTGGAGACCTCAAATGTAGATATATCTGGTATATACCCTCAGAGTGGAGACCTGAAATATAGATATCTGGTATATACCCTCAGAGTGGAGACCTGAAATGTAGATATCTGGCATATACCCTCAGAGTGGAGACCTGAAATATAGATATCTGGTATATACCCTTACAGTGAAGACCTGCACATTTACCAAAATTTCATTGGTCCCAATAAAATCTCCCAGGGCTTTTTTTACATCTTGGGAATGGGGCCCTTTGCCCTCATTTTGGGGGAAAATAGGGTTGATTTTGGCATTTTGGGGAAAAAATTTCATAGCAGGGCGATGAAAAATCCTGGGGTAAGGTCAGTTTTAGGGGAAAACTGTGTGATTTGAAATATTTTTCTGACGGGATGATGCCTTATAACGGCCGCTTGTATAGAAAAGGAAAAGCCCTGTCTCCACTGGCTGCAACAGTGTTCCCCAAAGGCAAAGCCCTGTCTCCACTGGCTGCAACAGTGTTCCCCAAAGGAAAAGCCCTGTCTCCACTGGCTGCAACAGTGTTCCCCAAAAGCAAAGCCCTGTCTCCACTGGCTGCAACAGTGTTCCCCAAAGGAAAAGCCCTGTCTCCACTGGCTGCAACAGTGTTCCCCAAAGGAAAAGCCCTGTCTTCACTGGCTGCAACAGTGTTCCCCAAAGGAAAAGCCCTGTCTCCACTGGCTGCAACAGTGTTCCCCAAAGGAAAAGCCCTGTCTCCACTGGCTGCAACAGTGTTCCCCAAAGGCAAAGCCCTGTCTCCACTGGCTGCAACAGTGTTCCCCAAAGGAAAAGCCCTGTCTCCACTGGCTGCAACAGTGTTCCCCAAAGGAAAAGCCCTGTCTCCACTGGCTGCAACAGTGTTCCCCAAAGGAAAAGCCCTGTCTCCACTGGCTGCAACAGTGTTCCCCAAAGGAAAAGCCCTGTCTCCACTGGCTGCAACAGTGTTCCCCAAAGGCAAAAGCCCTGTCTCCACTGGCTGCAACAGTGTTCCCCAAAGGAAAAGCCCTGTCTCCACTGGCTGCAACAGTGTTCCCCAAAGGAAAAGCCCTGTCTCCACTGGCTGCAACAGTGTTCCCCAAAGGAAAAGCCCTGTCTCCACTGGCTGCAACAGTGTTCCCCAAAACACCCTACTAATAATTCCCTCAAATTTAGTATTTATACTCCAAATCTATACAAAAAAACCTTCAAAATGTCCTTGTAGACGAGTTGGCGAACCCCTATTTATATAATGCAGATGAAACACTGTACAGACTTTTCGGAACATCGTATATTTCAACGACTACTACGTTAGTAATACTACAATTGCTAGAAGTTTAGTTGACTCCCGATGGCTTTAATGGAGTTCGAGAATGAGTACTTATAAGGACGGAAATTCATCTGCCTTATTTTCAAATCACAAATGAAGAGTATTTAGATTTATCACATGCTATACCTCGTTTTCCATGTAATACAACCATTACGAATATTTTTATCTTACACATGTGTAAGATAACGTTTTGAGCGTTTTCATTGGCTAAATATTTTTCGACTGGTGAAATGACGTCGTCAACATGAAATGACGGCAATGCAGTAAACAACTTTTAGAATTTATCGACATGCTTTGTTAAAATTATAAGCATTTTTTTTTAGTTTAAAAGCATTAGATAAAAAAGATCTGACACTCGTTGTCATTTCATATCATAGAAAAGTCATTAGTAAGCTCGCCAAACAACATTCCTGAACTCGTTTAATAAAATATGACATGAAATGACAACGAGTGTCAGATCCTTATTGTCTATAATGGTTCTTAACAGACATCAAACATTCATTTATATAATCTATTAATGTTCTTTATTTAAAGTTTTTGAAAAATGTGAAAATAATTATTGCATTCTATCAACACTTGACACTAAGCGCATCAAATCAATAAACGACTAAATGCGACCAAAGCACGTTCAAGCCAAACAATTAAATATGTGAAAACTGTAACTAGGACCAAGACATACAATTCCGAGTCGTTGGAAAATTTGACTCTCACACAGATTCAAGATGAACGACAGAAAATAATATTTATGAATAAAATACTAATCAAATATCAGTCTCTCTACGAAACTACCAACCAAAAAGCAAATTGAGACTGGCGAGTTTGAGGCATCTGGAGTCAACTATAAATAACATATCAGTTTCCATGGTTACCATGTTCCTCAATGTAGTCGATGCACTCGCGGAAGAGCGCGGGTAGCTGAATGCCGTCGTGACTCTTGCAACGGTCTATCGCCATGGTGAGGGGAACTCCGAACACCGGCTTCTCAATCACCTCCGGCACTGAAGGGGAAACAAAGTGAATGTTATGAGGTCAATATTTATTTATATGTGCATGTGTTGTAATTAATTGTGGGTAAAGTCTGAGGTAATGCACAACTTTTCACCCGTGTAAACCCCCAATGGAAGTGCGAGGCTATGCAAATCATTAAACCGGTTTAAACCTGCAATGAAAGTGTGAGGCTATGCACATCTTCCCACCTGTGTAAACCGGCAATGAAAGTGTGAGGCTATGCACATCTTCCCACCTTTGTAAACCTGCAATGAAAGTGTGAGGCTATGCACATCTTCCCACCTGTGTAAACCGGTAATGAAAGTGTGAGGCTATGCACATCTTCCCACCTGTGTAAACCGGTAATGAAAGTGTGAGGCTATGCACATCTTCCCACCTGTGTAAACCGGTAATGAAAGTGCGAGGCTATGCACATCTTCCCACCTGTGTAAACCGGTAATGAAAGTGCGAGGCTATGCACATCTTCCCACCTGTGTAAACTGGTAATGAAAGTGCGAGGCTATGCACATCTTCCAACTGTGTAAACCGGTAATGAAAGTGTGAGGCTATGCACATCTTACCATCTGTCTAAACCCGCAATGAAAGTGTGAGGCTATGCACATCTTCCCACCTGTGTAAACCCGCAATGAAAGTGTGAGGCTATGCACATCTTCCCACCTGTGTAAACCTGCAATGAAAGTGCGAGGCTATGCACATCTTCCCATCTGTCTAAACCCGCAATGAAAGTGCGAGGCTATGCACATCTTCCCATCTGTCTAAACCGGCAATGAAAGTGCGAGGCTATGTAAATCTTCCCACCTGTGTAAACCGGCAATGAAAGTGTGAGGCTATGCACATCTTCCCACCTGTGTAAACCCGCAATGAAAGTGTGAGGCTATGCACATCTTCCCACCTGTGTAAACCGGCAATGAAAGTGTGAGGCTATGCACATCTTCCCACCTGTCTAAACCCGCAATGAAATTGCGTGGCTATGCAAATCTTCCCACCTGTGTAAACCGGCAATGAAAGTGCGAGGCTATGCACATCATTTAACCAGTTTAAACCCCCAATGAAAGTGTGAGGCTTTGCATACCATTAAACCGGTTCAAACCCCCAATGAAAGTGTGAGGCTATGCACATCACTGAACTGGTGTAAACCCCAAATCAAAGTGTGAGGCTATGCACACCATTAAACAGGTTCAAACCCTCAATGAAAGTGTGAGGCTATGCACATCACTGAACCAGTGTTAACCCCCAATGAAAGTGTGAGGCTATGCACATCATTAACCCGGTTTAAACCCCCAATGAAAGTATGAGGTTATGCACATCTTCCTACCTGAGTAAACCCGAATGACAGTGTGAGGCTATGCACATCATTAACGCGGGTTAAACCCTCAATGAAAGTATGAGGTTATGCACATCTTCCTACCTGTGTAAACCCACAATGAAAGTGTGAGGCAACGCACATCTTTAAACCCCAATGAAAGAGTGAGGTTATGCACATCACTAAACCAGTGTAAACTCTCAATGAAAGTGTGGGCTATGCACATCATTAAACCGGTGTAAACCCCCAATGAAAGTGTGAAGCTATGCACATCAAAACACATCTCTAAACCCCCAATAAAAGTGTGAGGCTATGCACATCATTAAACCGGTGTAAACCCCCAATGAAAGTGTGAGGCTATGCACATCATTAAACCGGTGTAAACCCCCAATAAAAGTGTGAGGCTATGCACATTGTTAAATCAGTTTTAATCTAAAATGCTTCAGAAGAGACACAGGAGTTTTATTAAATTTTTAATTTATGGAAATATAATTCCTGTTGATGAAAATCTCTGACGATAAGATTTATTAAGAAATAATTTTCGATTTAATCAGCCAATAAACGATGTGGAGTTTTGATGCGTAAGAATTAGCCACGCATCAGAATGACAAAGAGTTGTTTATTGGCCGATAAACAAAGATAATGCAAAAATTATTACGATTCTAACATGATTTGACAAATATTTGTGCAATTGTAATGAGAACTATATTTTACTATTCTCCACTTAGAATAGAGACTACTTTTTACGTTGTTTATTGATAGTTTAACAACCATAATTTTGTTCTTTTCTATACAAAAATTAGCGAGTATCATGTTAGAATAAATCATAAAACTATACTATATTCTGAAATAATAAAATGATGTGACGATTTAAGACTTTTTAATAACCCTTAGTTTGAACACATCATGATAGAATAGCATATGATATTGGAAGTCAAGAGTTACATGAAGGAATGCATGTTCTCGTCCGAATTTAGTACAAAACTAACAAACGAACAAACCTGACTAAATATCTAAATGATATTTAAAAATAAGAAATTAGGGGTTAAGATGCCAATATTGACATAACATACTTATTTAAACATCTTGCATACAACATGCGGCCATTTAACATCCATTTATTCACTACATCTTCCAACATACTGTGAACTATCTACCTGGTGTGAAACATGCGGCAGACAAAATTACATCAGGCATGTGAGTGCCATACTGTCACAATGAGACGTCTCGTGGGATAACCGGGCACATGCGTTAAGTGTCATCCCGGACAATCCTGTGTCCAGGACAACACTTTCCGCTTTTATGGTATTTTCTGTTTCAAGAAAGTCTCTTCTAAACATCAATCCACTGTAGGCGGTAAGTGCCATCCTGGATTAGCCTGTGCACATGCATTCACCAGATTTTGCAACAACATGCCTCCTATGTGATTTATGTATAGGCCCATGTCATCTGACTTTCATATCAACTATATTGGTAGAGGTTACATTCTACCACTAGTGCAGAGATTCATTCATCTGACAACTGAATACATGTAGATTTTTTTCAGAGACTGAACCTCCGGAAATCAGTTATCATGATTAATAAGTTAAGTTTAAACCTATTTATTTTAGCTCGCTTGCATCAAAAGCCTAAGGCTTATTGAGACACTTTTGAGTCTGTTTCCTGGGTAGAACTAGTGCTTGGTGTCGTTTGCGGAGATTTTGAGAGAGCTCCCAGAGTGGGGATCAAACATGGGAGCTCCCGATCGCTAGGCGGACACCATGTCCACTTATACACCACCGCTACCTTTCAATCAGGATTAACTGCCGGGCCGGCTAGCTCAGTTGGTAAAGCGCTGGACTACAAATCCGATGATCGTGGGTTCGATTCCCAGCCCGGCCACATAACTTGTGTGGGGATCGGTCATGAAATTATTTCTACGGCCATTCTCCCCCTACCTCTGATTCAAGTAGGGCAGTTGTCAGTTACTGGCATAAGTATGTGCACTAAGTACTGGTAAACCAGCTTACCCAGGAAAAGTGTGAGTAGGTTAACTGACCAACGTTATATGACTGAACTACCGTTGAATACGGCGAAAAATCCAAACAAAAAAACAAAACAAACTGAAAGTGTTACTCTGAAAAATGGTCTACCAAATTCTTGAATTTCATACAAGGTACTGGATTTGATTTCTTAAAATGGATTATTGACTTTTGAAAAACTGTTGTGCAACAAATTGTATACATCTTACAATTTATAGCTTTTATTGCACTTTTGGTTCGCATTTCAAATATTTGTCCTCCCAGTGAAATGTGCTATTATTTCTTTTCTTTCAACAACAAACAACGAGCCAGACAACTAACAACTAACCTGCTGGTATATCATGCTCGGAGTTTTTCTTGCCTTTAATTTTGTGTTTCTTTCCACCCTTTCTTTTTTCTTTCTCCTCTTTTTTACCTTCTTTGTCTTTCTCGTCCTGCAAGAAAAATGTCGGTTCAAAACGTGGATTTCTAATACGAAACTGTTATAGCATGTTTCGTTAATGTAGCATTAATTCACAGATATTTCTCATTCATATTGCTTAAAGCCGCAGTCCAGAAATATGTTAATAAAAATAACACTGCAGAAATCGCTTCTAATGGACATCTTACTGATAAAAATACAAAAAAAATGCGTTGAAATCTGTCAATTAATAATGTTTCTGTAACTTTTTATAGTATGGTTTCTATATGCAATAGCTGGTGATGCCTCTGGAGTAAATTAGCGTACATTATATATTATTGTACATTATAGACAGTTCTGTTCGTACCAAGCGTTTTGAAGCGTTATTTCGTAAATAAGAAATAGTTTTCAGTCGAATAAATACCATAAACGTTCATTAGAACAATTGCCAATTTACGATGTATTGAATTATATTCTATGGACTGTGGCTGTAAAGGAACATATTCACAGATTGGCAAATTAACAATTTCCAAATTTGTTGTCAGGCCAAAATTATAATTCACTTTGTTTGCCATTGAGTACCTATCCGACGAAAAGGTCCCTACTCAACAGTTTTGTCTGTGTTAAATCAAAGCAGTTTTTTTTTTTTTTCCGAATATTCAAGTTTTTCTTTGGGTTAAATAAAAGCTCACTCTTCTTTCATTTCGGTTGTTTTCCATTGGGTTAATAAATTAACTGTATCATCTAAACCCTTGCTTATAACTGGCCATATCAAAATGCAATTCTAATCATGTTTTATCAAACAGGCTGTTTGTCAGCATTCATTGTCTAACTGAAGATGATTGCTAGCAACCTCTAGTTATATCAACAGACACTTGATTATATTATTAAAAGCAGTGTTATATTTTGACGCTAAATAGATCATTAATAACTTTACTCTTTTTTTCAAAAAAAAAATGCCTACCTAACTACCTGTTACCAGCAACCTTGGGTAGGCAATGGCAAACAAACAATCTTTGAAGGTTGGCCTCACCGATTCCAATTAGATGTATCACAGACACGGATGCCCCTATGACACATGTTTGGACACAGACACGGAGCACAGACACGGAGCACAGACACAAATGCCCCTATGACACATGTTTGGACACAGACACGGAGCACAGACATGGGGCACAGACACAAATGCCCCTATGACACATGTTTGGACACAGACACGGAGCACAGACACGGAGCACAGACACGAAGCACAGACACGGATGCCCCTATGACACATGTTTGGACACAGACACGGAGCACAGACATGAGCACAGACACGGAGGCCCCTATGACACATGTTTGGACACAGACACGGAGCACAGACACAGAGCACAGACATGGAGGCCCCTATGACACATGTTTGGACACAGACACGGAGCACAGACATGGAGCACAGACATGGAGGCCCCTATGACACATGTTTGGACACAGACACGGAGCACAGACATGGAGCACAGACATGGAGGCCCCTATGACACATGTTTGGACACAGACACGGAGCACAGACACGGAGCACAGACACGGAGCACAGACACGGAGCACAGACACGGAAGCCCCTATGACACATGTTTGGACACAGACACGGAGCACAGACACGGAGGCCCCTATGACACGTTTGGACACAGACACGGAGCACAGACATGGATGCCCCTTTGACACGTTTGGACACAGACACGGAGCACAGACACGGAGGCCCCTATGACACATGTTTGGACACAGACAAAGAGCGTGTTGCTAACACTAATGTTCGCTTTCACAAATTAATTTTCATATAATTATATTCTATAGCGGAAAAAATGACAAAGGACCATAAATCTGCTGATATTGGTTGCAGCTAAAATTCCTTCCTCTACGTTCACCTTCACATAGATGGCTATGTTTTTAATCGGTTTTATATGATTATGTAAAAAAAAATCATGTATTTTTGACAATTTTCTTTCATTTTTACGACTGGACTATCTGGACTTCAGTCCCTTGAAGGTTCAACTTCTTCAGCTGTGAAAGTGAGAGTGAAATACTTAGCGGCTCAAGATGAATTGAGTCCACACAATTTTGGGACGTATGGACAGACAAGTGCAATGCTTAATGAAATAAACATAAATTTTTGCAAAAATTCCCAGCATGGGTACTGGGTACTGAACCACTTTCTACATCATGGCAAAACTTAGTACATATGTACTCACACTGTGACCCATCACCTTGGAGATGATGTCCTTCTTGGATCCAAACCTGAACGCCTTTCCTTTCTTCATCTTTGATGGGGACCTGAAACATATCTGGGTATAAAAATTCTACATCTCATGCTTATTCTAGAGTTCAGTAGGGTCAAATTTCCCACAGTACTTTAGCATCTCCAACTACAAAATCATAATTTTGGCACAGGCCAGGCCCTGTGTGAGAAAAATCTGGCCTTCTTTTGGACTTGAACCCCGTCTCTCCCCTGAAAGGCTACAGGGCAGGTCTACACTGTAGTGAAAGATCTACAGCAAAATAGCAGGGTGCAGCACCCGGCTCCTTTTTGGTTCCCCCTGCTGCCCCTCTGGGCTGGCCAACACAAAAATGTTGAATATCTTCTGAAACTCAATATATTGTTGCAAGTATTCAATGACAAATGAATAGACTATGCTTAAAAACCTTAATTAAAAGACTGGGTATTCAGTATTTACATTGCTGGAGCTCACATTTCTTCATCTTTGATGGGGACCCGAAATCTATCTGGGTATATAGTGTCTACATTGGTTAAGCCACATTTCTTCATCGTTGATGGGGACCCGAAATCTACCTGGGTATATAGTGTCTACATTGGTTAAGCCACATTTCTTCATCTTTGATGGGAACCAGAAATCTATCTGGGTATTCTGTTTCTACATTGCTTAAGCCCACATTTCTTCATCTTTGAAGGGGACCCGAAATCGACCTGGGTATTCAGTTTCTACATTGCTTAAGCCCACATTTCTTCATCTTTGACAGGGACCCGAAATCTATCTGGGTATATAGTGTCTACATTGGTTAACCACATTTCTCCATCTTTGATGGGGACCTGAAATCTCAGTGCAAAACGGTCGTACAAAAATGACTTTATTGCATATTTTGTATTGATTTACCAATATTTATAACCTGTCAAAATATTAGCTCAATATTCTACCTTTAATTATAAGAAAAACATTAATTGGCATAAGGTCGTATCTGAAAATGTAATATTTTTTTAGCGCAAAACGGTCGTAACTGCAGTTACGACTGTTTTGCACACAAATATGCAACTATGATTTTAATATTGGTGATTTTGTCAGTATTTTGCTACATATATTGGTCTAAGCTGTACAATTGAATTGAACAGAAATATTTTATTAAGTACCATCATTTTGTGTGTAATACGGCTTTTTTTAAAACTATTATTGTTATACAAAAAAATCTAACATTAAAAAACAGGTTAACAATGGTAAATAACATAATGTGAAGCTAACTTGATAATACATTCCAAAGCTAATACATACTATGTTTACAAACTTTATCTGCATTTAAAATTAAACAATTTTAAAAATACATATTTTTCATTTTGAAATGTTTTTAACAATGGCAAAATATGACTTCATTTGAACATGTGTTAGGAAATACAAAAATAATAATAGTGAAGAGAACTACTTATATAATAATTGTTCATTGTTAAACTTGACACAAGGATGTATTTAAAAGTAAACACTGTGGCGAATTTGAGCTACGAGCTTGCCACAACTTGTCTGTAGTCGTGTAGATCTTGAACACATGTCGATCTATGTCGCAGTGATGTCTTCTTAATATGTCTTCTTATGTTGCCAGAACTCGCCAAGGAGCTGCAAGAATTTTAAACCGTTTAAAATTCTCGCCGCTTCTTGGCAACTTGTTTTTTCATACATGTTTCGAAGACACGTCGAAGGTCTCTCGCGCACTCTTGAACACATTCCGTATACTTCGCAGTGTCTTCTCCTGTCATTGCGTTTCGCTGTATATTATCGTTCCACGACATAACAAGAGTTTGCTGCGAGTTTGGGAGACTTGCTACAACATCTGCACGTGCACATGTTGTCACACTTTGAACAGAATCGTACATTCTCGAACAAAAGCCTTTGATTTTGAGAAGATATTGTATGCATATCATACTAATATGCTGAAGAGAACTCAAACAAATGTTGTCTTGAAACAATTCTGTGACCAGTTTGTCCACTTTATGGCAAGTTTTAACTTGACAAGATCTCGTACAAAAAAGTAGTGATGAGAAGTGTGTAGATATTGGTGATGAGAAGTGTGTTGATGTAAGTGATGAGAAGTGTGTAGATGTTGGTGTTGAGAAGTGTGTTGATGTAAGTGATGAGAAGTGTGTAGATGTTGGTGTTGAGAAGTGTGTAGATATTGGTGATGAGAAGTGTGTTGATGTAAGTGATGAGAAGTGTGTAGATATTGGTGATGAGAAGTGTGTTGATGTAAGTGATGAGAAGTGTGTAGATGTTGGTGTTGAGAAGTGTGTTGATGTAAGTGATGAGAAGTGTGTAGATGTTGGTGTTGAGAAGTGTGTTGATGTAAGTGATGAGAAGTGTGTAGATATTGGTGACGAGAAGTGTGTTGATGTAAGTGATGAGAAGTGTGTAGATGTTGGTGTTGAGAAGTGTGTTGATGTAAGTGACGAGAAGTGTGTTGATGTAAGTGACGAGAAGTGTGTTGATGTAAGTGATGAGAAGTGTGTTGATGTAAGTGATGAGAAGTGTGTTGATGTAAGTGATGAGAAGTGTGTTGATGTAAGTGATGAGATGTGTGTAGATGTTGGTGTTGAGAAGTGTGTTGATGTAAGTGATGAGAAGTGTGTTGATGTAAGTGATGAGAAGTGTGTAGATATTGGTGATGAGAAGTGTGTAGATATTGGTGATGAGAAGTGTGTAGATATTGGTGATGAGAAGTGTGTAGATGTTAGTGATGAGAAGTGTGTAGATGTTAGTGATGAGAAGTGAGTAGATGTTAGTGATGAGAAGTGTGTAGATGTTAGTGATGAGAAGTGTGTAGATGTTAGTGATGAGAAGTGTGTAGATGTTAGTGATGAGAAGTGTGTAGATGTTAGTGATGAGAAGTGTGTAGATGTTAGTGATGAGAAGTGTGTAGATGTTAGTGATGAGAAGTGTGTAGATGTTAGTGATGAGAAGTGTGTAGATGTTAGTGATGAGAAGTGTGTAGATGTTAGTGATGAGAAGTGTGTAGATGTTAGTGATGAGAAGTGTGTAGATATTAGTGATGAGAAGTGTGTAGATATTAGTGATGAGAAGTGTGTAGATATTGGTGATGAGAAGTGTGTTGATATTATTGATGAGAAATGTGTAGATGTTAGTGATGAGAAATGTGTAGATGTTAGTGATGAGAAATGTGTAGATGTTAGTGATGAGAAGTGTGTAGATGTTAGTGATGAGAAGTGTGTAGATATTAGTGATGAGAAGTGTGTAGGTGTTAGTGATGAGAAGTGTGTAGGTGTTAGTGATGAGAAGTGTGTTGATATTATTGATGAGAAGTGTGTTGATATTATTGATGAGAAGTGTGTTGATATTATTGATGAGAAGTGTGTTGATATTATTGATGAGAAGTGTGTTGATATTAGTGATGAGAAGTGTGTTGATATTTGTGATGAGAAGTGTGTTGATATTAGTGATGAGAAGTGTGTTGATATTAGTGATGAGAAGTGTGTAGGTTTTAGTGATGAGAAGTGTGTAGGTGTTAGTGATGAGAAGTGTGTAGGTGTTAGTGATGAGAAGTGTGTTGATATTATTGATGAGAAGTGTGTTGATATTATTGATGAGAAGTGTGTAGATGTTAGTGATGAGAAGTGTGTAGGTGTTAGTGATGAGAAGTGTGTAGGTGTTAGTGATGAGAAGTATGTAGGTGTTAGTGATGAGAAGTGTGTTGATATTATTGATGAGAAGTGTGTTGATATTATTGATGAGAAGTGTGTTGATATTATTGATGAGAAGTGTGTAGATGTTAGTGATGACAAGTGTGTAGATGTTAGTGATGAGAAGTGTGTAGATGCTAGAAGGGTGTTGATATTAATGAGAAGTGTGTAGAAGTGTGTAGAAGTGTGTAGATATTAGTGATGAGAAGTGTGTAGATGTTAATGATGTTAGTGATGAGAAGTGTGTAGATGAAAGTGATGAGAAGTGTGTTACGATGTTAGTGATGAGAAGTGTGTAGATGTTAATGATGTTAGTGATGAGAAGTGTGTAGATGTGATGAGAAGTGTGTACATGTTAGTGATGAGAAGTGTGTAGATGTTAGTGATGAGAAGCCTGTATGTGTTGATATTGGTGATGTTGCTGATGATAAGGATGTAAATGTTGGTGTTGAGCAGTATGTTTCTGATGATGATAAAATCATAATGATGTGGGTTTGAGTGACAATTTAGGGTGTGGAAATCCTATGCCCGACTTGTCCGACCCGGGTAATTTTACTGTCGGACAAGTAAATTTTTCCTGTCTACTTAAAGTACAATTTCAGGGTGTGAAAATCATGTAAAAGTTGGCAGTTAATTATCATCTCATGACATGCTTATACATTTGAATAACAAATTGTGTTTTATTTTTTATCTAATGAAAAAATAAAATGAAATGAACTTCTCCACGGACAAGGAAACAATTTTGGTATTTCAACACCCCTGACAATTATCATTGATGAGTCAATGATGTTCATGATTTTCATAGTGGTAATTTTATAGATAATAAGAATGATATAACTGTAAATGATGACGATAATGGTGATGAAAGTGGTGGTGGAAGTGACAGTGATGAACAATTTCTAGCAACCAATTGATATTGATACCAGGGCCCAGTTGCTCAAAACTTTAACGGACAATTAAGCTAACAGTTGTTTACTTTCGGATAAGGTTTTTGATGTAAATTAAATGATAAAATTTTAAAATGTGCATTATTTTAAATAAATTGATATGCTCAAATAATTGTCAAATGCTTCATAAGCGAGATGCTTGTAATATTAGTTTTATTTACATCTAAAGTTAGCTTAACCGGCCGTTAAAGTTTTGAGCAACTGGGCCCAGACTGACAAAGTCAAGCACAACCAAGCACTATTGTAATTCAAATAACCGTGATCAACCATTTAGTACATGCATATTGTACCGTGATCAACCATTTAGTACATGCATATTGTACCGTGATCAACCATTTAGTACATGCATATTGTACCGTGATCAACCATTTAGTACATGCATATTGTACCGTGATCAACCATTTAGTACATGCATATTGTACCGTGATCAACCATTTAGTACATGCATATTGTACCGTGATCAACCATTTAGTACATGCATATTGTACCGTGATCAACCATTTAGTACATGCATATTGTACCGTGATCAACCATTTAGTACAGGCATATTGTACCGTGATCAACCATTTAGTACATGCATATTGTACCGTGATCAACCATTTAGTACATGCATATTGTACCGTGATCAACCATTTAGTACATGCATATTGTACCGTGATCAACCGTTTAGTACATGCATATTGTACCGTGATCAACCATTTAGTACATGCATATTGTACCGTGATCAACCGTTTAGTACATGCATATTGTACCGTGATCAACCGTTTAGTACATGCATATTGTACCGTGATCAACCATTTAGTACATGCATATTGTACCGTGATCAACCGTTTAGTACATGCATATTGTACCGTGATCAACCATTTAGTACATGCATATTGTACCGTGATCAACCATTTAGTACATGCATATTGTACCGTGATCAACCATTTAGTACATGCATATTGTACCGTGATCAACCATTTAGTACATGCATATTGTACCGTGATCAACCATTTAGTACATGCATATTGTACCTACAACATATTATACACAATTGATAAAAATATGAATACAAAAATAAACTAGAAAGCACTCTGAGAGCACGGACCATTGCCAGGACAGCTTAATCCCCCCCATGAGTGCAACTAACGTTTACAGCATGATGAGGGAATTTGTCCCTTAAATAAAGGATCCTTTAAATTCTGGATCAATACAGTAATCCAGATCACCAGTAAATGTAATCATTTGTTTACTTGCCCATATCCAACCTTCCATGAAAAAATCAAATTACAAACAGACCAACAAACCAACAATGGCCAAACATAACCTTTTTGGTGGAGGTACTAAACAGATCATTGGAATTGCTTTTCAGTTTTAAATAATCATATAATAATGTCATATTGTGTCATTCGGTCTATATATGTTACTGCTCAATGATCAATATTCATATTATGTTTAAAATGGTTAAAATGTTGTGTCAAGATATGCAAAATGTGTACACAATTGCATGTTACAGCTGTTTAATAATGAAAGTCATAAATGCTCATCGGGGTATGTTCATATACCAGGTTTTTTCTACCAAATTCAATAAAAATAGTCATATATTTTCAATATATACTTGAAAGAAATAATAATAAAAACTTCAATGATTTTGATATTTGAAGGATAAAATCTAATTCATTTTTCAGATACGACCGTTTTGCACACAAAAATAATTCAAACATTTAAACAATTTTAGCGCAAAACGGTCGTAACTGGATCTTTTTCAAATATCTCAGTAAACAATCATAACAACCAATATGAACTGATGTTTACTTCAAATTAATACAAAAACCATACTTCATGCAAAGTTTATGTCTGTATTGGTTAAAGCAAAAGTTTTTATTAGTTTTTCTGTTCTCCTGAAAACTTTTCAAAAAGTCAGTTACGACCGTTTTGCGCTAAGCCCGCGATAGGTTAACCCACATTTCTCCATCTTTGATGGGGAACTGAAATATATCTGGCTATATAGTGTCTACATTGCTTAAGCTCACATTTCTCCATCTTTAATGGGGACCCGAAATCTATCTGGGTATATAGTGTCCACATTGGTTAAAATCACATTTCTTCACCTTTGATACAGACTTGAAACATATCTGGTACATATTTTATCATCTTCCATGGTAATTCATACATGACTGGGTAATAAAAATTCTGTCTCAAAAAAAGCAATAAAACTAGCATAGGTATGTTACCAAAACTAAAATAAAATACATGTACGTAAACTGTTCTGAAGGCCTCAAATGTAATTAAAGCTGTACATGCTTCCTTATCTTAAACATTGTGTGTAAAGGTCGACTCCGATGCCTCGAACTTGATTCTCTCGAATTTGTCATTGGCTTGAAGTTTCTTCGAAGGACCGATATTTTTACTATACATTCATATAAATTACTGTCATCTGGCTCGAATTCACAAAGGTCAGATTTTTGGATGGCTCCAAAAGTTTGTCTTGTAACCATATTAAACATCTAAATACTCTCCAACTGGAGATTTGAAAATAAGGCAACTGAGTTACAGCCTGTACATGAGACTTCAAACCATTAGGAGTTGACAGTATATACATTCTTTTCCATCCACTATAGCACTGAACCTGTAATACTAGAAAACAAAATTGAGGCGCGTCGTTGGAAAACCGAACTTAATGCATGTGCGTTAAGTGTTGTCCCAGATTAGCCTGTGCAGTCCGCACCGGCTAATCTGGGATGGCACTTTCCACTTTTATGGTATTTTCTGTTTCAAGGAAGTCTCTTTTAAACATAAATCCACTGTAGGCGGAAAGTGCGTCCTGGATTAGCCTGTGCAGACTGCACAGGATAATCCGGGACGACATTTTACGCACATGCATTAAGTCCGGTTTTCCCATGATGCGCCTCTATTTATTATAAGCTTTTCAGAGAAATATCAAATTTGATTGGCGAAATAAAATTTTATATTTTCACTGTTGGAGCTGTGAAAATATAAGATTTTATATTTTCACTGCAGTGAAAATATAACATAAAACAGACTATTTTTTCATAAACAGCAACGATCAACAAGTAGTGGTTTACAACCCTTAGGAAATTATATACAAGTACAGTATGTACATGCACATGTTTACATAAAACACATTATACAATTCAACAAAATTATAATTTAGCGACAACGACTGAACAAAATATGGCTCTTTTTTGCCACCATACTAACGAGTGACAGTTTGGGATCATTTATGACGTCATGTTTATGACATCAGAATACACAAACTTGTGATGTTTAAGCTTATCTCGCGCAATTTTATTTATTTATTGTCCAAAAGCATAAAATAAAAAGAAAATTTGTTGATTTTGGTGTAAGATCGTATTTCATTTCACTCGTGATCATAGAAAATAGCTATTTTCACTCGTGGCTAAGCCACTCGTGAAAATATCATTTTCTATGAACACTTGTGAAATAAAATACTATCCTACACCAAAATCAACAAATATCCTCTATTTCTTTACGAAGCTATAAAAATTAGTTGACAGTTTTGTACTGTTTAGCTGTTGTTGAACTATTCAACACTCATATACATGCATATATTTAGTCATCACTAAAGCCAACATATTTTTATGTTTTGTTTTACAGGAACTTTTTTTTTTAATTGAGTTGGGATGGGGGGGTGGGGGGGTCAAACTAAAGTCAAGGCAAAAAAACCCAACCTCTTTAAAGGCATGGTAGTTTAAAAGTTGATTCATTAGTTTGAAACTCTTTAATTAAGTATTTGAACAGATATAATTATTACTTCATACTTTTCCAAACATTTATATGTACTTGTTACTAGTACATGTGCTATGAATAAAATACCAAGTCGGCGGGGAAATTATTATTATAAATAAAATTTACAATGGTTACTTTTATTTTTATTTGTTTTTGTTGAAAGTTAGAGTAGAGATTCCCATAAAACAAAAGATAAAAAAATGTTGCAATCATTTCTAAAATACAAAGAAAGATTCCTTAAATAATTGCTAAAATACAATGAATGGTTTTATAAACAATACTTATGAATCAACATAATGCATGCGCATAACATATATTAATACTGTTTCAACCTTGAACAACTTTACATCCAGGAAATAACACTTTCTTTCACCAATATGTTTGCATGTGAGGACATTATCTCAAATTCAGCTGTTTATTGTTTGTGCCAGTTTAAAGGGATGACATCATAAATTTAAAGGGATGACATCATACTATAACTTGTGTTAGTGAAAGAAGTAACAATGACACTTGGCTGTGGATGACAAATTAATCGGAAGTAATAGTTAAAGGGCGTATAGATGGCTAATACAGTATAATATTTTCAAAAATAAATTAATATTTTAAGAAGTATTCATTAAATGATTGCTGAACACATATACTGATCATCTGTATTCTCACAGTAATTAACCTTAAAGTAAATATTTAGAGCAAAAAAAACCTAACCAAACATTTTCGTTCAAAATCATGCTATAAATTGAAACTTTTCACGAAAATAACAACTGCAAAATGTGTTTAAAAGTTAAGTAATCGTTCTTAAATTGTTGTGTTTTTCAATGCACCATGCGGCCATCTTGAAAAATTACGTCATCTGTAATCTCGCGGTAAAACTTTTGTTTTGAAATAAGTTTGCTGTTAGTGTAGACACAAATAATTTTAAAATGTTCGACTGTAACCTTTTACAAATATAACAAAACAATTATTTGAGTCCACATTTATATTAACTCAAGTGGACGAAAGTGTAATCAGGGCTTTCGTTAGCGGGCGTCGGACGTAATTTACGTCCAAAAATTGTCGCTGTACGCCGAAAATCTTACCCGCGGATGTTTTTGTACGTCAAAAAAAAATATCGAAAAGTCCTTTTGTAAACATGCAAACGTAACGTCTTGATAGATTTTGACTGAGATATTGCCCATTCACATACATTTTGACTGAGATATTGCCCATTCACATACATTTTGACTGAGATATTGCCTATTCACATACATTTTGACTGAGATATTGCCCATTCACATACATTTTGACTAAGATATTGCCCATTCACATACATTTTGACTAAGATATTGCCCATTCACATACATTTTGACTGAGATATTGCCCATTCACATACATTTTGACTGAGATATTGCCCATTCACATACATTTTGACTGAGATATTGCCCATTCACATACATTTTGACTGAGATATTGCCCATTCACATACATTTTGACTGAGATATTGCCCATTCACATACATTTTGACTGAGATATTGCCCATTCACATACATTTTGACTGAGATATTGCCCATTCACATACATTTTGACTGAGATATTGCCCATTCACATACATTTCCCGACTCTATCGATTACCCGATAATCCCTTTATTCACCACTGCCATTTTTAAAAGATGACCAATGTAAATGTGTTTACACATTACATAAACACAAGCGTTCGCCTTTTTTAAAAATTATTTTGTGAGTTTCGGGATATGTTACTATTGAAAGATTTGCTATATTTTACGACCAACCGAAACGGGGGGTATTCCCATTGAACATGCGTAAATTACGTACAGTGATGTGCGCGCATCGGGCAAAGGTCATATTTTAAAAAAGCGACCAATGTAGTAAATGGTATTTAAATTTAGATGGAATGTGGGTATAAACCATTTTCTGAACATGGGGGGAAAAAAGATTTACTGCGCAAATAAACATTCGTCTGTAGTTTAATCTTTTGATTTACTTATATCGATGTACAGGATTGTACATTAATTTATTAAATCTTGACCTGATTGCGTGATTTAATTCTGCACGCTAAATGTACTGACATGTATACAAAACGTTGTTTTGACAGATGACGAGCCACACTTGCTGTGTTTGTCACAGATCGATTGTAATTGTAAGGGCATACCAAATTATCACGTTATGTGTAGGTAGGCCTCTCCATCGTAAACAATACAGCCGTTATGTGTAGGTAGGCCTCTCCATCGTAAACAATACAGCTCTCTTCTCAGGGATCATGCTGGGTTCTATTTCAGTATTATTATGCATTGTATATCATTATGAGTTGCATTCTAATATAAAATTATGCATTGTATATCATTATGATTTGCATTCTAATATAAAATGCACCAAGAGTGCAGCTTAAAAGTTTATTTATTCGATACTGATGTTTTCTTGTTTATTTAATCTGATATCTATTTCTGTATATTTTTTTTATAGTCCATTGGTCATTGGTAATGATATTGTCTGTAATTAAAAGTAGTAACAAATCTGTGTTGTTCTTGAATTTATGCATTATTTAGCTGGGAGTGAAACATATGACTAAGGTAAAATAATAGCTTTAGAGAAGTGATATATGCTGTAAAAATGGCAATATACAATACTCATATTCATGTCGCGCGATATTGTCAAACTTCCAAACATTATAAGCAAAACTTCCAAAATCAGAAGCCAGGAAGTTCAAACTTCCAGTTTTCCAAAGTTAACGAAAGCCCTGTGTATTCATTGACCCCCTAATTTCTACTGATGGCTGCAAGCTGATACGAAAGTTATTTATATTTATGGTTTCAAATCATATTACTTTTTGTTTTCGATTGAAATAATTTATAACTTATTATTTTCTTAATGAAAACCAATAATATGTTAGATGTTGACAATTAAGCATAAAAATCCAAAGATAACCAATTACCGCGGAAATACAGCGATAATACCGAAGCAGAGTATAGGTCTTGTCTCTATAAACAAACAGTAAAATATTTTATAATTATAAAACAATGTCACTGAGACACTTTTTGCAGGCACGGTAGTAGCAGTAAAATGAGTGAAAATGTACATCAACTACCACTATGCACATGACACTATTGATAACTGTACTGTAGCGTGGAAAAGACTTCATTGAAGTGCGCAATTCTGTAGTCATGAGTTCGAATCTGGCTGGAACCGTGTATCGAGAAAACATATATTTTCTTAACGATTCCATCAATATATTACTGCTACTAGAAAAATATATTTGTGAATATAAAAATATGCCGTGTTCTAATTTATGGGAAATACTGTAGATATGCCCCTGTAAGTACCTCTAAGATTTTTCAAATGTGTTGTCCTTTTCCTATAAATAAGGCCCGAACCGGGTAAAATGTAGTTCTCATTGTAGATCATGTTAGAATCAAAATATTTATTGCAATATCACTGTTCATGGGAAAATAAACAACAGTTTGACATTCTGATGCACTTTTAAATCCTGTACGCATCAAACTCTGGTTTATTGGCCGATAAACGACACTTAATCGAAAAATTATTTCTTAAATGAAATTGATACTTTCTAAGTGATATGAGTTATGTGCCCTTACTAATGGCGGTACTTTCCAAGTGATATGAGTTATGTGCCCTTAC
This sequence comes from Congeria kusceri, assembly GCA_027627225.1. Taxonomy (NCBI): domain Eukaryota; kingdom Metazoa; phylum Mollusca; class Bivalvia; order Myida; family Dreissenidae; genus Congeria; species Congeria kusceri. The sequence goes on along the minus strand of CM051038.1, from coordinate 190,962 downwards.
TAATGGCGGTACTTTCCAAGTGATATGAGTTATGTGCCCTTACTAATGGCGGTACTTTCCAAGTGATATGAGTTATGTGCCCTTACTAATGGCGGTACTTTCCAAGTGATATGAGTTATGTGCCCTTACTAATGGCGGTACTTTCCAAGTGATATGAGTTATGTGCCCTTACTAATGGCGGTACTTTCCAAGTGATACGAGTTATGTGCCCTTACTAATGGCGGTACTTTCCAAGTGATACGAGTTATGTGCCCTTACTAATGGCGGTACTTTCCAAGTGATACGAGTTATGTGCCCTTACTAATGGCGGTACTTTCCAAGTGATACGTGTTATGTGCCCTTACTAATGGCGGTACTTTCCAAGTGATATGAGTTATGTGCCCTTACTAATGGCGGTACTTTCCAAGTGATATGAGTTATGTGCCCTTACTAATGGCGGACATGTTTGTGCTCTTGCAACGAATGTGAGATAAAATATCAAATGGGGATAAATGTGTGGTGTTGTAGAATAGGATGGATAAAATATCAAATGGGGATAAATGTGTGGTGTTGTAGAATAGGATGGATAAAATATCAAATGGGGATAAATGTGTGGTGTTGTAGAATAGGATGGATAAAATATCAAATAGGGATAAATGTGTGGCGTTGTAGAATAGGATGTTTTCAGCAACCTAGGAAGTTAAAGTGTCGCATTTCAGTGTTAGTTATCAAATCGGGATAAATGTGTGGTGTTGTAGAATAGGATGTTTTCAGCAACCTAGGAAGTTAAAGTGTCGCATTTCAGTGTTAGTTATATCAAATAGGGATAAATGTGTGGTGTTGTAGAATAGGATGTTTTCAGCAACCTAGGAAGTTAAAGTGTCGCATTTCAGTGTTAGTTATATCAAATCGGGATAAATGTGTGGTGTTGTAGAATAGGATGTTTTCAGCAACCTAGGAAGTTAAAGTGTCGCATTTCAGTGTTAGTTATATCAAATAGGGATAAATGTGTGGTGTTGTAGAATAGGATGTTTTCAGCAACCTAGGAAGTTAAAGTGTCGCATTTCAGTGTTAGTTATATCAAATAGGGATAAATGTGTGGCATTGTAGAATAGGATGTTTTCAGCAACCTAGGAAGTTAAAGTGTCGCATACCAGTGTTAGTTATATCAAAAAGGAGCGTTTTTTACGAGCATGCATTTGATTTGTGTTGGGCGCTCATCATTACACAACATGCGTTTGATTTTGTGTTGGACGCTCATCATTACACAACATGCGTTTGATTTTGTGTTGGGCGCTCATCATTACACGATGCGGAGATGTTGAGGAACACCCTGGACCTCCTAAAGGGAATACAAGTAAAAGTAAGCCGTCGGAGATCGAGCCGACTACATATGGGGTATGTACTCAACAACGAACAATATCTTCATATTCACAAATTGCTAATTCAAGTACAAGTACTAGTAGCACGCAAAATACCAGGTGAAACTTGCTTGTGAACCTGTGCGCAACTTGCTTGTGAACCCCGTGCGCAACTTGCTTGTGAACCATGTGCGCAACTTGCTTGTGAACCCCGTGCGCAATTTGCTTGAGAAACCCACGTGCAACTTGCTTGTGAACCCCGCGTGCAACTTGCTTGTGAACCCCGTGCACAACTTGCTTGTGAACCCCGCAAGCAACTTGCTTGTGAACCCCGTGCACAACTTGCTTGTGAACCCTGCATGCAACTTGCTTGTGAACCCCGCGCACAACTTTACACAGAACCATACACAGACACAGGCCAATAGCGAGAGTAGCGAAATATTTAATTTTCTACGTGAAATGAAGGATGAGCTAATGCAACAAAATAACAGTGTGACTGATCAGTTAGCACAAGTGAATAATAAAATAGATAACATTTCATCAGTAGTTAATAATCTGAAACAAGAAAATGGCAAGAAAATGGCAACTTAAGGCAAGAAAATAGCGTGTTGAGAACAGAAATGCATGAATTAAAACAGAAGATGGATACGTTAGAAGGGCATTCTAGGCGAAATAATTTACGTTTTAATGGCATTGAAGGGAATATGAATGCACCATGGGACACTACTGAGTCAAAAATTCGAAATTTTCTAACAAATGAATTAAATTTGCCAGATGGAAATTCGATTGAAATTGAACGTGCACATAGAATAAAGTCAAGGGATCGCACAAAATGTACAATTATTGTTAAATTTACATAATAAAAAGATTGTGTCCGTGCCCTCAATCAGACACAACAAACATTTTCGCGTATTTCAGCCTATTCAGTCAAAGCAGACTATACTGAATGTGTTAGAAAACTCAGACAAACCCTCTGGGAAATCATGATTAAAAAGCGAAGTGAAGGTCACTATGCCTCTGTGAACTATGATAAGCTGATAATGGACGACACGGTTGATAAATACGACGACGCGCACGAGCAGCTTGTAAACACAGGCAGACGACAACGCCCACGCGGAAATCCACGTGCTACAGTAAACGATACGAACATAAATAACAGCGGATTGGCGGTCGACACATCACATGATGAATTAAGTCAGAATGACGTACATCGAGACTCTGCGTTGCGGGATAACAATAGCACATGGGGAAGCGCTCAACCAATCACTGACGAGTTCTCTGACTCCGGTGATGAAAGGCGGAGCAATGCCGATGTGTCACACGTGAACTAGGAAAGTGGCCAAAGCCCTTCCAATAACACTGACACTATTAATTGTGTAGTATGGAATATACAAGGATTTCACAAACATTTAGAAAATAATAAATTGCTTTCGTTTTTATCTCAATTTGATATTGTATGTTTGTGTGAAACCTGGAGTCGTTATAATGGAGAAATTGATAACGTTATTATTACACATGATCATTTTGATAGTGTTAGAAAATTTAAAGTAACGCATTGTCGAAATAGTGGAGGGGTTAGTGTTTATGTAGGAAACTGTTTGCAAAATGTAAATATTGTCAGTAGAATTTTTGAAACACTAGAAAATTGTGGTGTTTTATTGTTTAAATTTTCAAAAATGTTCCGTATTAGTGATATTATTATGTATTTTACATATGTTTCCCCCGAAGGATCACCAATCTATAATAATGAAGAAGAATGAAATGGTATATTAATAATGCAAAATAATATGACACAATTATGTTTGAAAATATCCACACTGTAATTTTATTCTAGCAGGCGATTTTAATGTCCGGACTAAAGATTTTTTGGACTTCATACCATCAGATGATCTTATATATATATATGGTGATGTAGAATATAACGGTAGTAGTCTCGAAATTCCTAGAGCTAATAAGGATGCATCCAATTTTAACAATTTTGGTAGAACCTTAGTTGAATTCTGTTCATCGCATGATATGCATATTATGAATGGTCGTCTGTTTGATGATAAAACGGGAAGTTATACATGCTATACAAATAATGGCCCAAATGTAGCGGATTGCATTATTGCATCTGCGGAATTATTCAGATACTGCTCTTATTTTAGAGTAGGCAACATTGATGAATCAGATCATTTACCATTAGCATGTTCATTTACTTTTCCAAGAATTGTTGATATTAATAACAGCCAATGATATTCAAAATAGACAATGTATAAAATTTTAATGGAATGAAAGTATAAAAAATGTCTTTCTAACTAAATTTAGAGCGTGTCTTGATAGCAATCTTGATAATATTTCACAGAACGTTGCAACTGATGTTGAATTAGCAATCAAATCATTAACGGATGTATATCAGGAAGCAACAGATTGCATGAATGTACATAGTAGACCAAGCACTAGATATTGTGTAAATACCCCAGGGTGGGATGAAGAATGTGAAAATTTCAAGTTGAATAAATATTCAGCTCTAAGAAAGTTTTCTTCATCAAATGATACCAATGATTTTGAAATGTATAAAGAAATGAAAAACAAATTTAAGAGCAAATGTCATGCTAAGAAATTAACATATCAATATGAAAATCGAGTTAAATTAGTAAATTCGAGAAAAAATCCGTAATTGGTGTGGAAATTTTTAAAATCCTCAGCACTATGCTAGCACTAATAAGACGTGTACAATTATGAATGACAAAACATGGTTTGAATACTTCCGTGCCTTGTTGTTTGACAGTAATGCTGACGATATGGATAGTTTATTGATAACTTTAAATAACAACTATGAATATTATCATAATGACATACTTAACAGAGAAATAAGTTGAAATGAAGTTGAAATATCTATTAAATGTCTTACAAATGGAAAAAGTGGCGGTGCTGACGGAACAGGAAGTGATCAGTTTTATAAACATACAGAGTCTTTTGTAGTACCAATTTTGTGTAATATTTTTAAAGTTGTATTGCAAACGGGCCACGTCCCGGAAAGCTGGTGCGAAAGTTTAATTTGCCCCGTTCACAAATCTGGCTCAAAATATGAAACTAATAATTATAGAGGCATATCTATAACTACAGTTATGTATAAAAAATTTGCACGGGTTTAAATAATCGCATTTACAAATGGGCAGAAATAAATAATAAAATTGATGAAGCTCAGGCAGGGTTTAGGCGTGGCTATTCAACTGTTGATAATTTATTTTTATTACAAGCTATTATACAAAAGTACCTTTTAAAAAGAGGCAGACGTTTTGATTGGTTATATGTCGATTTTAAAAAAGCATTTGATGAGGTAGATCATTGTAAGATGATTTTATGTCATGAGCGTATTGGTATACATGGTAATATATTACGTATCCTAATCAGAATGTATGCAAACTTAAAATCATTTGTTAAGACTGAAAATGGTTTAACGGGCTACTTCACATGTGATGTTGGGACCAGACAGGGGGACATAACAAGTTCTACCCTTTTTTCTCTATTTATAAATGAACTAGTTATTCTTTTACGAGAACATTGTGGATCAGGCATATTTGTTTCTAATGATATACCTGATATAACATGTTTGCTGTTCGCAGATGGTGATGCAAATGGGGCAGAAACTGTATTTAAACTCCAGCAGCAGTTAAATTTTATAGATAAATTTTGTACTGATACAGGAAAGGAAGTAAATATTAACAAAACAGAAATAATAGTTTTTAGAAATGGCGGACCACTTAGAAAAAATGAGATTTGTACCTTTAGGGGAAAGCGAATAAATATAACAAATGTATACAAATATATGGGGCTATTATTTACTCCTCAATTATCATGGTCTTCTCACACCAAAAATTAGCGGCACAAGCCAAGAAAGCGATTTTTTCTATTTTACCAAAGGCCTTTCGGCCATTTTCTAACCAATTACTTATTTCATCTATTTGACTCCATGGTTAAACCTATTGTATGTTATGGATCAGAAATCTGGGGACATATGTACAGTGAACATATTAAAAGTGTACACACTTTGTTTTGTCGTAAACACATAATGGTTAATAATTCTATAAATAATTGCATTGTTTTAGGCGAATGTGGACGTTTACCGTTATGTGTTACCTATTATACCCAATGTATAAAATACTGGTGTAAGTTATTGTCAATGCCAAATAATAGATATCCTAAAAATTGTTATAAAATGCTTAAAAAATGTTTAGATGATGCTGGCAGAGTATGTTGGGCAACAAAAGTTAAAAACATATTGTTTACATATGGTTTTGGCTTTGCTTGGATCACCCAGGAAATTGGAAGCATTGATATTTTCATTACAAGTTTTATACAAAGATTTTCAGATACTAAAAATCAAGAATGGCATCAATACGTAAATGACTCTGCGAGAAGTCACCATTATAAATATTTTAAAACGTTATTAAATACTGAAAAATATTTGAATATTGAAATGTCAAAAACACATAAAATTGCATTATCAAAGTTCTGCTGTTCAAGTCATAAATTTCGAATAGAAACTGGCAGACACAATAAAATACAAGGAGAAAATAGGTTATGTCTGTATTGCCTTGATGTATGTAATATATCTGTAATAGAATGTGAATTCCATGTCCTTTTTCTATGCCCTAAATTTTTGCAACTGCGAACAGATTAGCTTGATAGTTGGTATCATGGAAGACCAACTCTGACTAATTTTTATAGACTCATGGCAGACGAAAATAAAACAACTATCCGAAAATTAGCTTTTTATATCTGTAAATTTGTTATATGCATACAATGAAAATAATACACCTGTATGAATACCTTCTTTATCTAGAAATTGTAACGTATTACTCAAACAATATTTTGAGTTGGTTATCTATATATATATTAATGTGGCGCATAACTCAAATAATAATTTGATGTATTATTATATGCAATGTATTATGGGCCGGAGGCCTTTATTTACAAAATACAATGTTCTGTTCTGTTCTGTTAAGAGAGACCTATATACTTCTATGTGGATGGGTTGATAATACCCCATATCAAGTTTCTGCCAACTCATGTTGTTTTCCAACATTATAATGCATTGCAAAGTCATCAAATGACACACTGGTAATCATGAACCTTCATAAAACATTTCAAGCGTAATATATGCAATGTTAACATTTTTTTTCATAAGCTTAAAAAGTACTTTTAATGTTTTCTTCACATACATTCCTTATATTTGACAAATTTCCTTGCCTTATCCATCTAAACATTTAAAAATTGAAACAATACAGAAAACAATATTATCTTCAGGCCAGAAAAAGAACAATACATTCATTTTGTCTCTTGACCTTAAATAAGGCGTAAAAAAGTATGTTTGTTTCAGGTTACATGCACCACCCCCCCAACAAAAATAGGGCAGGTAGGTAGGGAATTATTTATTTTTATTATTTTCTTTTTATTTGGTAAATTGTGAACTTGAAGATTCTAAAATTGAATGAATATTCAAAACATGTCTCTAATATCATACATGTATCATATGCTATCAAAACTAAACACTTATTTATCCAAACAAACATTTAATTATTAGAAGAAAGAAAAAAAAAAATTAATAATGTTCTAGGGTCGGGCCATTTTTTAGGGTAGGTCGGGTAACGTGAAACAATTTTTTATTGTACGCCTAATAAATCAGTTAAAACAATATTACTAAAATTTTACACAATGTGGTTTGAAAAACTTACTGTTTGTTGTATCATTTAATTTCATAAACTGTAACTTCATAATAACCACTGCCTCATTTTATATTAACTTCAGAATACAAAATATTCCAAAAATAATTTGCGATTTATCGTTGTTTATCGGCCAATAAACAATCATTTGGAGTTCTGATGCGAAGGAATTAACCCATTAGGGTGTTAGCCTGAGCTGTTTAATAGCCAAACATCAGAATGATAAAGAGTTGTTTATTGGCCGATAAACAACAATAATGCTAAAATTATTTCTATTCTAACACAATTTGACTTATATTTTAGCAACTGTAATTGGAACTACTTTTTACTATGCACCGCTCAAAATCGGTACTACTTTTTGCGTTGTTTATTCGGTAGTTTTACAACGATAATTTTGTTCTTTGTCTATTGAAAAATTAGCGAGTTTCATGTTAGAATACATAATATACCACAAGTATTTACCTTTTTTTAAAGCTAATAGACCGGTAAATAAATCATCAAAACAAAACAAGAATCTTAGTGTATCCACATGTATGATATCAACAAAATCATCCACACTCCAGTCAAGTTACGAACGCTATGACCATATAAGTTGAACTTGGATGCAGCAGGGGCGTAGCTTCCTTTAGGCACTATAGGCACGTGCCTATACATTTTTTTTCCAGAGATGAAAAATTTAAATACCGGTATGCCAAAAATGCACTAAGAACAAGAGGGGATCTTTCTTGGCTGAGTTGATACTTCATTGTTTAATGAGTTGATCACGTCAATATGACATACATTTAATGAAACACACGCTTATTTTACAAATTAGTTGTTAGAAGCCACATACAAGTATAAACACATCTGGCCCAAATTATCGCTTCAGCGTCATTGTGTAGATTCTGCCTACACATTTTTGAACCCAAGCTACGCACCTGTGCAGTATACAATATACAGCGACAACAATGCTGGCATCCTGTTTGATCAATGTCAAGTGCTGGTAGCGGTGATCCTAAACTGAATCGTGTGTTATTTATTGATCTGGGCCCGTATTCACAAAGCTCCTTAGGGAAAACTTAAATAAATTCCTTAAATGTGGTGCGTCGTGAGAAAACCGGTCTTAATGCATGTGCGTAAAGTGTCGTCCCGGATTAGCCTGTGCACAGGCTAATCCAGGACGGCACTTTCCGCTTGTATGGTATTTTCTGTTTCAAGGATTTCTCTTCTAAACATAAATCCACTGTTGGCGGAAAGTGCCGTCCTGGATAAGCCTGTGCGGACTGCAGCGGCTAATTAGGGACGACGCTTTACGCACATGCATTAAGTCTGGTTTTCCCACGCACGTCACAAATTAAGTTTCGTGTATAGGTCTTTTAACATAAAAAGTTGTAAACATGTAAATACTGCTTATATATTTAGAATTGCAGTCTTCTTTGTACAGACATCATTGGATTTCACATAGAAATTTTGATCTGAAATTTCCACTTTTAAGTACAACTTAAATTAAGATTTGCCATATTTATAAAGATTCTTAAGCAATTCTTAACTCAAGATGAACATAAGTCAAAATTAGAATTGTGTTTAAACACTATGCTTTTGGAACAATTGCATGAATAATGCTAGATATTAGTACACTTTTGACTTATATTGCAAATTATGTGTCAAAATCTTCCAACAATGCATTACTTTGTCAGAAAATCTAATAATTAAATTTGAGAATTTTAAGATTTTTCTTAATTTTCGACTAAGATTCTTTATAAATACCAGCCCAGGGGTCATATTCCAGAAACATCTTAAGTTGATCTTAAAATATTAACACTTAAGTTTTGTGTAAGGTAATATTTTTAAAACTACACATAAATCAATGATTCCAATAACAGGAAAATATTGGTTAATAATTAGTTGATAACTAGTGAACATTTTGCAAAAATTTCATGTATAATGGAATAAAATGCTTAAGAAAAATGACGATTTTAAGGCTAAGGATAAGAATTGACTTAAGATGTTTCTGGAATACGACCCCAGGGCCCGTATTCACATAGCTCCTTAGGTAATTTCTCAAATATATTCACTTACGTGAAAATTTTGAATGTATTGTCTTTTGTTACAAAATTAACAAATGTGTATGTTGTTGATATTCCTCAAATTACATTTAAAAACTGATGACATTTTAATATATAAATAAGTATTGAAATATTTCTATAAGGAATGATACAGTTAAGGAAGTTTGCAGTTTTAAGGATATTATAGATACAATTTAACTTAAGATGCTTTGTGAATACCACCCCAGGGCCTATATCCACAAAGCTCCAATGAGAAAACTTTAGTAAATTTATTAAAATCGTAAAATTCCTTATGTCTGTAGCTGGTTCATGTAAAGTTTATTTTGTCTCAAATGGTTTTAATCTGATAAAGAATCAACGTTTGCTTCTTATTTTTCCATTGTTTAGGTATAAATTATTGTCCATTGTTTAGGTACAAATTATTGATTTTCACAATGAAATTTTAATTTGAATATTTCACTTAAATATGACGTGAGTTCAGATTTTCTTTAGGAGCTCGGAAAAAATACTGAAGGTACAGTATAGATATTCATGGCAGAAGCACGGCGAAGTGAAAAGGGCTTTTCCGCTAGCGCATTTGTTGGTACACTCGCTTCTCACCCAGTTTCCCCCCACAGCGCAAGACCACACCAAAATTAAAATATCTTTCAGTAAAAAATAAATAGCTGGAAATTGCAGCTGTGATTCGAAATTCGTCCCAACATTTGTGAGTCTCTAGTAAATGAATTAGGTAGGAGTGCTGGGACACACTCCGGGTCCTCACATAATGCAGCCTCAGGCGCGGAAGGACCTCATAAACTTGTAAATACACACACACACACACGTCAAAGTGAAAACTATTCAATCTCACTAACTGAACTGAAATTCTTAATTCATTTTAAATGTACTTGTCTGAATCTGCGATAAGTGAAAAGTATACATAAGGTCGTGTTTTTTGGCCAATTGTATAACCGTTTTTGGGTCATCTGTTTTTCCTAAATCCAGTCCCAAAATTCCCCATTGATGGTTTAACTTTCAGATGTTGGGAAATAAGAGGTGTTCAGTGTAGAAATAACGACTGATGAAGTTGTAATAATTGTTTTACAGATATGTTTTTGTTCAGAACATTCTATTTTTTGCAGTTTATCTTTAATTATTCAAATTTTATTAATCAAACTATTTATATTTACATTTTATAGGCATTTTAATAGGGAAGGGGTATGCATTCATAATCGAATGAACGCAAGGCCTTATCACTGGTGTAGTAATATCTGTGTGTCCTATTTTTATGCAAATTATATTTCGACAAGAATATTTACAAGTACGTAGATGTCTTATACTGTTAAATGTTACTCTTTTTGCATTTACTGTTAACGTTTGACTAATGTTTTTATAATTAAATTATTAATACACAAGAATATTTTGTTCCAGTTTTACGGTACTTCTACACAAATCAATTTGAAATTTTTTTCACTTTTGCTGGATAGGATTCTATGATGCAAGGTCTACAAGACTAATGTTATTATTAAACAAAGCCATTTCACTAGCATGTTATGGTATTTTACGTAAAAATTACTTTTCTTAGAAGCGACCACAGAAAATCTTCATGACGTTCCATCGGTTCACTAAAGTAGCTTTAAAATGAATTTGATTTCACAGTGATGTGTCTATTTGCTAGATGCATGCATATTGTCTAATTTATTGTGCATTTATATCACAGTTAATAATGATGAATAGTTTAACATGTACAATACAAAAAAATACCTTTAGAGATTTATATTAAAATGTTATCCTTTCTAAGACAAGTTATGCCCAGGCAAAGCAAAGAGCTTAGATACGCCCGTGTGGATGCTATTGATCGATGACCTAGCTTACACGTCATCACTTGTTTAGTGATGTCATTTGTGGATTGTATTGCATTTTTCTCGCCGAGTGAAAATTTGGATACTATGGTGTGGATTTAAAGCATTTAAGTCTCCATCTGTTGTGTTAATAGTTAAACAGAATAATCCGAGATCTGTTAAACTCTCAGCCTAAAAATTGTGTGATTTTAAAGTGTCAGAACTCAACTGTGGTATAGAAGTATTCATGATGTGGATTTACTGTAGTCTTACTAACAAAGCACCTCTTATTTTATACTAAACTTTCTAAAGCATTAATAATGTTTGGTGCTTGTTACAGTGTTTTATCCAGACCTAATCAGCGCGGCGGCGCGCCACGTCCCTTTACTGATCCGCCACCCTGCCCTTTTCAAAGGCAATTAGCGCCTCGCGGCCTTTTATCTATCGATTGTATTGCCTATGATGAGGGCCCGTTGTGGTGGCATGTTTTGGTATATTGATTAATCTGTGACCAACTGATAAGATCAGCTGTAGGGGCAGTCAGATTAAGAGTTTGTGTCCAGATACAATAAAAACATGCTGAGTTTGTTTTAAATGAGCGTAAATTGTCTGCTTTTAACAGCCACGTTGTCATATGGAATTTCTAACATGTTTTTGTTTTGTAAATTTTTATGATACACGTGATAATACATGGCAGAATGCATATATATGTAGACTCAATGTGGTCTTTAATATTAAATTATGACAATACATATATTTCTTGCAAAAATAAACAAAAATCGAATTGCAAAACGAGCTATAATTTCGGACAAATACATTCGGATAAACCATTTCAATATGAATTTCAGTGTTTGTTTTCTTAATTTTTAATCTTTACTTTAGCTTTTCATCATTAATCAAAATATTAATAGCACTGTCATCATCAACAGCAACAACATAAACCAGTATGGTGAAAATAAAAATATCTCCTACAATAAAAAATATGAAAAATAAAAATAATACCAGACTGTAAGTATTTTACCATTAATAAGCATGATTTAACTTGCCTATAAATAGTTTTAGTAGACAGTTGTTATGTTTGATTGCCCATTGAAAATAATAAATAAATAAATATTTTTTCTGATCTTTGCAATAATATAACTTAAGAATAAGAAGAAGCTATAAATATAATATGAAATAAAAAAATTGTTAATACTGGTAGATCAATTTTGACTTAAAATATCATCAAACAGAGGAATCAGTCAGTAATACTTCAGAAAAAAACTATTTTTAACCTAATTGGCCCCTTTTTAACAGTGTCACCACGCACAAAATGCCCCTGTTTCAAGTCAAGCGCCATGCCCCACTGTCCGTCTAGATTAAACACTATGTTATCTATACTGGCCAAAATAGCAGTTCTTCTTGATGTCACAGGTATTTTTGCAACTGTTTAAGTTACTTTTTTAGTTTTGTAGCAATATGATTTATGCAAAGAAAATAAAAATGTTAAGACTTTAATGTTAACATTAAATTTCATTTGTCGCAGCAAACTGAATGTAAAATAAGGAGAAAATGACATTTTTGTAGGGAACTATTTTATTAATCGTAGTTTGCATTCTATTTGGTGTAGTTCGATTAAAAGTAGTTCCGATGAGAAAACTGCTGTGCATGATACTTCTCTTAGAATGGCAATAAAATGCATCTTAAACAAAAACAATATAAAGGAATGCTATGAAATCATCCCAAATATAATGTAAATATAAGGATTGAAATTAATTTTGGTTGCGTTCATGCGATTATGAACCAATGGTCAAACTGGCAAATTATCCATAAAACGCTAGCGTGCATCATGGATTTGCCAGTTTCACCATTGCATTCATATTCGCAAGAACGCAATCAAAATTAAATTCAATCCTTAACATCATCAAAAACATGACTACAATCATTCACTAAAGTGCAATTTGGTGCAGAAAGTGTTTAGGCGTAAAAAAAAAATGTGTGTTTCAGGTTACATTACCAAAAACATTAGGGTACGTAGGTAGGGATTTATTTTTTTATTAATTTTTTTATTAGTAAATGATCAACGTCAAGATTCTCAAACTGAATTAATATTCACAACATATCTGTAATATCTTTAAACATTGTTTTAAAGTGGATTCTATCCAAACTAAACACTTAATTAACCAAAAAAACATTTTATTATTGAAATACAGAAATAAAACCAAAAAAATATCTGACAACCCCAATAAAATGTTCTAGGGTCATCCATTTTTTTAGGGTAGGTCGGGTAACCTGAAACAAACATTTTTTTTTTACGCCTTATGACCATTAGGTCAGAAAGTATTTATGACTATTAGCACTATCTTTAGGTATATTTGTGAACTGCCAACACTTTTAGTTTCATTACAAAAGGAAATATAATATATTGTTGATAACTACTCCCTAGTCATTGTATAGCACGTTTCACTTATTTTGCAAATTATGAGGACATAAAATAAGTTAAATTATTAAATTACTTGCGTGGTGAAAGATAATCAATAGGGATGGAATATTTCTGGTTTCAATCAATTGAATATACAAATACTCACATAGATTCGTATTAACTTCTTAAAACTTTGTGGTCTCAGGGTTCGAATTTAGACTCGCATACTCGCAAAATGCAAGTTTGTTTTGGAAACTACTAGTACATTTTCCCCAAGCTCGCAAAATTTTGCGAGTTCCGTAAAAGATTGTGTATAACGTGCACCCAATTTTTGAAGCAAACTGAGAACACTTTGGAGTAGTTTTGCCAATGTCTGTTGATTTTATATTCCCATTTTTTCTCCATATTTGTCGTTGTTATGTAATATTGCACTAAATTTACATTCATATAATAAACATAAAGTAAATTTCAAATAAACATAGATTCTAATTACCTTTAGCTCGAAACACAGATAAAAATCCACATTGAAAGTAAATAGTCATGTAAATATTATAAGTTATAATATTTCGTGAGTACATTTCTCATTTTGCGAGAAAGCTCAAAAGCCACTCGCATTTTTTTGCGAGTGGCTTTTTTTGTTAAATTTAAACCCTGGGTCTATAGACCACTGATATGCATGTATTGTACTGTGGGTCTATAGACCACTGATATGCATGTATTGTACTGTGGGTCTATCGATATAGACCACTGATATGCATGTATTGTACTGTGGGTCTATAGACCACTGATATGCATGTATTGTACTGTGGGTCTATAGACCACTGATATGCATGCATTGTACAGTGGGTCTATAGACCACTGATATGCATGTATTGTACTGTGGGTCTATAGACCACTGATATGCATGTATTGTACTGTGGGTCTATAGACCACTGATATGCATGTATTGTACTGTGGGTCTATAGACCACTGATATGCATGTATTGTACTGTGGGTCTATAGACCACTGATATGCATGTATTGTACTGTGGGTCTATAGACCACTGATATGCATGTATTGTACTGTGGGTCTATAGACCACTGATATGCATGTATTGTACTGTGGGTCAATAGACCACTGATATGCATGTATTGTACTGTGGGTCTATAGACCACTGATATGCATGTATTGTACTGTGGGTCTATAGACCACTGATATGCATGTATTGTACTGTGGGTCTATAGACCACTGATATGCATGTATTGTACTGTGGGTCTATAGACCACTGATATGCATGTATTGTACTGTGGGTCTATAGACCACTGATATGCATGTATTGTACTGTGGGTCTATAGACCACTGATATGCATGTATTGTACTGTGGGTCTATAGACCACTGATATGCATGTATTGTACTGTGGGTCTATAGACCACTGATATGCATGTATTGTACTGTGGGTCTATAGACCACTGATATGCATGTATTGTACTGTGGGTCTATAGACCACTGATATGCATGTATTGTACTGTGGGTCAATAGACCACTGATATGCATGTATTGTACTGTGGGTCTATAGACCACTGATATGCATGTATTGTACTGTGGGTCTATAGACCACTGATATGCATGCATTGTACTGTGGGTCTATAGACCACTGATATGCATGTATTGTACTGTGGGTCTATAGACCACTGATATGCATGCATTGTACTGTGGGTCTATAGACCACTGATATGCATGTATTGTACTGTGCCGAGGCTGGTATATATTTGAGGCGCGTCGTGGGAAAACTGGTCTTAATGCATGTGCGTAAAGTGTCGTGGTATTCTCTGTTTCAAGGAAGTCTCTTCTAAACAAAATTCACTGTAGGCGGAAAGTGCCGTCCTGGTTTAGCCTGTGCGGACTGCACAGGCTAATCCGGGACGACACTTTATGCATATGCATATATGCATTAAGACCGGTTTTATCACGACGCACCACATATTTATTTTTTAAGGCTACTTTGCCAAACGTTGCAATAGTGATTGCCTATCACTAACTGATGACCAACTTTAAAATTTATATATATAATAAATTTTACTCGGGGCTACTTGGCCGTGTATTTATTGTATTAAATCAAATCAATGCTCCTATCTATTATCCACTTTTATTAAGTCGCCAATCTTCAATGTTCCTATCCACTACCCTATCAACCTTTATTAAGTCGCCAATCTTCAATGTTCCTATCCACTACCCTATCAACCTTTATTAAGTCGCCAATCTTCAATGTTCCTATCCACTACCCTATCAACCTTTATTAAGTCGCCAATCTTCCTTTGCCGGTAACCGGAGTTTGCCGCTTTTCCTGTTGCGCAGAAAGCAATGCTCTGTGCTAATTATTCAGCAATCAAACCTAACAGTACCAACGTGAAGATATTATTTTCCTTGTAGCAGGTCTTTACCACTCGCGAGCTACTTCACAACTGACTTTTTAAGGCGACGTCTGAATTAACGCGCGTTTTCATTATAAAGCGTCCAAGTGATTAAATGCAAAGTAATTGGGTTTATGTCAATATTCCCCATTTCGCGACAATATTAATACATGTAAACATATGTAGGAGACATTATCATTATCTTTGTCTGACATTAAAGTAGCATAAGCCAGTACCGTCGTGTTTTCTTTAACAAACTGCGCCTTCTAATTAATTAACAAACAAAAAAATGTGTTTCAGGCAACGGTCTCAAAAGTTGGTTGGGTTGAGATTAACTTTTTAAAAACCTTTTAAAGACACATTTCGGTCAAAAAACATTGAACAGTATCTCAAATCTGATGACTACGGATTTCATGGAAAACAATCATCGCTTAAAACTTTAGGGTTGGGGGTTTTTGCAAGGTATGGTCAGGTTGCATGAAACACAATTTTTTTATGCCTTACGACCAGACCTTGCTGGCAGAAACTCACTTGATGTCGTCTGCTAGTACGGGCTCCTCGTCAGAGGCGTCTGCATCGAACATGACGTATCCCTTGCCCTTGTCCTTTTTGCCATCTTTCTTCTTGCCCGCCTCCTTACCCAACACTCCTAGGGGAACAGGTGACAGGTTAGGATAGGCAATTTTTATCGTAGCGACATACAGTACTTGGGATTTCAATTGATGCAGAATTCTGCTTTTGTCAATTTTCTCAGTTTTGACTCAAGCAAATAATCTGGCTTAAACCATTTTGTTGCACTTGTTTTCCAAAAGCCAACTTCAAAAGCATTAGAAAATGATATTTTTATACAAGAGAAAAATGCAGAAACCGCATTAAGGATGGATTTTTATTTTGCCGATGGGGGTACGTATACAAGTCAATGTTGTTGAAGAAGTATGATAGAGTGTAAAGTTTCATCAAGATTGATCAAGAACTTTTATATGACAAGAATACAAAACTTTAACGCAAACTATATTTAGCTCTAGTGGCCATTTTGTGCAGTGAGGTGGAACCATTTGAATAAGTTTGAGAGAGGAATACTTAACGAACATTGGTGTAAAATTATTTGAAAATCTAGCCAAAGGTTTAGAAGAAAATGGCGTTCAGACATAATTCTATTTTTAGCTCTGCCTGCCATCTTGTGCAGTGAAACAGAACCATTTTCACAGGTTTAGTAGAGGACCGTCCAAGGAACAGTTCTGTAAAGTTTCGTGAAGATTGACCAAGAACTTTTGAAACTATGACAGGAATACGAAACTTTAACGCAAATTGTTAAGGACATTGCAACGCCCGCCCGCCCAACCGTCCACCTATCTATAAAAACTTTATTGTGTTTATGCAAAGTTATTAACCTTAATAGAAAACACCATTTACAAAACAATAAACATGTATTAAGAAACAAAGTTCCTGTGACTGAAGTAATTTGAAAATGCAGAAAAAATACACTTATTACAGAAAAAAGTGTATTTTCTCTGCATTTTTCCTGCATTAACTTAAGTACATTTAAAGTGTATTTTCTCCTTGAAAACTACACTATTTCTTCAAAAAATATACTTTAATGTATTTTAAGTGTATTTTCTAGTGCATTAATACACTTTTTCGTAAAAAAAAACGCAGAAAAAGTACAGAAAAAATACCATTAGTGTACTTAGTGTATTAAATGCGCATTTAACACAGAAAAAAATACGGTGCCAATACCGCAGCGTTTAATACACTTCTTTGAGAAGGGTGGGACATTTGGTAGGTAACATGGTAAATCAGATTGGGAATGGTACCTTTGTCCAAATTTATATCTAGAGAAAAACTGTATTATAAAATATTTGAACATAATGCACCTATCAATGTTTTCCCCCAGGGGGGTGGGGGGGTGGAGCGGCGGACATATAGGGGACTTTAGACTACAAGCGATTCCGGACAGGCAGAAATTTGATAAGCCGAATGATTCTGGGTCCCGGGGAAATGGACTTTGGTCGGTATTTAGATCCCTGTAATATACGCCCCGGGCCATTTGATAGATATATAGGATATGCTTGGCTCTAGAGTGGGGAATTAGACCCCCCAAAATAACATTTGTCAAATTCCCCTGGGTCTAATTACTGCACCCCCGGGGTAAAAAGGTTGATAGGTGCATAAACACACAATAATTAGGGTTCAAATTAATTTACATTATATTTGGATCAATTTCCATTTAAAATGTTACTAGTAAAAGTAATTGAATACAATACAAGATTCAGCTTCAGACATTTTGTTATGCTTATAAAAACAGTTACAAATAACAATATACACAAGTTGTGATATAAGAGTGGTCTCCCTTGCTTACCCTGGAAGTTTTTCTCTGTGTCACTCATTGTCAAGACGGGTCATGAGTGCAACAGTGACAACCCTGACAACTCCTCAACAGGAAGGAGACGAGCTTCTGTCAGAAACCAAAATCTGTCAATGAAAACCACATAATTATCATACGTACCACAGAAACATCAATGACTTTAATGTTGTATTACTTTCGATATCCTGAACAGTAAAAGATTGATTAGGCCAAAAAAAGTCAGTTCCGTTTCTAGTCTCCTGCCCAAAAAAATTAGGGTTGATTTTTTTAAATTTCATTAATATTTTTTATGATTGGATAATGTTTTGTGTGTTCCATCTATGTTTCTATTCAGATAAGTATCGTGTATCATGGTACTCTGTGTATTACGCGCACTTTTTTACCCTTGGTAAAATATGTGCCATGTGCAACAGTGAATCATTATCGGGTTTATGACACGCGACAGCCAATTAAAATCTTGTTTGGTACAATGAATAAGAATATTTAGCAGCGGAAATAAATAAATTATTTTTGGACCAAAATATGTAGGGTCGGCAGAAAAGTAAAGTGTCGGTCGGGAGACCAGAAACGAGACTTTTTTTTTTGAGCCTTAGTAAACAATTTGTATTGCTTTTTACTTACAAGGAAATGCTTTTAATTAGTAACTACAAAAGTCACATTACAGCAACGTAATTTAGAAATAAGTTTTGATTTGGAGTGGTTTATCTGTTAATAAACAACAATTTTGAGTTCTGATGCATATAAATTAAACCACAAGGGCATTAGCACAGTGCAACACAATGAAAAATCTCTCGTTTCTTTACAGGTACATAAGATAAACCGAAAATTATTTTGATTCTTACATATTCTGCAATTACAATGCATACAGACAGGTTTACAATGACCCCTTACCCCTGTCAACAACAACAAGTTGTGTAGTATATGTAGTATAGCCCCATGATGACGAAATCCCTGTCTTCCTTTATATAGCTTTCTGACAGAGTAGGAAAACTATGGACAGTACTGGTGTTGCTTTGGCAAATTACATTGGGAAACTATGAACATTATTTTATATATAAAATTCAGGTGTACTCAACAGATGAGTCATTTATCCATCACATGCTCTTTTAAGACATATACTTCCCCAAACGACATTCTTCTAAAGTAAGGTAAAATCATTAAAATTGACATAAAAGTTATATACATAAGTCGTGAATTTATTACTGGCCACGAGGACCGGTAATGCCCCAATATTACTGGCCCGGACAAACTATTACAGGCCACTTACATAATACATTTTTGCAAGAAACATTTAAATATGATAAGAACAATATCTTTGAAGAAAACTAAAACAATATACACTTGAGAGTGCTTTATGAACTAAAGCTACTATTATCAGCATGTTAATTGTGCAAGATATATATGAATTCAATTGTATTTGTCAAAGTCTCTTCAACATCTTCAACAATATTTTACACAAAAATGTTCACACTTAATGTTTAACTTCAACTGGCAATATAAGACAACACCACTGATAGGTTTCATGTTACACAGTCATTACACTGTCACGCCAACCATGTAGTCGGGAACCAATTCTCTCATGAGACTTGTGGCGTCATCTTTTTGAAACACAAACATGTTTAAATTCAACCAATTAAAACGCACGACGGAACCAGTCGAACTAAAACCGAAAACGAAAGGAGACTACAACAGTGACGTAATTGTCTAAACATAACGTGCAGTAATTGATGTCGTAAAATATTTTTTTGAACGAAATTTTCACACGACACGAGGACCAGTATTTGGGCAGTTTTTCCCAGACCTCACAGATTTTTATTGGCAATGTCCAAGGTCCAACGGTCTTTCGCGGAGACTGCAAGACTATTGAAAAGGCCTTCTAAGCCAATCATTACACATCCCACTAAGTCGATACCATGCACTTTAACGGGCAGATAAGAGAGAGATGAAAACTTGATATTCTAATGCATCTGTCCGAAGTTACCAGACTAGCCATACTTACCAAGATTAACCGCCACTATATACATACTTACTCTTAATACTGCTTTGTTTCAATTAAATATAAAGCACTTTTATTAGTTAACACTAAATCCAGCTAAATTAACCCGATTTTTTTTTTCATTTTTGGAAGTGTCCGAAATTCGAATAGACCGGACACAGTACTATTTCCTTCGAAAGACAAATTGAAAAGATAGAAGATTTAGGGACGAAATATATATAACACAACATCTTTATCAATGAATCACTTACATTAGTAACTCCAAATAACGATATTCTCTAGCAAACTTGTCGCAAAATATCAAATTTTCAAGATCTTCCGACTTCTCTTCAGTTGTAGTTGTTGGTTTTGTAACCTTTGAGGTTACACACAAGTAATTAACGAATTGGTTCGTACTCACAACTCACTACTACTGTTAAACTCCTAGCGAAGTAGAAACGTTATTTATGTTCTTTCACGGTACGTAATTCGAAATGTTACTACCAGTAGCATCAAAATTACAAATCTGACCATGGGTGTTTTGTAACACATTTCAGGTCCAAAATTCATTGGACGATTCGGAGCCAAGACCTTTCGGACCCGAAACGTTTAGGACATTTTGTTACTAGTTGATATATTTAAACAGTTTTACTTACAAATATAAACATTTGTGTTGATGAAAATTTGATCGATGTGGCTCTCATTTCACTCAATGAAAAAAGCCCTGAGCACCTGCGGGGATTCAACCTTGTTCCTCTGCATCGCTACAGTCTTTAAAGAGTACAATCACTACACTCCTCTCTGTGTAAACTGTTTACCTCGGACACCATTAAATTGACAAAATCCTTAGCGCGTGCGAGGGATTGAACCTGGGTCCTCAGTGTTTGAGCTGGACACTGTAAGGTGTCGTTAAGAGCTAGCTCAGTATAATGGCTGTTAGAAGTTCTTTAAAGACCAATAACTGCACAGTTTTTTACAACTCGACATTCCCAGGATTAAAATGGAGAGAGATAGAGAGAGAGCAAGAGAGAGGAGAGAGAGAGGGAGAGAGAGAGAGAGAGATAGAGAGAGAGAGCAAGACAGAGTGAGAGAGAGAGCGCGCAAACAGAGGAGATAGAGGGAGAGCAAGACAGAGGAGAGAGCAAGACACAGAGGAGAGAGCAAATAAGAGGGGAAAGAGATCAAGACAGAGGAGAGAGGGATCAAGACAGAGGGGACAGAGCAAGATAGAGTGAGAGGGCAATACAGAGGGGAGAGAAAGTAAGAAAGAGTGAGAGAGCAAGACAGAGATGAGAGAGGTCAAGACAGAGGGGAGAGAGCAAGACAAAGTGAGAGAGCAAAATAGAGGAGAGAGAGAGAGAGAGGGAGAGAGAGAGAGAGAGAGAGAGCAAGACAGACGGGAGAGAGAGCGAAACAGAGTGAGAGAGCAAGACAGAGGGGAGAGAACAAGGCAGACTGGGGAGAGAGCAAGACTTAGTAAGAGAGCAAGACAGTGGGGAGAAGAGAGCAAATCAGAGGGGAGATGGAGCAAAACAGAGTGAGAGAGCAAGACAGTGGGAGAGAGAGCAATACAGAGTAAGAGAGCATAACAGAGGGTAGAAGAGAGCAAGAAAAAAGGGAGATGAGAACAAGACAGAGGAGAGACGAGAGCAAGACAGAGGCGAGACAGAGCAAGACAGAATAGAGAGAGCAAGACAGAGGGAAGAGAAAGTAAGACAGTGGGGAGAGAGGGCAAAACAGAGGTAGAGAACAAGACAGAGGGGAGAGAGAGCACGACAGAGGGAAGACAGAGCAAGACGGAGGAAAGAGAGAGCAAGACAGAGTGAGAGGGGACAGAGCAAGACATTGCGGAGAGAGGTAAGACAGTGAGGAAAGAGCTAGACAGTGAGTAGAGAGCAAGACAGAGAAAAGAGAGAGCAAGACAAAGAGGGAGAGAGCAAGTCAAAGAGGGATTAATCAAGGCAGAGGGGAGAGAGAGCGAGACAGAGTAAGAGAGCAAGACAGGGGACAGAGGGAGCAAGACAGAGGGAAGAGAAAGCAAGATAGAGGTTGAAAGATAGACAGCAAGACAGAGGGAAGATAGAGCAAGACAGAGGTAGAGAGCAAAACAGAGGGGCGAGAGAGCAAGACAAAGGGAAGAAAGCACAATAAAAAGAGGGAGAGAGTAAGACAGAGAGAAGAGAGAGCAAGACAGAGAGGAGAGAGAGCAAGACAGAGGGGAGAGAGAGCAAGCCAGAGGGAAAAGAGAGCAAGACAAAGAGGAAGAGAGCAAGACAAAGAGGGATTAAGCAAGACAGAGGGGAGAGAGAGCAAGACAGGGGTTAGAGGGAGCAAGACAGAGGGGAGAGAAAGCAAGATAGAGGTTGAAAAATAGACAGCAAGACAGATGGAAGAGAGAGCAAGACAGAGGTAGAGAGCATAACAGAGGGGCGAGAGAGCAAGACAAAGGGAAGAAAGCACAATAGAAAGAGGGAGAGAGTAAGACAGAGAGAAGAGAGAGCAAGACAGAGAGGAGAGAGAGCAAGACAGAGGGGAGAGAGAGCAAGCCAGAGGGAAAAGAGAGCAAGACAAAGAGGGAGAGAGCAAGACAAAGAGGGATTAAGCAAGACAGAGGGGAGAGAGAGCAAGACAGGGGTGAGAGGGAGCAAGACAGAGGGGAGAGAAAGCAAGATAGAGGTTGAAAGATAGACAGCAAGACAGAGGGAAGAGGGAGCAAGACAGGGGGAAGAGGGAGCAATACAGAGGGAGAGAGCAAGATAGGGGAAATAGAGCAAGACAGATGGAAGAGAGCACAAGAGAAAGAGGGAGAGAGCAAGACAGAGGGGAGAGAGAGCAAGACAGAGGGGAGATAGAGAGCAATACAGAGAGGAGAGGGAGCAAGACAGAGGGATTAGGGAGCAAGACATACTCGAGAGAGATCAAAACAGAGGGGAGTGAGCAAGACATAGTAAAGAGAAAGAGCACAACATAGGTAAAGAGAGAGCAAGGCAGATGGGAGAGAGAACAAGACAGAGGAGAGAGGGAATAAGACAGAGGGCAGAGAGAGAGAGAGAGAGAGAGAGAGAGCATGACAAAGGAAAGAGAGCAAGACAGAGGGGAGAGATCAATACACAGGGGAGAGAAAGACATAGGGGATATAGAGAAAGACAGGGGGCAGAGATCAAGTAACTGGGGAGAGAGGGGGAGAGAGAGGGCAACACAGAGGGGAGAAAGCAATTCAGAGGGGATAGAGAAGTAGACAGAGAGTGGAGAGAGCTAGACATATGTGTAGAAGATAGAGAGCGATATGGAGAGGAGCGAGGAAACAGAGGGTTGATATGAAGACAGAGCGAGATAAAGGGTATTTTTCTTTATGGACCCTCATATCTAAAACATCGAAACAGCCAATATATATCATGTGAAGTGTGTGTACTTGTGGACAAATGTAACTAACGCAATGTTTTGCTGAATGATTGCGTATCAATAATACATTGTCCAAACATTTGTTTGAACGTATCCGTATGAAATACACGTGTGCAGTTACGGTAAATTAATGAAGTAATTTCACGGGTTGTTCTTTGTGTTCCAGATGAAATGAACTATATTCGCACACATTATATAGCATTATATATGAATTATATAGCAGACATGTCGAGAAGCCTCGAGAAACGAATGAGAGGCAATAAACTGCGAGTGATTGAGTGGCCAGTTATCTCCAGGAGACTGACAGCCGGATCAATCCTGATGAAGCTGAAAGTATTTCTACTATAATTATTTTATAGACCGCCAATTGGGAGATATCCGCATTACGTCTTGAGTACATTGCGAGGTAATTTGCTTTCAAGGCTGCGTAAGATTTGTCCATGGGACGAAAGCAGTGGTGCATTGATTAGGTAATTAATCGGACTTATACACCACATGAAGACTGATCGACATGCTTGTTAAATGCTCAAGAAGTGTGTATGAGTTGGATGATTTCTCGAAAGTTGAAATAACTTATAAATAATATCAACGTTCCAATATAAGTGTGTATATTCTGTTCATGGACCGTTCTCACCAACCATTCGGGGGTTGACCTGAACGTTCGTGAATTGGTGGTCCACGTGACTGGCTACCTTCAAAACCTACAGGTCCGATTCTGTATGAACTTGTCCCGATAATAAAACGCATCGAACTGCATAGTGCATAGTTGAAAAAGAAATTATTCTTAATTGAAATCTGAAATATATTGAGCCCACATAAAATCATTATTCATTACATATCAAACATGTACATTGTAGCTAAAGTAAAGACCACATGTCAACTTCTTGAAATTGATATAAATTGGACACCTGGCATGCGTTGCAAAACAAAACATTGCATTCTTAGACTTAAGTATAAAATGTAGACTTAGACTCGACAAAACTATGTATCCGATTGCAAATATGCCGAATACCAAAGTCGCTTATGGCATTAAGAAATATTTTGGAAAAAAGAATGCACAATTCGGCATAGTTGCATACCATTTAAGATTCAAATAAACAGCCTTTGAATAAAATCGTTTCAATAATTTTGTTTATTATTAATTCTTAAGTCTAAGAATATGTTGGTGAATACGGGCCCATGTGAACAAATTATGCACCTATCAATGTTTTCCTCCAGGGGGCGGGGAGCGGCGGGCATATATGGGACTTTAGACTGAAAGCGATTCACGACAGGTGGGAATTTGACATTCCGAATGATTCCGGGTCCCGGGGTAATAGACTTTGGTCGGATTTTAGATCCAGGTAATACAGGCCCCGGGTCATTTGATAGACATATAGCATCTCCCACTAAGGGGATTTAGACAAATATGCTTGACTCTAGGGTGGGGAGTTAGACCCCCAAAAATAAAATTTGTCTAATTCCCCTGGGTCAGCCCGCCGTCCCCCCCCCCCCTACGGGAATATATTGATAGGTGCATTAATGCATGTCAATGATGTTTCATAAAATGTAAAATATTACGTAGTCTGTATCGTATCAGAAGTAAAGAGTAGCAGTGCAATGTCCTTCATGTAAGGCAAGAGACTGGTACTGGTTCTACCCACGAAACGGACTCGAAAATGTCTCAATATGCCTTTAAGGCTTTCGACACAATAAAGTTTAAATAAAGAGGTTTAAACTAAGGCAGAAGAGCAAAAGCCTCTACAATACAGTATACAGAAATAAAACCCCCCAAAAGGTACAACAAACCTCACACAGAATTAATTACTAATTAATTTAATACATTTATATTAATATATTTTGTCGTCCAAATTAACATCCGCGTCCAGTCACTTATATATGGCAGTAAGATGGGTACTAAGGCCAATCCATAAAGTCGCACCGTTATTTAAATTAAATGGAAACATTTTTGTGAATATTAAACATGCTTAATATTCTGCAAGTTACTGTTTAAACGTTGTATGTACATTGTATCGTTAAATTCAGAATTTAAGGATAAGTGTAATTAATAATTGTCAACATAAATTGGCAATAACATTTATATAAATCATATATAAAGATATATTTAACATATCATGCATATATTTATGGTCACAGCGATTCCGAGATGTAAAAGAAACACATACAAAGAAAAAGTGCTTGTGATTACATATCTTAAAGATACAGTTTAAAAGTTTGTGGTTGGAAATAATTTCTCTGAAAATGGAATTTTAAAACATGAATTGCATTATCTATCGAACCGTTTTGTCCGTTGTGCCGTTTTGGTTACCAAACATAATTATTTTGATATTTATTATTTTGTGTACACAATTACTAGGGTATGTCTACCAAGTAGCAACGTTTTCTCGAAAAATAACAGATATTCTTCAAAAGTTTAACAATGTGCTTTTTAAACCTTGAAATATGAATAATAAACATATTATAGAATAGGAAAAAACGTAAGTTTTAGAAAATTATTTCTCACCGTCAAAACCTGCGACACTGCACATTTGAATGGCGATCGAATGTTATTTGTTGCTGATGAAATAGTCTAGCCATTGTCTACAAAACAACAAGCAGTGATATATAGGAGGCGGATAAAATTGACAGAACAACGTGCAAGAAACATTGCAACGAGTAATCGAAGATGGCAGGTAATTTTGCTGTAGAAGAATAAAATTAATGGAGCTCTTATAAAATTAATATAATGCGCCAGCAATCAAATACGTTCAATAAATACATTCCAGGAATTCACGCAATTCATATGTGCGGTATATATTAGATGGAATATTGATGTTACCAGTAGCTATTATTATTTAAAGCCACATTAAAGGTGAAAGTGGTCAAATTTAGAATAAACAATTAAACAGTACATGGCCGGTAAAATTGCCTTATTGCATGTTTAAGCTTCTATTACACTCTGTGTCAGGAAACAATTCGGCAGTTAGATACTGAATAAAAACACCGATCCTCCAAGTAAACTGTTTATAAACAGTGCTTTGTTTATTTGCTAATCATTTTAGCGTTTCAAATATTTCATCGATACATTTCGGCGACCTGCATGAGAAACTAATTTATACCATAAACCACGAGGAACTTCGGTTAGTTTCGCCGAGTTTAAAATGTAAACAATTGAGTTGAATTAAAATTAGTCAAACACCAATTGTTTTAAGAAAATGTAAAATATATTATGTGTTTGTAAAATCATAAATAAAATCTTAATGGTTGCGTTAACTTGCAGCACCTTGTTTGCGCCTTTAATGTTAACTTGCAGCACCTTGTGTGCGCCTTTAATGTTAACTTGCAGCACCTTGTGTGCGCCTTTAATGACAATCGAAAACAAAACAAATATATGCACCATTAATTTTATCCCATCATCACGCCTGCATTGACGAAATAACACCCCATGGAATAAACTTAGCTGTATTTCACCTTGTTGAATACAGCAAACGCGCGCATTATAATGACGTAATATGGAACAACTGCGCAAACAAAAGAAGCTCTCTTTTGTTAAAATTGGTAGTCGTAGAAAATCTTAAACTTTACTATCTGTAACACTGAACTAGACTACATATCTTATAAAATGTAAAATGTTAACTATATTGAGCTGCATTTTTTAAAAATATTGATTAAATATTAGTGTTGTTAATCAGTGTCCAAAATTTTAGTCGATTAATCAGCAACAAGTTCTGACTAAATAACCGATTAATCAGGAATCTTGAAAGTAAAGGAAATACACTGTAGACTGCAACGTTTCAATGACTTACATTGTTTTATTTAGTTTCGCAGAAAATATGTGTCTGATTTATTTAATGCAATTATGAAGGAAATAGGCATAAAACATGCTTTTTGTAAAAACAGTTTGTAAAACTGCATAATCCTATTAACGCGCTTGACTATTGACAAGATATTCGAAGATACATATCAGATAAATTAATTATTTAAAATTTAAGCAACCGCACAAACACTATACATTTTTTTCGTGTGTTGGGTACAGAAATGCAAAATTTATCAAAAAATTTGCAACAAACATGGGTTACATAAAAGCTAAACAAATGAATACAAAGACCGTAATTGCATTATTTTTATTTTTACATTTTATAACCTGTGTTTAAACCTTTCACACAAGTAAGATCTCCATCTTTAACAATACTGAGTGGAGCCATCATGGACTACTGTGTTTGTAATCCTGACATAACACCTTACTAGAGACGAATATTAGTTCTACAAATCATATAAAAAATATAAAAGTATACCTTTAATTCTATTGAACAATGTATTTAATTATATGTGCATGTGTGTTATTTAAATACATTATTTGGTCACTAAAACAAATAAATGAATTTGATCACCTGTTCAAGTTAAAAGAAAGGGATTGGAAATTTTTCAAGAACGAAAACTCATGCATACATATATTCAATTAATCGACTAATCCCAAATCTTAATCGACTAATTAATCATTACCTAATAGTCGTTGATTAATCGACGAAATGATTAATCGGCACAACACTATTAAATATTTGTTAAAGGGACAATGTCATCGAAAAGGGCACCAAGGGGGCCATGTCTTAAAAAAGCCGAAATTTTGACATTAATATTGGCATATAATAACGGTCAAAACAGGGCATATATAATGGGAAAAGAATGTACGCATTCTGAGATAAAAATCAATTTATTACATGGGTTATGTTTGTTTGTCCCTTTTCCTGTTTACATTTTGACATCAGAATTGTAAGCATTTGGTATAACCATAGTTAACACATGACTCCTTACCAAGCATGATAGCGCAGTTGGTTGAAGCGCTGTGTGCTTTCATTTCTTCGAATGGCTCCTAAGTCGTGAGTTCGATATCCGCTTGGGTTTTAATTGTTTCGGACTTTTTTGCTAATTGTTTTTATTTAATATCTTATTGTGTATCAAATTATTTTTTTATTTATTTAATGCACATGTCACAGTAAAGCGCATTTGTATCAAATAATATAATTTATAGTGCAATCGGAAGCCAATATAGTTTATAGTGCAATCGGAAGCCAATATAGTTTATAGTGCAATCGGAAGCCAATATAGTTTATAGTGCCAATATAGTTTATAGTGCAATCGGAAGCCAATATAGTTTATAGTGCAATCGGAAGCCAATATAGTTTATAGTGCAATCGGAAGCCAATATAGTTTATAGTGCAATCGGAAGCCAATACAGTTTATAGTGCAATCGGAAGCCATAGTTTATAGTGCAATCGGAAGCCAATATAGTTTATAGTGCAATCGGAAGCCAATATAGTTTATAGTGCAATCGGAAGCCAATATCGTTTATAGTGCAATCGGAAGCCAATATAGTTTATAGTGCAATCGGAAGCCAATATAGTTTATAGTGCAAGCGGAAGCCAAATTTTTGATGACATAGTCCCTTTAAGATCATCGACCAAATGTGACTGCAATAATAATGGTAGACTAACGACCCTGATATTGTCAGAAATCACAGTGAGAAATCACAGTCAGAAATCACATGCCCCGTGTACAATTGACCACTTCAAGGGGATAGGTACGATTTCTATATCAACATTTCATTTTCTTATAATTTGAACAACACAAAGGAATAGTCGGATATAATAGAGGAAAGTTAAAATAAACAGATATTTGTACCATATTCCATATGTCTTTTTTTTAATGAACTCCCTGTTAACGACACATTTATTCCTAGTTCCACGCCGATACCGAAACCTTAAATCGTATTTGTGGGAGAAACAAAAAACGTGTCCATGTGTCGTGTGAACAATCTGCACAGAACTTCAGTCAACGCGCAACAAATATTCGGGATTCCCCAAAAGTGTACATGTCTAATGTACATGAATGAGTCTTCGACTGGAAGACGAAAAGTATTTTAATGGTGTAAAGCTCTAATTTCGAGAACTTTCGAATATCAATTCTTCTGAACTTTTATTCTAGTTTGTTATTCATCATTGTTTTATAGGTTTTATTTTACTTTCATATTTTTCTTTGAACATTTGATCGTACATACCCTCTTTAAATATGGAGCAAGTAATGCTATTGGTGTGACTTAATGTAATAATGCCAGACTTAATCTAGCTTGTTAAGATCACTCACCAAATGTGACTGCCATAACAGCTGTTTTTGTTTGTTTGTTTTGTTGAGGTTTTCGCCGTTTTTAATAGTATTTCAGTCATATCACGGCGGTCAGTTAACCTACTAACACTCTTTCTGGGCGAGCTTAGCCGATCTAGTTTACCAGTACTAAGTGCACATACCTATGAACTCACGATCCCCGGATTGGCAGTCTAGCGGTCTAGCAACTGAGCTAGCCGGACTCGGCCATAACAGCTGTAGAATAACGACCATGGCATTGGCGTCTCAGAAATCACGTTTTTATGTGAAGTGTGTACAAATGGGGATCATCTAATGTTATTGGTGTAAAGAAGAACCTTGTAAACAAAGGCAGCGAGAGTTGTTCTTAAAGTACCCTAATGGGCTATGCTACCCTAGGGGACGATTCGACTTGATTATCGGGCGTGTTGTATGTTAGAGCAAATAGGGTCTGACAGACATCGGTTCTCAATTACTCTGTCATTTATCAGACCACTGACGGCGTACTAATATAATTTCTAGGTTATTGTATGAAATAATTATCCACGTTCTATTTTGTTTACAACTATTTTTTGTATAACATTTATAAATATAATAATGATTGTATAATTAATATTTATGTACGATGCTGTCTTAAATAGCAATCAGTGTATAATGACAAAATCTGACAGGCTATCGATAGTTTTTCTACAAGTGAAACATTTGTTGTGTTGTTGGTGGGTTAATTGTTGGGTTAGCGAGTGGTGATGTTGTACACTCAACAAGCGTTATAACGCACCAAGTAGAAAATGTTGTTTTTTCTTTATTTATACGAATTTCAGCTGGAAATATCACCTATGCTTATTTGAGTTATGCATGCATGTGTTCATACTTTAATATTGGGGAAAAAATACGAAAGAATGTTGTGTTTACCATGGCGCAGCTGAAATACGTAATTGAAAAGTTTCAGCACTTTTAGTCCGTGGTGCGTTATAACTTTTGCCTAGTGTATGCATATTCTAACTGGTCAATAACAACATAATTGGCGGCATGCCAATAAGTTCCATAATCTCGTAAGGTCCTTTAGAAACTCTTTCAAACACTGACTGGGGTATGACTATTTATTTCGAGATACTGAACAATGTCGTCCTCTCGCGAATGTTCATCGAACAGGAATGACATATGACAAAAGACCTGCCGAAATGTAGAGTTAACGTATTAAACGTGTACGTGGCTAGGGTAGCAGTAGACTAATTTTAGTCCCTTAAAACGAACTGCTTAAACTGTGTATGAAATGCATAGATCGACAAATCCTGTTTCTTGTTTTATCTTACTAAGTTACATTTTCCTTGGGACTATTTTTAGTTACTGTCTTGAGCAAGATCAAAATGGCAAGCACGTTATACAAGGAGCAAAGTAGGAGAAATGTAACGTTATATATGAAAAATTCGATATTTGACAGAAACGACTACATCAGTCTAGAGTAGCAGCAAATGGCTGGGTACTATTAATTCCAATCGTATTGTACGCATGCTTCATGCATGACACGCGCAATATCGCACATCTCCCGAATGAAACAGATATATTTCCTGTTTTGTTCTCAAAGAAGTAATTCATTCTTGCAATGATTTCTTTCTTGATTTTTAAATACAATATTTAGTGATTGTACCGCTTAAACCAACCTGGATATATACATATAAAGTTTATATTTATATTTCCTACAATAAAAGAAGATGAAAAATAATACCAGGGTATAACTATTTTACCATTAATAAGCATGATTTTGACTTGACCGTAAATAGTTTTAGTTTGACAGTTTTAAATAAGTTTATATGTATGATTACCCAATTTGCACATATTCTTATGAATAATAAATACATTGTCTGATCGTTGCAACACTATAACTTGACAATAATACGAAGCAATAATAATGGAAAATGAAAATTTGTTAATTATTTTACATGAAAAGACAACATCAAACAGGCAAAAAAATCAGTCAGTAATTTGAAATGTATTAGTTGTTTGAAATATTACGTCAGGAAAAAAATAATATTATAATCTAATGTGCCCTTTTTAGCAGTGTCAGCGCGCACAAGATGCCCCTTTACCAAGTCAAGCGCCATGCCCCTCTGCCAGGGGCGTAACTTGGGTTAAAAAAATGTATAGGCACAATAGGCGGAATCTACAAAATGACGCAGTAATTCATAATTTGGTCCAGGAGTGTTTATACTCGCATGTGGCTGCATACAACTAACTTCAGCTAAACCCCGATTCTACAAAGTAATTGTAAAAAAGCGTGTGTTTCATGAAATTTATTTCATATTGACGTAATCGACTCGTTTAACAGTGAAGTATCAACACAGCCAAGAAGATCCCCTCACCCCCATCCAACCTCTTTTTATATTGCATTTTTGGCATATTTAAATTTTTCATCTCTGGAAAACATTTATAGGCACGTGCCTATAGTGCCTTAAGGAAGCTACGCCACTGTCTGCCCTTCTAGATTAAACAATGTCAAACTCCAGCTGCGTCAGCAGAAGATAACTCTTGTCTACAGCACAAGGTCCTTAATTTAAAGGGACTGAACTCCAGATGGTCCAATTGTAAAAACCAAAGAAATTTGTCACAAATCACGATTTTTTTACATTATCGTATAGAACACATTAAAAAAAAAATAGACACGTATGTTTTATTTAACTGAAAAACAAGTACATATTTATTTAGTTTTCGTCCTTTATATCGTTCTAAAATCTATAACCCATCGAGTAATTTAAAAACAGCGCCGTTTATGTTTAGGCTAATCACCTGACAGTTAAGTTTTGTCGAGTCGCTCATGCACTCTTAAATTAGGTGCGTGTATTGGGGAAAGCCGCGGTGTTACCGGGTTCAAGGAAAGTGAGAGCTAACTCAACTTAAATTTCTTAAGGAAATATACAACAGTTTGTGACAGTATTTGATAGTGTTCTATACAAATAGTGATGGTTTTACGCACGTTTTTACCGTGTAGACATAACTACAAACGTTCGCACATTTTTATGCCCATCTGGAGTTCAATATCTTTAAGACAAGTGACCAATTGCCAATACAACATGACATAATACAAACACACGTAACAACACAACACACAACTATGAGGGCGCCCTAACCTGACGCTGGGCCCAGAAGTGCTCACAATACATGCACATGTAAACAAAGATTAACTTCCTAGCATCGTAGCTTAATTGAAATATTCATAAAATGAATACTTCATTCATTTTAATTATAGTGACACGTAATTACTCGATTGTTGTCTGTTACCAGAGCGACAGAATAGCGACTTTCTGAGGCATGATGATATAAAACAAGTATCAACTACTAGTATATCTCTTCTTGTCAAAAAGCTTTCAAGAAATAGCATCATAAAGTTTATTAATCTATTATCAGATCCTCGCCATGCAATATAAGCCCTGTGTTTGATACAGAACGATGGTCCTACTGACTCGTGTGGCTCCAAGATGTGCGTGCTTTCTATCAACAGCACAAATGATACACTGTATGGAAACCTTACGGTAGATAATAACTCAATATTGTGCGAGTGTTTGGGCTAATGATCCGTTATTTCATCAACTCGCGTGAGAAAGAATGGGTTTGTAGATTTCCCTGCGTCCTATGTAAAATAATTAACGATAGTTTTATCAATAAAACAGACAAATCTAAACTAAATAGTGACTTGGGTAATGCTCTGAGGGTTGGTCTTTTATATTTGATTTACAATAGTAGACTATTTGATTTACAATAGTTGACTATTTGATTTACAATAGTAGATTATTTGATTTACAATAGTAGACTATTTGATTTACAATAGTAGTCTATTTGATTTACAATAGTAGACTATTTGATTTACAATAGTAGACTATTGATTTACAGTTAGTAGACTATTTGATTTACAGTAGACTATTTGATTTACAATAGTAGACTATTTGATTTACAATAGTAGACTATTTGATTTACAGTTAGTAGACTATTTGATTTACAATAGTAGACTATTTGATTTACAATAATATACTATTTGATTTACACTAGTAGACTATTTGATTTACAATAATATACTATTTGATTTACAATAGTAGACTATTTGATTTACAATAGTAGACTATTCGATTTACAATAGTGGACTATTCGATTTACAATAGTAGACTATTCGATTTACAATAGTAGACTATTCGATTTACAATAGTAGACTATTTGATTTACAATAGTAGACTATTTGATTTACAGTTAGTAGACTATTTGATTTACAATAGTAGACTATTTGATTTACAATAATATACTATTTGATTTACACTAGTAGACTATTTGATTTACAATAATATACTATTTGATTTACAATAGTAGACTATTTGATTTACAATAGTAGACTATTCGATTTACAATAGTGGACTATTCGATTTACAATAGTAGACTATTCGATTTACAATAGTAGACTATTCGATTTACAATAGTAGACTATTTGATTTACAATAGTAGACTATTTGATTTACAATAGTAGACTATTTGTACCGCCGTCCTCGGCCCGTATTCACCAACCCATTCTGAGACTTAAGAATAAAAAATAGACTTAGACTCAAGAAAAACTATTTGTGTGTTTGCAAATATGTTAGCATTAATGTTGCTTATGACATTAACAACTCGTTCTCAGTAAAAAATGCTGCAATTAGATTTGGTTAATAACAATTAAGAATCGAATTAACGGCCTTTTTAGAACAAAACTGTCTTAAGAATATTCTATATTCTTACGTCTTCAGTCTAATAATGGGTTGATGAACATGGGCCCTTGTCTCCAGTCCGTGGTCATTTCACATTTATTCAAGCCCCTAATAAGAACTTATCAATTTATAATCGACAACTCTACTTATTTGAGTGTATATATGTTTCATTTATGCGTGATCGATACATGATTTTACTGTTGTTTACGGAACCTTGTGAAAATTGGAAACAACGCACTGAGGTCTACACACTAACATGTAAAACGGTGAAGTGGACTTAACATTAATTTCCAAATCATACAACATTCAAACCACTGTCCACACATGTTTAGATCATTTTCCAACTTACGATTGTGATGATTTCGAGGCAAAACATTATTACACAGTAGATACTATAGGAGGTTTGATATGCGAAGTTGTCTGTAATGCACACTGGCCACTTTTCAGTTTTCAGGTTTGTCGCAGATGAAATAAATGTATAAAGGCTACTTAAGTCGCGCATAACACTAGCAATAATGTGTTATGCTTAAATTCAATCAGTATGTCCCTTTCTTACATGTATACACCTTGGGATTAAACGTTATATACACCCATCAACGATTACAGATATAAAAACACCATTTATCCACATTTGGGGCTCCAAAAGTTTAATTATTTATGAATGATTGTTGTTGTTTGTTTAAATAGCATATAATCAACTATATAATATATGATTATATGCATTACGTTATTAGAAAAGGTAGCAAATATAAACAAAGCGAAACTCCAGTTGCGACAGCAGGAGAGAACTCTTATTAGCAGCCCGAGGTCCTTGAAAGACGAAGTTGTTGTGTAATTCTTGTGTTGTTAACCAGTATTAAAACGAGCTATTTATCTACGAAATACGCTGTAAAATAAATGGATAGCACCGCAATAAAGCAGTCCGAAAGTGATTTGATCGCGTTTGGCACGTAACATAGCAATAATAAGTTCGGTTAGTGTCTCTTTTTATTACAGTCCATTTACAGACAATAACAAGGGGTGTAAACGTGTGTTCGGATAAGCCGAAATGTTACATGTTGTCTTACAACGGACAATTCTCCCTGTCACTGGCTCTTGGACTGATTGCCATGACAACTGCATAATAAAAGAAGATTGGGTGCACTACGCACCAGAAAAAACCTTCATTAGTAAAAAATGTTTGTTTGAGGTTACCTGCCACAAAAAGGTAATTAAGGTAGGTAGGTAGGGATTTTTTATTTTTTTTTAATTTGGTAAATGGTCAACTTGAAGATTCTAAAACTGATTAAATATTCCAAACATGTCAGCAATATCCTTAAACTTGTTTATAAGTGGATGTTATAAAAACAAAACACTTATTTATCCAAAAAAGATTTAATTAGTAGAAAAAAGTAAATAAAACTAAAAAATATCTGACAAACCCAATAAAATGTTCTAGGGTCGGGGCATTTTGTTAGAGTAGGTCGGGTAACCCGCTACAAAAATATTTGTTTAACGCCTTAGTACTAAATGTTCGGTGTTTAGTATTAAATTATTAACACCAATACTCCAATTTAAAGTCCAATACAATATTTCGGAAGAAAAGATGCGACTTTTTTTCTGCATGCGTGTTTAAAAGTTCCATTCGCATTCCTGGTGTTTACAAAATTTGGTATGATATGATATAATGTTTCAAAAAGTATTTTTGAATACGTTTAAGCAGCGTTTAACTGATAAAAAATAACACGTGATACCTATAGTTATTTTAAATATCTAATTACCCAGAAAAATATGTATTCATACATCTACAATGTTGTTTTAAAATCATACGATATTTTTTTATGTTTCAACCGCATATTAGCAGTAAATAAAACACATTTGTTACACGCTCTCAAATTTCTATAAAGGATTTATTTTTCACACAATTGTTTGAAAACTTGCATTATAAATATTATTGTTTACTACCACGACAAATTAGTTGTGATTGAAAGAATAACTGGTACCATCTCTAATTGGTTCGCACAAGAACATCGATGCGGACAAACACATGGATTGGAACGCAATCTCATTAAAATCAAATCCTAACATTGTTAGGATCTAAAGACATCGTATGACAGGTCACGTTCAAATGACCTTCCGAACAATAAAACATCAGGCCCGCTGCGCCCAATGAAATTGCCTTTTGCACAGCAATGTTTGGCCACGGTTTCTGAACAGAGATGCATTTCAAGCTGATCCTCGGCTATAAATCATTGACAGTTAATTTTCACGCGGATAACAATGGATATAGAGGTACCTTAGGCGCGTAAATATCCAAAGTTCAGGGTAATTTCGTGCATAGTATTTGTGCTTTATATATGAAGCTATACCACAACATTTTGAAGGCAACAGTTTGATTGGCTCCTGAAAAGGTCATCTGAATGTGACCCCTAATGCGAAGTCATCAGATC
Source organism: Congeria kusceri (assembly GCA_027627225.1). Taxonomy (NCBI): domain Eukaryota; kingdom Metazoa; phylum Mollusca; class Bivalvia; order Myida; family Dreissenidae; genus Congeria; species Congeria kusceri. The sequence goes on along the minus strand of CM051038.1, from coordinate 154,244 downwards.
CAGTCAGCGGATAATATAGTCGCGTCAGACTGGAGATGATTTTAACGAGATTGGATTGGAACGTAGAGCTGCAACGATTCTTTCGATGCATCGATCAATCGATTGTGAATGGTCCGATTCGATTGTCGATATGAAACTAGCCAATTTCGATTGGATTCTCTTTTATATATTTATAGATGATTGGCAAACAATTATTAATTAAACATGTTTTTGTGTAGATTTGTCGTGTAAATTGATCATTGCATCGTGGTTGCTGTTATACTAAATTAGTTATTTTAGACATGATCACCATTTTCCACTGTTCTTATTTAAGCTATATACGTTCACATTCACCAATACAATGACGTTAATAGCAATAAAAATAAATCTTTCCTATATTGCAAGTCACGACACCTATATACGCAAAAACAAGCTTATATAAAGGAAACATGAATCGAATCGAAATATTCAACTAAATGATATTAAAAGGGACTATAGCATGGCAAAGGGCCCCAAGGGGGCACTTTCTTAAAAAAATATGAAATTTAAGATATTAATACTGGCGCATAATGACAGTTAAAATAAAGTATATATAATGGGAAAGGCGTGTACGCATTCCGAGATATAAATCAATTTATTATAAGGGTAATGTTTGTTTGGCCCTGTTTATGTTTACACTTTGACGTCAGAGTCTTGAGCATTATGTATAACCATAGTTTTCACACGATTCATTACCAAGCAGAACAGCGCAGTTGGTTAAAGCGCTGTCTATTGTTACTTCTTCAAATTGCTCATAAGTCGTCAGTTCGATACCCACTTGGGGTTTTAATTTTTTCAAACGTGTTTTCTTTTTTTGATATCAAATATCTCATTGTGTATCATGATATTTATTATTTATTTAATGCAAATATCTTAGTATAGCTCATTTCTATCATATTATATCATTTAAAGTGCAAAAGATCGTCAATTTTTCTTTGACATAGTCCCTTTAAAATCGTGGCTGAATCGTTACAGCTCTATAGGTATGGACGCATACGCCTGTTTTTATATGATGGATTTTTTTCTACACAAACACATCAAAGAATAGACACAATAACACAACATCGTTTTTCTTGTATTATCATATCAACTCCCTTTGAAGACATCTTCTTAAACCGGCGTTAAGAGATCTACATTGTTCCACTGTACCTTAAAGTACGATACAATTTGCTTACAATGTAAATGAGATTTCAATTATTGAGCCATTTTGCGGACACTCACAAAGAGAGAGCGAAATAGCAAATTATACAACAATTGGTTTCTCTTTTATAAGTATAATGGATGTTAAGAACCTCAAAGGTGAAATTATCTCCCGTGAAGAACTGCTCACACATTATGGGCCATTAAAAATGAACTGGAATCCATTAACGAGTGCTACTTGGCCGTCAAGTGCGAGGGTACCAAAAAAAGTACTAGAGTTGTATTAACCGTGATAATGTTTCATGCGTAACCCACATTGTTACTGCATAAATTTGTAAAAAAATGTTTTTCTTTAGAATCTATGTGCAGTATCTTCAAGACTCACTCTTTTTGAAAATAATCTCAATGAAAAAACATTATTTTTCCTTATCTTAGCAGGGCACACAAATTGTGATCTCCCCACCCACAACAAATGGAATCTACTTTGCCCTAGTATGTCTGGCAAATTGTGATCTCCCCACCCACAACAAATGGAATCTACTTTGCCCTAGTATGTCTTGTTGTACTCGTTAATGATAGACCCAATCACTCTGGGTAATTTAAGTAGCAAATGACAAATGTTAGTAGCAAATGTAAGTAGCAGTATTTTTACTTGAAATGTACACATTGCTCCATGCAAAGAAAGCATTGAATTGGATATATGTGCGTCCTACAACCAATATGTTTCATTAGAAAGATTATTGCTGTGTGTATTTGGGACCATGTATAGTTAGTGCCTGTGCATACTAGTATTCATGTAAATTACGGCTACATCTTAACATGTTACAATTTAGCAATTAGCGATTTAACACTCGTATTTTCATAGTTTGTGAGGTCCTTCCTAGACTAATGTTGGCCCCTGAAAACAAATTGCTGAAACCGTGTAAAGGTCGACAAATCCTGTTTCTTGTTTTATCCTACTAAGTTACATTTCCTTGGGACAGTTTTGTAACTGTCTTTAGCACGATCAAAATGCCAAGCACGTTATACAAGGAGCAAAGTAGGAGAAATGTAACATTATATATGATGAATGTGATATTTGACAGAAACGACTGCATCAGTCTAGGTCCTTCCGCACCCAATTTGTATCGCGTGGTCGCCTAAGTAGCTTTCCAGACTGACATTTAATGTAGGGTTAATGTTTCAAGGGATCTTTTCAAAGATTGACACATTGACCATTTCCTTGTTTTGGTCACAGATTCTAAACATACAAAAATATTATATATAAAGAAGTGACACACAAACATATTGGAAATAACATGTCGATTATCAATAAACATCAATTGAACGCGGTTGAAGCACTTTTCGTCGATATTTTTTTAATACTTGTACATGTTTCACTCACATATATAATGCTAAAATACACATTAATTTACACAAGCCCGACTGCCTTATTCCGGTGGTCGTATGTTTGAGCCCAGGCGAAGGCTTACTTTTTTGTGTCGTATGTTTGAACCCCGGCGGAGGCTTACTTTTTTGTGTCGCCTAAAAATGCGACATGGAGGGTTACTTTTGGAGGCGTTGGCGGCCGCGGCGGCGTTCCGTCCAGTTGTACAGACAATAACTTAAGAGGTTTTTGTGCAATCATTCAAAAACTTTAGGAAAGTGTTAGTAAGCAAAAAGGAAGTTAAAGTTCGATTTTCGGCATAATTGCTCTTATCGTACTTGAGTTATGCCCCCCTTTAAGAAAGATAGTTCAAATAAAGCTTATGCATACAATAAATTAAGAAGATTTTGTGCAATCATTATGGAACTTTAGGGTAGTGTTCGTAGGAATTAAAGGAAGGTTAAGTTCTATTTTCGGCATAAATGACTTTCAATTGCTCTTATCGTACATGATGTATGCCTCGTCAGGCGACTCATCCCACTGGCGGACTTTCTTTATTGTAATTTTCTTGATGCAATGTACAGATTGGTTATTGCTCATGCTTTCGTGTTTGCAGCTATTATAATAATGGACATTTAAAAAAAAACACGAAAATCTGCGAATGAGTCCATTTAATTAAATCTGCAATTGTTTCAGCTATTACTTCTGTATATATTTTGCCCCGATCCAACCCCGTTGATTACTCAGAGGAAACATAACTTTCCATTCTAATGACCACTCATTATGCTTTCGTGACTTCGCGATTTCCTCGTTTCATCTACAGTCACTGACGGGCATAACTGTCACTGAATTGTTATAATATTTGAATCACGAAGATTGGAAGTAATAATTTCGTCTCGTTAACCTGTCAAAACTAAAGTAACAACTCGATGGACTTTTTCAGTAATAAATAAATCGGCTCAATTTCGATCATATTTTGCTAAGCAATTGCATGAAGTCCATAAAGTTTGTCCGAGAAAAATCCATGTACAATGTACAGAAAATAAAAAAATACAAATGTTTATATAGACTGTTTATGTATTGTCTTAGCACATATTAATAATGAGTTCCTAACACGAGGTCGAACTCGCATGTCATGAAATAAACACACTGAAAACGCGTAGATTGAAAAGGAGCATTCATTTAAAATGCCTTAAAAACATAATATATACACGAATATACAAAAACATAAACTGTCACATATAACATGTGTATCATAACATATTACGTCAAGGCAATGACATGTCTGGGCGGGCAAAAAACCGCCACCAGGAGGAACGACGCCGCCCAGATAAATATCGCATTAATGATGACTTATTTTTTTAATTCAAAACCGAATGTAGCCGTTGCTGTAGGATCAACGGGTCTGTATCGGCGGAAAATATAAAATTTATTTACATTTTTCGATAAAATAAATAGTATTTGTCGATAATACCAAATATATTGCTATCGACAGATTATTAACCTAAACTGTTATTTCTCGTATGTGCTGCAATGATTACTTAATATCTAACTTGTGTATCTGTTTTTTTCCCCTGACTTACTTTTATTACAACATTTCAATTACATATATGTTTTTTCCTTTCAGTTTTCCAGATGATACCCTAGCACTTGATATCCTCATATTCATTTTACGAGCTTGATTGTGTAAACATAGAAATTGTACTCAATTAAAATAAAAAGCTTTATTGCACCCATACAAATGTAAACCTTCACTTTGCATATATGTTAATATGCTCTATAAACTATTATATACTCATATTTCACAAGACCTTCTTGTACTCTTTTTGCGTTACTTTTTTCCTATGGATTTATGCCTACCTCGTTTGTACATGTTTGCCATTCTTCTTTCCTATTTTTCTATTTTGGTCCTTTAATTGGTATTATTTGTATTTGTTCTGTGGTATGTTTGTACTGTGTAATGTTTGAAATGCATGTTCTGAATATGTATTGATTGAAATAAAGATTATTCGACCCCCCCCCCCCCCCAAAAAAAAAAGAGTATTTGTCGATGTTGACGTTTTTTATGTTGTATAAACGTATAAACCGAAAAGCGTTTTTGTTAGTGGGTAACGAAAAAAACCTGAAATAAATCTATAAAAATCGTACAGTCCCTCTTTAAACTCATTGCGCTTATTGGGAACGACTGAATAGGCATACTTTCAGTACATATACTTCAATAATGACATATGTAAAAGATTTCACAGAATCAGTGTTTGTTTCTTAAGAAAATATGTTCCTTTAACCGCAAGCTATTTGTATAACGCCCAAGACATATTGTATGATCACGGGGATTCACAAACAAAGCGCATGTCGTGTTTAAACACGAAAGCACATTGCAAACGCTTATAATTAAAGTTAGCAACAAGAATTTATCAGGACGGTTTGACACATGACCATATATACGTATGGTAATCAATAGTACGTTCAAAAGCATCCGTAACTTTCAACTAAAATAGAACCTTCCAGTGTTGCCAAAATTGACGATTCCGATGTCAGTATTTTTCAAAATATCGGAGGCATTATACAACCACTGTGCTCTGTTCTGGTTTCTACGCAATTTAGTTACTGTTAATCTTTTCTTTACACGTGAGTTGATTGCAACATGTTGCGACGCACTTAATACAGAAATGAATACAAATTAGCAATTCATTATAAAAAGGAGAAGATAAAGTTATTATTGGCTGTAACTGGTCAAGTCTAAAACGACAAACTCCTCCCATATAATGTAATTTAAGATGTTTTCCCCATTCATTGTATAGGCACGTGGATTAGACGAGCGGACACACTATCGCCGTACGCACTGTTATGTGAACTATGTCAACAGGTCATCAGGTGATATGTAATTGTTCGGTAATCTGCTCAATTATTTTATTACTGATTCGAATGAGACAAAATCCACACAATTGGCTAGCGGTTCAATGGACCATTATACGACATACTTGATTTATCGAAATAATTAAATATTTTTTTTAATCTTTCAACGCGGATGGTCGATTTTTCAACACTTGTATTATTTATACCCGTTCTTCTATTACGGATATTACGGATATGTATAGTAAAATGATAAAGGGGAAATACAGATATGAAGAATATCTGAACAGCCACAGGAGTGTATATTTAATTTTATATCCTCCATAAACATGAATAGCTTAACATATATGTAGGTTAATGGTATAATTATTTACATACTTATATACCATGCGGATAAATACCATAAATCTCCTCAATATGTGTAATATAAGATCAATATACAAGTTTTTGTTTTCCCATTTTTATTTGACAACATATCAGTTTGTTTTACACACATGCATCACAGCACATTTAAGACAGAACATGACGCAGATATGTATACAATAAAATATAGACAGAAAGGACAGCATATACATATGCAGCATTCAGTGGTGATTTCTATATTAAAATTGGTTCCAAATATTTCAAAGTGAGTCTAATTTATTTTTACTGAAGGCAATTATTTATTCGATTTTAATTCTATATCGATATAGAAGTTAAAAAATCACTTTACAATTAGACTACAATAAATACTTTACAAAGTTGTGTAGTACATGATGGTAATGGCTTTTCTATTTTGACAGATATGCAGCATACTGTCGGGACTGGAACTAATATGCCACAGTACACGCGTAATAAGTTCAGATATTCTATAACGAACGCGAAAGGCGATGACATATACTTTCACTCAGTATAAAGTCTTGCAACTACGTATACAAACATTGAACAAAAAATCAAATACCATTTTAAAAAAATGATGTTTTGCTTATATGTCGTACACTTGTAAACAATTAAAACGTTAATTATGTTGTACGAAACTTTACTCGTGACTAACCGGAGGGGACTATAGGTTTGCCCTCCGTCCGTCCGTCAGTCCGTCCGTCCGCAAAATATTGTTCCTGCAATAACTCAAAAAGTACTGAAGATACTTCGATGAAAATTGGTATACTTATAAATGGCAATGTGAGTATTATTCACGACCTTTTATTTTTCACCAGAGTACAAAGGTCACGTGACTGTTACTAAAAATAGAAATAAACTAAAACAAACTGGATCCTGCGATAACTAAAAAAGAACTGAAGATATTTCGATGAAACTTGCTATGTATATAAACGGCAGTGTTAGGATTATGCAAGACCTTTAATTTTCACCAGAGGTCAAAGGTCACGTTACTATTACTAAAATACAAATAAACTAAATACTGTTATAATTCGAAAAGTACATAAGATATCACCATGAAACTTGGTACAAAATTGAACTATAGGTTTGCCATCCCTCTGTTTGTCTCTCTATCTGTTCGTCCATATGTTTGTCCATCCGTCTGTCTGTCCGTCCCCAAAACCTGGTTCCTGCAATAACTAAAAAAGTACTGAACTTATTTCGATGAAACTGGGTATACATATAAACGGCAATGTGGCAATGTGAGGATTATGCACGACCTTTCTTTTCACCAGAGGTCAAAGGTCACGTGACTGTTACTAAAGATAGAAATAAACTAAATACTGTAATAATTCGAAATGGACATAAGATATGACCATGAAACTTGGGTACAGAGATTGAACTATAGGTTTGCAGTCTGTCTGCGTGTCGTTCTATCTGTTCGTCCGTATGTCTGTCTGTCCGTCCGTCCCCAAAACCTGGATCCTGTGATAACTCAGAAAGTACTGAAGACACTTTGATGAAACTTTGTATACATAGCAACAGCAATGTGAGAATTATGCACGACCTTTAATTTTTCACCAGAGGTCAAGGGTCACGTGACTGTTACTAAAAATAGAAATAACTTAATACTGTAATATTTTGAAAAGTGCATAAGATATGATCATGAAACTTCATGAAACTTGGTACACAGATTGGACTATGGGTTTACCCTTCATCTGTGTTCGTATATTTGTCTGTTCGTCCGTCGGTCTGACTCTGTCTGTCTGTCCCGTCACAAAGCCTGGATCCTGCGATAACTCAAAAAGTACTGAAGATACTTTGATGAAACTTTGTATACATAGAAAGAGCAAGGTGAGGATTGTACACGACCCTTTATTTTCCACCAGAGGTCAAAGGTCTCGTGACTGTTACATAAAATAGAAATAAACTTAATACTGCAATTATTCGAAAAGAACATAACATATGATCATGCAACTTGGTACACATAATGGACTATATGATTGCCCTCTGTCAGTTTAGTACTGCAATAACTCAAAAAGTAACTCGAATGTCAGGTAAATGTTACTTAAATAGAAAAAACAACAACTTCATACTGCAGTGACAAATGGGATTTAAATATGAAACTTTGTACATATACAGATAAAGGGCGATTTGATAAATATTGCACAATGTTTAATTATTAGGGGTTTTCACCGGTAGGGGACTCCTATTGCTTGCAATACTGTGAAAGCCTTGTTGAAACTTGACCGTATTTGTGTATTGGAATTAATGATGCATTTATACCAACATGACGTATGTAAACGTAAGCCCCAAATAGACCCTTCCAGGTTTACCCGTATGGGCGATACCACAAATGCCGCTCATTTTGAAACTCTATTGAGCCATTATTGACCAACCATTATGCTTTGTTGTGGTTTTAATTCAATTTACTGTTAACATATGTTGATAAATGCAATGAAAAAAAAGTAGTTTAACCCAAAAACGAGGAGGAGTTAAACATATTATTGGCCAAAATTAGAATGGCATTTTAATGTAAGCTCCTCCCATAGACTGTTTATAAAAGTTTGCCATTAATTGTCCATGCACGTGCCCTGCGCTTGTAGGCGCAACGTGACCACCCGTATTCTCCGTTGAACTATGTGAACACTTAATCGGGTGAAACCAGTGTCATTGTTGGGCAATTTGCTAGGCGCCACGTGACCACCCGTCTTCTCCGTTAAACAATGTGAACAGTTAATCAGGTGAAAGCAGTGTCATTGTTGGGCAATTTGCTCGATTACATGTTATTTTTACATGTGAGTAATGCTAGAGGTAATGCTACGTGACATAAGTCTAGATATTGGCACTCCGTGGAGTACTGATTCAAAGATTCATATCATTTATTCAATGCTATTTATTGTTTTATTAACTTTTTTATGCAGATTTACTATGTTTACCGGGCACGTAGAGTAAGGTGAACTATAAGCATCACTGGAGACTTTCTGGCGTCCGTCGTTGATCAACCGTCGTCCGTCGTCGATACTTGACACGCTTTCAGGTCACATTTGTCATCAGATCAACATGACACTTCGACACTTGACACGCTTTCAGGTCACATTTGTCATCAGATCAACATGACACTTCGACACTTGACACGCTTTCAGGTCACATTTGTCATCAGATCAAGATGACACTTCGACACTTGACACGCTTTCAGGTCACATTTGTCATCAGATCAACATGACACGTCGACACTTGACACGCTTTCAGGTCACATTTGTCATCAGATCAACATGACACGTCGACACTTGACACGCTTTCAGGTCACATTTGTCATCAGATCAACATGACACTTCGACACTTGACACGCTTTCAGGTCACATTTGTCATCAGATCAACATGACACTTCGACACTTGACACGCTTTCAGGTCACATTTGTCATCAGATCAACATGACACTTCGACACTTGACACGCTTTCAGGTCACATTTGTCATCAGATCAACATGACACTTCGACACGTGACACGCTTTCAGGTCACATTTTTCATCAGATCAACATGACACGTTGTCAGAATGTTGTCCGTAGTACGGTGATTCCTGAAATTGGGTCATGTTGAGTAAAAAACTAGGTTACTGGGTCAAATTAACGTGGCGTTAATTTGACCCAGTGAAATACGCTTCGCAAACAGCTTTCGACCAATGTACATTACACCGTACCGAAATACATTTGCAATGCCATTTTTTTGCGTCTTATACGTTATACATTTTCTTGTTGTACGCGTTATTGCTTTGCATGGTCAATTTGCCACTTGTATTTCATAAAGAACCTTAAACATGCTGATTCGGTGGGAATTGCATTGTCTTAACTATTGAAAACAAAACAAAAACCATTGTGGGGAAAACATGTTCGTGTACGATTTATCGCACAATGTTTACATTTGAAGCAAGGCGAATTATTGTTATAATAAACAATCATTCGGATTGCGATCAGACACCCCTGTACATTATCTGGATCTGATCTAAATGTATTCCAAACATCAAATATCACTTAGGGCAAACAGGAAACCCCAAAGTCTCAAATTCGACCATTACGATATTTGTACTGTGTTTTGTAGAAAATCAGGTCATTGGATGTTATTAACTGCTTCAATAGAGGCAGCTCTTTGGCGTCAATACGAGGCAATTTATAATAGATTGGCCACATCTGCATAGCAACAAATATTTAACTAATTATTTGGAATCGAAGGTACTTAAAAAGTCACTATATTTATTATTATCTTAAAATCAACTGTTACAGAATATCTGAATTCATAAAAATACTTCTTTATTAATGGACGTGCAGGAATTGCAGGACCTATTAAATGTATACGTACAAATTTGATACAGTACAACCAACACCTACAACATCATATAAACATTAAAATGTGTGTCTGAAGTAAACTTTAAGTATTTGGTAATGTTTCATCCGACATTCACGATACTATAAGTGCATAATAATGCAGTACTTTAAACCATTTATAACACGAACAGCCATAATGACTCTCTCTGAGGTCCATACACGTAGCCGGAATTCCACGTGCTTTTCGAAATTGTGTACCCAGTACTTTCAAACTGCTGATGTGTACCCGTTTAATTACAAAAATTAACATTGACGATGTTGATTTCTTTAGTATGGCAATCCATGTAATACACTGGTCGAAGAGTGAAATGAGCGAGTTTATATATGTTTCATAATTATTGAAGTCTTCCAAAGGTATGCGAGTAAAGTCTTTTAAATTCAATTCACTTCAAAGTTTAATGGTGTTTAAAGTTGTGTGCCTATTGGAATTGGAATTTAAATGCCTATTTGATATACATGAAAGGGAAGCATTGAGGTAAAACAATAATATATTTCGAATGTCTGTCATACGCCACGAGGAACACGTGTTTTTAGGGACGGTGTTTTTTTCCAGTTAATCTATGCCAGCACATGCAGTGAATTCTCAACGGACCACACTCTAACAATTGTCCAAACACACTCCAACATTTGTCCAAACACACCAGATATTGAACGGCTTGTTGCGGGAATACTAGCAAACGGTTGCTATACTTTACCGTCGTTATAGCGGCCATGGATCATGGAGCATGCGTGCGCTGCGGAAGAGGGTTGTACGTTGTTTGACGGCGGACAGAACCGGAGTCTTCACGATGGCTGTAAGTCTTCATTTGTTTCCTAGTTTTGATTATACTTTATGTAGGTACACGTTCTCTACATGGTAAGGAAATCAATTTTATCTATGTCAATTGTATTCTATGTCTAATTGAATTGATGCAAACTTATCTCATTTGGTGCATACACTTTCATCATTGAATAATTTTATAGGAAGTAGCATAAACATCCCACGACGCATTGTCATTTATCGTGCTTGTGCAGGGGTTTTATTAGAATATACATCAATTACTTCGTTAATCATAATAGCCCTTTCAACGTGATATGGTATACATGTATAGCAGTGATACAAACTCCAATGCAGTTTTGAAATTCTGCGTTAGACTGTGGAACAGGAATATTTGCCTATTTCGAAAGTAACACGCGAATGTGTTGTTTTATGTTGATTTTAATTTGTGTGTCTACTGGGAAAGTAGACAGAGTCGATTTTATAGAAAACGTTACTCCTTTCAAGCAGTTTCAGGCGTAAGCCCATACACATATTGTGTGGTCTTTTTTGGATACAATGACATTGTCATTTTTGGCCAAGCTCAACACAATCAGTGTACCACTTAGCCATCTTTTCACAATCATTGTACCACTTAGCCATCTTTTCACAATCATTGTACCACTTAGCCATCTTTTCACAATCATTGTACCACTTAGCCATCTTTTCACAATCATTGTACCACTTAGCCATCTTTTCAAAATCATTTTATTCAGTTTTTTATCATGGGTTTTTATTGCTGTTTGGTAAGGATGGAGTTTTGGGGTCTGCGAAATGTACATGTACGTATGTGCATCAGTCAGTAGCCACTTTTGAAGGTGTTTTTTGAATTGCGGAAATCAAAGATTGCGTAATGTTATTGAATATATATTCAACGTGTTCGCCATATTACTGAACATATCTCGATAACTATTTATAACCATAAAGATTTCTGATATTCAATCAATATTCAATGTCTTCGCCATATTACTGAACATATCTCGATAACTATTTATAACCATTAGGATTTCTGATATTCAATCAATATTCAATGTCTTCGCCATATTACTGAACATATCTCGATAACTATTTATAACCATTAAGATTTCTGATATTCAATCAATATTCAATGTCTTCGCCATATTACTGAACATATCTCGATAACTATTTATAACCATTAAGATTTCTGATATTCAATCAATATTCAATGTCTTCGCCATATTACTGAACATATCTCGATAACTGTTTATAACCATTAAGATTTCTGATATTCAATCAATATTCAATGTCTTCGCCATATTACTGAACATATCTCGATAACTATTTATAGCCATTAAGATTTCTGATATTCAATCAATATTCAATGTCTTCGCCATATTACTGAACATATCTCGATAACTATTAATAATCATTAAGATTTCTGATATTCAATCAATATTCAATGTCTTCGCCATATTACTGAACATATCTCGATAACAATTTATAACCATTAAGATTTATGATATTCAATCAATATTCAATGTCTTCGCCATATTACTGAACATATCTCGATAACTATTAATAATCATTAAGATTTCTGATATTCAATCAATATTCAATGTCTTCGCCATATTACTGAACATATCTCGATAACTATTTATAACCATTAAGATTTCTGATATTCAATCAATATTCAATGTCTTCGCCATATTACTGAACATATCTCGATAACTATTTATAGCCATTAAGATTTCTGATATTCAATCAATATTCAATGTCTTCACCATATTACTGAACATATCTCGATAACTATTTATAACCATTAAGATTTCTGATATTCAATCAATATTCAATGTGCACGGTCAATTTACATGTAAATGTCAATCGCACGTATTCCGATAATTTTGAAAATATTATTAAATGTGTATGGGTCGTTTTACATGTAGTATGTATAAATGTTTACAGACACAAACATATAGAATATATGTAAACACACGTGTAATCATTTTAAAGAAAACACACACATTTTTATATTACAACCTACAATTGTCAACATTTTGTTTAACCCTTAAATGCTATTTTATTGGAATTACAAAACTGCGATATTAATTCTCTACGTTGCCAGCACGCGGCTTGTTCAACTCGTGGATGCTATTTTATTGGAAGTACAAAACTGCGATATTCATTCTCTACGTTGCCAGCACGCGGCTTGCTCAACTCGTGGATGCTATTTTATTGGAATTACAAAACTGCGATATTAGTTCTCTACGTTGCCAGCACGCGGCTTGCTCAACTCGTGGATGCTATTTTATTGGAATTACAAAACTGCGATATTAGTTCTCTACGTTGCCAGCACGCGGCTTGCTCAACTCGTGAATGCTATTTTATTGGAATGACAAAACTGCGATATTAGTTCTCTACGTTGCCAGCACGCGGCTTGCTCAACTCGTGGATGCTATTTTATTGGAATTACAAAACTGCGATATTAATTCTCTACGTTGCCAGCACGCGGCTTGTTCAACTCGTGGATGCTATTTTATTGGAATTACAAAACTGCGATATTAATTCTCTACGTTGCCAGCACTTGGCTTGTTCATGTCATTGCATCTCATTTTATCTGCAGTATGTCAGAAAAAAACTGGGGAAAACAAATGAGGTCGCTTTAGTGTGCCAGAATGATTTGATGTGGCTTAGGCTTAATACATCAGCTTAATATCTAACAGTTTGTAGTCTTCGAATAACTATCTGGTAACTGCAAGGATATATGTTCGAACCTATATATCACAATATTTAAAATAATAGCATCAACATAATTTTAAAGCCGATGTCTGTCGGCCGTTTTCTTTTATAAAGTTTTCCATACAACTCATTAAATACATTAAACAAATACTTCAGAGAGTTATTTGTGTTTTTAATAAAACCTTTTTATATATTTTCTGTATATGGTGTTCATATACTATAGTCATTTTACAGTTAAGCGAAAAGGGAGTTGCATTTAAAAGTAAATGTTTGGGTTGTCAAAAACAACTTTAAAACAAGTTAATCCGTTGAAATCGTATATATAATCACAGAAGAACTAATTATAAAAATCGATGAAATAAGGTACAACTGCACGAATTTCAAAGAAATGGCTTTCCTCGGCTGGATGAAAACTACCAAAATACTGTAATAAGTTTAAACCTGTTCTGGAGGACAAACTACCAGAAACGTTTGACAATGTTCTATCTAGCAATACAAGCCCTGTTCGCGCTATTACCGCCAGCCACGAGCCGCAGATTAATTCTTCACACAGTCTTAATTGCTGACATTTAAATTGAAATAGGTTCGATAATTCTCTAAACTTCGAAATAAACCGTTAAGTGTCTTAAAATGGATGGCAGATGATAATAAAACTGCATGCAGAATGTGTGTTTCAATTTGTATTGTAATTGACCTTAAGTTCAGACGAAATTCATGTATACCTTCCCAAACGGGCTCATCTGATATTTGAAGCCCTTCTTTGCAAATGTTTTATCTTGCATTCCTTGTCTTGGCAAATGAAGTATGTTGAAACATTAAATAGAATGAGCTCTTGTGAATAAAATGCAATTTACATTCAGATAGGACATGATGGGCATGTGTAATATCTACATAGTTATTATTTGTATAGATATGTTCACTAAGTATTTAAATTTCATTTACTGCGATCCGATTACACATTCCGTCAAAAGATCTAATTCCGATGAGGTCCATATTACGATAACCCGTTGTATCTATAGTCATTGCACTTTGGATAGGAAGTTTTGTTATGCTTAAAATTAGTTAAAACTCATAAAGAGCATTATGAACATCAAAGGAAAAGGCTGGAAAATATTCGAAAACATTTAAACTAAAAAAATTATCATGAGATATACTTGCTAATTTTTTCTATTATTCCCAATACGGCTTGTGCGAAAGATTCTGCGCAAATAAAATCGATCCTTCAGTTAAGTGTGCCTCTTAAGTGTATGCTGGCAATTTATGAAAGGATAATAACAAATCTAGTTGCGTTGAAAAACTATGCCAAAATATCCGGTTAATGTTGTCATCGGAATTTGGAACAAATTGAAACTGGCGGATTTTGGTGAATGACATACTTATTTTACATCGGTAGGAATGTTTTTATGACGAACACCAAAACAAATGGTTGCACTTAAAAGATGAATTATTGTTAGTTTAATATAAATATAAATTCTTAATTCTCAAGGGGAAACATGAAAACAGTGGTTGCAATTAATTATTAAATGTACGTTATATTCCAAGTTAAGGTCTATTGAAGATTCAAGTATTGATTAGTTTCTTATGTCACTGAGGACACTAGTCATTGATTTAAATAACTGTTTGAAATACTAAACTGGATGTAAGTAGATCTAATTCTTTGATATTCTAAACTGGAAACTCGAATGTGTACATAAAGGGAAAGAAAGTGAAACCTTCCCTTGGACTGGTTACTTCAGATGCCAGATATTAGTTGGAAACACATTGCTAGGAAATGTATTGACAAAACGATTATAATACTCGTACATATATAAATACTATTTCTTACATTTGTATAGGCTTAGTTACGTAAGCTTAATTTAAATAATACTAATAATATTGTGCATAACTTTCTTGTTACAGGCTATGTCTAATGTTTGAAACAAATTAAATTGTGCTCTTACACATGTTATTACTAATACTTTTTCTTAGATTTGTAAAGTCTCAATTACGTGGCTGAATTAAAATAATACTAATAATATTGTGAATAACCTTCGTATTACATTTTGGAATTGCTTTTATTCGTAAGCGTGCTGAAAAAATATACCTAACACTATTTTAATATTTTCAAACACATTTTAATCAGAATATTTAGAATATAAGTCTATTCAATTTAACCTCACTTAAAAAAGATCCTTTAAATTGGTACTAACTAGTTGTGTCTGTAGCAAATTTACGTATATTTGCTTAAAGGATGACCTACACGTGTAATATACTTGCAATGCCAATTATCAAAAGCTGCCTAGTTATTTGATTTGATAGTTTTATCAGTATATTTTACTTAAAGCATTGTTCTATATCTTAAAATCGAAAGTGTTATCTAGAAACGTAAGAAACTTAAGAAAAGTATAAGTAAAATCGCCCATCAGAAGCTTTTTAGCATTTTGAAATTGTACGGCGTAAAATTACTGTGCAACGATATATGGACGTATAGAATATAATTTAGTTTCACTGCTTGGAAAACATTTTAACAGACTGTAATTTAACACTTTATTTGAAATATCTTCGGAATATTCTGTATTTGGAGACTAAATTGCTTTGTATTGAATGAACACGCATGTTTAATTCGCGAATCATTAAACACAGAATAATTGGCAGAAAGCAGAACCTTTGGATTAAAATAAAACTCCGGCAAAGTGTTTGGCATTCAAACTATGATTGCAAAAGTTGTTGATAGTACTTTAAGGCTAACCAAAGCAAATTCATTTGCATATTTATCTGGAACAGGCACCTACCATAATGTAGTCAATATTTTAAAGGGACCGGTTCACGGATTCACGATTTGACTTTTTTCCAACTTGTTGTCACATATTCCAAAAATGAAAGAATAGTGTACATAAAGAAGCGAAATGACATACTATAATTACCGTTTCGTTAATGAGTAAACTCATCAGTTCAAACTGATAAAATAATACTGCGTTTGTAACGCTTAACGATGGAATAATTTGGAATGTTTCTATTGTTTTCGTTAAAATTGTTGACAACACGTGGATCACTTATATAAAGTAAAAAATGGAAATATAAATATAGAAATCAAAATGGCCGAGTGGTTAAGGCGTTAGCCTTTTGATCCGAAGATCTGAGGTTCGAACCCCGGTGGGAACAACGTTTTCATTTTCGTGAACTATTATAATTGAGCTATTGAGTTCCGATGCTTAAATATGTTAAGTTAAGACATTTTATGCCATACTTCGAAAAGTACAAAAATCTGTGAACCCTAACCCTAACCTCAAGTAAAAAATATATTCAAGAAAAAAATCTTAGTGGTTAAATACTAGTATAATTATATATGGTTTCCATCTTGTGATCGGTTAACTGTGAGCTTGGCCCCTTGCCAGGGAGTTCGCTAGTGACATATACATAAGACACCAAATACTGGTTCTACCCAGGAAAAGGACTCGAAGGTGTCCAGGATCCTAGTGGCCCAGATAGGATTGGTGTAAGGGGTAAATGCACACTGAAAACAGAATGAATTTGGGTAAATGTACAATCAGTCCAAAATGTATGGGTGATAAATGTACTTTCAGCCCGAAATGTATAGGTTTGCCCCATGGAAAGTAAGTTTTTCAGTGTTCCAGATAAGTTTTGCAGTAGAAGGTAAACGTACACTGAAACCAGAATTTATTTGGGGTAAATGGACATTTAGTCTAAAATGTATGGGTAGGATATATTAACTTTCAGTCCGAAATTCATAGGTTTACTTAAAAGGCAAAACAGTGCAATGACCTGAAATGATGTAGTTGAAGTTTCGAGGATACAAGTTTTGCAAATAAGTAATTTCTACATATGCACACCTTTATCATTTGGATATCTTTGACAATGGGTCTTATTTTCATTTATATGTGTACGAAAGCAGTTAAAAATTTGTTAGTAATCGTACACCCTGATTTTATTTTCTGTGTATCGTGTGATTTTCTGTGCGTATCTTGTGATTTTCAGTGCGTAACTTGTGATTTTCTGTGCGTATCTTGTGATTTCTGTGCGTATCTTGTGATTTTCCGTGCGTAAATTACACGTGTATGAGCTTTATCTGTTTGGCTGTCTTCCGTGGAGAATGCTAGGCTACTACTAACACAGACACTGTCTTCCGAGGAGAATGCTAGACTACTACTAACACAGACACTGTCTTCCGAGGAGAATGCTAGGCTATTACTAACACAGACATAGTCTTCCGTGGAGAATGCTAGGCTACTACTAACACAGACACTGTCTTCCGAGGGGAATGCTAGACTACTACTAACACAGACACTGTCTTCCGTGGAGAATGCTAGGCTATTACTAACACAGACATAGTCTTCCGTGGAGAATGCTATGCTACTACTAACACAGACACTGTCTTTCGTGGAGAATGCTAGACTACTACTAACACAGACACTGTCTTCCGTGGAGAATGCTAGGCTACTACTAACACAGACACTGTCTTCCGTGGAGAATGCTAGACTACTACTAACACAGACACTGTCTTCCGTGGAGAATGCTAGACTACTACTAACACAGACACTGTCTTCCGTGGAGAATGCTAGACTACTACTAACACAGACACTGTCTTTCGTGGAGAATGCTAGGCTACTACTAACACAGACACTGTCTTTCGTGGAGAATGCTAGGCTACTACTAACACAGACACTGTCTTTCGTGGAGAATGCTAGGCTACTACTAACACAGACACTGTCTCCCGTGGAGAATGCTAGACTACTACTAACACAGACACTGTCTTTCGTGGAGAATGCTAGGCTACTACTAACACAGACACTGTCTACCGTGGAGAATGCTAGACTACTACTAACACAGACACTGTCTTCCGTGGAGAATGCTAGGCTACTACTAACACAGACACTGTCTTCCGTGGAGAATGCTAGACTACTACTAACACAGACACTGTCTTCCGTGGAGAATGCTAGGCTATTACTAACACAGACACTGTCTTCCGTGGAGAATGCTAGGCTACTACTAACACAGACACTGTCTTTCGTGGAGAATGCTAGGCTACTACTAACACAGACACTGTCTTCCGTGGAGAATGCTAGGCTACTACTAACACAGACACTGTCTCCCGTGGAGAATGCTAGACTACTACTAACACAGACACTGTCTTCCGTGGAGAATGCTAGGCTACTACTAACACAGACACTGTCTTCCGTGGAGAATGCTAGGCTACTACTAACACAGACATAGTCTTCCGTGGAGAATGCTAGGCTACTACTAACACAGACACTGTCTTCTTTGGAGAATGCTAGGCTACTACTAACACAGACACTGTCTTCCGTGGAGAATGCTAGACTACTACTAACACAGACACTGTCTTCCGAGGAGAATGCTAGGCTACTACCAACACAGACACTGTCTTTCGTGGAGAATGCTAGACTACTACTAACACAGACACTGTCTTCCGTGGAGAATGCTAGGCTACTACTAACACAGACACTGTCTTCCGAGGAGAATGCTAGGCTACTACTAACACAGATACTGTCTTTCGTGGAGAATGCTAGGCTACTACTAACACAGACACTGTCTTCCGAGGGGAATGCTAGACTACTGCTAACACAGATACTGTCTTTCGAGGAGAATGCTAGGCTACTACTAACACAGACATAGTCTTCCGTGGAGAATGCTAGGCTACTACTAACACAGACACTGTCTTCCGTGGGAATGCTAGACTACTACTAACACAGATACTGTCTTCCGTGGAGAATGCTAGGCTACTACTAACACAGACACTGTCTTCCGTGGAGAATGCTAGACTACTACTAACACAGACATAGTCTTCCGTGGAGAATGCTAGACTACTACTAACACAGACACTGTCTTTCGTGGAGAATGCTAGGCTACTACTAACACAGACATAGTCTTCCGTGGAGAATGCTAGGCTACTACTAACACAGACATAGTCTTTCGTGGAGAATGCTAGACTACTACTAACACAGACATAGTCTTCCGTGGAGAATGCTAGGCTACTACTAACACAGACATAGTCTTTCGTGGAGAATGCTAGACTACTACTAACACAGACACTGTCTTCCGTGGAGAATGCTAGGCTACTACTAACACAGACACTGTCTTCCGAGGAGAATGCTAGGCTACTACTAACACAGACACTGTATTCCGTGGAGAATGCTAGGCTACTACTAACACAGACACTGTCTTTCGTGGAGAATGCTAGGCTACTACTAACACAGACACTGTCTTTCGAGGAGAATGCTAGGCTACTACTAACACAGATACTGTCTTTCGTGGAGAATGCTAGGCTACTACTAACACAGACACTGTCTCCCGTGGAGAATGCTAGGCTATTACTAACACAGACATAGTCTTCCGTGGAGAATGCTAGGCTACTACTAACACAGACACTGTCTTCCGAGGGGAATGCTAGACTACTACTAACACAGACACTGTCTTCCGTGGAGAATGCTAGGCTATTACTAACACAGACATAGTCTTTCGTGGAGAATGCTAGGCTACTACTAACACAGACACTGTCTTTCGTGGAGAATGCTAGACTACTACTAACACAGACATAGTCTTTCGAGGAGAATGCTAGGCTACTACTAACACAGACATAGTCTTTCGTGGAGAATGCTAGGCTACTACTAACACAGACACTGTCTTTCGTGGAGAATGCTAGACTACTACTAACACAGACATAGTCTTCCGTGGAGAATGCTAGGCTACTACTAACACAGACATAGTCTTCCGTGGAGAATGCTAGACTACTACTAACACAGACACTGTCTTTCGTGGAGAATGCTAGACTACTACTAACACAGACACTGTCTTTCGTGGAGAATGCTAGGCTACTACTAACACAGACACTGTCTTCCGTGGAGAATGCTAGGCTACTACTAACACAGACATAGTCTTTCGTGGAGAATGCTAGGCTACTACTAACACAGACACTGTCTTTCGTGGAGAATGCTAGGCTACTACTAACACAGACACTGTCTTCCGTGGAGAATGCTAGACTACTACTAACACAGACATAGTCTTTCGTGGAGAATGCTAGGCTACTACTAACACAGACACTGTCTTTCGTGGAGAATGCTAGGCTACTACTAACACAGACACTGTCTTCCGTGGAGAATGCTAGGCTACTACTAACACAGACATAGTCTTCCGTGGAGAATGCTAGGCTACTACTAACACAGACACTGTCTTCCGAGGAGAATGCTAGGCTACTACTAACACAGACACTGTCTTCCGTGGAGAATGCTAGGCTACTACTAACACAGACACTGTCTTTCGTGGAGAATGCTAGACTACTACTAACACAGATACTGTCTTTCGTGGAGAATGCTAGGCTACTACTAACACAGACACTGTCTTTCGTGGAGAATGCTAGGCTACTACTAACACAGACTCTGTCTTCCGAGGAGAATGCTAGGCTACTACTAACACAGATACTGTCTTTCGTGGAGAATGCTAGGCTACTACTAACACAGATACTGTCTTTCGAGGAGAATGCTAGGCTACTACTAACACAGACATAGTGTTTCTTATATTTACCACCGAAATAGACGCTTCCGCAAATGTCAATCATATTCAAATTAATCCCAAATATTATTCAGTCATTGTACTTGGATATCGCGTGATTAGCGGTTAAACTTTTTCATACAAAAAAACACGTGGTAATGTTTGTGATATTCAAACAAGCACGTGGTAATGTTTATGATATTCGATGGTAGCGATATTAATCCTTTAACAATAGCTGGCTAAGAGTTTAAACTATTTGTGGCAGAACACGTATGGTGGAATTTCACGCGAGATTTCTTTCTGTATTTATACAACGCAAACTAGAATAAGACTAACTATAAACTGACGTTAATATGAATGGAAACTGTCCAAACATGAAATGCCGCTTCCATTTAATTGTTTTGTGTTGTGTATGACATAGCAAACTAGTCAGAATAAGTCGACAGAATTCGTCCATGAGTTTTTTGTCCAGGACAGACTCCAAATTAGGTCTCAATCAGTTATGCAGTTTTGATTTATAAAGACGGATCTAATAACTTTAATTAGATCTTACGTTACTTATGTGGTAATTGCGGTACATTCAATTTAGTTGGATTTGCATTGATTAAAAGTTAAAAGTAATTAAATAAAACCCCCATTTACACCGAAAGCACTTGGGGCCTTAAAGGTACATTTCCCTTCAACGACCATAATAAAATTGCGAAGTGCATGGATGGATAATAATTAGCAAATATAGTTTTAAATAGTATAATTGTATATATCAAGTCAAAACAATACATAAATACTTGTGTAACTGGTATAGTGAAAAATGTCGCACTAATTGTGTACAACATATAAACAAACTTGTTAAAGCCATTAGTATACCATTCATTTCGTATGTTTATTATTGTTTTGAACGGTAATATATCTTTAGGTAAAATACATGGTATCTATTTGTATTTGTTTTTGAAAACAATTTTCATCAAGGAAACAACATTAATAGTTTATTATTATTGCTATCCGAAAAGTATGTGAGTATGATTCTATAATCGACTTTATAAAGCACCTGAAGTCTTAAAGGGCCTACGTCGTCGAAAACTTGGATTCCCATTACACTATAAAATATATTATATGATGCGCTTTATAAAGACATGTGCATTAAATAAATAAAACATGATATAATACGCAATAAGATATTTGTAAAAACTAATTAGCAAAACAGTCTGAAAAATTAAAACCCCAAGCAGGGATCGAACACACGACACGGAGTCATACGAAGAAATTCGCGCTTCAACCATCATGGTGCTATCTTGCTTAGTAAGAAGTAGAGTGTAAACTATGTTTATATAAAATACACACAATTATGACGTTGAAATGTAAACATGAAAAGGGCAAAATAAACAAGACTCATATTATAAATTGATTTTTATCTCAGAATGCGTGCACTCTTTTTTCATTTTATACATACTGTTTTAACCTTTATTATATGTCAGTATTAATATCTGAATTTCAGAATTTTTTAAAACAAATTGCCCCTTTAAGGCCCTTTTTGATCACATAGTCCCATTCACGTTAATATGTGATATCTTTGATCTTTTTTTGCTAAGAACAAGTAACGTCCAGTTCGCTCATGAAAAACATGTTTATCTTTGTAGTGAACGGACGAATAAAAGCTGTACATAAAGATGCACGTTGGACGTCTTGATTGTTCTTCTATTTATTTGCCGGGTTTACCAAGAACATGATTTCACTATTAGCGTGGGGGCAGCTGGGGTCAGCGTACCTTACGAGGCACCGAGACGCCGTAAATTGCCTGGAATCAGTTCATTTGCTACATGTCTCGTCGGGCGAATGAACCGCTCTTGTCCACTCTTTTTATATCCCCGGCATCTTGATGCGGGAGGAATATAGTGATTATCCTGTCCGTCCGTCCGTCCTTCCGTCCGTCCGTGACAAGGTTAAGTAGATTTTACCGTTTCGTCTAGTACCAACACAGCTTACTACAACACTTGGATACTTACATAGTTGTTGCTTAAGACCATTCCCTATCCACCCATATCACCCAACCTCACTTTGACCTTGACCTTGATTTGGACTAACAAATGGGCTATCCAGCACCAACCTGGGGCATGTGTGTTTATCAAACACAGAATATTGTTTCTTTTTGATTCACTGCTTAGTATTTTATAGACGTTACTTACTGCTCGTTTGTTTTCCAGAGTGTGTGCTTTTGTTTTTGCTCGACTTTTTGAAGAACAGGAAAGGTATTCTGCTCGCCCCGGCATCGGCGTCGGCGTTGGCGTCGGCGTTCGCCCCAGGTAAACGTTTTATAGTAAGCTAGTTTCTCAGGAAAGGCTTGAGGGATTTCATTGAAACTTGAAACATTTATTCCCCATATTTAATCGAACCTACAAACCAATTTTGGTAACTCTAGATTAAAATTTATCAAAATTATGGGCTTTTTTATACTTGGAAATTTTACATATAAGCTATTTGGATAGGTTGAAGTTTTTCGGTAAGCTAGTTTCTCATGAATGGGTTGAGGAATTTCATTCAAATTAAAAACGCTTATTCCCAATATTAAAATAAACCCATAGGCCAATGTTCATAACTCTAGTTTGGAAGTTTTCAAAATTATGGACCTTTTTACACTTAGAAATTGTACATTCCCGTGGGTGGGGAGGCGGCGTCAACTTTTGATTTCCACTTTCTAAGTCGAGAATGAATCTTCATACATAGATAGCCTACAGCAGGGTTTGCCGCAGGATTTCTTGAAGGCATGTCGGCATCCAGGACACCACCACCCGCAACAAAAATAGGCTCGACCCCCCCCCCCCGAAGATCGTTCAAATCCGACCCATTAGCCCCCCCCCCCCTAAATCTGCCGCTCCGCCTGGCCTCCATCTCTTCAAAATCGGCCGCATCGCCCGATCCCATCTCCCCGAAATCGGCTTCAACGATCGACCCCAGCTTTCCGAAATAGGCCACGACGTTCGAAATTTCGGCGGCAATCAAATCAGCAGTATCGCTTTAAACACCGCCCTTTAGCGCTCAGGCTGCATTTTTTTATGGAATTAACTTTCAATCACACATATATTCAAATTCGTTGAAAAGACTACCTTTTTCCGCCTTCAAATTCTGTGGTGAACGCTCGTTTTTTTTTTTCAAAACTGTTTTTTATTTCATTAATTGTGATGCAATCGGATGCAAACGAAATCAATAATTAATATCAGTTATACTATCACCGTAAAAAATCACCGTAACGGTTGTTTTTAAATAATTGAATATGCAGTTCCTAATCGACATAAAATACCGGCCATTATCTCCATGTAAAAAGCGTGATTTGCTACGAAAGCACGCGAACATTGCCATGCACAAGGTCATGGATGTCTCATGACAAACGTGCGTAGAATCCTCACGTGCTTACTTGCAGTGTTTTTGATAAAATAAAAATTGTGTTTTAAAATGAGGCTCGATATTGCATTATTCGTTTCCGTAATTTTATTCTCAATTTGTGAGATGAATAAGGAAATTACCGGGATAAAATAAAACGTTAAATATAATAATCAAATGTTTCAAAATGCCTGTTCACTTTTCCCGTCAACGAAAGTATTTGTTGTCAAACACGGTTTTAGTTGTTAGTAAGTAGGGATGGCAACGAATACCAAAACGCTAATCGAATATCCGAATTCAATATTCGAATAATATTCGAATATTCGTTCTTTTTTTTAAATGTCCGAGTCTTTGCATTCTATACATCGAGTGTGACGTTACTGCGTTTGTCTGATCTCTATACTAGGAACTGATTACTATCCATATTTGGCTATATGGTACAGACAATGAAATATAGTCCGCGGATAAATAAAATAATTTCCAAACAAGGACAATTTCCGTATATTCTGATAAAAACCATGTTTAACCATGATAACTATGTCATCATTATTAAGTTCGTTTTACTTGCGTTGTCATGCAGTTTATACTGTCACTTTCGTACACAATGTACAAGTGGGCAAATAGAGATAAAAACTGTTTTAATATTGAAAACAACGGCGGAATATATTTTCAAATTGAATTAACGATGCACAGATTGCGTTACTTGCGTCCTACAAGGCTGTATGACGATTTTGTTCATGTTTAAGAGAAGCGTCTCATGCTCCAGTTTAATCGGGAAACACAGAATATATACCTGTGCTGTTTTACTCATTTTTGTTTGTTATATTGAGCGAATAAATGCTTTAAAGTCGGCATGAAAGATGGTGTTGTTAATGCACCGCTAATTAAAGGAATGAAATTAAATTAATAGTAACACCTAAACCGCATAATGCACCATACATTGTTCAAACATTTGTCTCCAATAAGCGTCAGTGTGAAAACATCGGTCCCAATAAGCTTCAGTTTAGCACCCAACTAATGTTGCTTGCAAACTGCGCAAATATCGGTCACTATTAGGGTCCGTTTACGACTCAATTGTCACAGTTTGCTTAATATGTTATCTCCCACTTCGCATACGGGTATCAATGGTGATAAATAACATGTCAACGTGTCAAATTAGGTAACTGTGAAAACATAATGATCGCGGATTATAGAATTTAACTAGTTTATTATGGATAATTATTATTTTTTTCTTTGCCATTCGAATACTCATTTAATATTCGAATATTCGGTCAAGTATTCGAATAGTCGATTATTCGTTGACATCCCTATTAGTAAGGTATAAACTCCGCCCTAAAAAACGCCGTATTTTATTGGCTAATGAGATCGTTGTGGGCGGGACTACACAGTTCAGTCACTTGTTAATAACACTGTTGGAAGTTAGACGTTATCGATCAATACGGTGTTCGTTTATGGCCATGTGATTAAAGATTGGTTTAATAGATAAAGGGATTAAGGGTTGTCGCTTTGAAAATTAAAGCATGTCGGCATTATTGACGCATGTCGGCAAATGAATAACTTCTTTAAAGGCATGTCGACACATATACTTGTTTTCGTTGTATGGTAAAATTAAGTGTAACAGTAGAAAAAAAACTGCCAGTAACTCTGAAAAGCACAATAAAAGTCGAGCGCGCTGTCCTCCGACAGCTCTTGTTCAATAATCAATTACCTGTAGTTCACTTCATGTTTAGTTGAATTATGTATTAATGTTTTACAAATTTTTATGAAATACTATCGTTGTAGCTGTGTATATTATCTCTGTCTGCCACTGATTAACAATTCAGAATGGCGTTCGACAATACTACATGCCAAACGTTCAGAAAATATATACATTACTTTGAAATAAGTTAACATTGCTTTCGAAAAACACCCTTTTTATTTATAAAAGTGAAACCGAACAATGAAAAAACAGCAACTTCCTACATAATCAGTTATCTTAGTCTGTATGTTAGAAATATTGCCAACTAATGGCCAGATTTATCAGAACGGATGCTGACATTACACAGATGTTTAAATATTTGAGAGATGCTTCAACAAACGCAAATCACACTGCGAAAACTAAACATGCAAGGATTTAACTCGCACAAGACGCCAAGCATAATAAGTTTTGTGAACAGTAGCGTGCTTATTTTGATTTCTATTTTTGTCTGTGTTATTGTTATACGCTAAGATTGTTTGTGGTTTTGTTTACATTTGAAACATGCGTTAAAGCCACACTAAAGGCGAAAGTGGTCCAATTTAGAATAAACTATTACGACAGTCATTTAAATGCCCGGTAAAAGAGTGGTATTGTATGTTTCAGTTTCTGTTATAAACTGCTTGAGGAAAAGAAATCGGTTTTTGGATTATGTTTATAATTAAAAAAAACACTGATCCTCCAGGTAAAATGTTTAGAAACATTGGCTTTGTTTATTTGCTATTAATCGTGTCGAAGCGGACTTATATTAAGCGTAATCTTTCGGCGAGCTGCATGATCAACTAATAAAACACGCGGGAGTTCGGTTAGTTTTGTCGGTTTTAAAATGTAAACAATAGAGTTGAATTATAATTAGTCAAATGCCATTTATTTTAAGAAAATGTTAACTGTTAAATAGTGTTTCGGTCATAATGTTTTATTTTATATGTTTGTAAAGATCTTAATTAAAATCTAAATGGTTGTCTTAACTTGCAACACATTATATGTGCCTTGGAAACAGAGAAGGAATGAAACCATAAAACATTCGTGAGCTAACATGTCTCTGGTTACACTGGCAACAAATGATCTAAGTTATCAGCCGTTTGTTATATAAATCATAGATGAATAATAAGAGATAAACATGGCGGCATAAAAAAATAATAATGTGAAGGTTTCAAAAGTAAAATAGGTCAGAACTGTACAAAAATGAATATTTCGGTTCGATTCATGTTTTCTTTTTACACGCTTGTTTATTTGTTTTCGCACGTCATGGCTTGCAATAAAGCAAAAATTTTAGCTCGACTTTTTGAAGAAAAAAAAGTCGAGTTATTGTCGTCGCTCTGTCGTCTGCGGCAGCGTCTGCTTTAGTTAGTTTTTTTTTGGATAAGTGTTTTTGGTTAAGTGTTTTGTCAGAGTCCATTTCTCAAAAACTATTAAAGGTATCCATATGAAACTTTCAATACTTGTTCACTATCAAAAGGGTCATTCATAACGACAAGGCAGGTAACCCTGTGATTTGTATTTCCAGGGTTATCTGCCTTTGTTTGGACTTAAAACTTAGAATACTTTGACATTTTTGGTTAAATATAACATTTCTCAATAACTATCAAAGACATTAAATTGAAACTCAACATACTTGTTCGTAGTACTGACCGCATTCTGCAGACATGACGAGGTAACTCTTTCAAGGATTGTGTTTGAGTTATTACTCTTTTTTCAACACAATTTTCGCGTTCGGTCTCATTTCTCAATTAATGTTCTAAAAGTCCTGGATCACAGTGATGCACCCATTCTGTAGACAAGATGAGGTAACTATATCAAGGATTTTGGTGGAGTTATTGCACTTTTTTTCAACTTGAATTTTAACTTTAGGTCGAATTTCTCAATATCTATTAGAGGTATTTACTTGAAATGTAACACATTTCATCACAGTGATGAACACATTCTATTAACAAAATGCCAGACTACTATTAACCTATCAGAAAGTCGAGTGTCCAGCACCCTTAGGCGGCGCTCTTGTTTTGTGTTATTATAAATACAAATGTACTAGTTAAGGTCAACGTGAGTGCCCTTATATATCAATATAAATAATTACAATGAATAAAATGGGTGATAATGTTAAACAACTAGTTAAATATAACAGCAATCATGATGCCATGATCAATGTACATGAATTATCTACACAATTTTATCACAAATCATCTATAAATATAATAATTATAAAAGAAAATCGATTCGAAATTGGTTGCTTTAGTATCGAACATCAAATCGGGTCATCTAAAATCAAGGTATCTATTTATCGAATGAATCGTTGCAGCTATAAGTACTAATAATCGATGTATGTCAGAAGAATGATAAATAATAAACTCCTATTAACTTGACTAGCTTGACTAACTTGACTAACTTGACTAGCTTGACTAACTTGACTAGCTTGACTAACTTGACTAGCTTGACTAACTTGACTAACTTGACTAGCTTGACTAACTTGACTAGCTTGACTAACTTGACTAACTTGACTAGCTTGACTAACTTGACTAACTTGACTAACTTGACTAGCTTGACTAACTTGACTAACTTGACTAACTTGACTAGCTTGACTAACTTGACTAGCTTGACTAACTTGACTAACTTGACTAGCTTGACTAACTTGACTAGCTTGACTAACTTGACTAGCTTGACTAACTTGACTAGCTTGACTAACTTGACTAGCTTGACTAACTTGACTGGAAGTCCTATATTGTATGTAAGTTACCAATTGTCACAACAGCATAATTTAAAACACAGACAACTAAACAGACGAACTCATTCAATAAAAGCGCCATACATGTACATTGTATAATTGATACCTCAGACGATGTATAACGGATACCGCAGATACCGTACTGCAATTGAAATGATTTATTTTACATGTGTGATGTTTTTCACGTGACTAAAAATAACAAAGATGACTAATCTTTGTTATCTGTGCAAATAGTTCAGTCTTGTATACGAGTATATATGAGAAAACTCGTCTGATAGTATCGTATTGCTTTCTTGTATATTTTTAATGTGTATGTTGCATGTATCCGTATGGTTGCCTCCTAGCGCTATTTGTTTCATACATGTATTGTTGTAAGATGAATGATAGTATGTTATTTCATACATGTATTGTTGTAAGATGAATGATAGTATGTTATTTCATACATGTATTGTTGTAAGTTGAATGATAGTATGTTATTTCATACATGTATTGTTGTAAGATGAATGATAGTATGTTGTTTCTACAGTAAATGTGTAACTAAATGTATAGTCTACTTTAAAGTATACGCTTTCACTTTACAAGAGAGGTTTTACTTGAAAGTGCGTATAGACATATACAAGTAAAGTCGTGTTTGTGTAAAAAAAAACATAAATTTATTCTTTGTACATCCTTATGAAATTATTTATATTTAGTTTCGAGACTTGATGTTAGTTACCCAACAATAAGAAACACACGTACGTACATACAGAAACATAATTATCGATATAATTGTGATAAGAAACTATTTTTTTCAAATTTTGAAAAAAGGAAACAGGAACTCTAAATGTTTATCATTTGCTTATTGCAGCCATACATATCCAGTTTTTTCTCCCCGATAATGCTTATCTGAACTGATATCACGTGTTAACAAAACAGACAAAACATTGGGAATGTGGAACATTTCGCATGTGTAGTGTTTATTGATAGAGAGGATTGCCCCAGGTGAAAACATGCTTGTAAAACATCGAAATATATGCCTGGCATTCACGTCGCATTAGTATAGCATGCGAACAATGGAAGCAGTCTGACGGCGTAAATTCCATTGTGTAAAATATTTATCGTTTACATTTCGAGAGAATATATTTGTTAGTATAAGGTTATTTAAAGGGTTAGTGTAATGCACCATGATTCAATGTCTTATAACGAATAACAAATACACACTTTAATATATATTAAAATGGGTGCAACATGTATTGGTAATGTAATAGTAACATGCACACCATTTCTATCGTTTGTAATTTATGGAAATAAATATTCCATTGTATGTAATATGCACGTCACGAAACGCTGTTATCTACACCATGTAAATACATAATTGATTTTAGACAACTGAATCAATCTAAAAAAATTAAGAAACAATAGCATCGCAAACATGTTATCAAGTATAATATCTGTTATCTAAATGGAACCAAAACATGGAATATCGCTTGGAGGAATTTAAGCCACATTCACACTGAAACACTGACGTCAAATAATAGTATTATTGCACGTTTTGGAGGTATTTTATTGACTATGGCATGTTTAGAGTTAAAACTATATCATTCCACTTTTGTTTTGTACAAACTGCTAAGCTAAAAATTGGCTGGCACTTTTATTATTAATTTGCAAGATCATCTGACTTTCAGTCATTTTAATACGCAAACATTTAACAATATCTCAACTAATACTACTACTACTACTACTACTACTACTACTACTACTACTACTACTACTACTACTACTACTACTACTACTACTACTACTACTACTACTACTACTACTACTACTACTACTACTACTACTACTACTACTACTACTACTACTACTACTACTGCTACTACTACTGCTTCTACTACTACTACTACTACTACTACTACTGCTTCTACTACTACTACTACTACTACTACTGCAACTTCTACTACTTCTACTACTACTACTACTATTACTACTACTACGACTACTACTGCTACTACTACTACTACTTCTACTACTTCTACTACTACTACTACTACTTCTACTTTTACTACTACTACTACTACTATTACTTCTACTACGACTACGACTACTACTACTACTACGAGTACGACTACGACTACTACTACTACTACTACTGCCAAGTCTGTACTAGTACTGCGACTACCACTACAACTACTACTACTACTACTACTACTACTACTACTACTACTACTACTATTACTACTACTACTACTACGACTACTACTACTACTACTACTACTACTACTACTACTACTACTACTACTACTACTACTACTACTACTGCTACTACTACTACTACTACTACTACTACTACCTGCCACTACTACTACTACTACTACTACTACTACTACTACTACGACTACTACTACTACTACTACTACTACTACTACTACTACTGCTACTACTACTACTACTTCTACTACTTCTACTACTACTACTACTACTTCTACTTTTACTACTACAACTACTACTACTATTACTTCTACTACGACTACGACTACTACTACGAGTACTACTGCCACGTCTGTACTAGTACTGCGACTACCACTACGACTACTACTACTGCTGCTAAATCCGTACAAGGACTGCGACTACTACTGCTTAGTCTACTACTACTGCTACTGAAGAACTAGATAATAGTATTATTGCACGTACATCGTGAAACAATAGTGAAATGAATGTATCCGTGGTACGTGAATTTTGTATGATCGGTTTGTATATGGGACTTCTTACTTTCGCAAAGTCCTCACTAACAAATCAACATTCATTGATAGCTCGGAATGTACAGGAATACAATAGAAAAGTAAAAAAAACAACAGGCACTGACAAAATTAGGTTAGGGCTAGAATCTAAGTAACTTCAAGAAATTGTAAGAAAGATTTGTATGTGGGACCACTTGTAACTACTCCTTTTCAATGCACTAACTAGCAGATCATCCGTTCCAAATAGAGTTCGTTCATAGCTAGGAATTGATCTAAGCACCATTAACCGCCAATAAGGACTCACTAGAAAGCCACGAGATGCTGACAGACGGACCCATCAATCACACCTCTGTTTAAATGCGGTCGTTATGGTTTCGATATATAATTAAATACCATAATACTGTAATAATATGATCAAATTATCGATTTAATAGAAAGGTTCTTAGATTCTTGCTATGTGTTAACCTAAAAACTATTATTGTGTAACATTTGTAAGAGAATCCTATTTCATAATGCCTGAAAACAATTCCTATGTTAGTAGGAACCTTCAGCCTTCTAAAAAAACGTCTAATAAGATAGCATGGGCAGGGTAATGATCATCTCTCCATGTCAAACATTGTCGTCTAACTGTTCATGTGTTAATCGATGTATGCCAATAGCCCAACATCGCTTTAACTGCTTTGTCTTTATTATTTTATAACAGATTGTACATCTACGCATGATTCATTATCGAAATTCTTCTATCGCACTCTGTTCAATAAACATATCTAGTAGGGTGTCTATAGAAGACAAATGCACATAATGATATCAGACTTTGTCATTTTGTTTGTTCTTTCCTTTCATGTACGAAATGACTTTTTTTTTACCGCCATTCAACTCGTTGATTATGTTTCCGAACTTGTTTCAGAAGTATAACCAATATTGTGTATGCCTCTAATAAAATATTTCTCATACATTCACATGTATGTTGAATGTAACGTATCGTAATGAATAAAGATTTTGCTAATAATATTGAAAAAAAAACACACTTCATATTTATTGTCTCAAACAATTAGTGGTAAAGCACGCAATTCTCATTTTCTGGTTACCTGGTATTTTATTTTTCTTAAACACAGACAGGACTTAATTTGGGAATCCTGACTGTCGTTTCAAAGAAGTATGTTTTGTTTGATTTTGCCAGAAATACTATATCAGTGTGTTCTAGCAATCGTCTAGATACCAACATTAATGAGCATCAATTAAAAAGTAAAATATAGACAATGAACATTTTTGCTACTCAGGAATACATCTATGTTTACAATTAATTGATATTGATCCTTCTTATAACACGGATAACTCGTTTCTAGTGGAAGGTATCCTTGCAGAATATGATGGGCCTTCATTTGTGCTGAGATTGTATGATATTATGTCTGACAGATGAAAAGATAATCGTGCAGGGTCGTTGACGCTGAGTTTACACTATTTGATATCGTAATTGATATCCGTTCAATAGACCCAGAGTCACGGCCAGTTCAAGAAGTTTTGTCAACCAAAGAATGGTCAAATATAGAATTGCATTAGACCTGATAATAAGTGCAACGTAGAAAATAACTTCCTTGACATCATCTGTCAGTTTCGCTATAGGCGATTACGCCTTCGGTATTTCGTATGTGGGTCACATAACTAGTTGATTGTGCGCACACTCAGCTGTGCTCTGTAAAGTCTCTTTTATTTGATTAATACCTTATTTGCAAAATTGTTTACTTACGGTTATGTAAAGTTGAAAAGATTCGAGAAAAAGTAAATGCTTTATAAACTTAACGCGTGGATCTTTTTATACCCCCACAAACGAAGTTTGGGGGGGGGGGGGGATAGGAGTGAGCTTGTCGGTCCGTCGGTCTGTCGGTAGGTCGGTCTGTAGTTTTTTGGTTTCCGGATGATAACTCAAGAAAGGCTTGACATATTCAAATAATTTATGATACACATGTGTAACATCATAGAATACAGGTCAAGTTCGATGTTGGTTACAAACCACTAAATTTTGACAGAGTTATTGCCCCTTTTTGACTTAAAATTCCCTAAAAACATGGTTTCCGGATGATAACTTAAGAAAGGCTTGACATATTCAAATAATTTTTGGTACACATGTGTAACATCATAGAATACAGGTCAAGTTCTATGTTGCATACAAACCACTAAATTGTGCCCCTTTTCGACTTACAATTCCCTAAAAACATGATTTTCGGATGATAACTCAAGAATGGCTTGACATATTCAAATAATTCTTGGTATACATGTGTAGCATCATAAAATGCGGGTCAAGTTAGACTTTGGTTACAAACCACTACATTTTGACAGAGTTATGGCCCTTGATTTGACTTAAATTCCCTAAAAACACTGTTTCCTGACAATAACTCAACAATGGCTTGACATACTTAAATAATTATTAGTGCACATGTGTAGCATCATTAAATACAGGTCAAGTTCGACTTTGGTTACAAACCACTAAATTTTGACACTGTTATGGCCCCATTTTTTGACTTAAATTCCCGAAAAACATGGACAATAACTCATGAAAGGCTTCAGATATATAACTTTTTTTTGGTACATAGGTGTAACATCTTAAAATACAGATCAAGTTCAACTTTGGTTACTAACCACTAAATATTGACAGAGTTATGGCTCTTATTGAAATTAAATTTTTCCAAATACACTGTTGATCATTCACAAATTAAAGCATTCTCTCTGTCCATTTCTTTCGAATGGATGCCAAAGTTTTGTGACAAGGACACATTGTGGGGTTATATAAGTCACTGATGTGACAATTCTAGTTATTTTTTTTTTTTTTTTTTTTAACAAAGACAGTTTTCGTAACAATAAATATGCTTATATGTTTCTGTAATACATAGATAATTGTACAAATTGATGTAAATTGCAATTTTCTTTCTTAATAATCTCGAGTCATATGCCTATTGTTGAATATGTTGTGTACATTTGAATGTTAGGAAATTCCTAGTCACTTTGAAACTGTTTTGTAAAATCCAAATAAGAACATTTACCAGAAGTAAAATATTTCAATAACAATCCCCAAAGGCGTTATAAACCTAAGCAACATCTTTAATGAGCTGCTTTGAAACTATTTTGATTGGCACACATGGAATTTATACACAATTGAGCATACTGATTTCAATGAAAAAGACGATCTAAATAAGAGATACTGAGATCAATATACGCATACAAATCTTCGTAGTGATTCCGTAGATGGACAAAAGGCTTACATTCTGTGCTGTCTTTCTGCCAACGTTTATTACATTCTTTCGTGTAAATATGTCCCTAAATGTCCCAATTACATGTAGGAAGTATCCATTCAGCATGATAAAGGATAGCGCAATGACATTGCCGGCAACAAAAAAATGAACACTGGTGCAGTCATTTATCACTAAACGTATATAATATCTAATTACTGAAAGTTATTAAATGTAAATTATATATACATGTCACTTTAGACAACACTGGATACTATTTTAAGGTTGATTCTTCAATCACCCAACACGGAACCAAGAATAAAATATAAAGTCTAATACATATGCTTATAAGCTGGCTTTAATTTATATCCTATCAGATACATTATAATAACTTATTAATTTTAAAACGCGAATGTATTTTAAAGTGTGTACACTTAAGACTGGTATTAAATATACAAAAGATGTCCAATAGATACTTGAAGACTGTTAATGACTAAGGTCTACGGTACACCACATTGCACAAGATATTGCGTTCTGACAAATATAACAACAAAGTTGTGCACACAAAAACGTGTCCTTTACCAACTAGTAAACAATACAATCGAGCTAGGTCTCGTTCTGAAGTCCCCTGTGTAATTGACACAAGAGCGTGGCCCATTGAAGTCTGTGTAATTGACACAAGAGCGTGGCCCATTGAAGTCTGTGTAATTGACACAAGAGCGTAGCCCATTATGAAGTCTGTGTAATTGACACAAGAGCGTCGCCCATTATGAAGTCTGTGTAATTGACACAAGAGCGTGGCCCATTGAAGTCTGTGTAATTGACACAAGAGCGTAGCCCATTATGAAGTCTGTGTAATTGACACAAGAGCGTGGCCCATTAATACAAAATGCAAAAAGCACAGACTTAATTGGCATTGTAGTAAAAGTAATGAATATTATCCTTATAAAGATACATACATTTGGTAACTTTCCACGCCACTCAACGAGAAAGGAAAATACCCACTTGCGGCGGATTTGGGAATCGTGCACCGATTGCTGGTGTATTGTTCAATATTCTTTGATCTTGTTAGGCAACGAAAACCAATAACGTGAAAAAAGCCGTCAACAACAGCGCTGTAATCCCTTCACCGAATCTCCAACACTGACTTCTCGAATCTGTCGGTGTGTTAGTTAGCAACATGGACTAACTTGTTCCTACGTATCATTCATAACGCTCAACAAGAGATTTATCAAGTTTTTTTTTCACTTTGTGTGGCTTAGAAAATTATGGAATTAATTATGTATGCACCATGTGTTGTTAGTAGGATTTAAATTCAATAGCGGAACCGTACCACCGTAAGTAAAACAGGTAGTCTGGCAGGAGCGGAAAGGTTGAATATTGGAATAAAATTTATTATAATTAGATGCTTTTTTCTTACTACAGTTGTATTTTATTTGATATACAATGCTTTAGTATGAGCTACCATTTGATATACAATGCTTTAGTATGAGCTACCGTTAATTCAAACGTTTTCGGCAGTAACGCGTATATATATATATCATCGCACGCGGTTTTGTGTCGCCTGAAAATGCGACATACAGGGGTGGCGAAATCTTAAAAAAAAACATACTTGTCCACGGACAACTAATTATGAAATTTAACATGTCCGTTGATGAAATCCGCTTGTCCGAATATATATATATATATATGCATGTATTGAATGATGTGAAATATTCCGCAATAAATCAAAATGTGTATGTCTTGCTTGATTTTGATATCTGCATAGTGCATACTTTTATATTAGTGTTTGATAAATAAAATTAAAGAGTTTTTCTTTGTACTGTTTAATGGGCTATTCAAAGCTTCAGGTTTATGTTCCGAAGTTGAAGATTTTATTAAACAACGTTCCATTGTTTACCGTAAAAGTCGTCTGAAATAAGATTGCAGACTGCGTTTTGTTTATTTAAATGCAACATGACAAATTCCGTTACGAGTGCTAAAAAATAGAAACCCGTTTACACTGCAGTCTAAAAGTCGGATCATATGTTGAAAATGCGAAACGCTTTTCAATGCGTTTCATGTATTGTGGGCCGCTTTACTCCGTATATAGCACACGTTTTGCTCCGCAAATAGCACTGACAATGCAAACGCATGTCAACAACCGGTTTTGCGAAACTGAAATTCGGCTTAATTGTTTTCTTCTCCCAGCTGTTTCTCAAGAAATTGGTTGTCCACGGACAACTTGATTGAAGAAATTCAGTTGCCCAGACCTACAAATGTACGACTCAGACATTTGATTTTGCCACCCCTGCGACATATAGGGGTTATTTTTGGCAGCGTCGGCGGCCTCGGCGGCGTCAGTGACTTTATGAAAGCTAACACAGTAGGCATTAAAGGAAGGTATAGTTCGGTTTTCGGCATACTTGCTCTTATCGTATTTGAGTGTTGCCTCTTTAAAAAACCGATTGTGAGTATTTTGTATAACAATACATGAACTCGTCAAATAAGGTTTATACTAAGACATACTGTAGCATTCATAGAACAATTAAACCCAACACAATTGTTCAGCTACCTTAAATCCCACTCACGATTGCACCTACAGCCATTTCACGAGAATTGATCAAAAGTAGAGAATTCCAGAGAATTCCATTTAAAACAGAAATTGAACAGTCACGAACATTACATCAAGGCTTTGTTGAAGACTATGTTTTATGAAGGGCAGCAATTAAATGACGAAAATACTGATGATGGTATTATGATCAATAATTATTAATTATTAATAAAAGTACTAGTTTAGTTATTAGTATTAGAAGTACAAGTATATGTATGCAATTGTTGACATATATTTTTGGATACTTTCTCGAACCTATTTGCGGGTCGCAAATTTAAGTGTGCAATCTCATGTCGGATCTCTGTAGAAATTAATGAGAAATATTATCAATGGACAATTTATCATATCTTCTCGTCAGCTACATTTATGCTTCTGTGATAGATATTTTGGTATAGGACAGGTTCATCGACGTGAAATACATATATACGATCTTAATTGGATCGTTTCGTTTAAGAGCGCAATTATTGTATCGCCTAATGCAGAGACCCAATTATTGGCAATTATACGACAATGTTTAAGGGAGAGATCGTTTCACAAATTGCCAAAGATTCCATTACGGAAATGCTGTAAAATATTTGAAGAATTGTGGACTACCCCATTAAAGTTGCATTAAGGTCCTTTGACATTACCATTGAAATGAAAGAATGACTCTCCGAGTATAACGTTGATGACAATATTTCAGAACGGACGACATTTTTGTCGGATTGCTACAGTAAAATGGAAATTACTAGGACCAATTAACTATACGTTATACACTGTTTAAAACGTATATATTGTCATGCAAAGTTCTACGGGTATTGAATTTGCTTTAAAAAGTGTGTTTTTTCTAGAATCATGTGAGATCATGGATTAAAATTTGTGTTTAAATTTACCCGACAATTCCACTTGATGTATTTTCTCCAAAGACAAATAATATCTTTGTTTTAATGTTAGTCTATGGGTTACAATGTTTAACATGGTTCTATTATAATCATAGACGCTTCTTTGTCAGCAACACTGTTATATTGGTTAATCGGCTTTAAGGTTTATGGTTATGTAACTATCAGCATAACAAAATTGTTGTTTCATTGAAAATAAAGTGTGAAGGACCATAACATTAATGCCCTATGGCCAGTAAACAAGCTGAGCTACAACAGCCATTTACAAAAATGATGCCGCTGTATTGCATACAAATATGAATATTGATAAAGTTATTAATATTTATAATGATAACGTATATCTCTGGCAAAGAGTGTGACTCAAAAGAATTGATGACCACCACCAAGAAACATGTATGTATTTCCTGCTGATTTTTCATGAAATTTACCAAATTGATAGAACACTCATACCTTCTGTTACTTTAAACGATGTTAAAAATAAAATACCGACAGTAAAATGACAACATTATACATAATTTCACAAAACGTTCGTTTACACCAGTTATGTAAAATATCTTTTTCAACACGCGTTTATACATAATCACAACCATCGCGTACCAGTTGTGCACTTGAAAATGTGTCTGTCTGACATCTGATCGCCATACAAGATACGCCGTCTTGTGATATATCAATCTAATATTTCCACTAGGAACGATACAAAAGATATTAGTTATTAACGATGTGTTATGTTATCACTAATTCAAATTGCATTATTCAAACTGATAGATGTTGTGAATACAAACGATGATTTATGTTAAATGGATGAAAGCATCCCAGGCACTATTTAAGCATATCAACAGACTATCTATAAACCGATGTGTACGAGTAACTGCCGAATGTGTGCTAATACGGGCCCATGGCACACCATAGCCATGTTGAAACCCTTTTATTACATTCCTTTCACGCAAAGATTTATTGTCAATAAACAAGGAATATATCCACTGCATAATTTCATGCAATTTATCAACTTCTATCCAATGAATGTTTTATAAGTTATTTCTATGGGAAAAGTGCGCCAAAATGACGTTACTTAATGTGACGTCATAAATAAGTTATAAATGTATTTTGTTTACATTGATACCTGATGAAGACTTTTGAAGTCGAAGCGCGTTGTGATTTGGAGTTTGTTCTTTTTTCTGTATTAATATGTTACATCAAGATACGTTTTAACATGCGCTCTGCAGCTGTCATTTTATGTTGCTATGTGCAATCGCCGTTCACGACAGCACAAGAAATCGATCGTATGCCAAAATACCCGTATTTCGGCACACCGGAAGTAGAAAAACCCGTATTTGGCACACCAGATGTGTATGCCCGGCGCTTGGAATACTGTATCCGTTAATAATCAACGTAAATTTGTTACTATTTATAGTAAGGAATGTAATAAATGATTTTATTTTATATTTTCACTGTTGAATTATAAGATTTTATATTTTCACTGCTGTCAAAATATAACATAAAACGGACTATTTTTCCATAAATAGCATCGACCTACAAGTAGTGGTTTACAACCCTTGAAAAATGTATATACATGTACAGTATGTACATGCATCTGTTTACATAAAACACATTATAAAATTCAACACAATTATAATTTAGCGACAACATCTCACACAATATGACACTTTTTCCCCATCATACTAACGAGTGACAGTTTTGAAATCATTTATGACGTCATTATTTTGACGTCAGAATACACGAACTTGTGACGTTTAAGCTTATCTCGCGCAATTGTATATAGTTATTGCATAAAATAAAATAAAAATAAAATTTGTTGATTTCGGTGTAAGATCGTATTGTATTTCACTCGTGAAAATATCATTTTCTATCAACACTCGTAAAATAAAATATGATCTTACACCGAAATCAACAAACATCCTCTATTTCATTACAAGCTTACTCAATAAAAACAGAAATCTAGCATATTTACCGATTTCTGTACCAAAGTATGAAACATTCTAGCTGGTTCTAACACATGAAGAAAATTATTTGTCCTGCATATTATGGACTTTGTTCACACATACATCTCAATCAAAGAGAAGTACTAGGTGTACTGTTTCACGAAATTCATTTTACAAGCACGAAATAAAGTTCGTTGTTATGAAATAATATAAGATTTTTGCTAACCAGTATGTAATTCATATGCAAAATTAGTTCGTAGTAACGAAATATTATTGTGTGTTTCCTAAATAGATATAGCAGTAACAATGGGCATCGTAATATATCGATGACATGGATTGTAAAATTAATAGTTTTTCTGTACGGACGACAAATACTACTGAATATAGCATAAACAACCACATAAGACTGCTTATGTCGATATCGAAATGTATATGTAAATATAATCATTGAAAGAAAGCCATGGCTTTAGACGTTTGATGCATTTGTGCTATAAAATTGAAACCATGAGTTCACTTGATCAGACAACCGTTTGCATAACCGATTTATATGCAAAATGTGAATGAGTCTGAAAGAAAAGACATGAAATAACAACAACTTTGGTTTCACAGATTACCTTTATCAGCTCGGGCGTTACGATACACACAATTGAATGTTCTCACGTTGGAAAAAAATATGCTGTATATTGTGATTGACCATAAGCTTGTAATGAACGACTGTTAAATAAATAGATATTTGCCTTAAATGTTTTGATACGTTTGACTTATGTTCTTCTGGCAAATTTAGAAATAAAATGCCAACAAATAATTGCAATGTTTTTAATAATTGTACCATAGCAAAGTTTAAAAAAAGTCCGATCAATAGAAAATCATACCACTGATAACTGGAGGCGACAAGGGCTTAGAAAAATATTGTTTACATCTCTGAAATACGTCATGCATACTACTCCTGTAAATCCGCATACCATATATCGGACATATATTTTTGGATGTGTATGCTGTACTTTATTGGTGAATACAATGTTGTTTTGTTTAATTTAGTTATTGCACTTGTATTGTGCAAAACTGTTTTGTGTCAGTAAGACTATACGGGCAGAATACATTATCAACGACTGAACATAAATGTTTTTTTTTGGATTTAACATAATTTACTTTGATCCCGATCAGGCATATCGTGTATTGCAACAAAACTGGACTGAATGGCATCATCCGCTGTAATAGAATGTCTCGACCTGAAGACGGAAATGAGGTAAGTTGTGGGTTAGCGATGCGCATGCGTTTAGTCAATACAAATACTATACTTTTGAGATCGTCTTTCAATACCGTGTACTTTAAATGACCACGGAAACTGTGTATGCGTATACATATCTTACGAACATATTTCAAAATATGAACAGGAAATAACAGGCACACGTAATTACGCGATTCCGTTTTACCGATAAAAAGATGACCAAGAGATCGGTCAGTGATTTATTTTATTATTAGATAAAACAAGGGATGCAACATCAGTACACATACTAGCATGATATTCGAGAATATTTGTCATCTCACGGATGTTTGTTTATTGTCGGTATGTTGACTCTGCACTGTGTCATTTACGGTGTGCAGCCATTGACACACAGTGTGGTCGTTGATACGGTGTGCAGCCGTTGATACACAGTGTGGTCGTTGATACGGTGTGAAGCCATTGATACACAGTGTGGTCGTTGATACGTATATGTCTGTACTTTTTTCTTTCAAGAAATAGTTATAGTGTTATAAGATATAGTTATATGTGTAAAAATATTATTTAGTTATGATATTTCGGTTTATTATTTTGCATTAAGTATTAAAATAAATAAAAACTCTAGCTGAATCAGCAAAATTGGAACCCTTTTCACAACGAACGGTTCTCTGTTAAAGGCAGATTTCCAATTGATGATACAACATTGAGCGATACAAAACACATAACATACATAACTAACGTAAGAATCAAAACTGGGGCCACAGCCTTAGGACGATCGATTAAAAGCATAAGCGCTTACCAATTTGTACACTAAGTAGATAGTTATTACCTTATCATATTTTATTTTTGGACAGGAAGAGGGATACCATTGCCCAGATGGCGTCGAAAAAACGTTGGCTTCTTAAAATTGTCCATAGATTTTACGCGCTTTGGCAAACTGTTCTGTAATTACAAAAAACTCCCAAGTTTTTATCCATTATGCGAACCGTTCTTAAAATCTGTTTCTGATTTTACTTGTACAGTAACGTTCAAATAAAAGTATTACTCAGTGTATGCACTTCACGTGAAATGTTTAACTTGTTTAACACAGTCACTGTGAATAAGTTTGAAACAAATCCTCTGTGTGTCAATGTGTCAATTTAAATTATGATTCGATTGTCTGGAGGAAAACGTTCTGTCGGTTTTGGACAGTACGTACGGTTACAAAACAAAATCAGACGTCCATTAACTGTCAATTCATGCATTGGATTTGGTCAGACATACATTTATTCCGCTTATGCCGCCGTTAAGACGATATCTGTTTTGAAATGTTATATAGAATAAAAACTACAAATAAATATTTCAATATTCTTGTGCATTATCAAATGCTGTGCAAACTAAGATAATAACGAACTTAGTGTACATTCATTTCATTGTCATCTTTCAAATAGTGTTGACATACACGATCGCTGCAACGATATACACGTTGCTCACTTCTATTCGATTTCGATTTCAAACATCATGTAGTGGAATATTTCGATGCGATTCATGTTTCCTTTGTACACGCTT
The DNA here is from genome assembly GCA_027627225.1 of Congeria kusceri. Lineage (NCBI taxonomy): Eukaryota > Metazoa > Mollusca > Bivalvia > Myida > Dreissenidae > Congeria > Congeria kusceri. The sequence goes on along the minus strand of CM051038.1, from coordinate 111,184 downwards.
GTTGTTTTTTGCGTATTCTTGGCTTGTACTTTAGTTAAGATTGTTTGTTTACTATTTTTAATGCCATTGTATTGGTTAATGTCAACGCATGTGCCATATATATAAAAACAAATAAGAACAATTGAAACAGTTGGTAATAATGTTTCACAATGGTGTCATGATAAATTTACATGTTTAATCTACATCAACACAATAATTTTAATTAACAGTTTCATTATAAATCATTTATTTATATAAACGAGAATCAAATCAATATTAGTTGGTTAAGTATGGACATTCGAATCGGGTCATTTACCATGGATTTATCGATGCAGCGAAACAATCGCTGCAGCTCTGCCATACACAGTTATAATAAATGTTATTCGCGTAGGCGTTGTTGCACTTACATTTAACATACACTACACCAGATAAATACAGATTTGTTTACTGTATCGATATGCACAAATCACGTAGCTAATTGACATTTACAAGCTGTTTGATCCTAGGGGAAGGAATCAATACGGTAACTCGGTTGAGAAACAATAATGTACAGACTCGTCCAAATGTGTAACGTTATTCCCAGATTATTTGTTGAAGAGAACACAATTAAAAGAAAATCAATGGAAATGCTATTGAAACAGACATAAAAAATCCAGTTTTAATCGCGCATCTTTTCTGTCTATTTTGCTTCAAATTTAGATGCAAGGGTTGTGTTTCATTCAGAACTCACACTTATTTCTGCATGACATAAAGTAATTTTGCTGAGCATGTACCTATTCACACTGTTTCCATTTACTCGACAGAAAACAAGATAACATAAGAAGCACTATCTGGTTTGTGGAAACTAAACTGGGATTGATGGATATTACAGACATTCTTTGTATATTCCTTGTGTTATAATTACTTTGCATCTGTATGATCATGTCCCAGTGCTATGTATTACACAGGTCTAATATATCCACAGGCTTTTGAAAACTGAAAAAGCGCGTATTGCATTTAGAAAATTCTCAACTTCAGAAAGTTCGCTGAATTCGATGTGTAGTCTGTGTAACATAACTAGAAGTAGAAGTATAATAAAATAGTTTGTCAGTGTTACACTTGATGTTACCAAGATATACACCCTAGTTTGGGAATTATACGTACATGTATTTGATATTCAAATATGTTGTAAACCCTTATCGGGCTTATTCTACAAATATTTTGTAATCGCTTCAGATATTTGTTTCTATTTTATGTGGTTTAGATTAACTCCGTATTTACATGTGCTGCGATTGAATACAAGAATATTACATCAGTTGTAATATGTGCATGACCACTTTCATTGAACTTGTCCTAATTCATCTATTCCGTAAGCCATTTTTTGCAGAAACTCTGTATGATTATGTAATATAAATACCTTCTTACAAACGCCTAAATGAGAAATATTGAATGTCAAATGTCATTTCGAAGAAGTTTAATTCGATAACGAGTCCCAACACAGTTGAGCCCTATGATCTTCTTTGCCAGGCGTAATACTCATGTTGTGCAGACGCTTCCATTTGGAATGTAGCGCAAATTGGGACCTGGCAGTATAACATGCCCTCGTCAAATGCCTATTGATTGACCAAATTAATCGCACTATTATTACTTTACAATATTAAAGTAATTGTAAAATGCATTTATATAAAGAATATGTATAAACAGTTCCCACTGAGGTTTATGTAAATTGCACGTGCATACTAAATGCAAGTATGATGAGGAATATTTAGTTAATGCAACAATACGTTCTGTAATCTTCTTGTATACCTTTCTTAGGTCAGGAGCATGCTTAAGCAACACACCTCTGTTTATAACTTCACACGTTTATAATTGATAATCATATTAATATAGTTAATGTAGATTTCAAAATTTTGCAATCACAAAAAAACAATAGTAAGACAGTGGCCTTCGTACGTTAATTTCTTATGATCGGTTTCCATATTCGACCACACATAAATGTTGCTTTTGCATAGCCCTAACCAGCAAATCGTCATCTATGTTCATTGATTGCTACGAGTGTGTGTTAACATAATTGTAAATTTAAAAACAAAAAGCAATTACATAATTAATATAGGGTTAAAATCTAAGTAACGTTTCAGTAGTTTTGATAAAGGTGTCTTTGAACGTGAATTGCATAACAAATGTTCGTATGCGGGACCACTTGGAACTACTTCGTTGGCAATGCTCTAAGTAGCAGATAATCCTTTTCAAGTAGAGCGCATTCATATCTAGAAATGGATCGGAACACAATTAACGGACAATAAACATTCAATAGAACGCCATGAGATTCTGAAATAATGACCCATCAATCACGCCTCTCCTTAACGCTGGAACTTACTTCCAATAAACGTGGTCGTTAAGGTTACTAAAATATGATTAAATATCATGATACTGTAATAATATGATGACATGAGCGACACGAGCGATTTATTAGAAGGCTTTTGGGCATCTGCGCTGCGATGTTTCCATCGAAAAATGTGATGAAAATGCACCAAAACAGTTTTTGACGCTGTCAATATATTTACGTTGCGAATATTAAAAGAAACATTATGCACTTAATATTTTTCCTAATATGCGACCTATTCGGTATTACATGTACTCCGAAAATTAATTGATACTGGACCTTCGTCTAATGTGAATAACACGTTTCCAGTGGGAGACATCCGTGCAGAATAGGATGATCAGGGATTTGTGGTGAGATTGTAAGATTGTATGATAATCATACATGGTCGTTGACGCTGATTTTACACTATATGTTTACGTAACTTATATCACTTCAATAGTCGCAGTCGGCAAGTTGTTCAAGCAGTTGTGTGTACTAAAAAATGGTGAAATATAGAATTGTGGTAGACCTGATAGTAAGCGCACTGTAGCAAATAACAACTTCCCTGACATCAGTTGTCAGTAAATAACAACTTCCCTGACATCATTGGTCAGTAAATAACAACTTCCCTGACATCATTTGTCAGTACATAACAACTTTCCTGACATCATTGGTCAGTAAATAACAACTTCCCTGACATCATTTGTCAGTAAATAACAACTTCCCTGACATCATTTGTCAGTAAATAACAACTTCCCTGACATCATTTGTCAGTAAATAACAGCTTCCCTGACATAATTTGTCAGTAAATAACAACTTCCCTGACATCATTTGTCAGTAAATAACAACTTCCCTGACATTATTTGTCAGTTTCGTCATAGGCGATATTCGGTATTTCATATGTGGGTCACATAACTAGTTGATTTGGCGCACACGCAGCGGTGCTCTGTAAAGTCTCCTTTATTTGATTGATATCTTATTTACACAATTATTAAATTACGGTTTTGTAAAGTTGAAAAGATAAGAGAAAAGTAAACGCATTGGTCTTAATTAAATTGTTTTTTAACAAAGACAGTTTTCGTAAGGTGAACTAAAACAATAAATATACTTATATATTTCGGTAATAAATAGACAATCTTATAAATTGATGTTCTTTTATAATCTCGAGTCATATGTATTCTGTTCGAATCTTTTGTATACTTTTCATTGTCAGCAAATTCCTAGTCACTTTGAAAATGTAGTTTTTTTAAATCCAAATAGGAACTTTTGCCAGAAGTAACAAATTTCAAGAACAATCCCCAAAGGAGCTATAAAGCTAAGCAACATCTTTAAGGAACTCCTTTGAAACTATTGTATTGACACACGTGGAATTTATGCCCAATGGATGCATACTAAATTTCAATGAAAAACACGATCTAAATAAGAGATACTGAGATCGATGTACGGATACAAATCTTCGTAGTGATTCTGTAGATGGACAAAGGCTCACATTCTGTGCCGTCTTTCTGCAAACGTTTATTACTTCTTTCGTATTAATATGTCCCTAAATGTCCCAATTACATGCAGGAAATATCAATTCAGCGTGATAAAGGATAACACAATGTCATTATCGGTAACATAAAGATGAACACTGGTCCAGTCATTATCACTAAACGTACATTATATCTAGTTACTAAAAGTGAAACGCAGACGGTGTAAAATTATATATACATGCCACATTTGACAACAATGGGTACTATTTTAAGGATGTTTCTTTTATCACACTACACGGACCCAAGAATTAAATATAATTATGACGTAACGTCAAACACTATGATATTTATTATTTCAGATGTTAATTTTATTTTATTTTACAATATTGGTATCATACTATTTGTGTATGTTCAAAAATCGTGTCCGCGGAACCGAAAAACTAAAAATCAACAAACTCTGCCTTACTCGGTAAATTAATAACAACATTACGAAATAAATGACTAATAATTAGCAGCTAGAGTTTACAGTATTATTATTGTGTAGAAAGTAAATCCATTTCATAAATGCAATTTTGGTGTACTTAAAAAAATCTCATTCACATATTATTGGTTGCAAAACTCATTATTTCAATGTGACCAGTAAAAAGAGAACTCATAAAAACACACAGCACTGCTTTGTAAATATTCAATTTGTTATAGTGTGACGCTTCTTGCCTTGTATACATTTGTCTTAATAATTGCCATATATGTACATTTCATTAACACGTTATGTAATTTATTATAACGATATAAACTGTATGTGTTCAGTTTCAAACTACATATGTATATTTATAGTTCGATATTTATTGTTTTATTCATTTGTTCTCTTATCATTTTATCATGCATACGGTTATACTTACACGGCTGTATTGTGGACCGGTGGCCTGATATATTGCTGAATAAATAGTGTACGTATTATATTACATTAAAAAAGAAAAGAATAGTTCAGCGAAAAAAAAACATTGAGTCGTACTTAATGAGAAAGCGGGATCAAAGACAACGTATGAAAAAGACACTCCTATTTAAAATGCAGAAAAAACAACCCTCTGTTATGGCGTATGAAGAAGAAAATGATCAAGCAGTCAAAAAGACCACATATCGTGAGAAGAAATTAAGAAATGTGTCGCACAAGAAAACAAATGTATTGGCAACTAAAAGGCAAGTAAAAGACAATTAAAGACAGCACTGAATGTATAAAATGATTTTCAAACCGGACGGCAAAACACTGCGCTGTAAACAAACTGGAAACCTCACTTCCAAAAACACCAGAAAAAGGAAAGTCCGCCACGTGTTGTTCCAGGCGAAGACAGGGGCAACAGTATGTTTCGAGGGTTGACCAAATGCACTATCGCCCTAAAAAGGATGCAACATTTATTTTATTATACCGAAACATAGCTTCTCAATAAATAATGCGATTTGTAACACGGAGTAATTTATTCACCGTATTATAAGCGCCTTGTAACTATGATCAACCTGTCTATCGCTACGACTTCATAGAGGGTGATATTGCAGTGTGATATTTAAAATTATTGACTGTTTCGTTTTTATATGAACAAACAAGGAAAACAAAAGGGTGAGGTATAATAATGTATATGCTTAAACGCAGGCTTTCAGTTATAACTGATACATTTTAATAACTTGTATTGTCAAGTGTGTATATTTACGATATTAAATATACATTATATGTTCAATAGATACTTGCAGACTGTCAATGACTTTAAGGTCTACGGTACACCAAATTGCAAGTTATTGCGTTCAGACCGTTGTGCACAAAAAACCATGTATTTTACTAACAAAAAACCGAGTAGGTTTCGTTCAGAAATCTGTGTTACTGACACCAGAGCGTGGTGGCCCATTAATGCAAAGTGGAAAGTGCGTGGACAATATTTGCATTAAAGTACTAGTAATTTATATGACCCTTCTAAAGGTCCATAAACTTGGTAACTTTTCATGCCACTCAGGAGAAAAGATCAACTTTGGGCGGATTTGGGAGTCGTGCACCGATTGCTGATGTATGTTTCTATATCCTTTGATCTTGTTAGGCATCTAAAACCAATAGTGTGAAAAAAGCCGTCAACAACAGCACTGTAATCCCTGCACCGAATCTCCAAAACTGACTTCTGGAATATGTCGGTTTGTTTGTTAGCAACACGAACATTGCTACGTAACAATCATAACGCTTTACTTTTGGTTTAAATTTTTAGATCACCTGAGCACGAAGTGCTCTCGTGCTCAAGGGTAAGCTATTGTGGTCAGTCTGTGTCCGGCGTCCGGCGTCCGTCTTTAACAGTTTACTTCAAACAACGTCTTCTCTGAAACCACTAGGCGGATTTTAACCAAACTTTGCAGGAATGTTCCTAGGATGGTCCTTTACCAAATTCCTTCAATTTATTAAATTATAATGAAAACTTTGGTTGTCATGGCAACCAAAATCTTAACAACTGGAAAACGTACAAAAATTGTCTCGTCAGAAACCACTGGCTGGATTTGAAAATTGTTTTCACAGAAATGCTCCTTGTCATTTTGATTTGTTAAAAAAACATTGCGGCCAGTGGGCGGGGAAGTTTTCCTTATATAGCTATATTGAAAACTTTTTAAATCTTCTAGTCGGAAACCACTGGCTGGATTTCAAAATAATTTCACATAAATGTTCCTTGGGTGACCCTCTATCAAATTCCTTGAAATGATTTTGATTTGTTAAAAAACATGCAATCCCGGGGGCGGGGCAGTTTTCCTTATATGGCCATTGAAAACTTTAAAAATCTTCTTGTCTGAAACCACTGGCTAAATTTCAAAATAATTTCCCATACATGCTCCTTGGGTGACCGTCTTCCAATTCATGGCAATCATTATGATTTGTTAAAAATAATGGCCGCCGGGGGCGGGACAGTTTTCCTTATATGGCTATATTGAAATCTTAAACAATCTCTTTGTTAAAAGTCATTATGATGCTTTACACTCAGGTGAGCGACCTAGGGCCATATTGGTCCTCTTGTCATGATGTTCTATGTATGTTCGTTAAATTGTGCTGGTATGTTTTATTAAATGTACAATGTTCTGTTAGTTGGATTAGTCAATAGTGGAACCCGTAAAAGTAAGTACAACAGGTAGTTTGGCGTGTAACTTATTAATGTACTTGAAGTAGTTACAAAATAGTGTATGTAATATTAAAAAAAGAATATTTGAATAAAATATAACTCGTATATAGTGTAAAATGAAAATAGAATCTTATTTTGCATAGCTATTATGCGTATTTGTGTTTATGCTAATTCGTCTTATTATTTGATTATTTATGAAATTTCGATGCGCCTAAAACACCAAACGCGTTACATTTGACCCCAGTTTCCAGCAAACAGTGATGTGGACTGTATTTACGAATTGAATGAAGGAGTAGTAAAACACTTCCCGAAGAATTAACTCAAATCTTTTTTCTGCAGTTCATGCTGATAAATGGGTATTTTATATATCCCCATCTCACATATTTTCATTTTAATCAACCTGTTCACAAACTAAACAAACTTATGGCAACTACAAAGTGTCATGCGAGAATTTGTAGCTCGACTTTTCGAAGAAAGACAAGCTATTTACTGGCCCGGGCGTCTGCGTTGGGGGAGCTAGGTTAAAGTTTTTCGGTATGCTAGTTTCTCAGGAATTGCTTGAGGGATTTCAGTCAAACTTTAAACTTGTATTCTCCACATTAAAATAAACATACAGACCAACTTTGGTAATTATACTTGAAATTTGTCAAAATTATGGGCCTTTTTACACTTAGAAAATTTTACATATCAGCTATATGGACAGGTTAAAGATTTTTGACAAGCTGGTTTTCCAGGAATGGCTTGAGGGATTTCATTCAAACGTATTAAATTTATTTCCTATATTAAAGTAAACTCATAGGCCAATTTTGATAACTCTAGTTTGAAATTTGTCAAAAGTATGGGCATTTTTACACTTTAAAAAATTAAATGGGTGGAATGTCGGCTTCAACTTTTGATTTCCACTCCATGTCTTGAGAATCAATTTTAATACATAAAATTAATACCCTTAAGCAGCATTCGGAATTGCATTTGTGGTGGGTTGGATGGGGTGCAGGTCAAGGTCACTGTTACTAAAAATAGAAAAAAATGCTTTATAACTCGAGAGCAAATTGAAAAAATTAAATATAATTCAACGAATAGATACTGTATAACAAACATTGCATGATATTGCATATGGGGTTACTTTAGTCAAGGTCACCGTCATTGATTTGAAATTTAGAAAAATGCTTCCACTCAGTAAAACGAGTAAGAAATTAATTCTGTTTAATTGGCACCTACTGTACAGTTCTTTTTAGAAAAACAATGCAAGCTTTGATACAAATAATAAAAGGTATGATACGGTTTGAACAAATATCGACAATTTCTTTCAACTGAAAATCAAATCTTCGTAAAAAGCAATTTCGTGAGGATTGATAAAAACAGCAAATTTGTGTTTGCACATTGAAATTGAACTATTGCGAACATATTATAGAATTAGTATAGTAGTATAAAAGTATTAGTATAAATATTAGCATTAAAAATAGATGTATTTGTATGCAATATTTTAACATAATACTTTCACAAACCTATTTCCGTTTTGCAAATATGATTTTGCAATCTTATATCCGATCTCTGTTAACAATGATGAGAAATGTTATCTCTGGACAATTTGTCATCTGCAAATTTCTACTCTTGTGAATATATGCTTCTATTACCGAAATTTTTCTACAACACAGATAAATAATCGACATGACACATATACACTCTTAATCGGGTCGTTTCATTTAATAGCGCAATTATTGTATCGATTCATTGGCAATTATATAACTATTTTTAAGAGAGTGATTGTATCACAAATTGCCAACAGTTCCATTACGGAAATGCTATAATTGATTGTGGATTACCCCATTGTAGTCGACTTAAAGTTCTTTGAATCGACATTACCATTGTAATGAATGAAAGCCGCAACGACATATACACTGTTCAGCAGTTGATGATATGACCACGCCTCAAAGCGCATAACATCTTGGATAGTTCAATGATTTATATATTTTACAGTCTATTTATAACGTATAATATTTTATTAGAAGTTCTACAGGTATCTAGTTGTTGTCAAACAGTTTTTGTTAAAAAAAACACCATATGACGTCATAGACAATACTTTTTTTTTTAACTTTACCCAACGTGACCACACAGTTTCTCCAGTTTATCAATATACCGAGCTCTTTGCTGTCTCATAATACATAAAATGTGAAAGACCCCAAACTGTTATGCCTTGTGACGAATGAATAAAACACAAGCGTGCTGTGATACAACTGACTGTTGACAATAAAACACAAGCGTGCTGTGATACAACTGACTGTTTACAATAAAACACAAGCGTGCTGTGATGCAACTGACTGTTTACAATAAAACACAAGCGTGCTGTGATACAACTGGCTGTTTACAATAAAACACAAGCGTGCTGTGACACAACTGACTGTTTACAATAAACCACAAGCGTGCTGTGATACAACTGACTGTTTACAATAAACCACAAGCGTGCTGTGATACAACTGACTGTTTACAATAAAACACAAGCGTGCTGTGATACAACTGACTGTTTACAATAAAACACAAGCGTGCTGTCATACAACTGACTGTTTACAATAAAACACAAGCGTGCTGTCATACAGCTGACTGTTTACAATAAAACACAAGCGTGCTGTGATACAACTGACTGTTTACAATAAAACACAAGCGTGCTGTGATACGACTGACTGTTTACAATAAAACACAAGCGTGCTGTGATACAACTGACTGTTTCCAATAAATCACAAGCGTGCTGTGATACAACTGACTGTTTACAATAAAACACAAGCGTGCTGTGATACAACTGACTGTTTACAATAAAACACAAGCGTGCTGTGATACAACTGGCTGTTTACAATAAAACACAAGCGTGCTGTGATACAACTGACAGTTTATAATAAACCACAAGCGTGCTGTGATACAACTGACTGTTTACAATAAAACACAAGCGTGCTGTGATACAACTGACTGTTTACAATAAAACACAAGCGTGCTGTGATACAACTGACTGTTTACAATAAAACACAAGCGTGCTGTCATACAACTGACTGTTTACAATAAAACACAAGCGTGCTGTCATACAGCTGACTGTTTACAATAAAACACAAGCGTGCTGTGATACAACTGACTGTTTACAATAAACCACAAGCGTGCTGTGATACAACTGACTGTTTACAATAAAACACAAGCGTGCTGTGATACAACTGACTGTTTACAATAAAACACAAGCGTGCTGTCATACAACTGACTGTTTACAATAAAACACAAGCGTGCTGTCATACAGCTGACTGTTTACAATAAAACACAAGCGTGCTGTGATACAACTGACTGTTTACAATAAAACACAAGCGTGCTGTGATACGACTGACTGTTTATAATAAAACACAAGCGTGCTGTGATACAACTGACTGTTTCCAATAAATCACAAGCGTGCTGTGATACAACTGACTGTTTACAATAAAACACAAGCGTGCTGTGATACAACTGACTGTTTACAATAAAACACAAGCGTGCTGTGATACAACTGGCTGTTTACAATAAAACACAAGCGTGCTGTGATACAACTGACTGTTTACAATAAACCACAAGCGTGCTGTGATACAACTGACTGTTTACAATAAAACACAAGCGTGCTGTGATACAACTGACTGTTTACAATAAAACACAAGCGTGCTGTGATACAACTGACTGTTTACAATAAAACACAAGCGTGCTGTCATACAACTGACTGTTTACAATAAAACACAAGCGTGCTGTCATACAGCTGACTGTTTACAATAAAACACAAGCGTGCTGTGATACAACTGACTGTTTACAATAAAACACAAGCGTGCTGTGATACGACTGACTGTTTACAATAAAACACAAGCGTGCTGTGATACGACTGACTGTTTACAATAAATCACAAGCGTGCTGTGATACAACTGACTGTTTACAATAAAACACAAGCGTGCTGTGATACAACTGACTGTTTACAATAAAACACAAGCGTGCTGTGATACAACTGACTGTTTACAATAAAACACAAGCGTGCTGTGATACAACTGACTGTTTACAATAAAACACAAGCGTGCTGTGATACAACTGACTGTTTACAAAGAATATGTTTCGTTATTGTATAGTGATATCTTCTAGACGGAAGGCAAATATGATACTGAATATAGCATCAACATCCAAATAAGACTGCGTATGTCGATATCGCAATGTATATGTAAATAGAATCAAGGAACGCAAGACATGGCTTTAGACGTTTGATACATTTGTGTTATAACATTGAGATCATCGGTTAACATGATCAAACAACCGTTTGCAATAACGATTTGTGTGTAAAATGAGTCTGAATGGAAAACATGACAAAAGCAAACAACAACTTCAGTTTCATAGATGTCGCAGGAATTTCGTTAAAACAAGCACTCTTTAATGTTCTCACATTCGAAAACGAATGAAAATGTATATTGTGATTTACTGGAAATAAGCGACTGTTAAAATGTTTAAATTATGTTCTTCCGACAGTTTTGGATTTAAGATGCCAACAATAATTGCAATGGTTTTAATAATTGTACACTAGCAAATCTATATACTGACGCTGATTCAACATATCCCGGCGTTAGAAAAACATACCAATGCTAAATCTTAGCATTGGAAATATATGTCAAGACAGAATTGAGGCTACGAGAGCTGAGACAATTCTTCAACACCTATGTTAGTCACTTATACTACGTCTGTAAATGGTTTATGGTGTTATCTTTTGGTATTCATTGTCCATGTGTTGTCCATGAACCATATAAAATATATTATGTACTTTGTGGGTAATTAAAATATTGTTTTGATAAAAGTTGATTTCGCCCTTATGTTTGAAAACCCGAATTCTTAAATTTGAAAATATGCGGCATTAAAAAACGCCTTCACCAACAACATCATAATAAGTATGTTTTGTGGTATTGTGGTATTGAATGTTATCTTCAACTACCTTGGTTAGGCGCATTATTTTTGAGATATACTGTGACGAAATGGACATCATGCGTTATCGCAGAATGTCTCTACCTCAAGACGGAAATGAGGTAAGGTGTGGCAGTAGCGATGCGTATGCATTTAGTCGACGACAAAATAATGTAATGTTTAGATCGTCGTTCAATACCGTTTACTTTAATAAATGATCACGTAAATTGTGTACGCGTGCAACGAGGGTACCATTATACGAACATGTTTCAATACATGAACAGCACATAACAGCCACAAATAATTATGCGAGTCCATTTAAACGATAAACAAATGACCAAGAGATTGGCACCAAAGATTGTTGCTCTAGCAAAATAATTATAATGATAGTATGTTACTTTTTACAATAGCACTTGGAGATATTGTCACTGATGACATGTATTAGTAGATAAACACGACATTGTCGACACATTGTAAAGTGTAGCTTCATGTGTTCACCCAATGTGTTAAATGGTTTGTAAAAATAGAAAACTGTCAAACCAAAAGATCACTGTAGCAGAGACTGTTTTTAGAATTTTTATTTCTTAAGACTTTTTATAAATTTTGATATTCAAATAGCTATGTTATATTCGAATATTCGATCAGGTATTCGCATAATCAAATATTCAGTTATTCGTTGACATCCCTAAAAAACTGCTCCGACTATGAGAGAATATGAGAGACATTAAATTGATGACAATAGCGTACGATCTTTGCACGCTATGTATATTTACATCATCGATGTCTGCAGTTTAGTTAGATCATTCAGATTTGTCACCAAACGGATGTTTATTTATTGTCGGCAAATTTACTTTGGTATCCTGTCATTTACACAGTGAAGCCGTTCGTATACAGACTGGGCGTTGATTTATATCGGTTGGTACTCTATTCTATGAAAAAATGTGTGGGTACTCGTGTTTCATGTTACTTCTCCTATTAGACAAGAATGTAAATTGCTACTTTTCTTTCTAATGTTGAATTATACTATGCACAATTATAGAACTTCTGTTCCGCTGCATACATCTCTATTTGAGGCAATTGACCGATTGCCTAAGCAACTAGAACAAATTGAATTAACGCGTAAACATGACAATAACTGGCGTAACCTCATTGGCATTTGGACTTTAAACCGCCGAACATTGAACTCTGCCCGGAGTAGGTTAATAGACGTCAGCACCTGGAAGAACATATGGAAGATTACATGTAATATGTTGGCTTAAGTTTCATAGGTTAATAGACGTCGGCACCTGGAAGAACATATGGAAGATTACACGTAACATGTTGGCTTAAGTTTCATAGGTTAATAGACGTCAGCACCTGGAAGAACATATGGAAGATTACATGTAACATGTTGGCTTAAGTTTCATAGGTTAATAGACGTCGGCACCTGGAAGAACATATGGAAGATTACATGTAATATGTTGGCTTAAGTTTCATAGGTTAATAGACGTCGGCACCGGGAAGAACATATGGAAGATTACATATAACATGTTGGCTTAAGTTTCATAGGTTAATAGACGTCGGCACCGGGAAGAACATATGGAAGATTACATGTAACATGTTGGCTTAAGTTTCATAGGTTAATAGACGTCGGCCCCTGGAAGAACATATAGAAGATTACATGTAACATGTTGGCTTAAGTTTCATAGGTTAATAGACGTCGGCACCTGGAAGAACATATGGAAGATTACATGTAACATGTTGGCTTAAGTTTCATAGGTTAATAGACGTCGGCACCTGGAAGGACATATTGAAGATTACACGTAAAATGTTGGCTTAAGTTTCATAGGTTAATAGACGTCGGCACCTGGAAGAACATATGGAAGATTACACGTAACATGTTGGCTTAAGTTTCATAGGTTAATAGACGTCGGCACCGGGAAGAACATATGGAAGATTACACGTAACATGTTGGCTTAAGTTTCATAGGTTAATCGACGTCGGCACCGGGAAGAACATATTGAAGATTACACGTAACATGTTGGCTTAAGTTTCGTAGGTTAATAGACGTCGGCACCTGGAAGAACATATGGAAGATTACACGTAACATGTTGGCTTAAGTTTCGTAGGTTAATAGACGTCGGCACCTGGAAGAACATATGGAAGATTACACGTAACATGCTGGCTTAAGTTTCATAGGTTAATAGACGTCGGCACCTGGAAGAACATATGGAAGATTACATATAACATGTTGGCTTAAGTTTCATAGCTTAATAGACGTCGGCACCTGGAAGAACATATGGAAGATTACACGTAACATGTTGGCTTAAGTTTCATAGGTTAATAGACGTCGGCACCTGGAAGAACATATGGAAGATTACATGTAATATGTTGGCTTAAGTTTCATAGGTTAATAGACGTCGGCACCTGGAAGAACATATGGAAGATTACACGTAACATGTTGGCTTAAGTTTCATAGGTTAATAGACGTCGGCACCTGGAAGAACATATGGAAGATTACACGTAACATGTTGGCTTAAGTTTCATAGGTTAATAGACGTCGGCACCTGGAAGAACATATGGAAGATTACATGTAACATGTTGGCTTAAGTTTCGTAGGTTAATAGACGTCGGCACATGGAAGAACATATGGAAGATTACACGTAACATGTTGGCTTAAGTTTCAACAATATGACAGTGTTTACAGCATGATTTCCAGTACACTGTACATTGATATAATACTTATTGACAACGGGAATCACAAATTACTCGCCCTATATATAATTGTGCAAACGACAATAGTATTGATTCATGTAAATTATGTAACTTGTTTAATACAGTAATTGTTTAGCAAACTTGAAACAAAGCATATGTGTCAATCTGTCAATCAAAATAACTGTTTAATCTTGATGGGCACATTACTTCTCAGATTTGGACATTACGTATGGTACCTAAACCAAACCCAAGACATCTATTTACTGTCAACTTATGCATTGTATTCCTTAGACGTACATTTATTCCATATATTGCGTCTTTGTGTACACTAGCTGTATTGAACTTTGCAAAACGAATGCAACAACTATATTACAAACATATTCACCCTTATTGAATGTTGTGCAAGCTCAGACAAAATACACGAGTGAAACACATTTAACAACAATATAATCTCAATTGCACATGTACACACTTTTCTTACTGTCTTGGTTATTGTGCCATTTTTGCATTATTGCATACTACCTTCCTTGGTTTCCTGCAGTGCATGTTTAACTGTAACCTGAGAGTCAAACTTCAAACCACATATTTATAAGCGTTTTGGTTACACGTACTTTTACAACTGATAGGCTGGTGACTCAATCAAAAAGTACTTTTTGCGTGTGTTAACTATTTTCATTGCATATAGACAGTTTCGGTTATTCGCGTAGGCGTACTTGCACTTACGTCAAGCATGTCTTTTTTATCAAGGTTCGTGAAAAAGTATTTCATTGGCGTGGTGTGTTTACTCATGACGTCGCAAAAGTGATCCCGTCTTCTTGTTACTGAAATGTCATAAGCAGCTATTTGCATTTACAAGCGCTGTGTTCCCAGAGGAATGAATCAATACGGTAACTCAGTTGAGAAACCATAAATTACTCGGTCGTTCAAATTCGTAACCTTTTTCCCAGCTTTTTTGTTAAAAAGACACAAAAATAGAACTCAGTGAATAGTGTTATTTTATTAACGTCAAAACAGGACGAAGTTCTGATCACGCATGTTTTGTCTATACTTTGCAAACCAAGATTCAAATAATGTGTGTTCATTCATCACACTTTACATTCTTTATATCATTAAATTAATTAACTGTGTTGAGCATGTATCTATTCACACTGATTCCATTTACTCGGTAGAAGACATGATTACGTAATAAACTCTATCTGGTTGGTGATATGATCGGTTTTCATATGGGACCTCATATTAGTGCTCCTTTCGCCAAGCCCTAACTAGCAAATCGTTATCAAAATTCATCGATAGCTAGGAATGTGTGTAAGCACAATTATACAGTTTAACAATTATGCAATGCCATAATTACTTTAGGGCGGGAATCTTAGTTACGATTTGATGGTGACATAAAGGTGGTTTTGTACGTGAATTTCGTAAGAAAAGTATGCATATGGGACCACGTGTACCTTCTTTTTCAATGCCCTAACTAGCAAATCATGCTTTTCAAATAGAGTGCATTCATAGATAGAAACGGATCGGAGCACAATTAATTGACAATAAAGATTCAATAAAACGCCATGAGATTCTGAAAGAAAGAACCATCAATCACTCCTATCCTTAACGCTGGAACTTACACTCCAATAAACTTGGTCATTATTGGAACCAATATACGGTAATAATATGGTGACATTACCGATTCATTAGAAAGGCTGTGGGCAATACCTTAGATTCTTGCTAAAAGTATGTGTAATCCATGATTGTGTATGATTCGTAAGAGAATCCTATGGCATAATGCCTAAATACCGTTCCTATATAATTTTCAAACTTCTAAAACAGTGCCGTCTAATTAGACAGCAAGGACGGGGTAAGTTTAATCTCTCCATGTGAAACATTGTCGTACAACTGTTCACGAAAGTAAATAAGGACTACGTGTGTTAATCGACATATGTCATGTATACTTGGTTGGAAACGATGAAGCCAGAAATCGGCCGCAACGCTTGACTCCACATGCCCGAAACCGGCCGTAATGCTCAACTCCACCAGCCCATAATCAACCGCAGTGCTCTAAATCCCGGCGGCGACCTAATCGGGCGCAATGCTCTTTGCCATCTACCCGAAATCGGCGGCAATTCTCGATCCCACTTTCCCGAAATCGGCTGCAACGCTCGACCTTAAATGCCCAAAACCGGCTGCAATGCTAGAACCGCCACCGGCCCGAAATCGGCCGCCATGCTCCAAATCCCGGCGGCGACAACATCGGCCTCAAAGCTCGACGCCATATGCCCGAATTCGGCTGCTATTCTCGACCCCACTTCTCCGAAATCGGCCGCAATGCTCGTCCCCACATCTCCGAAATCGGTCGCAATGCTCTAAATCCCGGCGACGACCAAATCGGCCGCAACGCACGACCCCCACGTTCCCGTTGTTTCAAAAACTTTTTAAATTCTATTAGTTGTTTTCGGATTCGAAATAAACATCAATCGTTATCAGTTATACTACAGGCGGACATTTAAAGCCGATAGTCAAAATTGAATACGCGGTTTTTATCGATATCAAATACATCCATGTATCTCCATGTAAAAAGCGTGTTTTGGTACAAAAGTGCGCAAAAATTGTGTCGTACAAGACGAACGTTCATGGATCGAGTAGTCATGTGCTTGATTGCATAGTGTTTATGCGAACAAAATGACGTTTGACGATGTATAATCGTGTTTAAAAATGAGGCTCTATATTACATTATTTTTTTAATATTTGTATTCTCAATTTGTTAAACGGATTTGGGAAATGCACGGATAAAATTAAAAGGTAAATGCAATTATGAAATGTTTTAATAGCTTGTTTGCTTTTCCTAACAAGAGCTAGTATTTATTGTCAAACACTTTTTAGTTGATAGTAAGGTATAAAGTCTGCCCTTAAAATCGCCATATTTGATTGACTACTGAGATCGTTGTTGGCGGGACTACACTGTTCAGTCCCTTGTCGATCACACCTTTGAAACTGAAACCTTATCGATCAGCATGTACTTGTGCGTTTAAGGTCCATCGATAATAGGTCTGTGTAATTAGATAGAGGCGGATTAAGCGTTGTCGATTTGAAAATTAAAGCATGTCGGCGTTATTTAAGCATGTCGGCAAACGACTTTCTGCTTTAAGGGCATGTCGGGCCCGACAAGCGATACAGGCCTGCGTGTAACCAGATATAGATATGAACAAGTATGGCATGCATGCTTATTATTTTAATTACTTAACATATTAAATTCATTACGGAGCGATATCACAAGTCAAGCCTTTTTGTTGGTGTCATATTAGGTGTTAGACCGTTTTATTGTATAACAATTTCAATGCAATATATATACGTGATTAACCCTCTTTTACTTTCAGTTAGTAATGATATGTGTTTCATGGCTATACATTCAGCAGATTCACCTAACATACATTATGAGATCAGATGCCTAGGTATAATCTAACCTGCACGTGTATGCTGACGAATATTAGTATAAGTATCAACGTGCAGAAATGTATTATGCTCTGCGATCTTTTCATCAAACAATTTGATGAAAATACACCAAAACAGTTTTTGACGCTGTCAATATATTTAAAATGCAAACATAAAAGGATCTGTCATTAAAAGTAAACATTATGCACTTAATATTTGTCCTAATATGCTTGTTATTCGGTATTAATTGTACTCCTATAATTCATTGATACTGGACCTTATTCTAATGCGGATAATATGATGATCAATGATATGTGGTGAGATTGTATGTTATTATGTCTGACAGATGAAATGGTAATCATACATGGTCGTTGACGCTGATTGTACACAATTTGTTCACGTAACTGATATCAGTTCAATAGTCACAGAGTCGTGGCTAGTTCAAGAACTTTTGTGTACAACAGGATGACTAACTATAGACCTGATAATAAGCGTGGTTTAGAATATAGCTACTTCCTTGACATTCATAGGTCAAATTCGCCATTTATGAATTCGCCCTCTGCATTTTATATGTGGGTCACATAACTAGTTGTTGCTTATGCACACACAGCTGTTTTCTGTTTCGGTAAATGTCCATTAATAGGACTGATACTTTTTTCACATCATTATTTACGAACGGCTTTTTACAATTGAAATAATAAGAGGAGTAATGGTTCCATATACCTAACGCATGGGTCTTTATTAATTGATTATTTTACAACGGCAAACTATCGTAATATGAGTAACAATATATATACTTATGAAAATATATAGACATTCTTATATATTAATTGCAATTGTCTTCCTCAGTTGTTGAGAGTCAAATCTTTCCTGTTAGAATCTGTTGAAACTGTTCGATTGTATGAAATTTCTAGTTTCTTTGAATCATGTTTGAAATAAGGAAATACGAACATTGCCCAGAAGTAACGTATTTCCATCGCAACGCTGAAAGGAGTTATAAACCTAAGCAACAGCTCGAATAAACTGATTTGAACTATTTTATTGACACAAATTCAAGTTATGCTCGATGGAATGCACTAAATCTCAATGTCACCGGCAATCTAAATATAAGATTCTGAAAAAAAATCGATGTACGCATACAGATTCCTGTAGTGATATGGTAGATTGACAAAAAGCTTAAATGTTTTGCCATCTTTCTGCCAACTATTATTACGTTTTCATATGAATATTTCCTTAAAGATTCCAATTATATCCAGATATATCCATAATGTGCTTAAAGACAACACAATTTCATTAGTGAGATCATAAAACGACCATTGAATCATGTGGAGAGCACAATCTATATTTTAAAATATTGCGTCGTTTTGTTTTTTTAATCATACATGAGGAGAATAATTGGTGTACAGATGGCTTATCAGGCGTGCCCATTGAGAATAATTGGTGTACAGATGGCTTATCTAGGAGTGCCCATTCACTTTCATTTATTTTACCTAATGCCTTGATATTGGCGTGGTTATGAGAAACAAATGTATATTTCGGAAAACTACCGTAAATATGATATGTATACAAGAGTATAAAAAAAACAACATTTCTTTACATTTATTTGGCTAGATGTATATGAATTTGTTTATACTATATTATATTATACGGGTAATATTGTTTCCTTGTATATCCGCAAGCTTTCAGAGACTTCCAAACAATTAACAAAGCATCTAAATTGTATTAAGTTATTTTTAAAATTAATGTTTTTGATAGAATTATACCATACTTAGTCCGTTTTCAGTTCGTTAAAGGGGCGTTTTAATGAAGACAAAGCAGTCGGTTATCGTTAAAAACGGTGTATTATTCAGTAAAGTACGAACGGCTTAGTGTTCTACTTCTCGTTAACCTAACTCGTGCGATACTAGCTCGGCTGAACGTGACCCTGGTAAAGTTATATTAAAAATTAATAGACTTGCGCGATTTTGGGTTACTTTAAATATAAAAAATAAAATATACAATTTTACAATCTCTTGCACACCGGCTACATTCCTTTAACATCTGAACGTTAGCTCAGAAAGTAGTCCCAACTCACGTGGTTTTAGTCACGTGTTCATAACAGTCCAAACGCGAAACTTAATACATGTACCGTCCACTCTGCCCAGTTTGTTTACATCTGCGAACTGATTCCCTCTGTGTGAATGGGCATGCAAATAGTTCCATTAATCGGTCTCAAAATAATTAAAGTTTCTGCATTTATGATCATTTAAAAACCATATATTCTTTATTTCTATGCTTGTGGTCCTAAAAATCAACTTAAATATGCGTAAAATGGTTCCCGTTTTGACAAGATTCTTGTCATTGAGTCCGTTGCAGAGTTGTATAGTGATTGCAACGAACGACAAATCTGGTAGGAGATGGACGATTTTATAGTAAATTACCCATTGTTTCGGTTTTCTTACTCTACATGGTTGTTTTATATGCTATGCTTTTTCGGTCGTTAAAGTCCGCACTCGGGTTTTAACCCATTGGTCGGGCCGCTGCGGACGCTTTCAACCTCAAGGTGTATTATCCCTGTAATGTTTGCTAGTAATGCTGATAACGAAACACTGTTTAGGGTAGGTACCTGATATGCTCGCAGTATTAAAACTAATTAGTTTCCTTCCTAGCGTTGGCCTCATCGTAAAAGTAACTCATATGACCCTATGACCCTTCTTAAGATCCATAATCTAGGTAACTTTTAAGGCCACTCAACGAGCAAAGAAAACATCCACGTTTGTGCGGATTTTGGAATCGTGCACCGATTGCTGATGTATGTTTCAATATCTACTTCCCGCCGGATTTGGGAATCATGAACCTATTGCTGCTGTATTTTTCAATATACACATTTTGCGGATTTGGAATTGTGCACTGATTGCTGATGTATTTTTCAATATCCACTTCTGGCGGATTTGGGAATCGTGCACCGATTGCATGTGTATTTTTCAATATCCACTTTGGGCGGATTTGGGAATCGTGCACGATTGCTGTTTTTTTTTTTTCAATATTCTTTGATCTTGTTAGGCAACGAAAACCAATCGCGTGAAATAAGCCGTCAAGAACAGCACAGTAATCCCTCCACCGAATCTCCAATACTGACTTCTCGAATCTGTCGGTGTGTTAGTTAGCATACACGAACAAACTAGTGTATACGTAACATGCATACAGCTTTCCTTATGGTTTATTTTTTCTGAAGTTCTATGTGATGCCATACAATTGTGCTCTAATTTATTATTGGATGTACCAAGTTTTGTAAGTTGGATTTAAATTAAATAGTGGAACCCAAAAAAGTAAGTACTACAGGTAGTTTGGAGTGCATATTGTAAACGTATTTAGTTTGTTTTGCAAACCTATTATGCTTATTTGTGTTTATGCTAATTCTTATGAAGTTTTGATGCGCCTAAAACACCAAAAGCGTTACATTTTCAAATGGAATCCCTTCGGCAAACAAGTGAGCGGCATATATAACAGATAATACTCCTGTAAAACGAGAAACTTACCTGCTTTGCATTTATACCTTTTCACCCACCGTATATTGATGAAGAACCACATATCCCCTATTCCGCCGTATAAATAGAAAAAAAAACAAACAGTTATTAGTTGTCCGTCTTGGGGAAGAGGTCGATGTGTGTGATGTGATCGTTGTTTACGAATTGATAGAAGGAGTAGAAGAGCGCTTCCCGAATAATTAACTCAAACACGTTTCTGCAGTTCTTGCTGATAAATGTGTATTTTATATATAACCCATCTCACATAAGCAAACCGAACGAACTTATGGCAACTACCAGGATGATTAAAACAGGAAATTTAATGTAGCAGATTGAAATTAACATATCACTAACATATTTCAGTCTAAGTGCAAGGGTATAAAAGTATTAGTATCAATATTAGTATTATGTAGATGTATTTGTAGCAATGTTCGAACATAATACTTTCACGAACCTATTTCCGTTTTGCAAATTTGAGTTTACAATCTTATATCCGATCTCTGTTGACAATAGTGAGAAATGTTATCGCTGGACAATTTGTGATCTGCCAATTTCTAATCATGTGAATATATGCTTCTATTACCGATATTTTTCTAGAACACAGATACATCGACGTGACATATATACACTCTTAATAGGATCGTTTCATTTAAGAGCGCAATTATTGTATAGTCTAATGCAGAGACTCGATTATTGGCAATTATACGACAATGTTTAAGAGAGAGATCGTTTCACCAATTGCCAACGGTTCTTTAACGGAAATGATATTATTTATTTGGCCATTTGTGGAGTACCCCATTGTAGTTGCATTACGTCCCTTTGAAATTACCATTGTGATGAAAGAATGTCGCCGTGACATAAGAGTATAACGTTGATGACTATATTTTCAAAACGGATGACATCTCAGTCGGATTACTACAGTTCAATGGTAACTACATGTACTACGACCAACTATTTATACATTATACACACGGTTAAGAACCTACAACATGGCATGCGAAGTTGTACAGGTACTTAGTTGTGTTTTTTTTTCAAATTATCTTTTTTTAGAATCATGTGAGGTCATGGACTACAGTTTGGTTTAAGTATACCCAACGTGACCACTATATGTAGTTTCTTCTTAGATTTGAAATGCTTGTTTTATTACCAGTATACCACAATCGTTGCTGTTCATATTAAATAAATTGCAAAATATTATAAAATTTAATACCGTATGGCAAATTAATGAAACAGAATATTTCCGCCCTACAATTACAAAAAATGAGGCGTCTGAATTGCATACAAATATGCATATCGTATGAACATTCATTAAACTACACTAACTTTTATCTCTAATACAGCGTGTGACTCAAACCAATTGATGACTACGACCAAGATACATGTCTGCCTGTCCTGCTGATTTGCATGGAATTTAATTAATGGATAAAACAATCAGACCTTCTGTTACCATGTCAAAAATAAAATGTCAACAATAAAGTTATAATTTATTTTACAAAACGTTTGTTCGCGCAAGATACGTACAACTTTGTTTCGACACGCGGTTATACAAAAACTCAACCATCGCAAAACAGTAAAGCGCTTGAAAATGTGTCTGTCAGAATTATCTGATCGCCATACAAGATACGCAGTCTTGTAACCTGTCAATCTAATGTTTCCTAAACTACAGGAGATACAAAATATATTAGTTATCAACGATGTGTTATGTCATAAAATGCATTATTCCTATAAATAGATGCAGGGAATACAAACGATTATTTATTTTATATGGATGCAAATTATAAAACGCAATATTGAAGCATATCAACACATTATCTTTAAACTGATATTTTATTTAATATTGTATTTGTATGTCTATGAGTTTACATTTTTTCGTAAATTTAATTTGAAAACATAGCCCAATCGTCGATTTCCGCGCTACATTACCAACAACATTTGTGAGTTGTCATTGTAGTATAATTTTTGCATGCCCTGTACAATTAATATTTTCTAGACGGAGGACAAATATGATACTGAATATAGCATGAACATCCAAAAAGACTGCGTATGTCTATGTTGAAATGCATATGTAAATATAATCAAGCATTGGAAGTCATGGCTTTAGACGTTTGATACATTTGTGTTACAAACTTGACATGATCGGTTAACATGATCAAACAACCGTTCGCATTAACCATTTGTGTGTAAAATGACTCTGACTGGAAAACATGAAATAACAACTACATTGGTTTTAAAGATTACCAATGCTGCAATGGCGTTAAAATAAACACAATCTAATGTTCTCACATTGGTGATGATGCTGTGAACTTTAATTGGCAAAATTGTTTTGTGTCTTTAAGTCAATGCGGGCAGCAAACATTGCCAACAACAAAACAAATAAGCTTTTGTGGACTGAAACTAACTTTTCATAATTATCCCGACCATGCATATATCGCTTATTCCGACACGACGGGACTGAATAGGCATCATCAATTGTACTAAAAAGTATCGACCTCAAAACGGAAATGAGGTTGGTTGTCGTATAAACGATGCGTATTCATTTGATCATATACCAATAGGATTTTGAGACCGCCATTCGATACCGAATACTTTCAATGACCACGTAAAT
Source organism: Congeria kusceri (assembly GCA_027627225.1). Lineage (NCBI taxonomy): Eukaryota > Metazoa > Mollusca > Bivalvia > Myida > Dreissenidae > Congeria > Congeria kusceri. The sequence continues at coordinate 87,104 of CM051038.1, read as the reverse complement.
TGCGTACGCGTGCAACACGGGTGCATTTTAAATGAATATTTGTCATTTAATGAAAGGAAACTAAAAGGCACAAATAATTGCACGATTCCGTTTTAGAGATTAACAGATGACCAAGAGTCCGGCACTTAATAGTGCTACTATTTGCAATAGTACTTGGATATATTGTCAGTGATAACATTTTCCTAAAATAAACATAAGATTGTCGACACATTGTAGTGAATTTTAAACAAAGTCCATATTCTGCTACAGCATTTTCACACAATAGCATGCTATTCGAAATTTCTGACATCCGCTACTTATTTTGCTGTTTTCGGTTCTTCAGCACACGGGTGTTTGTTCATGGTCGGCAAATTCAGTCTGGCTTCGTTTACACGGTAAAACCGTTGGAACACAGCGCGGGCGTTGATACCTATGTGACAGTATTTATTATTTGCAGAGAAAATTCGATACTATTTATATTTGTAAAAATAATATTTAGTAAAAATAACTCTAGCTCAATCAGTAAAATAGAAATAATAGAATCAGTTAATAACCAAAACACACCGTGCAACACAAAACACATAACACACAGAAATCAACACTGAGGCCGCAGCCTTGGGACGACCGATGAATAGCATAAGGTCTTGTCAGTATGTACATTAAGTGAATCGGTATTTCCTTATTACGTTCTTTAATTTCTTGGACAGGAAGAGGGATACCATTGCCAAGATGGTGTAAAAAAACGGTGTCTTGCTAAAAATCTCCATTGCTTTTACGCGCATTGGCAAACGTTTCTGTAACCTCAAAAACACCAAGTTGTCATACAATTTGTGAACAATTCTTCAAAAGTCACGGCATTTTTTGTTGCTGATATTACTTGTAAAGTAATGTTAAAACAAAACGACATGTATTACTCAGGATATGTGCTTCATGTTAAATGTGTAACTTGTTAAATACAGTCACAGCGAATAAGTTGTGTGTGTCAATCTATCAATCTAAATATATGGTTTTGGTCAGTACGTATGGTTACGAAACAAACATCAGACGTCCATTTAATATCAATTTATCATTGGGTTTGGTCAGACATACATTTATTCCGCGTGTGCCGCCGTTAAGACGATATCTACACTGTATATTTCATATAGAATAAAAAAGATACAAATTAATGTGTTGAATTTGCTCGTGCATAATCAAATGCTGTGCAAACTAAGATCATAAGGAAGTTAGTGTTTTGTTCATTCATTGTAATCTTTCAAATAGTGTTGTCTTTCATACACAGTAAACATAAATAGCCTCTTTTACACATTTCTGTATTATGAATAGATCTGGGGCAAGTGTGACGCTCGGGCGCCCGTAAACCGGTTTAATCCCCCAATGCTTTGCATTGACCGTTCCAAGATGATGACCCTAGTCTTGTTCACGTGTGTTTTGTGTTTGTTATGTGTTTTTGTGATGTGCTGTGTTGGTTTTGGCAATTGGTCTCTAAGACATAAATAAAGGACCTCGTTCTGCAAATAGGAGTAATCTCCTGCTTACGTAGCTGAAGTTTCACTTTGTTTATATTTGCTATGTGGCTTATTTTGCCATTTCTACATTGTTGACTACACCTACCCTGAGCCTACCTTTCATTATAGATTAGGGGTCAAACTTTAAGCAACATATTTGTGAATGATTTAGTTACGCATGAAAACACGAAACATGAAATAGACAGATAGTTAGATTTATTTGAACATAAAATGTACAATTTACATGGCAAGTAAAATATTAAAACACACCACAAATTATCAATATGTATGCATTAATATTGCCATGTCAATCAACATTGTTTGTCAAGTATTACACAAAAAAGAGTTAAAATAAACTCCTAATTCCATTGATGTTATTTAGATGTAGTGCTGTATGACATAGGAAGATATTACATTAAATAATGCAGTAATAAAAAAACATCAATAGGTTAAACATATAAACTATATAAACAACTTTTGATAGCATTATACTAAAGTTTTTAATTAATAAATCAATGAAAATGTATATATAAGACATTTAATTATTAAAAGAAAATTTATCACAGTACATGTATATATGAATTAGCATAAAATAAAGATAAAACTGAACATTTATACTAGTAATGAGTAAAAAAATAAAATAAAATGGGGATGCCATGAAACTCATGAAGAGTACTTGTCTTGTGTTCAGTTTGCACACACTGCGTACATAAAGTTTCTGTTATTCGCCTATGCGTTGTTGCACTTACATTAAACATACAAAACACAGAATAAATACAGATGTGTTTACTTTATCAAGATGCACATATCACGTATTTAATTGACATAGAACATTGTGTTAACCCGCGACGTCGCAAAAATGATCCCGTCTTTTTCTTGATATTGAATTGTCATAAGCAGCTATTTGCATTTACAAGCTGTGTGATCCCAAGGGAATGAATCAATACGGTAACTCGGTTGAGAAACATTAAATACCGAGTCGTCCAAATTTGTAACGTTATTCCCAGCTTATTTGTTGAAGAGTACACAATTAAAATAAAATCAGTGGAAATGCTTCTGAAACAGACATAAAAATCCAGTTTTAATCGCGCACCTTTTATGTCTATTTTGCTTCAAAGTTAGATGCAAGCATTGTGTGTTTCTTTCAGAACTCACACTTATTTCTGCATGAGATAAATTAATTTTGCTGAGCATGTATTTATTCACACTGTTTCCATTTGCTCGTAAGAAAACACGTTAACATAATAAGCACTATCTGGTTTGTGGAAACTTAAATGGAATGGATGGATATTGCAGACATTCTTTGATGCGCTATCTCTTGTTGTCAGTGTCCAAAAGGGTATAAATGCACGGACGCCTGCTTATATTCATTGTGTTATCATTGCTTTGAGAGGAATGCACAAAACAAAAGTTTGCATCTGTTTGCATACTTATTATTTATAAATATTTGCCTTTTACTTATACTTTTACTGTGAGACATTCGATAAATGTACATGCAAAAAATGAATATTTAAAAAAAAAAAAGATGTAAACACTATTGTTATTCATATTTGATTTTACATGTATAACTGCAAAACTTTTAGAATTAACTCTTTTTTGATATCGACAGTAATATGTGTTGCTTTCAAGAGAATACTGTCTATAAATCAGCTTTATGTTAAGCAAAGATTGCTTCTGTATGTGCTATGTATAACGCAGGCCTTATGTATCCACAGCCTTGTGAAAACTAAACAAAAGCTTTGAAGATAGCTAACAGTGATATGGTTTATTCAATATACATCAGACATACAGCCCATGAGTATACATGAAGTAGTACACAAATATATATAAATGCATGCATAGTGGTCATCTGTGTAATACTAATTCTCGACTTAATTAAGCATAACTAAATTACAACAGGTTGCGCATATAAATACAAATATTAACAATGCTATAGTCAACAACAGCAAAATATCAATTTAAATGAGCATTTAATAAATATACAAAGCAACATGCGGAGCGAAAAGTCAAGTGTGAATACATTTACGGTGATATTAATCGTAATAATATGTATATTGGTTTCTTTGAATAAACGCTTAATGGACATACATAGCTAAGTTTCTGTTAATAATTACATTGTCGGATTGCATAAATTCTATAAATTTGGGTACATTTGGTCTTTTCCAGTAATACTTCTTAATATATAGTTTTCTAATATCATTATACAGTGAACATTCTAACAAGAAATGAAACTCATCTTCATAGCAATGCTGACATTTTCTTTCATGAAAAGGTATAGATTCAGGTTTATGCCATCGGCCTGATTCGACTTCTAGCCTACGTGAAGAAACTCGCAATTTACAAAGATCAAATCTATGCTTATTAATACTGACATGTTTTAGATAAGGTTGAACTTCAAATTTACAAAACATGTTGTAACTGTTTGATCTAGATGAGTTATTTAGTTCTGTTATCCAATTTTTTATAAATGCATCAGTTATTCTTGACTTTACTAATGAGAAAAAGCACTTTTCATCCACTACACCTTGGTTTAGCCATGCATAATGCAAACCTAAAGATTACAACAAATTACATACATATTTTGTCCATGAGTGGGCATTTGGCCTACTTATTAAATTGCTACACATATGCAAATCAATACACTTAACATATTTATGCACTTCTAACTTTACAATTTTTAACCAGTACCTAATCACATTTACAGCTCTTTTGGTTATCAATGATGTTCTACCAAGTTCTCCATATACACAATTATTTTGGGTTTGAATTTTCACACCTAATATCTTTTTGCAAAAATTTAAATGAACTCTCTCTAGAGTCATCGACTCAGTTAAACCCCAAACCTCTGATCAATAATTTAAAATTGGTAAATGCAATGATACGTGTATTGCATTTACAAAATTCTGAACTTCAGAAAGTTCGCTGAATTCGATGTTTAGTCTTTGTAACATAACTAGAATTAGAAGTATAATAAAATAGTTTGTTAGTATTACACTTGATGTTACCAAGATATGCACCCTAGTTTTGGGAATTATACGTACATGTATTTGATATTCAAATATGTTGTAAACCCTTATCGGGCTTATATTACAAATATTTTGTAATCGTTTCAGATATTTGTTTCTATTTTATGTGGTTTAGATTAACTCCGTATTATACTAAAATGTACTGCGATTGAATGCAAGAACATTTCATGGCAATCAAATGTAATACGCACATGACAACATTCGATGAACTTTTCCTAATTCCTATAATCAGTATGCCATTTTTTTGCAGAAACTATTTATGATAATGTAATATAAATACCTTCTTTTAAACGCATACATAAGAAATATTCAATTTCAAATGTCATTTCGAATGTAGAAGTACAATTATATTATGAGTCCCAACACAGTTGAGCCCTACGACCTTCTTTGTGAGCCCTACGACCTTCTTTGTGAGCCCTACGACCTTCTTTGTGAGCCCTACGACCTTCTTTGTGAGCCCTACGACCTTCTTTGCCAGGCGTAATAATTATGTTGACTTCGCATTAGATACTCGGGTGTCATTTTAAATATGGTAGAAATGGTAGAAATATCGTCTGCTATGGCACGGACTGAAACATCTTAACCGTCAGAGAATATGTATATAAGTGAAGACACTACAACTTGTTTTCGGTGAAGTAGTGGTCGTGACCAAATTACCACACCATCATTAAATGCCTGTTGATGTACCAAATTAATTGTATTATTATTACTTTACAGGACTCGGTTTAAGTAATTGTAATATGCCTGATATCAAATATATTTACAAACATTCCCCATTGGGTTTTATTGCACATGCATACTATATTCAAGTATAGTGAGGGATGTTTAATAAATGCCACCGTCCTTTCGCTGACTGCTTGCATACCTTTTGTCGGTCTGAGGCATGCTGAAGCAACACACTTCTGTTTATACACATTGTAAATTGATACATTATATGAATATTGTAAATGACGATTTCGAAAATATGCAATGAAGGTAAAACAATGCGACTAAAACATGGAACCAGTAATAGGACAGTAAGACAGTGGCCATCGTACGCGAATGTTTTTTTTTTTCATGGGATCTTTTATAGATGCTCCTTTCGCAACGCCCACAACTATCAAATCGTCATTATTCCTCGATAGCTAGGAATGTTTATAGGAGCACAATTGTAAAGTTTAAAAAATATTAAAAAATCAAACGTTTGTGAATTTGGTAAGGAAGGTTTGTATGCGTATGACCACTTGTAAGGAAGGTTTGTATGCGTATGACCACTTGTAAGGAAGGTTTGTATGCGTATGACCACTAAGGAAGGTTTGTATGCGTATGACCACTAAGGAAGGTTTGTATGCGTATGACCACTTGTAAGGAAGGTTTGTATGCGTATGACCACTTGTAAGGAAGGTTTGTATGCGTATGACCACTTGTAAGGAAGGTTTGTATGCGTATGACCACTAAGGAAGGTTTGTATGCGTATGACCACTAAGGAAGGTTTGTATGCGTATGACCACTAAGGAAGGTTTGTATGCGTATGACCACTAAGGAAGGTTTGTATGCGTATGACCACTCGTAAATAATTCTGTTGCAATGCTCTAACTAGGAGATCATCTTTCTCAAATAGAGCACATTCGTAGCTAGAAATGGATCGGTGCACAATTAACGGACTATACAGACTCAATAGAACGCCAGGAGATTCTAAAAGAAGGATCCATCAATCACGCTTATCCTTAACGCTGGAACTTTTACCCCAACAAACGTGGTCCTTATTGTTTCGGAAATATAATTAATTACCATCATTCTGTATTAATACATTAGCTGCTCGTTATGTGTTATCCTTCGGGTTTTAACTTTATGTAGAAAATGAATCTTGCTGACAAAAAAACCTTTATCATTCTAACATCTTTCAGATGTCATTGACAATATTTTAAAGCCTCCAATTATTTCCCATACATCCACATTCATTTGTCTGTAACATATATCCTGCTGAATAAAGGTTTAGCTAATAATATTAAAAGGACATTAGACATACACTTGTCTCTAACAAGCTTAACACGCAAACATTATTATTAGTAGAGCACGCAATTCTCATCATCTGGTTAACTGGTCTTTTCTTGAACACCGGCCGGACGTTAGTTGAGTCTCCTGACTGCCATTTACGCTACCTGTATATTCGAAATAATATGTTTTGTTTGATGTTGCTAGAAATACAATAGCAGTGTGTTGCTAGCAACCGTCGTGCTATATAGATTTGAACAAGTTTGACATGCATGCTTTCTACTTAATGGGGCAGTCCAGTCAGGCTTCTGATAAGCGGAAGTAGAAAATACTAGGTATAGAAGTGAACCTGCTGTAGTGTTAACATCGTGGTTTAATTAGGAAATTAAGAAATATTGTTGATATTCTGAACGGACAATACACAATTAAAGGATAGTTTTTTTTCCACTTTAATGTTAATCAACACCACATATGATTATATTGATATAAATCATGTGTATTAATTTGGTTATACATTTAAATCACACATCAAACAGAAATAACCAATTGACTCTGAATACAGTAATCAGAGAAGTCGGTTTCCTACAAGTATATCTTGCTGGAAGATTTTCAGACCATGGCCAATGAAATAAAATACATTTAATTCCATAATGTACGAAATGGCATAACGTTATCAAAGCTTTTATTAAGTGTTTATTAAAAAGTACAACCTTTCCAAAAAAATGAAATAAATTTTAAAATAATCAGCATATGGATTTAAACGTATAACACTGGTATATGATATCAAAATGATAAATTAAATTTATTAGTACTTTTTGTTGTGTGAATTGATTTGTAAGTACTTAGAGTGAAATAAAAGTTTTAAAGCAATTACTTTATTTAAATATTTAAAGATTAGAAATATTTTAATACACGTTTTTGTTTGTACAAAATTAAAGTTAGATTTTTGTCTTTCTTACGTTTAAATTCCAACGTAAACAATATGTATACCGGTTACTATAACGAAATAAATTGATGTTAAGTGAAGTAAATATAGATAAATTGTATCTTTTGATCTGAATTAAGAAAAGTCCAGTTCATGAAATATTTGAATAGGATCATGCATCAACTAATCTTAAAAATTGCAAAATGCTCCAGTTATTAAACCATTTGCCAAGTTAAATGAGAATACAATTTGTTACTGGAGCACTGAAGAACTAAATAATGTGTGGAAATGTAAAAAAATATATAAAGCTATGACAAACTATGCTAGACCGTAATTTCTGTCGCTTGTCTAAAAACAATTTTCCGAAATGCAAACAAGACTGTGGATATATTTTGGAAATCATAATTTTTGTAAAAATACTATGTTACTTAAACTTTCCATATATTCCACTTACTGACATAGATAGATCCTATGTAGAAAAAATGTCAGAATATGTAATGTTACATGTTTCGGTAAAGTTATCATAAAATTAAAAGTTAAATACATTGTAATAGATAAAATAATAGTGGTAAAATGTGTGGTGAAGTCATTTTAGACATTTTTAATGATATTAAGCGTAATTACAAAATTTGAATTTCTCTTTGTTATATCACATTCGAATTTGAGATCAATGGTCACAATGGATAATGATTATCTTTTTATTAAGTTAATAACATGCTGTTAATGTAAATTCATTTATATGAAACATCTATGGCAAAAAAATTTACTAGACGCCAATTTCCATGCAACCTTCTATTTGTCTCTTATTCCTTTGTTGTTTAAATCCACATGATATTTAGGGCTCATCTATTTCTCACTATTTCAAAATATTTTTTGCAAAGTTAAGGGTCTGGTAAACATTTCTGTTTCTCATAATGTATATCCTCTGTTTATACAAATAGCAAAACTTTAAAGATTACTATAAGATTGTGGTGGTTTTCACTAGCCAGAAGCAGACAGGTATACCTCTAATTTAGCAGGGGGCTCTCTAGAGATATCTCTTATATCTCTTATTGGCTTACTACGGGACTCCCCCATTAAATAACATATCAATTCATTACGGAACGATATCACAAATCAAGCATTTATGTTGTTATCAGGTTAAGTATTATACCGTTTTATTGTATAATAATTGAATGCAATATATATTCACCTAAATACATTAATGAGGTCAATGCATTGGTCTATCCTAACCTGCACGTGTATGTTGACACATACTAGTATCAGTAATAATGTGTGTTCTGCTCTGCGATGTTTTCATCGAAAAAAATTGGTGAAAATGCACCAGAACAGTTTTTGTCGCTGTCAATATATTTACGATGCGACAATGAAAAAATATGTCATTAAAAGTAAACATTATGCACTTAATTTTTCCTAAAATGCTTGCTATTCGGTATTAAATGTACTCCTATAATTAATTGATACTGGACCTTCTTCTAACGCGGATAACAAGTTTCCAGAGGGAGACATCCGTGCAGAATATGATGATCAATGACATGTGGTGAGATTGTATGTTATTATGTCTGACAGATGAAATGGTAATCATACATGGTCGTTGATGCTGATTTTAATCGCAGCGTCGCGGCAAGTTCAAGAAGTTTTGTGTACCACAGGATGGCCAAATATAGGTCTGATAATACGCGCAGCGTAGAATATAGCAGCTTCCTGGACATCGTATGTCAAATTCGAAATTAGCGAATTCGCCTTCTGCATTACATATGTGGGTCACAGAACTAGTTGTTGCTTATGCATACACAGCTGTTTTCTCTATCGGTAAATGTCCATTAATAGGACTGATACTGTCTTCACATCATTATTTACGAACGGCTTTTTACAATTGAAAAAATAAGAGAAAGAGTTATGGTTCCACATGGGTCTTTATTTATTGATAATTTTACAAAGGTCAATTCTCGTAATATGAGTAACAATATATATACTTAAGAAATATATAGATACTCTTATATATTAATTGCCATTTTCTTTCTCAGTTGTTGAGAGTCAAATCTTTCCTGTTGAATATTTTACGATTGTATGAGATTTCTGGTTTCTTTGAATCATGTTTGAAATAAGGTCATAAGAACATTGCCCAGAAAAAAACGTATTTCTGTCACAACGCCCAAAGGAGTTATAAACCTATGCAACAGCTCGAATGAACTGATTTGAAACTATTTTATTGACACAAATACAATTGATGCTCGATGGAATGCACTAAATTTCAATGTCAACGGCAATCTAAATATAAGATTCTGAAAAAAATCGATGTACGCATACAGATTCCTGTAGTGATATGGTAGATTGACAAAAAGCTTAAATGTTTTGCCATCTTTCTGCCAACTATTATTACGTTTTCATATGAATATTTTCATAAATATTCCAATTATATCCAGATATATCCAGTATGTGGTAAAAGACAACACAAGTTCATTGGTGAGATCATAAAACGACTATTGAATCATATGGATAGCACAATCTTTATTTTAGAGAATGATTGGTGTACAGATGGTTTATCTAGGCGTGCCCATTCACTTTAAATTATATTAGCAAATGCCTTGCTATTGGCGTGGTTATCAGATACAAATGTATATTTAGGAAAACTACCGTAAATATGATATGTACACAAATGTATATAAAAAAACATTTCTTTACATTTATTTGGCTAGATGTACATGTATTTGTTTATATACGAGTACATTTGTTTACGGGTATATTTGCAAGCCTTCAGAGACTTCCAAACAGTTAACAAAGCATTTAAATTGTATTTATTTATTTATAAAATAAATGTATTTGATAGAATTAAACCATTCAAAGTCCGTTTTCAGTTCGTAAAAAGGGCGTTTTAATGAACACAAAGTCACGCGCCTATAACGAACGGCTTAGTGTTCTACTTCTGGTTAACCTAACTAGTGTGATACTAGCTCGGCTGAACGTGACCCTGGTAAAGTAATATTAAAAATTAATAGACGTAATCGATTTTGGGTTACTTTAAATATAAAAAATAAAATATACAATTTTACAATCTCTTGCACACCGGCTACATTCCTTGAACATCTGTAGTTGGCTCAGAAAGTAGTCCCAACTCACGTAGTTTTAGTCACGTGTTCATAACAGTCCAAACGCGACGCACAATACATGTACCGTCCAATCCGCCTAGTTTGTTTACATCTGCGAACTGATTCCATCTGTGTGAATGGGCATGCAAATAGTTCCATAAATCGGAAACAAAATAATTAATGTTTCTGCATTTATGATCATTTAAAAACCATTTATTTTTTATTTCTATGTTTGTCGTCCTAAAAATCAACTTAAATATTCGTAAAATACATTGATCCCGTTTTGACAAGATTCTTGTCATTGAGCCCGTTGCAGAATTGTATAGTGAATGCAACGAACGACAAGGAGATTGACTATTTTACAGTAAATTACCCATTGTTTCCGTTTTCTTTCTCTACATGGTTGTTTTATGTGCTATGCTTTTTCGGTCGTTAAAGTCCGCACTAGGGTTTTAACCCATTGGTCGGGCCGCTGCGGACGCTGTTCTCGAGGTGTATTATCCCTGTAATGTTTGCTAGTAATGCTGATAACGAAACACTGTTTAAGGTAGGTACCTGATATGCTCACAGTATTAAAACTAATTAGTTTCCTTCCTAGCGTTGGTTTCATCGTAAAAGTAACTCATATGACCCTTCTTAAGATCCATAATCAGGTAACTTTTAAGGCCACTCAACGAACAAAGAAAACATCCACGTTTGTGCTGATTTTGGAATTGCTTTTGTATTTTTCAATATCCTTTTTGGGTGGATTTGGGAATCATGCACCTATTGCTGACGTATTTTTCGTGCACCGATTGCATTTATTTTTTTTGATATGCTCTGATCCTGTTACGGAAGGAAAACCAATAACGTGAAAAACAGCCCTGTAATCCCTCCACCAAATCTCCAATACTGACTTCTCGAATCTTTCGGTGTGTTAGTTAGCAACACGAACAACCTATTGTATACGTATCATTCATAACACTTTACTTATGGTTTATTTTGTGCTGGAATTTATTATTGGATGTATCATGTTTTGTTAGTTGGATTTAAATTAAATAGTGGAACCCAAAAAGGTAAGTACAACAGGTAATTCGGCGTGCATATTATTAAAGTACTCCTACAAGTTAGAAAATAGTGTATGTAATATTTTAAAAAAAATTGGATTAAATATAACTAGTTTATAGTGTGCAATACAATTATATTTTATTAGTATTTGTTTTGCAAAGCTATTATGCTATTCTGTGTTAACATTTGTTTTTATATTTGATTTATAATGATGTTTCCATGCGCCCAAAACACCAGACGGCTTACAATTAACCCCGCGTTCAAATGGAATCCCTTCCAGCGAACAGGTTAGCGGCATATATAACAGAGATCACTCCTGTAAAAAGAGTAACAAAGCTGCTTTGTAGTAATGCCTTTTCACCCACCGTATCATGTTGAAGAACGCTATATTTCCCCTACACCGCCGCATAAGTAGAGGAAAAAGCAAACAGTTATTAGTGGTCCGTCTTGGGGAAGAAGTCGACGTGTGTGATGTGATCGGTATTTACAAATTGAGAGAAGGAGTAGAAGAGCACTTCCCGAAAAATTAACTCCAACATTTGTCTGCAGTTCTTGCTGATACATGTGTATTTTATATATACCCATCTCATACATGTGTATTTTATATATACCCATCTCACATATTTTTATTTAACTAAACCTGTTCACAAACCAAACGAACTAATGGCAACTACCATGTGCATGTGAGAATTTTTTTCTCGTAATTACAATATAATTTATTGTAAATAAAACGTAAGTAACTCTAGATGCAATATATTGTCCAACCTGGCACCAAACAGCTTTGAAAAAATGTCTGATAAGGTTTTTTAAAATATGACTGTAATTAAACTCTAACAATTTCTTTCAACTTAATATCACGTCTTCGTTTAGAGCAATTTCGTGAGGATTTATTAAAACAGCAAATTTCATGATAGCAGATTGAAATTGAACTATCGCGAACCGATTTCAGTATTAGTATATGAGTATAAAAGTATAAGTATACATTTTAGTATTTGAAGTAGATGTATTTGAAATTTTTGAACATAATACTTTCACGAACCTATTTCCGTATTGCAAATATGATTTTGCAATCTTATATCCGATCTCTGTTGACAATAGTGAGAAATGTTATCGCTGGACAATTTGTGATCTGCCAATTTCTAATCATGTGAACATATGCTTCTATTACCGATATTTTTCTAGAACACAGATAAATGGACGTGACATATACACTCTCAATGGGATCATTTCATTTAAGAGCGCAATTATTGTATCGCCTAATGCAGAGACCCGATTATTGGCAATTATACGACAATGTTTAAGGGAGAGATCGTTTCACCAATTGCCAACGGTTCCATTACGGAAATGCTATTATTTATTTGACCATTTGTGGATTACTGCATTGTAGTTGCATTAAGGTCCTTTGATATTACCATTGTGATACAAAATGCCGCCACGAAATAAGAGTATAACGTTGACGACTATATTTCAAAACGGATGACATCTCAGTCGGATTACTGCAATTCATTGGTAGTTACTACAACTAACTATTTATACATTATACACACGGTTAAGAACATACAGCATGTGATGAGAAGTTCTACAGGTTCTTATTTGTTTTTCCAAAAAATTATGGTTTAGAATCATGTAAGGTCATGTAAGAATCATGTAAAATCATGACTACAGTTGTGTTTAAAATTATACCTAACGTGACAACTCTATGTAGTTTATCCAATTATTTGAAATGCTTATTGTATTACCAGTATACCAAAATCGTTGCTGTTTATCATAAATACATTGCAAAAGACCCATATAATTAATGCCGTATGGCAAATGAATGAAACAGAATATTTTCGCCCAACAAAGTGATGAGTCTGAATTGCATACAAATATGCATATCGTTTGAACATTGATTAAACTACAATAACTTTTATCTCTAATATAGCGTGTGACTCAAAACAATTGATGACTACCACCAAGATACGTGTCTGCAGTGCCTGCTGATTTTTGATGGAATTTGCTAAATTGGTAAAACAATCAGCCCTACTGTTACTTTAAACTGTGTCAAAAATAAAATGTCAACAATAAAGTTATATTTTGTTTTACAAAACGTTTGTTTACGCCAGATACGTACAACATTTTTTCGACACGCGTTGATACAACAACTCGCAAACCAGTTAAGCACTTGAAAATGTGTCTGGTTTGTCAGAACCATCATATCGCCATACAAGATACGCAGTCTGGTATCCTATCAATCTAATGTTTCCTGAAATATAAACGATACAAACTATATTAGTTATCAACGATATGTTATCACCAATCCAAATTGCATTATGTATATAAACTATAATTTATTTAAAATAAATGTAAATCATAAGACGCAGTATTTAAGCATATGAACAAACTATCTATAAACTGATATTTTATTCAATATTATATTTGTATGTCTATGAGTTTACTTTTTTTTTTCGTAAATTTAATTTAAAAAAAAAGCCCAATCGTCGAATACCGCGCTTAACTATCATTAACATTTGTGAATTGTCATTTAATAGGCACAGTTGTATAGCGATGACATGCACTGTAAAATAAATATCTTCTAGACGGAAGACCAATAAGGTACCGAATATAGCATAAACATCCCAAAAATACTGCTTATGTCGATATTGAAATGCATATGTAAATATAATCAAGAATTGGAAGATATGGCTTTAGACGTTTCATACATTTGTGTTACAAACTTGACATCATCGGTTAACATGATCAAACGACCGTTTGCAATAACGATTTGCGTGTAAAATGATTTTGACTGGAAAGAAATGAAATGACAACAACTTTGATTTTATAGATTACCTTTGGCAGCAATGGCATTAAAATTAACACAATTTAATGTTCTCTCATTGGATAACGTGATGATGCTGTAAAACTTAAATGGCAAAATCTTTTTGTGTCTTTAAGTCTATGCGGGCAGCAAACATTGTCAACAGCCCCAAAAATTTGCTTTTGTGGACCTTCAACAAAATTTGCATAATTATTCCTACCATGCATATATCGCTTATTCCGACACGAATGGACTGGATAATAGGCATCATCTATTGTACTAGAATGTATCAACATCAAAACGGAAATGATGTTGGTTGTCAAATAAACGATGCGTATTCATTCAACAAGAGACCAATAGGATGTTGAGACCGCCATTCGATACCGTATACTTTCAATGACCACGTAAATTGCTTACGCGTGCAACACGGATACATTTTAAATAAACATTTTTCATAAAATGAAAGGAAATTAACAGACACAGTTAATTGCACGATTCCGTTGCAGAGATTAACAGATGGCCAAGTGTCCGGCACTCAATATTGTTTCTTTTTGCAATAGTACTTGGAGATATTGTCAGTGATGACATTTTCATTAGATCAACATAAGATTGTCGACAATTGTAAAGTGTAGTTAAAACAAGGTGCATATACTGCAATAGTAGGCTCACATACTAGGATGGTATTCGAATATTTTGACGAAGAAATAGCCCATTTCATGATATGTCATCACAGTCAGAAATATGAGCTATTACATGTTCAAAACACTAGCTCCGACTATGAGAGATGTAGCATGCATGACAATAGCGTACGACCTTTTCACGTCATTTATATTAACGTCGTCGATGTCCGCTATTTATTTTGCTGTTTCCGGTTCTTCAGCACACGGATGTTTGTTCATGGTCGGCCAATTTACTCTGGCATCGTGTACACGGTTGGTACTCAATGCAGGCGTTGATACCTGTGTCGGTATTTTAGTTTGTTTGAAGAAATAGTTCGATACACGTGTTTTAAAATACTATTTATATTTAAAAAAACATATTTCATAAGAACATTTCGTTTGTTATTTTTTTGCATTAAGTATAAAATTTAATAAAAACTCTAACTGAATCAACAAAATAGAAACCCCTAACACACAGAAATATCAACACTGGCACTGCAGCCTTGGAACTACCAATGAAAAGGAGATGTCATTATGAAGATTAAGTAAATCAATATTTCCTGATTGTTCATTAATTTCTTGGACATGTAGAGGGATACCATTGCCCAGATGACGTCGAAAAAAAACGGTGGCTTGTTGAAAACTCCCATGGATTTTATGCGCATTGGCAAACTGTTCTGTAACCTCAAAAACACAAAATTGTTTTGAACAGTTCTTCAAAAGCTTTGACGTGATCGGTTGCTGATGTTACTGGTAAAGCAATGTTCAAACGAAAGTATTGCACAGTATATGTACTTCATCTAAAATGTGTGACTTGTTTTATACAGTCGCCTTGAGTAAGCTTGCATTAAACACACGTCAATCTATCAATTTAAATAATTGATTCGATTGTTTTTAGGGAAACTTGAGGTCGCTATTGGACAGTACATATGTCTACCAAAAAAAAAAAACGACGTCCATTTACTGTCAATTGATCATTGGATTTGGTCAGACATATATTTATTCCGCTTATGGCGCCGTTAAGACGATATCTGCATTGAAATTTCATATAGAATAAAAAACACAAATTAATGTTTTCAATATCCTTGTGCATAATGAAATGCTGTCAAAACAAGGATAACAACGAAGTTAGTGTTTTGTTCATTCCGTGGTATCTTTCAAATAGTGTTGTCTTTAATACACAGTAAACATAAATAGCCTCCTTCACACATTTATTTATTATGAATAAATCTGGGCCAAGTGTGAGGCTCGGGCGCCCGTAAACCGGTTTGAACCCCCCACTGCTTTGCATGGACCGTTCCAAAAAGTGACCCTAGTTTTGTTCACGTGTGTTTTGTGTGTGTTATGTGTTTGTGTGATGTGCTGCTTAGGTTTGGCAAATGGTCACTTGCCATTAATAAAGTTCCTCGTGTTGCAAATAAGAGTTATCTCCTGCTTACGTAGCTGAAGTTTCACTTTGTTTATATTTGCCATGTGGTTCATTTTGCCATATCTGCATTGTTGACTACACCTACCCTGTGCCTACCCTCTATTATAAACTAGGGGTCATACTTCAAGCAACATATTTATGAATGATTTGGTTGAGCATGAAAACGAAAACATGAAAGACTGGAAACTTTAGTTCAAAAGCACTTTCACTTGTGTTTTGTTTGCAAACACTGTGTACACAAAGTTTGTGTTAATCGCTTACTTACACTTACATTAAACATACAATACACATAATAAGTCCTGATTTTATTACTTCCCCAAGTTGCAGTTATCACGTCTTTAATTGACGTCGAACATTCTGTTAAACGAAGACGTCGCTAAAGTGATCCCGTCGTTTTCTTGTTATTGAATTGTCATAAGCAGCTATTTGCATTTTCAAGTTATGAGATCCCAGAGGAATTAATCAATACGGTAACTCGGTTGGGAAACGATAATTTACAGGGTCTTCCAAATTTGTGACGTTATTTCCAGATTATTCGTTGAAGAGTACACTAATAAAATTAATCAATGGATATGCTATTTAAACATACGTTCACATTCACATTTTTTTTATCCCGCATCTTTTCTGTCTACCTTGCAAATTAATATAAGCGTTGTGTGTTTCATTCTTAACACTTCACACTTGTTTCTGAATTACATACATTGATTTTGCTGAGCATGTACCTATTCACACTGTTTCCATTTGCTCGTAAGAAAACACGATTACATATTAAGCACTATCTGGTTTGTGGAAACAAAACTGGGATTGATGGATATTACAGACCTTCTTTGATGCGCTATCTCTTGTTGTTAGTTTCCAACAGGGTATCAATGCACGGACGCCTGCTTATTTGTCTTGTGTTATCATTACTTTGAGAGGAATGCACCAAACACATGTTTGCTCATGTATGTACATGTTCCCTTGCTATGTATTACACAGATTTAAAAACCATTCACAGGCTTGTGAAAACTGAGCAAAAACCGTGATGATAGCTAAAATTTACTTTGCATTTTGAACATTCTTGATTTGAGAAAGGTCACTACATTCGATGTGAAGTCTTTGTAAAATAAGCAGAATTATATAGTTTTATCAGTGTTGCATTATTTAAGAGCATTAATTGATAGCGTATATGTGTTTTATATGTCGTATACGAAATTCTACATGCACTCGTAGTCTAATAGTTATGCCAGTCGAAACATTTACACGAACTACGTCATAATAGGTATTCGTCAGAGTTGAAAACGAGAACCTCAACAACAGATTCATGTAGTTTTATTAAATGTAAAATAAAACGAACACAATGTATACAAGAAAGATCTATGCCAAATGTTGTGTATTTGAAAATTTAACAACTGTAAAGCAGTATCATATGGTGTTCGACTTCGCGATATAATGTCACACTTCCATTCTATTTTAACAGTATACTTGCATGAATTTGAGACAGGTATATTTTGAAAGACACATTTGAATCACTAGCGTTATTGAGCAGCTTCTGCCCTGTTCCTTTACTAATTGAGACCTGGTTGCAATGAAGGTTTAAGGACAAAAATAGCATAATAAAACTGAATAGAGTACCCGCTATCGGAAACAAATCAACATTTCGCCCCAGTAGTAGTATTTATATATCTTTACTGTGGTTTTTTGTCCAATGTATACTCACGAGTAGGTGTCTGTTAGTAAACCGAATGCCACACTCGTGTTTAATGATTATGAATATGCGTCAATATCTAGCTGAATGTTTATACGCGTGTATTTTCTTCTTGCTGTCTGGATTTATGTCATTTGTTTGCTGTTGCCTTTGGGACGTTTGGTGATTCTATTAAACAGGCATCCATGTTGTTAACATTTTTCAGAAGGCCTAGGGACATGGCGGAATATGACGCCATCGTTACATAGCTCTGGCTGTCGTTAGTGCACAGAACTTGTGGCTTCAAGCTTTGTCTTATCCTATATATGTATATAAACATTGACGTCTAATTATGTACTTTATATTTATGAAACACAGTTTCATATATTCCCATTTACCTATTACTGCATCTACATTCGAAGTTTGATTTTTGGAAAGATATGTATTTGATGTAAAAATATGTAGTAAACCTTTATTGGGGTTATTCTTCAAATATCGTCCTTTTTGGTTCAGGTCAAGTTTGCATATATTTAACGGTTTAAATAACACCGTATTATATATAAATCTGCTGCGTTCAAATACAAGAATATTACATGACAATCAATTGTAATAAGCGCATGGCAACACTCGTTGAACATTTCCTATTCAATATATTCATTATAATGTTTGTGCAGAAACTATTTATGAATCTGTCGAGTACTATACTAAGTCTAATTCTGACAAATTCAAATGGAATTTAGTCGTACAATTCGATAACGAGCTCCAACTCAATTGAACCGTTCGACCTGCATTGCCAAAAGTAATACTTCTGTTGAATTCAGTCTTCCCACGAGATGTGACAGTTTCATGTGTGTGCCCATCTAACGTTGTGGAAATATACCACCGATGTGGCACGGACTGAATCATCTTAACGGGGCAGGGAATATTTACATACGAGAAAGCACTTCCACTTTGAGTGAAGTGGAAGTGTAGATCGTGACCAGCATAGCATGCTCTCATCAAATGTTGTTTGATTTACCAAATTGCCTTCATGAATACGACACAATATGCATTATCCTTACATTTTAAGTTTAAAATACAAATATTGTACAGATAAAATATTATACGCTTCAAATATATATAACACATACATTACTTTGTTATACATATGAGAAATAAACATAAAAAATAACATTACAACTGCTTAATTGTTTACGTATTTTTTATGTTTGACAAAAATATGTACCAACCATGCTGCACGGTAACTGTGATTTTAAATTGTACATTCCAGTTAGACAATGCAATAACGTTTATATTTAATCAAGTGAAGTATTACATTGTACAATTTGTTTACATTTAAAAATACCGTCAACCTCGGTCTTGTGCAATTTAAAAATTTAAATAATTTACCTTTTACGACTTTGCTGATGCCGTCGATCAGTTGCTGACTGTGGACTTTATAAAACAAAAGCTCAATTTGAAATCGAAGGCTTAGCACTTGGCTCTAGACGCGGATATGAAGACATTTTTCTAAAAGTTCGTCATTTAAATATTTAAATTAAACTGGCGTACGTTTCATCGTCTCCTCAAGTTTGTACGATGCATTACAACGGTTTCAACATTTCTGGGACCTTAATGGATAATAGAAATCAGAATCTGATTTCTGATAGAAAGCCGTTTCAAAGCTTTTACGCATCAGTTGCACCTATCCGAAAATCAGACAATAAAGTTCTCTCAGCGACTGAAAGATGGGGTTTCATGCGATCTAAACTCGACATTTCAAGAGAGTTGCGTCTCAATTTCTTCTCTGTATTTCCAGATCTATCGGTGAGCCTCTGCTAATCTGTCTGTATTATTTCCAGGTCTAGCGGTGAGCCTCTGCTTATCTGATATCCTCGCATTAGGAGGCTAACATGACACGACCGGAAATTGAGTGACTGGAGTCTCCCTATGGACGATATAATGGACTGGGCGGCATTGGTGATCATAACATTAAAAGGTAGGAGCTATTCTGACACTGCGGTAACATCTTGCCACCAGTTTTCATACGAGAAGTGTCTATTACCAGCAGGATGGTGATCCGTAAATCTCAGAATTAATGGCCCTGCCGAGCTGTCGTAAACAAAAGTTACTTTCAGATTCGTTTGAAAACGTTTGTTTGTTTGAATGATTATGTGATGTGTGTGAATCACGATAAGAAAAGTTTTGAATTATCAGAGGCAAGTGTTGTGTCTTGACTAAACCATTTACACAACATACGGCTAATCAAATAAAGGGAAACATGAATCAAACTGGGAACGAAGACTGTTTGGGAAATGATTTCAAGTTTCCAAGTTTATTTCAGTTTATTTGTTATAATGATACAATTTATTTATTATAATGATAAATTAAATGTGATGCAACTAACAACTGATGTAGTTTTTTGTGTATTTTTGTAAAATTATAGTTATACTGGACTTTTGTGTTAGTAATTCTGGTATTGCACTTGCAAGATAGTGTCAGTAACTTTATTGTAACATTTATCCAGTGTACTTGACTTTCCGATTTATTAAACATAAAAAATTATATTACCAATTTCTGCATATACATTTATAATGACATTCTAAACATAAAAATCTAAAGCCTTATATTTTAATTTAAATAAAATTTGAAAAGTATTAATGATATAAGTTTCGATAATACATATTTAAAATTTAAAGCGACACCTTTTTCGATTAACTTTGATGAGTACTGTTAAAAATACGACATCAACAATTTGGAATCGTATAAGATCAATATCTTCAGGCTATTTGAAAATTGTTGATGTCTGTTTATAAAATATGCTCCATGCATCTGTTTATGTTTTTACAACTTTGGAGTACATGCCGCTGATGATTAGTTTCAAAATTGTTAATTGGTGTTTGCGTCCGTTAATACTGCTATTCAGCCATGCTCATTTAAGTCTAATGTGAATGCAAATTGTTCGTTGCAGTAAATTTGCATGTTACAGAACAGAACCAAATTAGGGTTGGTACAAACCTAACGAAAGTACAAACGATACATTCGTGTAAATAAAATAATGTTTTATCATTATACTAATGGAACTTTGCTAATGACAGCAAAGTCTTATCGCAAATTTGCTATTCTGTTGTTTTGCTAAGTATCTAATTACGGTAAAATGAAACTGTAATTAAACTTAATACTGTGTTTTTCTGTTGATATGGGATTGTAATCATTCGAGGTCAATTTTAACTTACATGTTTTGTTGTGATTAATTTGGGCCAAGTTTGAGGTTCAATTTCCCATTCAACCGGTTTAAACCCCCAATGCTCTGCACTTACTGTTTCAAGACAAGCTCCGCAAACACAATTTAAATTGGGCACCGTCCCGGAAAAAAATCACCAGAGCAAAAAAAAACAGGATTTGTAACGTCCCGAATATCTCAGTATATAATCATTCAATTTTGACCAGATGTTATAATTAATTTAATATCCGTTTGTTTCGTATATTGTTATGATTTTGAAGGAAATGTCCATTCAAATGATATGCAGGAAATGTCAATTTAAATGGTATGAAGGAAATGTAATTATAAAATGATATGAAGGAAAATGCCTATTTTAATGATATGAAGGCAAATGTTAATATAAATGATATGAAGGAAAATGCCAATTTGAATGTTATGAAGGAAAATATTAATATAAACGATATGAAGAATTCTTCCTTTCAGTGAGTGTGATTTTGTGTGACGAAAACGAGTACAGACTGGTACGGGATTTATTCGTGTCCTACGAAAAGCGGGTACGCCCGGCCATCCACTGGAGCCAGTCGGTCAACACTACCTACGGGGTGGCCTTGGCCCAAATCATAGATGTCGTAAGTTGAAATCCCAAATCACATATGTCGGAAGTTGAAATCCCAAATCATAGATTTCGTTAAGTTGAAATCCTAAATAAAAGATTTCGTAAGTTGACATTCCAAATCATAGCTATCGTAAATCAAAATCGCAAATCATAGATGTCGCCAGTTGAAATACCAAATCATATTTATCATATATTGAAATCCCAAATCATAGATGTCGTAAGTTTAATTCCAAATCATAGGTGAAGCAAGTTGAAATCCCAAAGCATAGATATCGTAATTGAAATCCCTAATCAATGATGTCGTTAGTTGAAATCCCAAATCATAAATATCCTTAATTGAAATCCCAAATCATAGATGTCATACGTTGAAGTCCCAAATCATAGATGTCGCAAGTTGAAATCCCAAATCATCGATGTCGTAAGTTGACATGTCGAGGATGGAGCGTGAACCTGTTGTATCTACTTAACATATCTCTATAAGATACAATAGTTTCACGATGAACTCTCAATTTAACCTGATAAAATGCGACTTACATCGATGTCGTATGTTGACATGTGTTAACCCGTTATAAAACGACCTACTGAGGCGCCTTGATCCAAATCATTGAATCCCAAATTGACATGTATTAAGTTGGTATAACACGACATACGGGGTTGCCTTGGCCAAGATCATCAAATCCTAAGTTGGCATTTTTGTTATTATTATGACATGACCTACTGGGTCGCCTAAGCCTGAATCAAAGATTACGTATGTTGACATGGTGTATAGTTGGTATAAAACGATGTATGGGGTTATCTTGGCATAAATCATAAATTTCGTATGTGGACATCATAGCATACACCACGGCCATTATTTTACGTTCGTACGTTCGATGAAGATATTATGGTTAATTCTAATTGACACGCACATAGTTTTCTATAGACAAATAATAAAATTCACCGTTGTTAAATTACCAATAAACAACAATAAAAAAAAGTTCAAAAACTGTAAAATATAGTTCGCATTGTAATTGAATAAATGTTATCAGGTCATTTTATAATCAAAATAATGTTCTATTTATCGTTGTGTATCGGCTAATAAACAACGATTTGTCGATCTGATGCAGTATATTAAACAACTCGAGCTAACGTTCTCGTTGCTCATACGCATCAGAACTCCAAATCGTTGTTTGTTAGCCGATTGACAACTTTAAATCGAAAATTATTTCTTAAATTACTTTATAGTTGGTTCCCTACCAACGTTAGACGTTGAAATCAAGTCTCTACCAAAGTAAAACTTTGAAATCGAGTCTCGACTAACATAAAACTTTGGAATCGAGTCTCTACACAAAAAATACTTTGAAATCGAGTCTCTACCAAAGTAAGACTTTGAAATATAGTATCTACCAAATGTAAGACTTTGAAATCGAGTCTTTACCAACCTTAGACTTTGAAAGCGAGTCTCTACCAACGTAGGACTTTATAATCGAGTCTCTACCAAAGTAGGACTTTGAAATAGTTTCTCTACCAAAGTTAGACTTTGAAATCGTGTCTCTACCAACGTTAGACTTTGAAATCGGATTTCTACCAAAGTTAGACTTTGAAATCGAGTTTCTACTAACCTTAGAATGAGAAATCGAGTCTCTACCAACGTAAGATTTTTAAATCGAGTCTCTACCAAAGTAAGACTTTGAAATAGTGTCTATACCAAAGTAAGACTTTGAAATCGAGTCTCTACCAAAGTTAAACTTTGAAATCGAGTCTCTACCAAACTAAGTATTTGAAATCGAGTCTCTACCAAAGGAGAACTTTGAAATTGAGTATCTGCCAAAGTAAAACGTTGAAATCGTGTCACTACCAAAGTAATACTTTGAAATTGAGTCTCTACCTAAGTAAGTCTATGAAATCGAGTCCCTACCAAAGAAAAACTTTGAAATCGTATCTCTACCAACGTAAGATTTTGAAATCGAGTCCCTACCAAAGGAAAACTTTGAAATCGTGTCTCTACCAACGTAAGACTTTGAAACCGAGTCTCTACCAAAGAAAAAAAAAAGAAATCGAGTCTCTACCAAAGACAAGCTTTGAAATCGAGTCTCTACCAAAGAGATACTTTTAAATCGAGTGTCTACCAAAGCGATTCTTTGTAATTGAGTCTCTACCAACGTAAGACTTTGAAATCGAGTCTCTACCAAAGTAAGACTTTGACATGGAGTCTCTACCAAAGCGAGTCTTTGAAATTGAGTCTCTACCAACGTAAGACTTTGAAATTGAGTCTCTACCAAAGTAAGACTTTGACATGGAGTCTCTAGCAGCGTTAGAGGTAAATATGTTAGCAGTGAATACCCTGTAAAATGAGTAAACTAACTTCATTGAAGAAAAATCTTTACAACTGGTTACATTTGCATGTTGAACAAATTTGATTTATAGATATGGCTATTTATTATTTTCGAAACTGGATTTTGCGCATCTGTCAAAAAACAAGAGCAAACATATATGATTGTTGGTGTATATGACGCGACACATGCTTATTAAATGGTTTATAGATGAGTGGTTCCATTTGTGTATCACATGTTGAGACAAGCTGAGACAAAGCTCGTTTCAATAATGGCGCTGTGCTATAAAGGAATATTCACTGTTTCCAATAATTGAAAATACGGATTCGGCGGTTCGACAATTACTGTTTTCACGACTACATTGCTAGTTGCAGAGTTTGGTGTAATGTCAGTTTTTTATTGCACAGAGATAGCATGGATATGCTTTCTTTGGAATGAAATAAAGAATTTGTCTTTTGCATGATGCTTATTTGTACATGAAGATAAAATGAAGTGGTACGTTTTATTAGTGGCTCTGCATTGACCGTTCCAAAGCGGTGACCCCAGTTTTATTCATGTGTATTTTGTGTTTGTTATGTGTTTTTGTGATGTGATATGTTGGTTTTGGAAATTGGACACTTGCCATAAATAAAGGACCTCGGGCTGTCAATTAGAGATCTCCCCTGCAGACGCATCTGAAGTATCACTTTGTTTATATTGTGACGAATTGAAAGCCAATGTAACATTCATATAAAATTAACTCAGTGACGCAACACAAAAATTTTACTATGTTATCTTGTCGTCTGCGATCTTTTATGACACGAAGCATTTATAATCCACGTAATGGCTACTGTTGTGCTGACATATATATATATATATGACATAGATTGTTACTGTACACGTTTTACTGACTACAAGATGAAATAAATCTATTTAAAAGGTATATCGTTTTAGACATTAATTTGTCGGCTGGTATTTCTGTATTTCTTCAATAACCCGCACAGATCCATCCAACTAACAATGCGAGTCTAGTCTAGTTAAATATTGACTCGTCATTCTCCAAACGTTTATAGCAGAATATTTATGCCTCCTGCTTTACAAATGAACATTATTTAGAAATAAATTTTCTGAACGACATTGAATTTTCTGTTCCTTATCAAAGCAATTCGAATAAATCATGCATCTGCATATGCAATCTGAATAAATATCTTGTTGTTAACAAGATGAATGCATCGTAATGCATTACAAAGGTAAAATGGTTGTAGCAGCCGCTTCTGCAACTTATAATATCAGAAATAATTAATGTTTGGGATAAAAGATACAGCAAATCGTATTCGATTATCTATACACATGTTAAAACATTAAGTATCATCCTATTTTGTATTCTTATACTTGCTGTTCGAATGCGACATTACAAAATAATAAAGAAACGAATATGGATGGGTTACGTCGCGTTTAAAACTTGTGGAGCTACGAAAACATAGTGAAGTTTGTACATTAGAAGCTATAAGCAACAGTTAATCATAAATAATACACGTATCAATACATGGAATAATGGAAACCGAGGTTTAATTCGAAATCGAAATGTCGATTTTAGAAAATGGTGTAAATACATTACATGATGTAAAGCGGACATCACGCGACGTACAGTGAGACATTATATGCTTTGATGTACTTGAAGAAATTGTATACTAGGGACCTAAACTGTATCTCAGCCCTTTACGTTTGCGATGACATTGCAGTTATTGATGCCTCTTATTTAGCATATATGAAACAAATATTTAACTCTTATTCAAACCAGTTGTATTGTGGTCGCGCATTAAGTACAAATCTATAAACGCGGCACGGCATATTTCTGTTCAATTCGCGTTTGACGGTTTAGCAGGCGTCCTATCGAGCGCGCTTTATCCGCGGAAAAAGGACGCTGACAGCTGGCCGCGGTGTCTGATGACTGGCGAGATAGCACCCTCTTAGAAAAACATCAGTCAATGGCAGCCATTTTTGCTTAGATGAATTATGATTCAAGAATTTGATAAAGCTTTAGAAATCGCGTAGTTTCTATTGAACCAACTATTGAGGTAATTACATCGCTTCCGATGAATGTAAAAAATAACAAAAGCAACTGCAGTCAAGCCACGATAAATGAACGAATTAATCAATATATTAATGAGGAAATACTGCAAATAAAGAAGAAGACAAAATTATTGGGCGAATAAAAATCGTGTTTTTTTTCTTACGCTTTTGTATCTTCTTGTGCTGTTTTCTAACCCTGTTTTCACTGGTGCTTTAACTTAAACTGTTTCTTCTTAAAGGTTTACCTTCTTACACTGTTATCTTCGTACACTGTTATATTTTCTGACATTGTTGCCTTCTTACATAGTTATCTTCTTTCACTGTTGCATTCTTAAACCGTTTTTCTTACACTGGTATCTTCTATTCTGTTTTCTTCTTGCACCATTATCGTTTGTAAGTGTTATCTTCTCAAACCGTAATATTCGTACCCCATTAGCTTCTTATAATATTATTTTCTTACAGTGTCATATTTTTACACTGTTATCATATTACTCTGCGATATTTTTACACTGTCATCTTTTTATATTGTCTTTTTTTTACTCTGTTATATTGTTACACTGTTATTATCTCACAATTCTATCTGGTCACGTTGCAATCTTCTTACCCTGTCATCTGCTTGCATAGTTATCTGCTTACACCGTTATCTTTGTACGTTGTCATTTCTTACACAGTTGTATTCTTACACTGTAATAGTATTGCCCAGGTTATGTTATAATGCTTTTATCATGTTACACCGTTATCATCTTACACTGTTATCTTCTCACGTTGTTATCTTCTTACCTTGTCATCTTCTTGCACAGTTACCTACTTGCACTGTTATCTTTGTACGCTGTCATTGTTTTACACAGTTATATTCTTACACTCTCTCGATTATTCTTGCATTCTTATGTTTTCATGCTGTTATCTCACACTGTTATCTTCTTTCACTGTTATCATCTCCAAATGTTATTATCTCACGCTGTTATCTTCTCGCACTGTTATTTGTTTACGCTGTTATCATCGTACACTGTTATCATCTCACGGTGTTAGCACCTTACACTTACACTGTTATCACCTTACACTGTTATCATATCAAGCTGTTATCATCTGACACTGTTATCATAGTGCACTGTTATCTCCTTACACTGTTATCATCTCACGCTGATATCATCATACACTGTTATCATCTCACGCTGTTGTCATCTCACACTGTTATCATCTCACACTGTTATCATCTCACACCGTTATCCTCCAGGACGAGAAGAACCAGATCATCACGACGAACTGCTGGCTCAACGTGAATTGGCTGGACCCGAAGCTGCGTTGGGAGCCGCACAAGTACGGCAACATCACGGTGATAGGCGTACCGTATACGGACGTCTGGCGGCCCGACGTCGTCCTATATAACAAGTGGGTCAATGGTGTTTTTCTTGATATATAGACATAGACATTTTATTCAAATCCAATACGCCAGATGTGGCACATGAGGACAACACATGTACACATATGAAAAACTACATACATATATGTACACAACATGCATAAGATATATAATTGTTGCGTCATGTAACGATTGATCAGACATATCTACACAAATATAGCATCAGCTTTTATTTAGTTTTCAACGTACTTTTTTCTGTATATTTAGACAATAATATACGGCAGAGCTGGGCCGGGCATCTATAATCGGCCCGCTGCCGATATAACGGCCCGAGGGCCTTTGGCCCGAGGGCCGTTATACGGCTAGGGCCGAGTATAGACGCCCGGGCCAGCTCTGCCGTATATTATCGTTTATAATACATATTATCCTGTCACAAGAAAAGAATCATGTTACTTTCTTTATTACACAAAATGTTAACAAAAACACCAAACAAACTTTCCGTACTTGTATTTAACATTCAACTAATTACGCAATACGTGACGCAACTCTAACGAATGACGTAATTTATAAACAGAAAAACAGTGACGAAACAAACCAGTTTTCGCTGGACTCGCAGTTTTGTTGTGACAATGTAATGTCGTGTTTGCTTTTATTTTTAGTAAAATACATTACTATTAGTTTAATAAATCATTCATGGACGAATTCTGAATGATGAATGTGTCAGTTGGATAAATAATATATACTGAGACTTTGAATCGAATAAAATCAAACGTTCTGACCAGTCATTGCGATTTCGTAAATCGTGTTTCTGGTCAGAATGGTTAACATGAAATTAATATCATGATTGTTACAAATTAAGGCTTATGGATACAAGACAATGGAATTGAAGTGCTGACAGTATTGTTGGATTTTTATTGTTGGAAGCAATAGATTGAAATTGAGGTACAGTAAAAGTTTCCGATCTGTTCAATTTTGTTCAGTGATTCTTTTTCTCAAACTAAAAGATGCATAGGCTATAGATCGTATATATATTTAATCAATTTAACTACAAACTTTCGTTAATATTCAGTATTAGCATTTTCGGATATAACCGTTTAATTTTGACTAAATACGCCATTCGCGCGATCGGATTCTCTTCGATTATCGAAAAATCGGCCGTGGCCAATTATAATTATATCGGCTCAGCGAAGCCGCGTAACGGCCCGTAATCGACGTCAAAATGTTACTATTTTTAGTAACACTATGTATTATGGAAATACGAAATCGCAATGACTGGTCAGAACTTTTGTTAGAATTGCGTCACGTATTGCGTAATTAGTTGAATGTTAAATAAAAGTACGGAAAGTTTGTTTGGTGTTTTTGTTAACATTTTATGTAATAAAGAAAGTAACATGATTCTTTTCTTGTGACAGGATAATATGTATTATAAACGATAATATACGGCAGAGCTGGGCCGGGCGTCTATAATCGGCCCTAGCCGTATAACGGCCCTCGGGCCAAAGGCTCTCGGGCCGTTATATCGGCAGCGAGCCGATTATAGATGCCCGGCCCAGCTCTGCCGTATATTATTGTCTAAATAATGTCAGTGTAAATATATTTATGATAATTATGTGTTCTGCAACGATTTTGTGGACATAAAACGTTGGTTGTACTTTTATTCCTGGACCCATGAACTTTCTTAAGTTAAATCTTTTTTTCTAAAGCCAATACAATCAAATCAAAGCTAGTGGATAAAAACAATGTTTACTTTAAGACGATGTTTGAGTAAAAACATCTATGGGTAATATTATATATGAGGGGCCAAATTATCGACGCACGTTTCGTATTTGGGAAAGTGTTTGATAGTTGATGGAATGTATGCTTTTATACTCTTGTAGTGGTATTTCTTACATATTTAAACTTTGAAACCGTACGTTGTACAGAGAATTAAAATAAGAAATATAGAGATTTTCACAATTTATTAACGATAGTACAAATACCGCAATGGTTTAGAATCCTTTTTGGCTCTCATTTAACGAAAATGTTTGTGTCCAATTCAAATCATTCTCATAATGAATGTAAATGTGTTTTTGCAGAAGCCTCCAGCCAAAAACACATACATTTAATATGCAAAAGACATTTCTAGAGATGGTAGGGAACATAGATTTATTCTCAAGAAACGCCAAAAGGACAAAACATTAAGCAATGTTAGGGATGGAGAAACATTAACAAAGTGCCCTGATTCCATTACCATTATCGATTCGTGATCGAAGTTCCATTCGGTGGCTTTAACAACTGCGTGTACTATTTCGTGATCGAAGTTCCATTCGGTGGCTTTAACAACTGCGTGTACTATTTCGTGATCGAAGTTCCATTCGGTGGCTTTAACAACTGCGTGTACTATTTCGTGATCGAAGTTCCATTCGGTGGCTTTAACAACTGCGTGTACTATTTCGTGATCGAAGTTCCATTCGGTGGCTTTAACAACTGCGTGTACTATTTCGTGATCGAAGTTCCATTCGGTGGCTTTAACAACTGCGTGTACTATTTCGTGATCGAAGTTCCATTCGGTGGCTTTAACAACTGCGTGTACTATTTCGTGATCGAAGTTCCATTCGGTGGCTTTAACAACTGCGTGTACTATTTCGTGATCGAAGTTCCATTCGGTGGCTTAAACAACTACGTGTACTATTTTTATGCCCCCGAAAGAAGGCATATTATAATCGAACCGTGCGTCCGTGGGTCCGTCCATCCGTTAGTCCGTCCGACCAAGGTTGATTTTTTTCATAGTCCAATA
The DNA here is from genome assembly GCA_027627225.1 of Congeria kusceri. Classification (NCBI taxonomy): domain Eukaryota; kingdom Metazoa; phylum Mollusca; class Bivalvia; order Myida; family Dreissenidae; genus Congeria; species Congeria kusceri. Next base: position 56,690 of record CM051038.1, on the reverse strand, counting down.
TTTTGAATACTATCCAAGGTATTTGCTTGAAACTTAAAATATATTTTTACTATCAACGTCTCCACCAGGAAAAGCATCGCTTATAATTCTGTTTTGTATTTTGACAGATGTATGGCCATTTTTTAACTTGTATGTTGGTTAAATTTTTCTTAAAGTCTAATAGATTGAATACTATCAAACGTATTTACTTGAAACTTTAAATACTATCGACGTCTTCACCAGGGAAAAGCAATCCTATAACTCTGTTTTGTATTTTGACAGATTTATGCCCCTTTCTTAACTTAAAAATGTTGGTTAAAGTTTTTCGTAAGTTATTGTAGAGCAACCATTTTGACTGATGTAATACAGTTTACATTTTTCTTTCATTATTATTTACAAAGATTCGTGTATCAATGTGGCACCTACTGAAAGCGCCTTTGGGGGCATATGCCACTTGATAGTGACAGCACTTTCTTCCGTAAGAAAACCGAACGCGAAAAGCTATTGCACAAACGTGTTCTCTTTTCTCGTCACGAAAGTTGGTAAACGCATAGCTGGATACGATTGTCCATGTTTGACTCACGTTGTTGTGCGATACGATAGCTGGATACGATTGTCCATGTTTGACTCGCATAGCTGGATACGATTGTCCATGTTTGACTCACGTTGTTGTGCGATACGATAGCTGGATACGATTGTCCATGTTTGACTCACGTTGTTGTGCATAGCTGGATACGATTGTCCATGTTTGACTCACGTTGTTGTGCGATACGATAGCTGGATACGATTGTCCATGTTTGACTCACGTTGTTGTGCGATACGATAGCTGGATACGATTGTCCATGTTTGACTCACGTTGTTGTGCATAGCTGGATACGATTGTCCATGTTTGACTCACGTTGGTGTGCGATACGATAGCTGGATACGATTGTCCATGTTTGACTCACGTTGGTGTGCGATACGATAGCTGGATACGATTGTCCATGTTTGACTCACGTTGTTGTGCGATACGATAGCTGGATACGATTGTCCATGTTTGACTCACGTTGTTGTGCATAGCTGGATACGATTGTCCATGTTTGACTCACGTTGTTGTGCGATACGATAGCTGGATACGATTGTCCATGTTTGACTCACGTTGTTGTGCGATACTAGTACCTCATACCGATATCATGCTTTGTTTTTTCCATTTTAACATGCCAGTCACATATCGTACACTTCGTTGATTACCGTAATCCCAATGCCATATAAAATACACATTGGTACAGTAAAGGTCTTTGAGTGTATTTTTATATGATTGTTCGCGTGTCTATTTTGTATGTACTCGTGACTATTTCATATCTGCATATGTCTATTGCGTACGTGCATATGTCTGTTTTCGTAAATACACTTGTCTATTTCGTATAAACACTTGATTATTTCGTTTGAACACGGGTCTAGTTCGTATGTACCTGTGTGTATTTACTATGTTCACGTGTCTGTACGTGCACGTTTTTATTTAGTACATGGACGTGTCTATTGTGTACATACACGTGTCTATTCCGTTCGTACACGTGTCTATTTCAGTGCTGATTCCAGCTCAACGTTAACCTCCATCAGCTCAAACGTGATCATCAAGTATGACGGCAACGTCACGTGGTTGTCCATGTCAATCTTCCGCTCCTCGTGCACGATCGACGTGAAGTACTTCCCGTACGACGTCCAGAACTGTACGATGCGGTTCGCGTCCTGGTCCTTCGGCATCGATCAGCTGAACATTCTCAGTCACTCCGACGAAGGCGACATCTCGAACTACGTCCCGAGCTCCGAGTGGGCGCTCGTGCAGTACCGCCCACGGCGCCAGCTTGAGAAGTTTTCCTGCTGCCCGGACCTAGTGCCTTTCATGAAATACGACATCGTGATCAAGCGGCGGCCGCTCTTCTACCTATTCAACATGGTGATGCCGTGCGTACTCATCACGCTCGTGGCGCTGCTCGGATTCTACATGCCGCCCGAGAGCGGGGAGAAGGTTTGTCTTGCATATATCTGCACATCTCTGTTGGAGACAGTTTGTACGACAGTTTAAACCTATTTATTGAAGCTCGATTTTGTCGAAAGCTAGAGGCGTATTGAGACCATTTCTAGTCCATTGCCTGGGAAGAATCAGTCCTTGGTGTATTTTGAGAAAGATTATTAGAACGCTCCCTGAAATGGGATTAATCTCACGACCTCCCTATCGCAAGGCGAACACCATACCCATTACTTCACGGTGACTTACCGTAACTCTGTATATTATGTAATGTGCTCAAGATGATATTTCAGATGTATAAAGTATATTTAAAAGTATGCCATGGTAACACGTTTAATACTAGAAATCGTTGAATGAAATGTTCGTTCAGGTTTACTTGGCAAATAGTTACCGCATGGCTGTCTATGGAGGATGTGTTTCAGCTATTGGCATGAATCATTTAAATCAATTAAAACATTTTTTTCTCACATACAAACAACAATTTATATGCTATTAACTTATATACTGAAATGACAAAATAAAATAAAAAATCAACTTAAAATTCTTTTTAAAAAGAGACCAGTATTTATTGTAGAAAATAGTTAAAAATAATAATCCTCTTCTATAGTCATTGCACTACTCACATAATGTATGCACGTTTTCTATAGTCATTGCACTACTCACATAATGTATGCACGTTTTCTATAGTCATTGCACTACTCACATAATGTATGCACGTTTTCTATAGTCATTGCACTACTCTCATAATGTATGCACGTTTTCTATAGTCATTGCACTACTCACATAATGTATGCACGTTTTCTATAGTCATTGCACTACTCACATAATGTATGCACGTTTTCTATAGTCATTGCACTACTCTCATAATGTATGCACGTTTTCTATAGTCATTGCACTACTCACATGATGTATGCACGTTTTCTATAGTCATTGCACTACTCACATAATTTATGCACGTTTTTTATAGTCATTGCACTACTCACATAATGTATGCACGTTTTCTATAGTCATTGCACTACTCACATAATGTATGCATGTTTTCTATAGTCATTACACTACTCACATAATGTATGCACGTTTTTCAACACTTTTACTGATACAAAGCTCTATTATTCTTCAATGTGTATATTTGTTAATTTTCTACTACATGCATGCGCTTTACTTTGTTGTGTAATATATATCTTTGTGTATTTATACATGACATAAGTATGCTATATAATGTATAACATGATATTGTATGAGTATATAAGGAATAAATTAATGAGAAAAAAATAACTATATAGATTATTCGTGCATTGTATGTATTTCGGGAATATATTGGAATAACACTCCATACATAATACAACAATATCTGGTTTATTTCAGGTCTCCATGGGTATAACTACCCTGTTGTCCATAGTGGTGTTTCTGATGATAGTTTCCGAGAGTCTGCCCCCTACTTCCGATGTTGTCCCACTTATCGGTAGGGATATTACATTGAATACTCGCCAACAGTATTATTAATAAAGACATTTTTATCATCACAAATTAGTTAATTTATTTTATATTTAGCTCCACCTTTCGAAGAATAGGTGAGATTTCCTACTCGCCCCAGCGTCGGCATCCGCGTCGGTTAGAACTTGTATTTAAACGTCTTGTAGATTTAAAATCAAATAAGTTATTCACTTGAAACTTTGAATATACCTTTGTCACGAACTCCAGCAACTAGTACAACATTCCCCATAATTATGTTTTGAAATTTGACAGAGTTATTCCCGTTTTTCACATAGACTTTCAAGTTAAAGTTTATATTCAAAAGCCTTATAACTTCAAAACTACGTAAGTTATACATTTAAAAATAACAATATACCTTCGAAATCAACTTCAGCATCGGCGCAACATTCCCCATAACTCTGTTTTGTGTTTTGACAGTGGTATGCCTCCTTTTCACTTGCATGTTGCGTTTTAAGTGTTGGTTCTGTTTTGACACAGATATGGCTTTTTTAATTAGATTTTCAAGATTATGTTTTGGTCCTATAATTTCAAAACTATACATTAGGTATTAAATTGAAACTTGGAATGTAACATTTTATCAAATACTACATTAAATACGACAATGTTCATAAATCTGTTTATATATTTAGCGAACACAACAAACTAACAGTTCACGATATATCCCTGCCTATTCTACTTTTGATAGAGATTTTGCTAGGGTACAATTCTGGTGTTTCTCTAATGTTCTAATGTCAGTACCTTTTTTTATAAAAAGGTCTATGTTTCTGGGTTTCGTTTTCCTGTCCACTTTCAAACGAATGTACCAACTAAAAAACTTCAAATAGTCAAGCGCGCTGTCATCTGGCAGCCCTTCTTTTTTTCTACAATTTTTACTTTATAACTTAATAACATAATATCAAACAATTGTACTTTGGCATTTACCTGTAAATAAAAATATTCATCATCACCTCGATTATGTCACCAAATCAATCAATTTTCTAAAGAAGAAAAACGTTATTAGTAAATATTTGTTTTATTCAGTTAATCTGTAATCGTCTCCTTTTTTAGAGAATGCACTTCGTCCATTTAAATGTGCACGTGTAAAATGTTACAATCACTGATTATATGTTTTGGTATTTTATTTTTAATACAATAAATACATTTACAGCATTCAAACTATTTTATCAGGAGTAACTGTTGCTATGCCACATATATGACAGGACTTTACTACGGCGTCACAATCGCCATCGTCTCCTCGGCAACGGCGATGACTGTGTTGACGGTCAACATCTACCACAAAGGCACGCGCGGTATCGAGGTCCCCGTCACCGTCAAGCGAATCTTCTTCGGTATTGTCGCCAGGTTACTGTGCATCAAGCTGGATCTTCCCTCGCCGCCGTATTCCGGACTGGTACAGTACAATTTTTCTGTTGAAATAAAATGGAAATTAATATGAACGGGAGTCAACATCCGTTTTAATCAGATATCTGACTTTGCACAAACATAACACTAATTATTGCAAAGTACATAACAATAACACCAAAACTATGGATAATTATTTATGCCACGACTTTATTCATGAATATCAATGCATTTGTATTAAACTGAGTAATCAGCAACAGTCGCGGCCGAAAACGCACATATTATGAACAGCATACATATTTATGAACAACATACATTTAACACAATATTGAAATATAACATTTTACTCAACGTTACATGAAATTGTTTGGAAGGGAGGGAGGGCTGGGAAAATTTCTTCTTTAGCACATCTGAACGGTATGACATCCAGTACAATTCTGAACAAAGAAAACTAAGGCGGGCGTTACGGTCACGGTTGATTGAACATCTAATGACGTTTTGAACGGAGGCCATATTGCGCTAATTTTAAACGACCGTAATACTTTTGATAATTATACCATTTTAATAAAAAATGTAGTAGTTCTCCAAAAGGAATATTAGGCATTTATACAAGATTCACCCTTCCCTGTGGACCTAGATTTCACCTCATACAAAACTTATTTAATATAAATAGGTTTTAACAATCTTCAGTAGTCCCGACATTTTATTTTAAATGTTAGTTAAAAACATTTACATTTTGTTATTATTGTGTTAGTTCACATTCGTGTTTCTAATAAAATGCTCGTGCAATATAGAGCTTTTTACCTTTTCATTTTTATTCCACGTAGATTTGAAGAAAACAAATCATTGAAATTCATCATGACATTTCAGTTTCCTACATACATTTTGATAACGCAAACTAACACGGCAAATCGTCTTATCTTAGAGAGTTTTTTATTTGACACATATGTTTATATGTGTACTGTGTGAACGTGTAAATCATTTGCATATGCTCGTACATGTACTCGTTACAAATACTTATTTTGTTACAAATCATTACACATGGTTGCAGTATGTTATATTTTGCTGCAGACGCGGATCCCCTCACACGACCACTGCGTGTATGACCGCCCACCGGAACCCGAGCTGGGCACTCAGAACGGCGGCCTCCATGCGAGGTTCTCGAACTCTCTACCGTCAGAAGGTGGGCCGCGGTCTTGCACCACAGACGCCAACGAGCAACAGCTGATTCGAGTCCTCAAGAAGGTCTACCAGACCATTGAGCGAAACGAGATACGGATATCCGAGCAGGACCGGCGGGACATCATCCGCCAAGAGTGGCAGCAGTTGGCCCTCGTGATTGACAGGCTCATGTTACTCATTTTCATCTTCGCAACGGTCACTGTGACCTTGGTTGTCATGGTACCCCAGGAATACGACAAGAATTGACACTGGACTACAAACAAGGTATCTAAGACATCCAATTGTATACCCCGTTGCTGTGATTATTGCGTTGAGTATTGCATCAAGAGCGATGTTGCTACTGGTTTCGGGAAATAGTACTACTGTGTGCCAATATAACAACAGGGTGCAAACAGAACATTAGTTTGCACCTATTCTGAAAAATGTCTGTGATTCAGAGAGAAAACAACTGTTCGAATGAACCAGGTAGGTTATTCGAGTGGTTGTGCGAATTTTCAAAGATTGAGGTCGAAGCTGTGAGCCTATGAACGTGAAAAATACACGATGATATAATTTTAAATAACAAAATCTCAGCTCGTTGATCAGTGGATTATCGTTGTGGACATGCGACTGATGTGTGTCAAAGAAACAAAACGACTTCATGTTGACGTATTCTAAATACGGAAGTTTGAACTTCAAATGGTAAATATGGAAAAAAGTATATTTCACCGTTTTCCAAGGCTTAAATGCTTGTACATAATGAGCGAATGCGAAAATATTTGTATTATTTACTTATAAACGCTTTGTCCGAAAGTTGTATCTATTTGTGAAATGCATTATCATTTTCTGCTGATTCGTCGTGCTACCATTCAAACTACAATTCAACTAAAATTACATAAAAAAGAAATATTTATACATGTATTTTATATACACATGGGTTCACTAGAGATTGTTTCCTACACGCCCATGCTTATAAAGTGTAACGCTTGTATGGAATTGAAATGTACAAACTTAAATATTACTTAAAAACGAGACCTTATGGTTTTTTTTTGGCGGACTATTTGAACTACCTGACTGTTAATTGTGGATGAGTGGGGGGGGGGGGGTGAACGTATTTGGTACCGCGTTATTTTTTAAGAGAGAGATTTGCATCGAGTAATCAATATGGCCGCCTAAAAGCACATTTTATTGGGCATTTGAAGATTCGTTTAGCTGGTAAGTGGATTTTAATATTCTTTTCGACAATATAAATGTGCCTATCGTGGGTTCCTGTGATTAAACTACACCCTTTTTTTTTTATTTCAGCTTCGGCGATGCTAGAATTAAAAAAATATTGAAGTCATTATGAACCACGATGTTTGTTTACATTTAAAAAAATTGTTTATTTTCAATTTCTAAGTTGCTTAAACCACGCTGTAAGAGGTTGTTGTATATAGCTTCGATGTTTTAATATGGCAAATAATTATATTTAGACTGTGTTTGGCAGTTACACCACATCTGAGGCTTATATGACCGAAAACAATCTGGTTTATGCACATTTCGGCATCCAGTAATTTTATATAGACTATTCTTGTATTTTTGGAATCTGTGACAAAACATTGGAAAATTATCAGTTAGTCAATCTGTGAAAAGGTCCCTTTGTCTCTGATTCTTACAGGCTCAATAATAATTTTATAGTTTAAGTTCAAAAAGCATTTTGTACTGGCATTTCTACACAAAAAGAAACAACTTTTTATGAGTTCAATGTAACATCCCTTTATGAATTCAATGCAACTGTATCTTAGACCAACGTTCGCTACATGTGAAGTTGGGCAGTTCGTTTACACATGTTCTGATGCGTTAAAAGAGTATGTCAATAAGTCGTATTTGCACAATGATATCATCCCCTTGTCGATTGAAGTGATGTATTAATACGGACAGTAGTAAGGGTCGGACAATAAAAGCCAAAATTATAAAAACACTTATCGTATTGAATGATGCGTGTTTTATAAGTAAAAACCCAGACATACGAACATAAAAAAACAAGTTATGATAATATTTCAATGCTGGAAATCCATTGAAAGCAATAACTTCCAGTTATATTTTCCTATTATGTCTAACGAAGAAAGCATTCGAGTTTTTGGCTGATTCCCTGTCGTTTCGAAAACATGTCGGGTTGTCTTTTCAGAAGAGTAGTCTACAAATATAATAAAATAATGTTAGCGATCAAGAAGTTGAACCTTCTGTATTTTATTCCATCATCGTGCGTGCATTTAGGAAATAAACTCCCGTTGATAAACTTTTGCTTAATTTCAGCACTGTGCGATAAAGCAAACAAGTCATTTGTTTGATTTTCGTGACTTTAGTTTTATGTGTTTCGTGTTATTTAGTTTTCTTTCTCGTTTATTATTAACATAATGACATGAAATGATGGAATAAATAGAATATTAGGTAACTGTGATTTTCGTGACTTTAGTTTATGTTTTTCGTGTTATTTAGTATGTTGTTGTTTTTTTGTCTCGTTTATTATTAACATAAAGACATGAAATGATGGAATAAATATAGTATTAGGTAACTGTAGTTTTCGTGACTTTAATTTATGTTTTCGTGTTATTTAGTATGTTATTGTTTTATGGGCTCGTTTATTTTTAACATAAAGACATGAACTGATGGAATAAATAGAATATTAGGTAACTGTTATTTAAAGATAAGTTTATTTGCTGACCAAGGCTCGTGCTTCAGCTTTGCTATGCTTCGCTAAATAAAACTTATCTTTATTCAACACTAACCTAGTATTCTCTATCTGCTTAGAACTTCTATATCCAGTGCATAAACTTGTGAACTAACTTTTGTGTATATTGTAACAAGTCGTGTTGTTTGATGTTCAACACATGCACACTAGATTTTCATAGTCCATAGTTTAATAAAATTGTTCCCCTCTTGGCACGCATTAAAGGGACATGTTCACAGATTTTCGTATTTTTGAAAAATTTAGTGTCATAACTGCAAAAATTAAAGCAGTTCAAATAACCGAAAACAAATATTACATAAAGACAAAAATATAGTAAAAGATTTGCATTTGTCGGAACTCAAACTTACGACCGACGGAATCAAAAACCTGTCGCTCTTACCATTCTGACTTTCAAATAGAAGCGATATTGTAACGCTGTGTAAGTCATACACGTGTTTTCGAATAGAAGCGATATTGTAACGCTGTGTAAGCCATAC